>CM031869.1:11754470-12188838 GCA_018697195.1 Certhia americana
ATCTCCCCCCCCCAGCTGGCCCGCGGTTGGTGTGGGCCCCCCGTCCGGTGCGCCTGTATTTTTTTTTTTCTTTTTTTCTTTCACCTTTTAGCAGTTGTACTCTATCACCCCCCTCTCTATCCCTCAGCTTTGAAAATCCGCAGCGATCGATGGGCATTGTCAATTATCTTATTTATTTATTTTTTAGCGCGGACTGATTTCCGCCGGTCCCTCGCAGAAGGGGTTTGGGTTTGGGTTTTTCCCTCCCGCGGGCGCGGTGGGAGGGGTGGCTGCTCCGGGCCGGGGGATGCAAAGTTGAGATGCCGGGAGGAAAACAAGTCTCGATTTGAGCGTCAGAGAGGAGCAAATCTCTTACAGTGAGTCAAAATGCATCAAAATGCCCCCCTTTTACTCCTAATTTTGTTTTAATCCCCCCCCCCCTTTCTTTTTTTTTTTTTTTTTTTCCAGTGGGCGCTGCTGAAACGCTCCCAGAAGCGTGGCTCTTGCTCCCATTTTGAATGGGAGAACCGGCACTGGCTTCTCAGGCGGTGCGGGTGGGGGAGGCCGGGGGCTACCGGGCTTTAACGCTCATTCAAAGACTTTATTCACATTTGCTTTTAACAGATGCAAGAAACTTTCCTTCTTCGGGATTTATTGTGCCTGGATGGGTTTATCAAAGCAGGGGGTGGTGTTGGGAGGAGGGGGGCGAGCGTGGAGCTCAACAGATCAAAATAGTTCAGAATAATTCACTTTCCGTTCTTCATCCCGAGGAGCCTTTTGCAAAGGCAGAAGTTGGCAGGACCGGGAGAAGGTGATTTTTGAAGCCACAGATGTTGTCTTTCCCTTTGTAAAGGGGCTGATTATAGGGCAAGTTAAGATGCAGTCTCGTCCCTGAAGATCTTTATTCACACTTTCCTGCCACATCCAGCTCCTTCCTATCCGGTTAGATTAGCTCAGCCCCATTCAATGCATGTCTGCCGATCATTTGGCTATAAACGCATTAATTATATCTCATTGCTTACATACCGCCTTGTAACCGTATTTTATTGATTTAAATTGTCCCTGAGAGTGTGCAGTGAATTGGGGAAGCTTTATTTAAAGCTACAATAACATTTCTATGCACAGTGCTTCATTTCCTCAGGCACGCATAAAGACCTCCAATTCACTGTTGGGGGAAAACACAGGCTTTGTGTTTGTTAACCTTATTTATGTAATGAATCCTAAAAATCGACTGTATTCAGCACACACTGAATTGATATGGAAAGAGACCTGCTACATCTCCTGGGCAATTAGTTGACTCTGCAACACTGATTCCACAAATATCAGCTAACTTTTTACTTTACGGTTTATTAGAAAGCAGAAGAAACTTTATGAGTTGTGTTACTTTTTACTCAAAGGTAAACTGAGAGTAGCTCAGTGAAGTCTGGAGAGAGTACAGATGTTTGGGGAGGAGGAGAAGGCTGCTAATGCAAAATCATTTCCTAGCAGCATTCAGAGACTGGTAGGGATTTAGGAGATAGTGTGTAGGTTGTCAGCACATGGTTTCATTATGAATTGTGCCCTTTAGCCCTAAAGTGTGCCTATGTAGCAGCAGATCATAGAGTTGGAATCTGTTCATTTTAGTCCTTTTCTAATGCTGTATTTCAGGGAAGAGGATGATTGTTGTATCTCTAGAAGAAAGTTGCTTCCATCACATCAAAGCAAAACAGAGGTTGTGAGGAAAGCATCACTCTCCTCAGTCACATTACCACACACTGACACCTTCCCAGAGGTTTGGGAGGGTTTAGGCTGGCTCAAGTCAAACAAAAAAGCAATTACACTTGCTTATGTGGAAATGCAATGGAGGTGCCCTGACACATTTTCAACACGGGGGAAACTGAGTAAGAATTGCCACAGAGTTTGGGGACAGCAGCTTGTGCTGGTAATTTTTTTTTGCTGAAGCTCAAGACTAATGCATAAAGAATTACCCTTACCACAAAATAAACCCTCTCCTCGGTCTGTAGGTCTAAAAGAAAAAGGTAACCAGGAGAACAGCCAAGGCCATGCAGCCTTATTCCGAATGGCAGCAGCTCTACAATTGTGAGGTCATTGCCTGACATCAAATTATTCTGCAGAAGTTTCCAATGTCAGATTTTTTTCCCTTAGTACCTGTTTTAATGTGGGGGATGTTAATGGTTATTTTCCTTCTAGTTCCAGAGTCCACCATGAAGAGATTCCTGGTGCTTTGTGACTGCCTCTGGGCCTGGAGCCTCCTCCTGAATGCACTGACTGAAAGAAGGTAGGGAGATATTTTTTAATGCACCAACGTATTTTAAGAACCATTAATTCAATGTAGCAGTGTAAGACAAATGCTGCATGGGCTGCACTACCACTAAGTGTATTGGGGGAAGTTAAGCCCTGTTCAAGTCCCAGCTAAATTTAAGTAAAGTTTAAAAGAAAACTACAATTTGTTTGCATGAAAATTTTTTGTTCAATGTGATGAATAAAATAAGCAAAAACTTTCTGAAACAAATTTACCTCTTAAACACCTGTGCAGTTTTTTCTATTCTTATATAATGACTACTCAGAAATACAAGTTACTTCAGAAAGGGATAAAGTATAATGAAGGGTTATTGCTAATCTCATTTAAGAGTTTTCAGTAACTTTATTTTTCCTGCAAGCGGAGACATAATTTAAATTCTTGTTGGTCAGGACTGTGTATTAATTTAGTAGTTGTGTTGAAAATCTGAAGTAGACCTCCCTGGTGAGGGGAGACTGCTTGCATTGAGAAGAATTTGTAAGCTCAAAGCCCATGACAGTTACGTCTGAAAGACCATTCTGCACTGAGTATTTGTGGAATATTTGTTCAAATCATAATCTAAAAATAATGTTAGTATTAAGAAGAATTTGTAGTCATACAACACTCATCAAACAACTAGTAGCTTAACTAAAGACCATAAAGCAGTTTGGAGTATGCTTGAAGTACTGTCTACAATTCAAAATTCAGTGAAGACATTTAAGAAGACTATCAGATATACTTTTGTGTTATAAAAACATTAATGTGCTTGTCAATGATGTTACCTAATGACCAGAAAGCAGTAGAATATTTTTATTCTCTATAGTGATCCCTAAAAGTTCTATTTGTGCCTTGATCTCCACAGTGCCTTCTTATGCATTCACAGTTCTAGAGGAACTTATTTTCTGACTGCCTTGAAGATTTTAAATTTATGTGGAGTGGTAATGGGCAAAGGTTCATCTGCACAAGCATTTCCTTTAAAAAAAATTAAAATATGAGTGGGTGATTAATGTAGCAGTTGCAGTATTAAATAACATTTTATTTAAAAAAGCCTTTATTTTTATAATACATTAAGGCAAGATTTGAAGTATTCTTGAAGTGCTTCAGCTGACCTAGCTAGAGAATTTTGTGAAAAGGTATTTATTCTATAGATATTTGCACATATATCTATGCACATATATTTATTGTAGCTGTAATGGGTGCACGTGCATTTTTAATGTGGGAATTAAAACGCATTGGACCAGTTTAAAAATCGGATGGTGTGTCAGGAATATAATGACCTGTAGATGGAGTCCGTGCACAGTTTTTTATGAGACTGGGGTTTAATGTGAAAACACAATTGCATGCAGTAATTTTTTTCTCAAAATATACACACTGTACATAAAGTAGATCTGGGTTTAAAGCCATTTTGTCATTGTTAGTTGCCTTGCTTTCCCTCTGGAGTACTATTAATGCTTTATGATAAAAAACAACTGATAAATGAGAGAAAGTATTTGTGATACAGAAAGACAGTCTTCCCATGTCACTCATAAAAAAGCCCAGCAACAGGATTATTTTAATACTTGTGTTTTCAATGAAAAATCACAATCCCTCTGGAGTTACAGTTTACTCCATAAGTGCACAAATGGTCAGAATCTTCCTGTTGTGACCATATGTCAGTTAAACCCAGCCCTCATGGTGCTTTTTACCTTTGCTAAAATGGTGGGAAGAGCAGGTGAGGGCACTGACAAATGTGACTTCCAGCATGGGACTGGGGCACGGCATCCACCTGCACTGCCTCCAGCCCATCCTCCTGATGCCTTCACAAACATACTCATTTATTTACCATTAACATTTCGGAAGTGATTTTCCACTTTAATACTGATGACCTTCTGCTATCCTTGAGATATGTATGAAGAGCAGCTTTTTCTCTGACAAAGCGTGTTAGTATAAAATTTAATCCTTTGAGGGTCCTGTGTTGAAATTCTGGGGAAGGTGTATGAGGAAAGATCCTTTAAAAGATAAAATGCTTCCTAGAGATAGCAGGAGAACTTGTTACTTGGTAACATAGAGGAAGCATTAAAAATATTGTCTGCTACTTAAAATTCAATTATAGGCATGAACAATAAATGTAAATAAACCTATTTTTTATTAAATGAAGTTGTAAGATATGGTTAGAGCAAATTCATACTATTTTTTAAAAAACTGTTAGATATTTTGCCTTTTCATTAGAAATAATGATTTTTATGCATTAAAACATTGCACCCTATGGAAATAAACTAAAATTTATTAAAACTTCTGTGGCTGTCAGTCCTGAAACTCATCGAAATTCATAGTTTTAAATACTTAAATCTATACTGCAAAATAAACTTGGAAGCATTTCCAGAGTACCTATATACAGGGTACCCTTCCTCCTGCTCTCTGTGTTTGATCCAAGTGGAACGTAAGCGTGGGATACACAAAGCATGTCTGACTGATGCAGCTCACAGAAAAAACATTTCATAGGGATTTTAACAGAACTTGATCATTTCACATAACATCACATTCCTCCTGAGAGGGTCTTTAGTGGTTAGAGCAGGACACCAAGAACCATGTACCCCAAACAGAAAACAGGCTGGCCAGTGGAAGAATCACTTCTCTCTCTAGACCTGATCCTAAGGAAAGTTTTTGGTGCTGCACTGTTTCTCCAGTTCAGTAGTAATGTGTGTGCAACAAAATGATGTTTTGAAAAGTAGCACTTCTGCATTTATCCCTGATGACTCCACACTTGTAATGGAAGTTTTCCCAGCAATGAATAAAAAACTGCTACTGGGTTGGGATTTAAGACAAGTGTAATCTACGATTAAGGGAATCATCTGTGACAGGGTATTAGGTAAAGGTCTCAGATTTAAGGAAAAGGTTGATTCTGGTGTCATCTACAGCAGACAGAAACCATTAAGCCTAAGGATTTCATTCTGATCGGTATTGATGAAAGCAAGATTTTGGTAGCTGAGTTCAAAGAGCTTTAATTTTATCCTTCTTTAAGTAAAATTTCAGGACCTTTGACTGAGTTAGAGACATACATTGGGATCTGTAAGGGAAGCTTTATAGACACAAGAGATTTTGGTATCAACAGATGGTTTTGTTACGCATTTGAAAAGCAAAGATGGAGATACTCCTCCAAATTTAATTGCTACAGGAAAATGAGAAATAAAAGCAAAGTTACATATCAATCTATGAAAATGTACACTCAATCTATGTCTATATTTAAAAAGAAGATAGCTCTATTTTTGTCAGTGTTCTAAATTACTGTATCTTTCTTTGTATGCAAACAGTTTATAGCTATCATGAATTAAACACATTACTCTTTGCTGACAAAGAAGTGTTTTCCTGAGGAAAACACATATTAGCACATTATAAACATTAAGGAGTAATGAGATAAACATTAAGGAACTGTCATTCTATTTGCTCACCATTTATAGAGGGGCACCGATTTTTTATGATTTTAAAATCTTGCAATTTAAGGGGAAGATGTAAACATGCAAGAACTCTATGAAGCACTCCAGCCTTGTTAGATGGAGGAGGTTATGTGACCGTAAATCACTATAAGCGAGATTAAACGGATTTTGGAATTACTGCTTTCTAAAGTTATTGGTGGATTACTGTTTTTCAGTGTTGACTGTTGTGTATTTCAGCTATGGACAAACATCATCACAAGATGAACTTAAAGACAACACCACTGTGTTCACCAGAATATTGGATCGTCTTCTGGATGGCTATGACAACCGCTTGAGACCAGGACTGGGAGGTGTGTTGTATTATGATTTTCAATGTTACACACTAGGTAAAAAGTCAGTTAAAATATTATTATTTTTTCCATAATATAATTGTTTTGATTCTAATTATAGATACACATAAAGTAACACTGATATATAGCTCTTTTTTTTTTTTTCCCCCAAAGCCATGCCTTCCCTGTCTTTTGCGTACTTGGTTTCCTTACACTTATACCCAAAAGAAGAAGAAAATGGTTCACAATTCAAGAAGACCTCTGAATGGGTAGTAACACTTTGAATGTATAAAGAATAAAAGATAAAAAAAATACAACCTGTGGTCTGACAAATGACAAGTTGATGAATGAGGTCTAAATAGCCCATATATCAATGACTATTTTCATGAGGATTTGTTTTTTTAAAAGTGAAAGTATCAATCTACCCTAGTAGATTGTCTCAGAGAAGTTTTAAGATTTTTTTTGTTTGTTTTGTTTTTGTTTTAAATTTTTTCCACTTAAGTGTGTAAGGATTTGTTTCTGTAACATTATTTCTTCACAGTTCGGTAAAAATGTCTTTCTGCTGCTGCTTTTGGTACTCCAGAGAAAGGCATAAATCCACATAGCAATTATGTCCTTATAAAAACATTGTTACAAAGCCTGGTCTTCATCAACATCTCTGCGTTCCCTCTTTGATTTGTTCTACAGTGACATGATCCCAAAATTGGGTCTTAAAAGCTTACTGTTCACAAACATGGAAATTCTAAATGGACAAGAACAAATCTATTCTTTCCAGTGCATGGAAAGGTTGGCTGTACTTCTTTCAGACATCTTTTTTCTTTTTTCCCTTTGGACTCTTCAGATAAAATAATACAGAGCAACTTACCCCACAAAATATAGTTCAGACTGTTTTCCTATAATCACTCTCAGATGAACTGCAATATAAGGGGGTATTACATTAAAAATTCTTATATCATTTCCTGTGGATGAAATGGAAGGCAATTAAGTGTAAGGTTATTCTGTGGTTTGAAGCTACCATCTTGCAACTGTTCTTGAATTGTGAGCCAGGCTCTTCAATAAATTGACTTCATTGATTTCGAGGAATGGCTAAAGATAAAATTCTGTGTAAAAAGAATTAAAACATATCAAAAAGTCTCGGTCTGTAAACCTTTGTGTAAAATTTCAGGTAATGGACAACAAAATAATAGTAATTTTTTACTTTTATCTACCAGCATTATTGCCTGCTTTCTTGTGAACCCTTGACCTAGTGTAGATAAATGCTCCTTTATTTTTTATTTAATGGAACTGTAGAGTTCACTCAGCTACTCTATCACAGTAAATAAAGCACAGAAGGCAATAAATAAATGAGACTGTAAACTGAGTGTGCTATGTATCTACAAGAAAAATCTGAGCATATGATGATTTCTTATATGTGTTTTATTGCTATTATGATTTTTTTAACAGATATTAGAAGGGAAAACTAAGGGAGATGCAGAGCAAGGATTTTCTCTCACTCTCTGGATTGTAATTTAGAAAACTAAGCATATCAGTGTCAACTTTTATGTCAGTCTTTATATATAACATTTCTGAATGCAGACTTCAAAGGTGTACTTGTGAAAGAATCATCTGGTCCAATTAAAACTTACTCCTGACAGAAAGGAAATTAATCTCTTCACAAAGTTAAATAGCAATCTGTATGGCTTTTGAAAACAACGAGTAATGGGAAATATGGGGTGGAGGGAAGGAAGGATTGGAGTAGTTCCTCTAACTAAGGGCTAGAGAAGTTTAAAAAATCTTTGCATCCTTCATTTTTTGAATTGTGTTGCCTGTTCCTGCCTGTAACCAAGAGCCTGGAATATCCAATTTTCCTTCTGCACAGTATACTATATTTCCATGGTGTCAATTCAGCAAATTTCTCTCTTATGTTTGGCAGCTTTGAACACTAGAAATAAGAGTACCATGGCTTAAAAAAAAAAAAAAAAAAAAAAAAAATCCCACATCTGACTAAATTGCAGTAAATTAATGTTTGAAATGAAGTATAGTAAGAAGCAGATATACTCTTTTGACTATTAAATAAGATATTATTTAAAAGACATAAATTATAGATTTTAACTAGGGACAAATACCTAGGCTGATCTTTTCTGTCCTGGTAGCAACTAATAGTAAAGGGTATGCTCAGGAATTTGGAAATTCACATCTTCAAAACCTTCTTCCTAAGGTATCTAAATCTGAGTGAAGCACCTCAGGATGACTCAATTTTGACAGTTCATTTAGATTCTTGGTATAATGAGGAAATGTATTCTGAAATGTTCCATGCATAAAAATATCCAATGAGAAATCTAAATCAATATGTAAAATATAGAATGGGTTTTGGACTTGGAAGTTCAGTAGCCTTCCATCATAGCATGACTTGATACTGGAAATTTTAAAATGTATGGAAAAGCAGTGGTTTCATTTTTCTGCCCAACCTCAGTGATGGCTTCTTGTTAAATATTTTGATCAGAACACAATTTTTATCCACTCTGAAGCAAAAGTTAAGAAATCTACCAATGTAAAAATATTTTTAGATACATAGAATTAGCTCTAAAACTCATTCCTTCCACATTAGCTATGATGCAGCTATTGGAGAAGTTAAGAAACCAGAGACACTCATTATATATTATGTTAACAAATTTCATGCTTTAAGCACAGTATAAATCTGTGTATCACTGAGTACACCATAGCACTCTTCCAATCATCCAAAACTATCTATTCTATTCCTTCCATGCCTTCTGAGAAACAGCAGATGATGTAAAAGAATGCGTGGTGCAGTTACTCTGTCTTACAGAAAAGGGCACATTGCAGAAAACTCTGGTTATCCCAGTACGACCTCTCCTCCTGTAGTGCAGGTTTTCAAATCTATACACCTACAGAAAAAGAATTGTGTGCATGAACAGAAACAGAAAAGAGACAATTTTTCTCTTTCTCACCTATGGAATAAAAGGTAGATGAAAGTCTCTTCAGTAATGTTATTTGTTTTTCCTTCCTTGCCATTATGTGTATGCATGAAGAACTCAGTGAAGAAAAGCTATCTTTAGCTGCTGAAAAATTGTAATGAATTGTGAAAGGGGTTTGATCTTGATCTTGGCTCTACTTATTTAGAGGAGTAAATTCATCCTTTTTGAAATAAACACCATGGTATTTCTGAATCCTGAGTCTGCACACACCCTGTTAGTGTGGTGAACAGGTTCAGTGTTTGGTAGAAGTATTCTGGTGCAGTCATGAGGCACCTTGAAGCCAAGAGCAACCTTCTGGAGAAATCTTATCACAAACATTCATTGTAGCAGCTATATATACTGTGTTCATGGAAAGGCCAGGTAAAAGGTGGAGCATTAAAATAATGAAAATTTAGATGTGTTGAATTTTGAATCGCTCTTTGAGCATGCATAGAATAAGTACTAGATTTAAATCAACTCTTCCCTTGCCTTTTTTATATCTCCTTTTGAGTTATTACTTCAAAAGTAAAACTAAAAATCATGTATGCTCTGTAGAGAGTATGGGAATGTTATCCATTATATAATGGGAAAATTATCATCAGATAACCCAATAAGGCCATATCTGAAATTAAATGAGAACCTCTGAGTGGTGTGCCATTGAACAAGAGGGAAAAAGAATTATTTCTCATTAACCAGAATATTAAACAGTGGAGATGGTGACCCACAGAGAGAAAAATTATAGTGATTGAATATGCCTGTTATTCAAAAAAATGACATCATTGATATAATTAATCTGATTCTTTTTAAAAAGAGCATGCAACACCATGTTATGCTTTAGCACATTTGTATTTCCTATCAATAATTATTGATACAAATTTTGTTATTTACTTGTTTTCCCTCCTTCATATGTGGGATTAATCACTTAGTCAGACACTGCTAGGGAATAGCATCTGTTGTACCCATCCATAAACATGAACATGAAAATAGTTACATTTAGTTATTTATGCATGGAAAATAGAACTTCCAAAATGAATGTAAAAATGCCGTGAATGATACTAGAGGACACCTATTGACTCTATGAGAGGATTATCATTTACAAAAAGCAAGGAGGAAGATTTGCAGAGAGTAACATATTGAAGCTGAAAAAAGGAAATCATGTCAGGCATCAGGGAAAAAAACCTGAGGGAGGTCATTGAGGCAATGGCATAATTTTCTGTGGAAACTACCTGGACTGTAGAACTAGAGGTGATCAAAAATGGCCTAAATAATAAAGCTGCTGATCCCTATTCAAATACACAGTCCTGAAAAAAAACAAAGGATCAAATAGTTCTGGGAAGGAGTGAAATTAGAAGCAAAATTCACTTCAGTGTGTAGTGATCTCTCCTAGTAAAGCACTGTGTCCAGAGTGGGAGTTAAAAAAATTGGAGTGCTTTGAAAAAGGGTGGAAAAAATTAAATTCCTCAGGTAAATGGAAATGCCATTCCCTTTTGTTCAGGGTTGTTTCCATGTGGGACATGGAGATGATCCCTGGGTTGCCACCACAGCAGGTTTGAAGTGCCACAGTGGAGACAGGGAAGGTTTGCTTAGGGCAGGTAGTATGTTGTGATGAGATTCATTGCCATGAAATCAGGGGCAGCTACAGATTTTCTAGGATTTTCACCTTTGCATAGCACATCTCATCTCCCTAAAACTAAAGGATACCGCATGCTCTGGGACCTTTTAGATTAGAATATAGGTAAAGGTGGCTTATCCCTTTGAGAGGGATTTTGTAGTAGGGAGGTTAATATATAACAAACAACAATGGGTTTGATTTGACAGACCAGAATCTTCCTGAATAAAATTTGTTTTTATTGTTGGGTTGCATGCTCAGTAGATCACCCCAAGTAGATTATCAACTTGAGTTGATTGAACAGAATTATTTTATGCTGTCAGTAAAAGGTATTTGTTGATGTCTGCTGTGTGATGTTTATCAAAATTGAGTGGGACTGTCCTTAACTGAACATCAGTCAATCTCAGGCAATTCATTACTTCCCCAGAGTGGAAGGGATGGGGAAATGAACCTCACAGTATTATGTTAATTAGATGTTAAGATGCAGTTATATGCAAACACTATATATAAACATGATGAAATTTCCTCTTGATTATTGAGGTCCCAATGGAAATTGTTGGATTTTAACATACCTGTGCTAATATAAAGTTTAGGGAAAACAACAGTTTTGTTTCTATGCAAAATAAAAAGTAAAATTATTCTACTCTAAATGAAAAGACCTCACTTCTACACATTATTTCATAAGTAAAGAAGGACCAGATGAGACACTTGACTTTGTAAAACTGAAGGGACTGATTTTGGTCTTCTTTTTCCACTCTGTAGGCACCAGATTAATGTAAAGACAGCTTTAAAAAACCTTAGAAAATCCTAGGAAAATTGATTTAATACAAGAGTAGGGAGGTAGGTAGGATGTGAGCAGTTTTGAGCTGTTAATTGGCATGTGCAAGTCCCAGTAACCTCAGCACAGACTGCAGTGGGTGATCACAGGACAGCTCACTCTTCTCCCTTTTGGTCTCTGCTCTTACTAATGCAGCAGCACAAAATTCCTGGGAGTACATTTGTTGTGGTTCTTCAATCAAAATACTTCACAGGACATAGCTAGGTTGATTAGTCTAAGTGTACTCTGTACAGGTATCAAAATTCCTTTCATTCAAAGCCAGAGGAAATGTTTCCTCCATAGGAATAATTATAGCACAGACAGACATGAGACATACAGAAAGAACAAGTGCATTACCAAAAAACAGAATTAACTTAAACCACCAAAATGTGCAATTCAAATAAACCTTGTGCTCAAATATTGGCAGATCATAAAGGGAAATATTTCACGTATGGTCTCTCCTGATAACTAGGCATATTTCCTGCTGTTTAAATAAATCTCTATTTCTTATTTTGTTCTCAATTTATAATCTAGTCACAATTCTAGCAATAAGGAGATCCCTGGGACTTTAAATCAAAATATTTATTGTTACTATTTTGAGTTTACTCTAGTCTAGCATCATTAGCAAAACACAGTATTTGTAAACAGTGAAATTGCAGTAGTTGAGGTTGACTGATGCTTTCATAGTTGTATGTGGATCAATTGCCCAAAGCTGTGTTTCAGAGTGCCTGGGTGTGGTACTCAGCTGCTTTTTTGCTGTTCAGTAACTACTTGGACACTGTGGTTGCCTTACAGTCAAACCAGTAAGTCATTATTAATTTCCTGAGGGATTTTACTGAAATTATTACATACTCTACAGATATCCCTGCATCACTTACACCTGGTTCATGAGATGGATGGCATAGTCAAGAGATATAGTTAATGCATCTTTAGAACTGCTGGATTTCTCTTCAGCAATCCTATCAGCTCCTGACCTCAGCCTGTTTTGGTCAACTGAGACTTTTCTCTGGTTCTCAGGGATATTGTGAAGGTTTTGAATACAGTTCAGGATTTGTGGTTCCTGAAAAAAGCATTCTGAGCATTTGAAGCACAATTTAAACCTTTCCATGGTAATCAAGACGCAAATTGAACATGGGTAACCTTGATGCTAAATATATAACTCAACTGTATGAGTAAACACATGTCCTGTGCAGGAGTGACTCACAACTTCTGAAGCACTTAACAAAGCACAGTTGAATCATCTAATTAGTAAAACAGTAAACAAACATTTCAAAACTTCCATATGGCTTTGGAGCAGATAATCTTTTTCTGTGTTTTTATACACTTTTTCATTGGTCTTGAAAATGAGGTATACACCAAAGGAAAAAAAAAATCTGGTGGTCTGTACATTAGTTTATCTGCATTTGGAGGGATTAGGTGCACTGCAAAAGTGTAATCAGTGTGAAGGTAACATAATCTCTTCTGAGTTCACAATCTGAATTTTCTGATTTTCAGGTGATATATGCATCACTTAAATTATTTTCAACATTATATAGAAATAAAAAGCATTGCTTATTTTTTCACTCCCTTGGAAATCTTCCTTCTTAGTGCAAGTCTTAAGTTTCCATTTTGTGTCCTCAAGTGATTTCCTTAAGCCTCAGCCTCTCCTGTGACTACATGTCTCCAAAGCCAGAACTGAGGATAGCACAACATGATGTGCTGCTGATTCAAAGAGCACATTCTGTGTTTGTGCAAGGCAAATCAGCTGAATTATATTAAATAGAATCTTGTTCAGAGCTGTGACTCTTAAGGACCATAATTTTGTGTTTGAAGAGCTCTGAGAACCTTCTCTCTCCCAAAGTGCCTCAGAGGAAAGAAGACAAGAGGGGTGAGGAACAAGGATTAAAGATCTTTAAAAGCCATTTGAGGTTCACTTTTCGGTTTGTAAATAAATTCAGGATTATATCAGTTTCTCAGTCTTAAGAAAAGACGATTTGGTAGTTGGAGTCCAGTCAGGAACGTTCTACTGGACCTTGGGAGTTTCCATGTCCTTTTTCTGCTCACTGTTTCATACATGGCCCCAGCCTCTTGAACATTTGTCAGTGATGGGCTGAAGGACAGGATCCTTTCCTCCCAAACCAAGTAATTTCTAAACCATATGCCTCTTTCAGTTCCAGAAATTCAAATTCCTACCATGAACTTCTTTAAGTCCAGAGACAATTTGATGTCAAGAAAATACTGAAATTTCTTTAAGTCAATTGAAAATTTTTAAACAACAATGAGGTCACATATTAGTTCAACTGGACACCTAAGGAGGAAATTTCACCTATCCAGTGCTTTTCTCAATAGCCACTGTATATCACATCTCAGTCACAGATATAAAGAGTAAAAATAATATTAAGCAGTTCAGCCACATCACAGCATTTTACTTTGCTTGATTGTGAATAATACATTGAAAATATCATCATTTTAATGAATCCTGAAGATTACTTTTTATGCCACCTAATTTTTGCATTAATTTATTTACAGAATATGGGTCATCAACTGCATTCCTAGACCAATCAGATCTAATATTACTTTTTGATTTTTGCTGTCTCACAAAAAGACATATTTCATTGTATCTATACTAGACAATTATAGGAAACTCTTTCCATTTTTATATTTTTAGAAGTTGCACCCTTTTTTTTGAATAAAAGTGAAAGACCTGTATGAGCATTATGGAACACTGATTCTCATTAGAACTTTTGCACAGATATAGAAATGCATATTGTAACTGGCTGCTTAACCCTGACTCCTTCTTTATTTCCCTTCAGTCTAACTTTTTTTGTCAGATGGTACAAATTGTAATTAAACAGTCCAAAGTCTTTTGAAATCATATGGTTACATTAAATTAGGGGGGGTTTATTAATTATTTTGCAATATTTAAACAAATAATCACATATATATTTCCTAGTCTTAGGAAAATTTGTGTCTATTGCATATCTGCTTACTCTACATGTACTATTGTGTTTCCTTTAGAATTACTTTTAATATTCGAGATTTCTCAATTTATTTATTTTTTGAAAGTTATTTCAGAAATGTTAGCACACATTCTGTGTTCGAAACTTCTACCAAAATCCCTATGCTAGCTTGTGGAGTACAATAGTAAATCTATTCAGACTGACATCAGCATGACTTTGGAAAGCTGATGGGGTTAGCTGCACTCAACACTGCTTGGATTCCTGCCTCCAGGTGGTGTTACTCCCTGCAGCTATATTTAATTCAACAGGGTTATTTTGATATGTGCCATACTGGGTGAATATTTTGCTATGTGTGCCCTAGAAAATACCAGTATGCTCAGAAGTGACTGATCCTGTGTGTGTGTAGAGGGAGAGCAGAGGAAGGGGGGGAGTAAAGCTTGGGTGTTTCTCAAAGTGTCTTTTGCCAGTCCATCTACAGAAGTCAGATACTTGACCTCTTTCTTGAGATCAACACCAGTTTAGGCATCTCAGCACTTGTGACCACTAAAATCACTGGTTCCTTCTGAAATCTCCAATGTCATTGTGCCATGGAGCAAATGGACATCCTGGAAATCAGAGAGGGGTCCAGCTTTATGATACAGCATGTGCATATAACCTGTGTTATGTACATCTTACAGATTTCTGATATATTATTTATACTCATCTATCATTTAGGCTTATAGGACTGGAGAGCTCACTTTCAGAAAACATTTACGCAGATAATTTCAGTAGGGAAGTTTAGCTGACTTTTTTGGAAAAGTTTTAACTCCTTCTTGTTTATTGAAGTGAAGGGTAATACAGCCATTTCTAACTCATACCAATAAAGTATATTCATGCTTGTATACATCATAATGTATTCTCTCTCTTCTGTGTTCTTGGTCTCAATACAAAATACATAACTCACAAGCCCCAGGGTTAATTATCAGAGGCCTTATTTTAGCTTGCCCAGAAACTGAGTACCCAATGAGATTCTAGAATACTGTGCACAATATTCAGGTTTTAGTGTCAGACAAGAAGATTTATCAGTCAAAGAATGGAACAACAGTGGAACTGCAGCTGCTGTACTGTTTCATCTCAAAAAGTTCTGTGGAAAAACTGTAATAGAAAAACTGTTGCTGACAATATTGACTGTGAAATTACTTCTATGGTAAATTCTCAGGCTCGTATTGCAGACCAGTTTCAGAATGGCTAATCAAAGCCAATAATTTCTCTATTTATTGTGAGAATTGGTAGAGGTTAGATCTAATGAAGGCTGTTTATAGACACTCACTGTCCTAATTTCCTGCTTCATCAGAGCGTGTAACTGAAGTGAAGACTGACATCTTCGTCACCAGTTTTGGGCCTGTTTCAGACCATGATATGGTAAGTGATGGCCTATATTTCTTCAGCACTCATTTTCTCTTGTCTTTTTAATTTGGAGGAGGAAAGATCCATGCAATAACTTATTTACCCCTTTTAAGGCTGGGTTTTCTTTAAGTCCTTGATCCGAAAATGCCATCAGCTTTTATGTGCTACTATTCCTGCTGCTGTACTGCATTTAAGTGCCCTGAAATTAGAAGCCTCAGTGACTTTAATAACGTGTTTTAACAGACTTTATATTTGCTACATAATATATTATGAAATGCATCAGGGTTTGGATCCGTATTCTTCTGAGAATGATTGCTTAGGTCCTTGCTGGCACATCACTGATCCTATTTGCCAAGAAAGATCATCATCTTAAAATGCAATTAACACTTATGCCTATGGTGTGACATCTGTACAGTCTAACCTGTATTTTTATATTAAAAGCTACTGATCAATGGAAAGTGACTTTCCTAGATCTTGGCTGCTAAAAAGAGAAGATTAATGAGAGAATTAGTGTCACTTCTTTATGGAATGAATATTAAAATCAAATTGCCAGATAACTGCAGGGAATGGAGATGTTCAGAAAACTGAATGAAGATGTTGTGAGCCCTGGTCTTAAGAGATACTAAGAGTTGTGTAGAAATATGGATAAGGTACTTAAAATCTTGCATATAAATGAGGTTTGCACAAGTAGGTTGCTATTGAGAGGGGTAAAGCCTGGTCCACAGTCACCAGAATCAGCTGGATGCTGTGTTAGGATGAATGCTAGAAACATCCTCGTTAATTTAAATGAAGAAATTAAAGCACTTCAAACTTGTAGCTGGCTACATTTAGCTAAATACACTTACTAAAAGAAAGATTCAAGGAAAAAAAGGAAAAAAATAAGTAGAGGAATGGAAGCAAGTTCCATTTCTGTCTACAAAATTCTTAGCTGCTAATTTGAACTAAAAATGTAGATAGGCCTTAAACACCAGGTTATTACAAGTTTCTGACTACTCAAAACAATTTAAGGAGTGGAAAACCAGAAAAAGTGACTTTTACAAGACAGTTTATTTTTTTAAGTGAACTTTATGAAAAACCACATTTTTTTTGATTGCTTGGAAAACAGCATTTATAAAGCTACAGTCAAATTTAAAATTGCAACCAATGCCATGATACCCATACCACCTTGACTCCTGTTTTTCAGTCCAACAGGAGAAGGAATTCATCATCCTCTTAACAAAATGTGTGACCAAGAAACACAGAGGCAGGTGTTCACATATTTTGAAAACTAAAGAATTCACAGAAAAGTATTTAGTGTAAAACTCCTACTCACCTCCCAGAAAAAGTAATGTGTGTGCAGCCTACTCATGTTAAAACCTTTGCTTGAGGAACTAGGTGTGAAATCAGAGACAGAAAGACAAATTGAAGAGTTTGGCAGAACACAGAGTTTATATTAATTTCCCTGTACCTAGTGCCCTGTGCATAGCCAGGTTGGTGGCAGACCCCCAGGTGTGGGTGCAGGGGCTGCAGCAGCAGTTCTGGCAGGGAAGGGAGGATGAGCTGAGCCTGAGCCTGGGCTGGGGCTGAGGCTGCCCAGGGGCTCTGCCAGCCCACACTGAGCCTTAGGAAAGCACAGTCACCCTGAGACACTGGCACACCTCAGCCATCTGCTTGCAGGGATCCAGTCAGGCCCTTGCATGGATAAATCAGGGAGTGCATGGTGCTCCGACCCACTCTCAATACACTCACCTAAGAGCAGCATAGACACAACCTATATATTCTATAAAGAGACTGTCTTGGCTTGTTCTTATACTTGTGAATAAAGTTAAATGGGAGAAAAGCACTTTTAAAAATAAAATCATCTTTTTTGGAAGAACTTTGCAGGTTTTCAGGCATGTTCACATGATAGATTGAACTGGAAAACAGGCATTTGGCTATTCTCATACAAGCTATCTTTTTTGTGAAATTTTTTAATGTATATTATTTGGAATAAGAAGCATTTAAAAATTAACTTTTTGATAAAGATTCTTTTTTTTTTCTAGTAAACCTTCATTCCCAGTTTTTCTGTACAGTAAGCTTTTCAGGAATGATTATGTGTCTTACTGTTTTCATGTACAGAACCTCATGTAGACCACAGAGTGGTCTACCCTGTGAATAAACAATCTCCAGGGAGAAGCATTAGAAGAGTAAATTGGAGAACATTTAAATCAAAGTGTTATAAATATTCAAGACCATTTAATTTATTCAAAGTGCAGATAGGAATCTTCTTTTTTTAACCTGCACGCTGTGGAATGAGGAGTCTCTGCTGTGGAGAATTTATTCCAAATTCCAGCTCACTCATATGTCTGCACATAGGCAACTGCTATTGTACAGAGTCTAGAGAAAATCCTTCTGCTCCCTTGTTCTGTATGCCCCTCTGCTGTAGAAGAAAGCCCTAATCAGAGTATCTGATGGCTCAGCCCTAAAGATCAGCTGTCTGTCAGGATTCATTTGAGAATTAATGTACATGCTTAAGTGGGTAGTGAAAGCTGAAGAGCTGAGATATCTCAGCCAAAATTAATTCACTCTATATGGTGCGATGACCTGGGATAGGGAAAGATTCAGTCTGTGCCAGGCATGACCTGTCAGATACTTTTTAATTGAATTTTATCTTACACTCTCAGGACCCTTATCAAATCTTTCTGACTCCTCGTCCTTTTCCAACAAATGAACCTTGCGTTTGTATGAAGTGAAAAACCAGACTCTATTTTCTCAACCTGCACCACCTCCCACTCACCCCCCTTGCAGCTGAAAGAGAAAAAGGGAATGGCTTACATGCACGCTGAAATGATGTCACCTTCTGGGCATGTCTTTTACCTTTCTCATGTGTGTAGGAGGAAATTTTCTTTGGTGCTAGAAAAAGATGGAGGAAATCCAAAATTTTAATGATGGATTCTGTCTTTTACACCTCCTTTTCTCCTACTCTACTGCACAGCTGGGACAGGATTTTGTCACAATCCAACCTAAGGCCATGACCCAGCAAAATCCTGAAGAAATTAATTGGTTATAAGTGCAAACTGCTTCCACTGAAGCTGGATAAACTCAGGCTTCAGCAGTTCACTGAGCAAGTGATTAAAAAAATGGAAATGCAACTAAGTATGTACTCAAATGGTTCACAGGTCTGGGATATAAATAAAATTAAATTAAATTTAAAAATCCACCAAATGAGCCCAAAATTAGAATACCCCATGAAACAACATTTCCATGTCAACAAAAAATTTATCCAGGCATTTCATACCCTAAAAGCAGGAAAAATACACATCAATAAGAATCACCATTTTTCTAATAGTTGCACAAGGAATAAACAACTCAAAGGTGCTTATGTGGTATGGAGTGTTGCTGGTTGTCAAAAAGAAAAAGCACATATCTAAAGGAATTTGTGGTGGAGACATTTTACATGCTCCTTCCAGAATGTTTCTCTTTACTAACACGTTTGTCAGGACAGCTCTTTTCCTTATAGCTCTGTGTGCCTTCACACCCAGGAGTTCTCTCTCCATTTGCAGATTTCAGCAAAGGTTCCATTTCTCAGGCAAAAGAGTCTCATTCAGAGTAATTCAGAACCGTGTTTGGATAACTGCTTTCGATGTTTATCACAATAACAAAGATGGAAGGGGTAGGATAATCCCATATTGAACTTCTATGTGAGGACAGAATTTTTCCATGGGAAAATGCTGCACTATACTGCCTATATATATTTTATGTGTAATAGTCCAACATATCTTTCTTGCGTTCACCCTCTCCCTCTTAACTTGGTTCCTTTTGCTTTGTCACAAATATGTTCTCCATTTCATAGTGAGTGCTGGTTGTCCCCATGTCCACTGAGTCAGCCACTGCTTCTCTCCCCCACTCTGGCCCAGTCCCTGTGGAATCAGACTGCAGCTCTTGGACCAAAGGTGTCCTCAGATCCTGCTCTTTGTAGTTCAACCATTTAGCCCAATGAACCATTCCACATCTCATCAATCAGACCATCTAATTGCAGTGAACTGTGAACTTTCTGCAGATTGATTACATGGTTATGCTAACGACGCATTTAGGAGAAAAAGCTGTAGTAAGACCCTGTCTCACAAGGCTTATTTATTGTGACACACATTTCCTGTGCCACGCATACTGGACACCTATCTGCAGCTTCAAATGTGGTTCAGGAGGGAAAAGGATGAATTATTATTTTGTTTCCATTTTGTTATATCTAACTCATGGTCAACTTTTGAAATACTTTCTGATGTTTATTCTGTTGAACACAGTAATGACATTGTAACTGTTTAATAACCAGCTTCAGGTACATTGTAAGTAATACAGAAAATGAACATTCTGATAATGACTAATTTCATTAATAGTCATCTTGCTTCTAGGGAGTGGTAAGAACATACTTTTCAGGTTCTCATATTGCAACATATGATATCATAAGTGTTTCCTTTTTTTTTCTGAATTGATGTAGGAATACACTATAGATGTGTTTTTCCGTCAAAGCTGGAAAGATGAGAGATTAAAATTCAAAGGACCTATGACTGTTCTCCGGTTAAATAATTTAATGGCCAGCAAAATTTGGACGCCTGATACCTTTTTCCACAATGGAAAGAAGTCAGTGGCTCATAACATGACAATGCCAAATAAACTATTACGAATTACAGAGGATGGGACGTTGCTATACACAATGAGGTGAGCCCCAAAATATTACATCCTTCATTTAGTTTTACAATTTAACTTGAGAAAGTGTATTTTCCAGATAGGAAACGGGTTCCTTTTTGAGCATAATTTGATTCCTACTTAATAATTATTTTCACAATAGGCCTTGGGATGATGGGCAAACAGAGCTGTTTGCAGTGGTTGTTTTTCCTCTCCTGCTATGTTACCTCTACAGTCCCTGGATGTGTCTTAATGCTTGATTTTAAAAAGGTTCTTATCAGTTTGCAGAGGATCTCAATTTGACATTGCTTTCAAGGATTCCATCAGCAAGTGTAATAAAGCCTGTAACTTCAATGTAATCTGTACTCCTAAATTGTGTGCAAGGGTCTTTAATCTTTGGATCCTATAGCAAGCAGATTTTAAGAACTAACAGATGCACATGGAATTCATTGACCATTCTTAATATTTCTTGTGCTTGGGATTATAAAGCATGACAGCATAAAAATAGACATTTCTTTTTCCATTGATTAAAGCGTTTGGAAAGTTAGGAGCAAAAATTATTTTTGTGCTGACAGCATTCATTGGAAATATATTATTCTCTTCACGGATAACTGAACTTTAACTGTCTAAGTTGTTAGAGGAGTTAAATAAATCCTTTTGAAATAATGATGATATACAGTCATGCAAACATTCTGAATTAAAAAAACTACAAGTTAAACAATGAGAAAATGGGTATGTTGTCTCTATAAAGCTGCACATTCCCCCTTTATGTCTCCCATATAATGAAAACAAAGGTATGAAGGGATTCTGTTGACTTCAGGTCAAGATGGATAACTTAGTACATAGGTGACCACTGAGTTTTCTTTAAAATAAATTATAGATGTTTTTAAAATCAGTAGAAGTGTTTGGAGAAAAAAAAATCTCCAGGCATTTGGGACATTCAATTTATTGTGCAACATCTTTCAAGACTGACTAGACTGAAGTAGAATCGTCTTGGCTGGTAGCTACACAAATCCAGGTCAATTTTTCTTGCCTTTCAAAATGCTCAGCTGTTAGGGATTTAATCCACAGGAACACTATCTTGGCAGCACATTGTTCACACATGTCTCTTCTTTTGGTCATAACCATTCCTATTTCCTCACCTGTGCAAGTGCTTTAATGTAATCTTCAGCCTGCTCTTCAGGTATTACTGTTCATTCTCTGCTGATGTGTGGTATGTGACTGTTTCTAGTTCATTTAATCTCTTCTATTGAGAAACATGTTTGCACTCAAGCTGATAGCAAAGAAATGATTTCAGCAAATGTCTGAGCATCCAGAGTGGGCCAATTTAATGAAGGCAGCAAGGAAGAAATTGCAGTTGCTAATAGATTTTAATCCTCACAGCAAATTAGAAGCCTGAGCATGCCTCTGGAGTACGGTGAGGAAGGGCAGAGGGGCAGAGCAGTCACACCCTCAGCCAGACAATTCAGGTCCACTTGTAATGGCTAATTAATCACATAACAGATACTGTGCTGTACTTATGCTGTGTCTTAATAGAAGTCTATTTGCTATTTCTATGAAACTAGAATAAATGTGTCCTTTTGCTCATTAATCCATTATAGATTGACTGTGAGAGCAGAATGTCCAATGCATTTAGAAGACTTTCCTATGGATGCACATGCTTGCCCCTTGAAATTTGGAAGCTGTAAGTTTATTTTAAATTGAGGTTTCTCCCATTTTTAGGCCACTTTAAAAGAACATTTTGCTAGTGAGAAAACCTCAAGGTTTTAATCTTGTTTGTTTTTCACGTTTTTGTCAGGGTTGTATCTTTAATCTTTTTAAATATATCTAAATATCTATATCTATATCCATATATATCTATATCCACATATATATGTATATATACGCATATATATATATATATATATATATATATATATATATATATATATATAAAATATAATGGAACTCTTATGTGTCTTAAATATCCTACAGTGTGATGCCTGCACATTCACCAAAGATAGAAAATGACAGTGCTCAAAATATCTAGAAAAGTAGTTTGTCACATAGAAAATGTTGTTAATCTTATAGTTCCTTTTTTTTGTTAAAACCCAAAATCAGTCTTAAAGAAAAGCAACACACACCATGGATAACTGAATTGGCTTAGGTAAAAGCAGTTTTGCTACTGCAGTCTTGATATGCTTAGATCAACATTTTTGTATATGTATACTCATATACACTCATGGAACATTTTTGGAAGTGAAAAATCTCAGAAATCTCCAAATAGAGTCCTACACTTGGAGCATACATAGCCCCTAGATGAGAGAACATACTCAACAAAGTCATGTAATTGAAATCATTACAATAACTGACAAAGCTTTTGGAAAGTTGAGAATTTTCCCCAAAACTTCAATTTGAATAGCAACCAACCTGACACTTAACTAAACATAATATTTGTAAAAATGAAATAAAGAAGGAAAGAAAAAGTGAAGATCTAATTTACTCTAGTTCATTTAACACAAACAAGGAAGTTAAAATATATGGAAGATGTAATGGTGTACAAATTGCTTCCTCAATGGCTACTTTTCTCTAACAGAAATGGGTTGTTTGGCTGATAATGGTTACTTAGTGGCTTGATCAATTTTAGAAGTCAACAAACAGAAAACCCAATTCATTCTTCACATGTTACCCGACAGGGTGATAATTTACTTTGGGCTGAATAGCTCTATGTTTGCCATGAGACAGCACTGATGTTTTGTCTTTAAAGTGCTGCTAATTCCTAGATAAGGTTTAGACAACAAAAAGCTCATACAGCCTTGGAGTTTAACTGACAAGTTTGCTTCATGCATGTTAAGTTTTCTTAGAGAGCACTTCCAATAAATCTTTCCAAATACCTCGTGAAACAGAGTGGAGTGGGGGGAAGCTTTGCTCCAGTTTATAGCAAGACAGATACGGGCGGGTTCTTGGTTAACAAGAGATCTGTCCACCCGAGATCCCTGTGAGATCCTGTAGCTGCAGGATCGAATTTCTTTAGACCTGCTCACTAAAGTATCCCTGCAGGCATCGTGCTGGAACTGAGAGGTAGGGAGATGGCTAATCCTGCAAAAAACCTGCTAATGACAATTTAAACCAGGAACAGTTTCTGAACAAATTTGACTTAATAGACTGAATTTACAGACTCGACAAGACACCTATCACCACATCTGTGCATCATTGAACCGTAGCCCAAACACCAGACCTTCCCTAGTATGCACAATATTTCCCATTCTTTTCCTACACTGAGTTCTTTCTGGCTCACTGTGTCCCAGATTAATGTACTCTTCATTCACAAAGTGCACGGCTTTCCAGATTACTGAGGACTTTGCCTCTATTAAATCACTAAGATTTGCAGAAATTATTAAATAAAAGGGATGGATAATGTGGATTTGCATAAAAGTCCAGAACCACACCAGAAGGCAAAAAAACAAGACCGCAGAAAAACGTGCAAGTGTATCTGCATCTTTTGTATTTAAATTGATTTTTTTAATCCTTAAAAAGTATTTTCATGACGTATGTAATTTTCTTAATTGTACAAAAAAATCACTGGTATTTCTGATAGAAAGACCATTTCTTCCACCACTCAAAGGCAATAACTGACATTCTAAACTCAGAGTACAGCTGTCATGTTTTACAGGTTTTTTCCTTTTATTTTTTTGTTGTTTGAACACTAATGTTCTATGGCAGCTGTCTTAAATTGGACCCAGAAAAACAAATAACTGCAAATGCTTGAACGGATCATTAGACAAAGTCAAGGAGTTTTGAAGGAAACTTTTGATTCACCCACTAAATTCAGGCAAGCTCCTAATCTGGGCTTCTCATGGGAAGGAGCTCCTTCTGTAACACATCTTTACTACAACACTGCATGAAGGATACACTGTTGAAAACAGCTCTTAAAGCTGGATCTCTCCCCTCCTTCTCATCAGATCACATACCATGATCTGTTATAGATTATATTCTTAAGTTATAGAATATTTCTCTCAATGTTTCATTATTGATATAAAAAGAAGTATCTCCAACAGGACAAATAGCTGGACCCAAGCAAGTTATGAAAGTGGGACTCACTGTTATACATAACACCCCCCCCCCCCCCAGATCTTATAATGAATTGCCACTTTTTAAGTGAGAGTCATTTTTAACTACATTAGGGACATTTTTGTCAAACTAAAGCAATTAATTATAATCATCTTAATGGACTGGAAAATTTACTGGAAAATGCATTTAATTGTCACAAAATCCATGCTTAAAGTGCAGACTACAATCTAACACTTAGTTCCCCAAGGTAGTGTTTGCCTAGCTCCATTTGTTTTAGATTAAATTGGATAAGAGGTTTTTTACGTCCTCCACTGTTACTCATCACTTGTTGGAGCTGGATTCCGAAAAGCCTCACAATGAAGGAGCTGCACATGTCCTGTGGACTTTGCCCATACTGTGGGGACCAATAAATGTTTGACCCAGCTCCAAGGCTAAAGTGATTTGCCAAAGAGCAGCTTAAGCTAGAGGTTATTCCAGTGTAAATTCGATGTGACAAAGGCGAAAGAAACTCTGGAACAACAAAATGCCATATGTTGGCAAAACAAAATCAGAAGGGCAGATGCTCTCCTCAACTCTTACCAGAAACATCTGATTGTCAGTTTAAAACTGAGGCCACTCTGGGAACCAGCAGTGATGGGAGAAGACAGCTGCATTGCTGCTTATGCAACATGAACTGGAAGCTGAGGGGGACAGCTGAATCCAGCACCAAATCTGACAGCTCATTTCTGGCACTGCCCAGTGCACCCCCTTCTCTCTGAACCAATCCAGTCTTTCTCAGCAGCTCAGAAATGCACTCCTCTCTCTTCCAAATTATTCTCATACTCCAGAACAAAGGCTTGAAATTAATTTTATTACTGTCTGTATGTGAGTAGATTAGCAAGTCAATTTCTGTGTTTACTCTGGCCGTTATTTTTAAAGTCAGAATTATTAAGATGTAGATTTGCTTTTGCCATTGACTCCAAAAACATATTCCAGGATATGTTACAGTGCTTAGGGAATGTGAAGCCCAATGATAAAAGCACTCTTCAGCTTCAATAATGCTGAATCAAATGCCCTGCAATTAATTTACTAGCCCATTCTACCCTAGCTGCTACCTCTTACACTGATAAGGTAAAATTGCTAACTCACAAATGAGGTCAAGTGAATCAGATTCTTCCCTTTCGCTTCCTGCTTGTTAGTCTGAAAAAAGTAAAACTCTCATCTTGTAGGTAGAATCCTACTCATTTTAGATGCCCTCAGATGTCCCATCCAGCTCCAGCTGGTGGGTACAAGCTTGATGAAGATTCTGGCCCCACATTCACTTCCATTCATGCCTTTGGATACTCTTTAGGTGTAAAGAATTACATGAGATGCCTCTGTGTAGCAAATTAACTCCCACCCAACTGCTCTGAGTGAAAGCTGCCAGATTCCAGACTGCACAAAATGACAGCAGAATTTTACTAGGGAACTGGGATTAAAAATATTTATGTGTAGCTTGATTCTGGAAAGAACATAAATAACAACACAAAGCCCCTCAATGACATGTGTAGATGCTACTGAATTCTCTGTGTAACACAACAGACTGCTTGGGCTTGGAGAGCCCACAGTACTCTTGCCTAGTTCCAATCTCAAATCTTGAGTGTGAGGACTATTCAGAAATAACCAAATAAAATAAATAAATAAATAATTTTAAAAGTGTAATTGTGATTTAAACTCACTCTCTCTCCTAGGCAGCCTCAGAAATGTCTGCTAGGCCCATTTTACAGCAAGGACAGTGTGATGGGGGCATGACCAAGTGGGGAGCCGTAGCCAGGCTGAGGATGAGAAGATAACTGGCACCACTCTGAGAAGGATTTATAGAGGCCCAAACAACATAACACTATGAAAAATTGAGAAGCCTGGGGCTCATCTTTCTTTACAATAGCTAGAAATTAGAAAAAAACCCAAACATTGGGGTTCTTGCATGCTCATGAAATTCTACTTCTCACTCTCACTTTTTTACATAAGCAGGAAATACACAGGAGAAATATTTTCATGCCATAGAGGACAAATCTTAATGAAGCCCTAGAGCAGATGTTTACCTGTTTTGTAAAAATCAATTGTACTTCCTATAGGCAAATTCCAGTAAGATAGTTGTGGATGTTCACAGATAATTAAAGAGAATTAAATATTCAAACTACTGCTCAAAATATTGTTCTGACAGAGTCATAAGGTAACAGAAAGTGCAAAGCTTAAATATAATGTATTTCTTTTAAATCAGATGCTTATACCAGAGCAGAGGTTGTGTATGAGTGGACACGGGAACCAGCAAGGTCAGTGGTTGTGGCTGAAGATGGCTCTCGACTGAACCAGTACGATCTGCTTGGACAAACCGTGGACTCTGGAATTGTGCAGTCCAGTACAGGTCTGTGAAAAATTTTTGGAAGGGTAATATGTAACTGTCAAGATGTAATTCAGAGCAGGATTAAAAAATGCAAAGACATAAGAGTGAGGAGTAAATTATAATATATGTACTTCAGATTAGGAAAACATGGCTCTGAAAAGATAATACATCCTGGAATTATTTTCCTACTTCAACTGGTGGCAAAAATATTTTAACAATTAAAAAGCTTCCTATAGTGTCAGATCTAGCCAGAAAAAACAATAATTTATGTAATAAAGAAGCCCTCCTTGTGTTCTTCTCATATTATCTGCTTACTATATAGGCTGATAAAAATAGCATAACAATATGAGTCCTCAAAGATCATATTTCTGGAGACAATGAAGTCTCTAAAAGCAAGTACATAGTTTCTCAAGGAAGTATTTAGTGAATAAGAAAAACTGTCATCTAACTCAAAAACATCTGAAACATCCAAACATGATTTCCTTAAATGCTGGCACCAGCTTTAACTCCAAAAATTTATTGAGAAATACAGCTGAGATTTATAGTATGATATACCTGTAACCTTGAAGCTGGCTACAGCCCCTTATTTGTTAACTTTGCAGTGCTTGCTTCAAGATGCACATTTTTTAAAGTTTATTGTCTAATAATTTGGATGGTCTAAATGCAGTAAGAAACTGAGCACTGGGCATGAGAAGAGCTCTGTTGACCAGGTTGACTGGTCAGTGGACCAAAAGCAGCACTGCTTTGAGTGAAGTGCTTGTATTGCTTTGGAGACACCCAACACTCTGACTTAGAGAGAAGCCCACTTATAAATGGGCTTCTTAAATCTTATAAACCAGATTTCCTACTGTTACAGTCAATGAACATTTAAGTTAAAAGTGAGTCACTATAAGGTGAACTGTAATTTGCGTCTGAATTTTTTATTTAGCTTGTTAAAATATATTCACATGCTCTATTAAGCCAATAAAAGCTTTCACAGACAAGTTTCTAGCTTACTGCTTAAAAACTTCTGTTCAGTTGATATGAAATTAAGGGGGATGGCAATAATAAGAACTTTGCATAAGAACACCATCAACACAACTGCTCCCATTGCTGTGCAACAAGCAGGTAAAAAAGGTGAGAACTCTTGACCTTCCCACAGATGGAAAGGTTGCCATTGGTTTATCTGCAGCCAGTATTTCACCCCAACTGCCCCCTGCTGGAAAATCAATAGGATTTGAGGGGAACTGCAGGGATCTCTGCTCTTGGTTCTCTCACAGAGACCTCTCTGTGGGACTGCATTTGTTCCCTGCTTGCTGCTCTAAGGGCAGCAGGATAATCGAAAAAGACTGATGAGGGAACATAACTAAACCAAACAGAAATGCCAGACATGGTTCAGGGTAATTAGATAGCAGTATGAGGAGCATATTATAAACTGTTAAGAAGAGCAGACAAAAAATTTTAAAACAGAACTAAAACATAAGGTTAAGATTTCTTCATGCATTTCCATGAAGAAACAATTTGTTTTGCCCATGCTATTTCAAAGATTTTAATTATGCCTGCTTTTTCTACCTGAGGAAACTCTTTACCATTGCTACCTATGAAGTTAAATACAGTATAGTTAATATATAAAATATGCTGAGATGAAGATATTGTTGTCTAGATGCTGAAAAAAAGTACAAAGAACTAAATGGAAGAGTTACCAAAACTAGAAACAATCCTGTTACAGGATCTTTTTAGTATTTACAAATTTACAATCCTCTTTAATTACTGCCTGATAAGAAAACACAGTTGTGGAAGAAGCATATATATTGCTTGCAAATTCAATGTCTCAAAGAAAAATTCTTCATTATTTGCTTTGGAAAGAAAAATGCTTTGCTTTTCCCACACTAAAGGTGAGGATCAGGAGTGGTTAACAATCCCTTTTCTCCCTCTTGAGGTAGGTGGGCAGGTAGTCTCAACAGCATCTTCTGGCATGTCTTTGTCCTCTGATTACCTCTGGTTTAATATATGACATATGTAATGAAAGTTATGAAATTCCTCCCTGCTTTCAGAGTCCTGGACAGTGACTCATCTTACAAAAAGACAAAAAGAACTGAAGTCAATCTTCACTTAAGAGTTCTCAACACACCTTTATTAGGCCAGAAAATAAAGCTCTTTTGCAGCTGATCCTGTGGATCATTAGAGAAATCAAAAAATCCTGGGCAAATTTAAGATGATATCCATAGTTGTGTGGAATTCTAAATACTTATTTTCCCAAGGATCTAGGTGTAGCCAGGTTATTCTAAACATTCTCAAAACTGTTAAATGATTTCAGGGATCTCTATAGAAGTTTTTTTTTCCTTAATTTCTTCTTGGTGAGCAACCTGCAATCCCTATCTGTGGATATAGTACTACAAACATTACAAAGATAACTACCAACACTGATTTTTTAATGGCATGAGAAGCTTGAAACACAAACTTTTTTTAATGACAGAGTTTATTCATCTATTCTTGCAATGATATATGCAGGCACCACAGGCTTAAAAATAGTATTAAGAGAAATAATGATTATTACTGCTGCTGTTTTGTTTAAGCAGAGTAATCTTTTTCTATTTGTATGTAAAATTACTGTCACTCTCCAGCCACTGATTCATATTACTCAAAGATTTTAAAATGATCCTTTTTGTAAGTACCTTAATAAACACTTAAAGGCCTTGTGCAAGTTTCTATTTATTCTATTTATATAGAATTACTTTGCCACCTTGAAAAAATTGCTTTGCAATGAGAATCACCAGGATTTATACTCAAAACAGTTAACGTTTTTCTTATCTCTGTAAACCTGCAGAGATTGTGTTATTCTTAAGAGGTCTTTTTTTACTGAGTTACATGGTATAAATAGTAAATGATAAATACTTTGTTTTAAATTATTGGGAAGGGAAGCCTTACTTCTCTACCTACAGTAATAGAAAAAGTATTGTTATAGCTCAAACTTAGTCCTCAAACTTTATGTCTGATGTGATGCACGTTAACTTTAAATGCTGATAAATCTGGTTTTTTACAAACAGTTTACAGAACACTGAGAAATTATTTTTATGTGCTTTCTTCTTTGGGCACAGGTTAGTTTATACCACCTGCACATTTGACTCAATGATTGCAACATAGTGTAGAATTAAGGGCTGGTTAAAAACTGCACCTACAGAAACACTGAACACAAATTCTTTCAGACCTCTGGAAATATTCCAGTGTGGGCAGACATTCAAAAATTAAGTTACTATAGGTGCAGAATTTGTTTGATGACTTTTAAATGTTTCGTATTGTGTATTACATATAAGCTAATTTAAACATTGAAGTAAATAAAATGAAAAAACTGCACAACACAGTTATTTGTAGAAGACTACGGGAATTACAATTTAGCTAAGAAGAAATACCTTTCTTTCTAACTTCCTTGGATAAGAAAAGATAAGAGATAAGGGAATACAAGATGTATAAGCTGTAACTTCTGAGAGCCTAGCAATCAGACACTGTAAATATAGGCAATATTTTGCTCAAGAGCTACTTGAAGTTTTAGATTGTAGGGAATTTTATGGCTGTTTTGCAATGCTTTTGAAATAGAGTCACAGAGGAATTGAAAGTTATGAGCGTGATCAGCAGCTGTCACAAATGTGGCAATGATATTCAAGTAAAGAAAGCCATAAAATATAGAAAGCTAAAGACACAGTAAATAACTGGAGTGCTTTCATGTCCTGTAGTCATTTCAATCAATCTTATCAAACATCTACTATCTTTTAATAAGTGACTGCCCAATAAGTGCAGTCCATGGGTACTGTGGAAACTCCAGAACATGGTTTTGCCTTGTAACTGAACTGCAGAGCTTCATTCCAGGCCCCTGCTTTGCCTAATTCACTCCTCCCAGCATTATCTTTATCTGACTCCCAGCTCAAACCTGCTTCAGTGCTTAGCAGATGAGAGTAATCCCTGTCTTTTTAATTGCCTTTATGCTTTGGATCTTGTTCCCATTTTCCAGAAGTTAAAAATACTTTGATAATTTAGGCAGCTAAATAAAGCTTCAGAGTACAGTGGTGTGTTCACTCTGTATTCTTAGCTTGCCATCTACAATCACTGAATTAATTCTGACATACCGTTGTGCACATTCTATATCTGATGGCATTAAAATAGTTTCCCACGTCATATTTTAAGTAGATAAAATTAAATTATTGGCTCTCCTAGCTAAGACTGGCACCTTTTGTAAGATCATAATCTCCAGTACAGAGGAGAAGGAGTTTGTTTCAGTGAAAGTTAAAGAAAGGTGAAATTCACAAAATAATTACCACTATACTAGATCCACTCCTATTTTTGAAATAAAAATATTTCCTTGTATATCCTTTGTTATATGTCTCAATTTAAAATTTATTCTCTTTTCCCTCTTTGCTACTGTCTTTTATATTGAAAGAGTATTGTCACATCTTATAAATAAGCTTTCCTTGGGGTTGGAAATTGAGCAAGATTGCTCAAATGAATGTTTTTCTGGACTCTGCATTACAGAAATGGGCATTTGACATGCTCTGTGCATAAGCAGTCAATGTCTAGACGTAGTTTTTCAATCAAGTTTAAGCTTTTCCTGTACAAGAGCATTTTCTACTTCCAGCTGCCTACATTTTAAAATAGAACTACAGTAATTTCACATGTCATCTCTAATCTAGACAGACGTTTCTGTTCAGTTACGTGTCTACTTGTTTCATGCCTAAGAAGTTTATTGCATGATAAGAAGAATCAGTCTCAAAAAAAAAAAAAAATCAAAACAGTAGGTTTTTCAATCTTTGGAGAATATACTGTTTTTAAAAATCCATTTTAAATTATATAAATAATGATCTGAAACTGAGCATTATTTGCTCTGCTGGCAAGAAAGCTTTATGGAATGACATAAGTATATTAGAATATTAAATATACTTATATTCATTATTAAAAGTATTAAAAAATTATTTATATATAAAATCAATTAATTTTCATTGCATTTGGAGTACCCAGTTCATACAATCTTATAGCTCCAAAAGCATTAGCGCTAATGAAAATATTGTGTCTTGTTCTTGTAGTAATCATTTATTTCAGGAGAGAATAATAATTTACTAAGGTACTAAATTAGCAGAGCAGGGACACTTCAGAGTACATAGAGCAGTGGTAATGCAAACACCATCACAGCAGCAATTACATCTTCAGCTTGGCCCAACAGAAGCTCTTTTGGGAGACTGTCTTGATTTAGTCTTTACATGGGTATGCTGTGGTGGCTTTCCATCTGCTAATGGATAAGACCTTCTACAAGAGCTTTAAACAGCCACCAGTTAATGCAGGCTTTCATTCACCACTCTGCAGACATGAAAATATGTAAATTTAATTAGCATTTCCCAGAAATGCCTAGTTTTGTATTATTAGAGAAAATTTTTAAAACCCACCAGGTTTATTATGTGTTTTCTTCAGAGCTGATCCATTTTGAATTGAGAATTTTAATTTTATAATAGGAGTGAATGTAATGAAAAAAACACTTCCTACAAAGACCTCTGATGTGTATATTTAAAAAAGCTTTAATGTTAATTTTTCTTGGTTTTAGGGGAATATGTTGTTATGACTACACATTTTCATTTGAAGAGGAAGATTGGTTACTTTGTTATTCAGACTTATCTGCCATGCATCATGACAGTGATACTGTCACAAGTGTCCTTCTGGCTTAACAGAGAATCTGTTCCAGCAAGAACTGTATTTGGTAAGCACGACCTATAAACTTCCTGGCGATCATGAGGAAATTAGTTTCAGAAATGCTGTGGTAAAAGTAGTTATGTGTAACATGGTATTGGAGAACAGTGTGAGCCTGGGCATGCTGCAGCACACAAGAGCTATCAAATTTCATTGTGAAGATATAGGTCCAAAGCCTTTGATTTTGAACTGATTTTTAAAAGGGGCCTGAAAATACCTCAAGCCATCCATCACCATTTGAATTTTCCAAAGGAATCAGATTAAAAATAAAACATCTCTGAAAATGGCAATAACATTAATCATGGGATTATCAAAAAGGCTTTAATCAATGGGTATCCACCATTTGACATCTTTAGGCCCTCTGAAAATTCTTATTTCAATTTTTTTTTCTTAATCCCTTTCACAGGCTACTGTTGAGATCAGCAATAATTTATTGTGCTTACAGCAGTGAGTACATGCACTCTAGGAATGTAGTGAGAAGACAATCTAAAAGACTCTCAAGTTTATATAGCTGGTCCCCAGAGTTTAACCACTGCTTATCTTAAAATTCTTCTATTCGTTCATATTCTTTGGAGAAATTACCCAAGTCAAGCATATATCTTAAAAAAAGAAAACAAACAAATAAAAACAACGAATTTTCATTTAGGAAAGCAAGAACCAGAGATTTTGGCTTTGTGACCTAGTCCTTGGTGATATCCAGATGGGACTGCTGAACACCTTTGGCAGGAGGCAGAAGCACCCTGAGCCAAGCTGGCTTTGACACTTGTTTTGCTGCCTCAGGGCACTTCAAGGGCAGGATGCTTTGGGCCCTCTGGCTTTACCAAAGAGAATTAACCCATTTTTGCTGAACATGGCACAGCCAGAGAGTCACTGTTAAGAACTGCAGCCTCTGAAGCTCTTGCTGAACAAGAGCTATTTTTATGGATCATTTCTCGTACCCTTCACAGCTGTGCTTTAGTTCCCAGTTTCTCTGGAAATCAATCACAACTTGCATAGCCTTAGACCTTGTGAACCGAGGCTTTCTGTTGATATACAGATGTGCATTTACAGAACAGTGGTTTAGACTACAGTATAATTAAATTTGATTTACATAATGTTTAGATTAGCAACTAAAATTAATTCTGAAATTTTCACATCAGCTTTGCTGAGAACTACTCTACTAGGGACTTTTATAGTCAAAGTTATTGAAATTGTAACTATATTACCTCTTTTTGCACATACCATTCAAAAAGAAGTGTCTGATCATCAGTTTGAAATGCTGTACTTCACTGTCATTAGATAGAGAACAGAATTTCCTGTTGTCTCATGGATAATATACAATACTGCACAATTTTCGAACTCCTATCTTCACAGGCTCAAAAGCCCATGAATTGCTCAGTTTTCCTTTTAGAAACAGTTATTTAGTAAATACTCTTGGGTTCACTCCATCATTATGTATCAAGATAGCTTTTTCATTTCAAAATGGCAGTGAAACAAAGTTTCAGAACATCTTGCATGAATGCATATAGACACAGAAGCACAGCTTCCATCTTTTAGCCCACAGTACCACAGATAATAAAAGTTATACATTTTTATTCTGCTACCGTGTAAGAGAAACATAAGCTCACTAGTAATAAGTCAAAGAAAATGTCTGCTTGCATTTCAGGAAAGAGAAATTGCTTCCTCATTAGGCACTAATAATTCAAGCTCTTCATACTACCACGTAAATATGTTGTTCATTAATTGACCTATTTTAGACCACTGTTCATTTCCCCTAACACTCAGTGCAGTGAAGATGAACTCGCCAGACACATTCAAGACATGACAGTGCAGTTGTCAAGGTAACTTGTGGACGTGATTTGATGTAAATGCCTTGTGTGCACTCAGAGATCCATTTTTCCAAGCAGCTGCAAGCAGAGTGAATTCAGTACAGTCCTGCTTGCTCTCTGGGGCCAGGTAAGAGGAAAGGTTCAGCAGTGAGAAGCTCTGATATCAGAAATGCAAATTACATTGTCGTTCTTACATAAAATCTTTGCTATGTTCAGGGTGTCAGTGAATAAAGGGGCAGAAATCTGCAAAACCATCAATTTAAAAAAATGAAATAACACACAAATCCTGGTGCCTTTGAATATATCTTTGAAGTATAATATCCCAAATAAGCTGAAACAAGTTTTTTAGTTTTCTAAGTATCTCAGAACTGCTGCAAGAAAGAACTAAAGATGCTAAATTGTTACATCTGTAATACAATTTGCAGGGCATGAATAAAGAACAGCAACAAAATCCTTCAAAGACCAGAAAGAGTAAAGTAGTTCACAAATAATATTTCCATTCCAACTTTGAAAATAGTATTCTATTATAACAACATCGAATAATAAAAGCATAAAAATATTTAGAAAATCCTGCAACTTACACAGAACTTGAAACCTGGTATCCTCATTTAGAAACTGAACTCAGGTGGGGAAGTTTTTAAGAATCAGGGGTGTAGAAAAGGCTTTCCTACCTATACCAGGTGGGAAATGAAGCACAAAAAGCAGCCCCTGGCCTGAAGACATAAACTCTTTGCTCTGCAGGAGTGACCACGGTGCTGACCATGACTACACTGAGCATCAGTGCAAGGAACTCCCTGCCCAAGGTGGCCTATGCCACGGCCATGGACTGGTTCATAGCCGTGTGCTACGCCTTCGTCTTCTCGGCGCTCATCGAGTTCGCCACCGTCAATTACTTCACCAAGAGAGGGTACGCGTGGGATGGCAAGAGCGTCGTTCCAGAAAAGGTAACAGCACCTCAGCCCCACCCCAAAAAGATCAGACTCTGCCATGCCTGGTCATTCTATGGGATGGGGTTTGCACAATACAAATTCTTATTATGCACAACAGTTACAAAAGAGTTTCCTCCTGTGTCCGCATACAGCATTTCTATGCCACAATCACTTAGATATTTATTACTTAAGTACTACTTCTGACATACTGTGTGATACTGTTATTAATAATGAAATATTCTACTGAGGTTGTGACTTCTGCAACTGAGCAGAAAAAAAGATGAATGTGTATTATTTTAAGGGAAGGCAATTAATTTTTTCTGTTTGAACAAGAGAAAGTGTGGATGCCTCAGTAGGAAATGTAGGAAAAGCAATCTTGTGGCTACAGTATTTGACAGTTCCCAAGGTATAATGCTCCCCAACATGAAATTCAGAAGGGGTGCTCTATCATCATGACCAAATAAATCATCACAGGAGTTATTTTTTCCTTTCTTAGCTATAGAAGTAATGTGTTTAGAAGGAAGAGTTGAGAGCTGTGCTGGGAGTGTGCAATCCTGATCTGTACCTCCCTGAATGCACTAGAGAAAGCTCACACTGATTCCTTTTGGTCTGGGATCAGACCTGGTCCAGAAACCACAAGCATCAAGAAATTGTTGAGGACATTTAGGGATGAAAGAGAAGTTCCCTATGAGATACCAAGTCAGCTGCTTCTGTGAGCAAGCTCATTTGGCTGGGTTAACTTGTCAAACTGGTAATCATGAACATTCACCAACTAGAGATCCAACAGTACAGGTATTTGAAGGAGCAGATGTAACTCACTGGTATGCAAAGATATGCTTTTAATTCAGGATTATATGTGTATATTATATTTATATTAGGATTATATTTATGTATATTAGTTGCATAAGTCAGTGGAAAAAACCTCCAAATTAAATTAGGGCATTTATTCAGTGGCAACAACTACAAAAGTACTACAGAACAAATGAGTGAAGTAACAAAACAAACTTACACAACTGCTGCTGAATGTTGATTTTTCAGTTATTGATGATACTTTCAGTGAAAATATTTTTTTTTCATTCTTTGTTTTCCTGTTTCCATGACTTTATTTATAAAAATGAACTGCATCCTTAAATATTAAATATTGCCTTGCTAATTTATCCTCCCTTGTAATATAGTTACTATAATGAGCTGTTTCATTTGTTACAAAGAAAATTACATTCTAAAAGAAAAACCCTACACCAGTAAACATTGTTTAAAACATTGGAAGATCTATGGTTTTGTGCTCGTTAGCAGGTAAGGGGCTTTACGTGACATTTGCTGGTACTTGGTGGTGTGAGTTTTCTGCAGTGAGGAAAAGCGAGCAGGGCAAGCTCACTATGATCACAGCATCACAGCTTAATCAAATTTAGAGCTCTAATTAGCTGTCATATTGCTTTTTCATGAAGTTGAATTCGACATGAAATATTAAGACCCAGGCTGGTGTCAGGCTTTTCTGTGGATCAGATTTCTAGTGACATTTAAATCTATTGAATGGGTTTCCTCTGAGACTTCAGTGAAGCTGCTCTTTGTCAGCTGGATTTATTGCTGCTCACCAGAGTATCTGAATGAGAAGCAAACAGGACTGCCTTCATGTTAGCAGCCTCCCTACCTCGGAGGGGAAAAAATGGACAGCAAAAAAACCCAAACCAATGTCACAAAAAACCCAAAACGGCAAAAAAATGACAAAACAAACAACAAAACAAACAAACAAACAAAAATCCCTGACACTCCTTTTTTGTTGTAATATTTTTTGAACCTGTTTGTTCCAAAGAGTTGAAGTTTTTCTCGGCCTGAAGATAAGAATTTTATGCCATTAATTAAAGCATATCTACGTCAGAGTCGTTAGGTGAATCCCTTTCCTTACTAAGTAACAAAAGTTTACATTTGAGCCTACGTTTACTTCCAGCATGGGGCTCCAAGCTGTTCCTCCACAAATATCTCCCCACTTGCTCTCAGGCTTTTGCAGCTTCATTTCCTGCTCCCATGTGTCCAGCAGGAGTCTGTCCACTCCCTGAAATTCTCACCTCTTGAATAAGGATTTTTTTATTAAAACTCCATTATTAGGGGGTCAAAGTAGCCATTAACCTATAGTTGATCTGTCATTACATGTACTGTTACCACATAAAAAATATTGCCTCCCTGGGACAGCTGCTTCTTGAAAGCAGAGAATTGTATTTGCTGTCTTGTGAGATGACATTATAGATCAAATTCCGCTGATATTTTCTCTTCAACCATGTCTTTTTCCCATCCCAAGAGGATAAAATTAATTCAATTTGCCTTTTCTTTTTGTGGCAAATACTGCCTGAAGATTTTTTTTCTAAGCTGTTGGAATTGGTTTTCGTTTTATGTTCTGTTGTTTTCTTCTCATAATTGGAGGAATCCTTACACCTTCTTAAAGACCCACTACATCTCTCTTCTGTGTTTATCTTTGAGCAGTGGCTGAAGAGAGGGTTTGGGCTGCCAGAAACTAGGACACTTGACTTCTAATTCGTATACCCAGATGCCAATATTTAATTTTTTTTCCTACAATTAGATCCCAAAAATAGAATACAAGAAAATATAAGGACCTAGGGATAAAATAAGTTTAAGTAAGCTCAATAAATCCTCCTCCCCTAAAAGATATTCATTATATTCTTGCTTTAGCAATATAAGTAGGCAGATGAATAAGTCATATAGACATTAAAGTGTTTGTATATGGAATGCCATTTCAGCCATTATGATCCAATTGAAGATACATACAATTAATTCATGCACCTTTGGTATAAACCATTGCTGAGTACAAATCTGACAGCTTTGCATCTTATTGAATAAACCACTCCCTTAGTGCATGGCTACTGATAATTTAGTGTGCATTTTCATGTATAAATTATGCTAAAACTCTTCATATCACAATATTTGTCCTAATGTTGGAAGGCTACACTAAGAATTCAGCATCTTGTAAGTTTTTATCCTGATCAAGGGGCACAGTTTGTGGGAATATAGAGCTATGAGTCGTTTGTCACCGCTGATTATCATTCAAGGGGATTTTGCCAGTGAGCCTAGCTCTCAGGTCTCATTATTTTTATATATCATCTAACTTGGTTTATTTACCTAATACAAGCAATACAAATGGAAGATTTTGTCTTTATTGTCACCTAAATATTTTGCGTGAGTTATGTATCCAGAACTGAGTTCTCTCTTACCGCTTATTAGACTTTGGGGTATAAATTTGATTAATTGCAAAATGTTACGATGTTTTTCATAATTTCATCTGTTGAGAAGGTATTGAGAATGAAATATTTTCTTCTTTCTTCAGCCAAAGAAAGTGAAGGATCCTCTCATCAAGAAAAACAACACATACACAGCTGCAGCTACGAGCTACACCCCTAATATTGCAAGGGACCCTGGGCTGGCAACCATTGCTAAAAGTGCAACAATTGAGCCCAAAGAAGTTAAGCCAGAAACAAAACCTGCAGAACCCAAGAAAACTTTTAACAGCGTCAGTAAAATTGATCGGCTATCAAGAATAGCCTTCCCTTTGCTTTTTGGAATCTTTAACTTAGTCTATTGGGCTACCTATTTAAACAGGGAACCCCAGCTAAAAGTTCAAACTCCACATCAATAACCTCATTTATTCATATAGTTCTGTTTTGTCTTTTGCTCTGGGAATTGCTTCCCTTTTTCACATACAGTAATTCCCATTTGCTTCATTGCCTCTGTCTTAAAGAAAATAAAGGTTTCTTTAGCTAGCAAAAGGTAAAATATATCTGTATATTTAAAAAACCTGTGTGTGAGGGAGAGAACATTATAAACTATATACTTTGGTAAAGTGATTTTGGAAATGGAGAAGAGTTGTAGACTAATGGGAGGGTGGAAAAAATTTTAAAAAAAAAGAAACCATTTGTAGCAAGCTTAGTACTGAAAATCCCCAAAAGATAGTGTATATGTACATGAGAAAGATATTTTTATTCAGAAGATTGTAGGGAGGGGGGAAATATTCTTTATGACATTCCTGATGCACATCCTAGACTGTATCATTTATTCAGCCACTGTTTATAATCTTTTCAAGGATGTAAAGCTTTCCATTTGCTGAATCCCATAAGATGTGTTATTTTCCTAATCCCTTTTCTCTTCTATGTTCCAAACTACCTGACTTACAATATTAAATAGTCTTTAATGAGAAAGGAAATCTACTCACTCTAGGTACAGTTTGTCACTGTATAGCACATAAAATCTAATGGTAAAAAATGCTTTAATCTGCTCTCTTACTGCAAGCTTGTTCCAAGCATTAAGTTGTCACTAGACTAGATTTAAAACCAGTTGCACAACCAAGTGCAGATCCCAAATTTCTACTATCACCTGTGCAATCCAAACAATTTCTGGAGGCTTTAAAAATAGCTTTTACTCATCACTATGTTTTAGAGAGTTAAACAAAAAAAAAAACAAACTAATTTTTTGCAAGCTCTAGATATGTTGAATGTATTCTTTTATAAAATGATACATAAAAAGAAGCTTTAGACTGAGATTTATGAATAGCAGAAAGATAAAATATAGTATTTAAATAATATCTGTAAATATGCAGCATGAGATTGTACATTTTTTTACTTTTTTAAAGTTGTGTTCTTAAAACATTGTGTAGGATTCACCTCTTAGCTCTTAATATGTTGTTAAATGCTCAATAAAACATATTTAGAGCCTGAATTAAAGGAAAAAAAATAAATCAGTGGTACTGGAAAGCTTACAAAAATAAATAAGCAGAAAGTGCTGGGAATTTATTCCATTTGTAAAGCGGTTAAGTGTACAGCAGCTTGCAATTTGACAATGTCATCCAATGTATACTATTAGATTAATGACTGGTCTGCTCAGGTCATGCATAAACACTAAAGTATGGGATTATATTTGGTAGGTAAAAATGGTGAAATATTTGTTAAGACAGAAGTTCATCTGTATATTACTGCTATATTTGCTGAAACATAACTGTTACAATAAGCGATGTAATATATGTAGCATTAAATACAAAGAAATCATACATAAAAGAATGTACAGGAAAATAGATTTTATTGAGTAAACTTACTACATTTCATTTTTACTGTAGCAATATATTTGTAGGAACAATATGTAAGGGCTTTAAATACAAGATGTCCATTTTGCAGGTATTGTGCTCCCTTTAAAAAAATTCTAGTCAGTATCACTACTGCTAACTCTTAGAAATAAACTTTCAGATAAAGTTTTTTCAAAGAGATTGGAAGAATGGTGGATATTTGCAAGAATCAGTTAAAAAACATAATTTATGCTACTGAATGGATTTTGCAACAGTGTTACATGAGCCTCTAGAGAAAGAGCTACTGAGAGTCAAGTTTAATAGGCAGTGATTTCTGAACTCTTAATTAATCAAGAAGTTAACATTCTTTATCTACAAAAAGAAATATTTAATGTTTGATTTAGAGATTTTTTTTTTTTTTTAACTAATGCTTCATTGTCTGCCATTTAGTCCTGTCTGAACTTGATAAGTTATCTGATTGGATCTTATTTAAAAGGGGATGTTTCATCTCTGGTATCATGTGTAGATATATGTATAGAAAAAAATAAACTATGGCTCTTTAACTTCTGTGTACTTGTTTATCTTGTTATTTTTGGCGTTAAACTAGTGTGTTCATTTAGGGCATTTTATCTTTCTAGCAATTCATAGCTACCTTTTGGTCTGCATTTTGCACATTAGATGTGAATATTACTTAACTAGTCTGCTTTTTGCTATGCAATGATTGCATTATATCACCTCTTAGTTAGTCTATGCCAATAGTATTATACTGTATAAACTTGACTGCACAGTTTATCAAAGACAAGGTATTCTCTATGTAGCTTTTTTACAATGCTTTGCTAAACCATGTAATAATAGTAAGTCTTCCTTGAAAATAATGATACACTCTTATAGAGGACAGTTTCTGTTTACTCCTGAGATAATTTTAAAAAGATGACATTGAATGTTTATTGCACTTCAGTGCAGTGATGTGGCAATAAAACCTAAATCTAATAGAGATTGTTTATGGCAGAAGCATGTATTGCTTTACAGAGTTTAGCAAAAGCTCTTTATTTTATGTCAGACTGTAATTCTATTATAATAATAAAGCTAAAAATGTTCAATAATGCAAGTGAATGTTTTACTTTTCTTTAGTTACTGCCTTTTATGACACATTGCTTGATTAGCTGCTATTCATTCAAAAGCTTCGTTTCCTTGGATTTGGTAATGAATGCAGTTTTAATAGATGTGATTTTCTGTCCACTGTTTTCCAGGGACAAATATAACAGGAATGTTTCCTAAATCTGATTTGACATTCAGAAAAGATATTTCACTCTGTACCATGTAAGGCAATTAATTGCATCAGACGAACAATTGTTAAGGTTTTGTACCACAACATTGACTCATACAAGGTAGGAACAAAATAAAATGCATTTTCTCCCAGATAAAATGGTAGATAAACCAGAGACTGAGAGTAAAAATATGGCTATTTAAGCTAGAGAATTAATTGGTTAAATAAACACACAGATGTAAGAAAGACTGTTAGAAAAGAACCTCGGGCTGTATAAAATAGCATTTCACCTATTAAAATAGATGTAACTTTCAAACAAGCCAATATATACCTTGAGAATTTTAGTTTTCAACTCCTCTTTCTTTCACAAATAGAAAAAAGGAGAGAGAAAAAGTCATTCCAGTGCATTCAGCCCTCAAACTTCCTTGGAAATGATCCTGGAAAGCAAGGCTTGTGGTCTTCTGTAGGGAGAGACACGTACAGACATACAGCTCTAGAGGATCCAAAAGGCTGACATAAGTGTATATTTGTATACAGCAGTATTCCTAGTATTCTCAAACATGAGTCCTACAGAAGGATTCTTCAAAATGGAAGAAAAGACTGGAAAGACTCAGATTCTATTAATTTATTATGCTTTCCTCTATTTTGAATGAGGATAACACAGTCTGAATCCCCGTTCCTTGCCTCCTACAACTGACTCCACAGAGATGAATCCCTCTGAAAACCCACACGGGCTTTTCTGGAAGAGGATGGTAAAGAAAGTGTTTGAACACCCACCTCCTGTGTTCACATGCCAGATGCAGAGCATACATGGGGATTCTCACATCTTTGTCACTGCTCAGACATTTTTAGGCAGAATTTTACTCAAGTAAAAATGAGTCAATATGTCTAGAGGCAATAAGATTTGACTCAGAGAAAAAAAAATAACACTATTCGGTTTCACAGTGTGGAAGAACAGTTTCATCAGGTGATAGATTCACAGCCACCACTAAGTGCAGCATGACACCCTGACACAGGTGTTTGTTCTGATATTACATCAACAGAAGCTCCTTCAGTTTTCCTTGAATCATCCCTAGAAGCTACTGCAGGACTTTCTTAGTGATCAAGAACTTTTTTTACACCTGTGACTTTTCTAATGAAATTCTCTCTCTTGGACTCTGAGACCTGAAATTTTGATTTTCTTTCTATCTCCTATATTTTCATCAAAATGATAAATAATAACAGCTTATGAAACACCCTAATGTCTGGAAAATGGGGCAAACATGCTTAAAGGAGCAAGTAATAAGAGAACTTCTTTCAGCCCGTGCTTTGTGTCTGAATGACTGTCCAAATAAATTAGTGTGACTGGGTAAAGTCAAACTTTTTCTTATGGGCTGTAAAAATATCAGTCATACTTCAAAATATAAAAATGCTAGATCTCCTCTGACTTTCTATAGCAGATCCACTGAAGGAAAAATCCTTGTCTTATGCATAAACATGACATAGCTTAAATAAAAATGTGTTTACAGTCCTAGCACATGAATTTTGCAAGTGAAGTGTATTATCAGCTTGTCAAGCTGTTGCTGTCATGTTCCATCTAATTACAAACTACGTCAAATACAACAAGAGAGGTAAAAGCCTTGAAACGACAAGTTCCTATAGGCTCATTCTCTCTGGCCTTAGGTCCATCCAAACTGGCAGGATGACTTCACAGATACTGATAAATTTATTTGATTAAACTGCTTTAAGGTATTTGAAGATGCTCTGAGTGAATTTTTCACTTGCAGCACAGCTGTTACAGGCATCTCACCCAAAGACTAGAGATACTTCCCCTCAAAAACCTGCAGATCAACCAACAAAGGCCACAGCTTTTCTGAATGTGCTGTCAAGGGAGCAAAGATGTGTTTGCTGAACTCCTTCTTCAGCCAAGGACATTTGAATGCAAACAGATGCAATGAATTTCTTTTCAAGTGTCCTTATATATGCAGTATTTGATCAGCCTCAAGTGGTACAAGCCTAAGGATCTAAACCAGTCCCAAGATGTTAAATTGATTTAGCAGTGATTTGCTGTTGGCTGCCCAGCACACTACCTTTGCTACACTCTTTGCTTGATTTTACATGTGTCATCTGATTAGCACCAGATCCCTGCAGTGCCAGAAAAAAAATTCAGCTGCCATAGAATTAATGAAAGTTACTTAAAGACCTCACATACTTGGAGATCCTATTCCATCACTGCCCATAGCAGCAGAACAGCACTTTAAAGAAGTGGATGGTAAGATTCTAGGATGGCTCTCCATTGCATTGATATTTATTAATGTAGCAAATTTACTGCAAGGATATGAAAAATTCCAGAAAAAAAATTAAAGTGAAGAAAATCTTTTATGGTTATCTAAAACCAAATATAAAACATAGTGAAGCTATAATAGAAATATCTTTTTTCCTATATTAAATTATCTTTTTATGAAATGCTTTATAAAAGCAATAAAATGGACTTCAGCCAAGATTCTTACAAATGAATTCACCTTTTGAATCAGAGAAAAGACAATGGAGGTCACAGTAAAAACTGCTGCCAGTTATTAGGACCTGCTGTAGGCACATAAATTTCAGAAAGAAAACTAATATTTTTCAGTTAAACGTAATCTATTTTTCTTGATGAAATTGTTAATTTTTATAAACTGGGGCATTCTAGACAGGGTTTAGCTTTGATTTTGTTTTTGTACAAAACCCCACAAAACTCAGCTTATGGTCTCATCTTTCTCCTGCCTGAGGAGCTGTGGCAGGCATGAAAAGGTGAGGGGCACCATTCTCCAAGGCAGTGATGTATTTGAGAGGAAATAGAAGTCTTACAACAAGCATGGCCATGGCAAAGTATTTTTGTAGCTACACACAATGCTCAGATACACCTCATGACATGACAAAATAATACACAGAATTATGTAAAAACCGTGGCCTTGATAGGGTTTGTTTTCCACTGATGCACATCCCTACCTTCCCTCACCAGCCCTGATTTGTAGAAGCTCTGCTAATTTAGACCAAGTGAACTGGGGCTTTGGGCCATTAGGACCTTTTTCCAGCTTGTTCCTGTCCAACCTCTCATCTCTTTGCCTTTGTGGAAGGCAAAAAAACTTTAATGAAGTAACTGGATCAATGTAACCCCTTTTACAGTTAAAGGAGAGTGTGAATTTATGAGAGTAATGAAGGCACTGATACAACGTTCAATGGCTGCAAAGCCAGAATGTTCATGCCTGCAAGAACTTCTTTTACATCCCTGTCATCTCATCCCCCAAAAGACAGCCAGATTTGCAGAAAAGGTAAGAGTTTTCCAGTTCTGGAGGATGCCAGCTAAGACTACACTAGCAGCTTTCTAAAAATGTATTGGAGCTGTGTTCTGGTCACTGAGTTCCTGAATATCAACGCTAATGTTCATCTCTGATCCTAACCCAGGCTTTCTTTTCCAACAAAATTTGCAGGGCCAAAAGTTCTGCATCCATTTAACAGTTTCTGAACAGACAGATTTTTGGCTTGTAACTCCCAAACAGTGTAGAGAAGAATAATTTTAAGACTACTGAGACAGAAGAGAAAGGTCATTATGGACAATAAAAAGAACTGGTAAAGCAGAAAGTCCTTATCGTAGCTTTGGTTGATAACTAACCATCCATCATTCAATCCCCTGACAGCACTGGTCTGCTCCTAGCAAATGAGTTAATAAAGCAACAAAAAATGCTTTCCAGTGGATATGAGCAGAATTAAACAGATGCCTGATGCTTCTGAAAGCCTCATTATTTCTATCCATGTACAAACTGACTTTTAAAAGCATACTGGTGACACTAAAAAGCAATTATAATACAAAACCCAGCATTAGATTGGGCAGCAAGTTCTGCTAACAAAATTTTCTGAGTTTGAATTCTACCAGAGCATGCAGCTAAAAAATCTTCCTCTTGCAGCTACATGAACAATGCTATAAATACTTAGGTGGCAAGCCAGGGAAACATGTGTTTCAAGATTTTGAAAGAGACAAAGAATTCTAGGTTATATTCACATTGCTGCAAAACATTTTCTTAATTATATAACAGAGCTTGAAATTTATATTGAGGGTTTTTATAGATCTGCTTGGAACCATTGACCAGACAAATTTAAACCAAGTTACTTGTTATGTTCCTGTATCAGGCTTTAGTAGTGGCAGTAAGAATAACAATTAGATATTCAAGTAAGTCAATTCTGTGAGATATTTTTGCTACATTATTCTAAACTGACAGAATTTATCTTTCAATACAACTTTCATTTTTCCTAAATACCATCCCTGGTTAATTGAACAGTAAAAGATATAAAACCCAAGAATATTTATTTTGTTACAGCCTTAGGTTCAAAAGGAATAACTAAGCTTCAAGAGATACAACCATGTACCTAAAGAAAAGCAGTTTTATCTGGCTACTGCAAGAAATAAATGGAAAGAAGTTTATAAATAAACATGATTCATTTATTTATAAATGTCTAGAGATAAGAAATAATAATAATTCTCAGATGTAACAAAAGCTGATGTATTTATTACTAAACATAATGTACTTAACAACAAGAGTTGTAAGACAACAGGCTGTTTTACTACTGCCTCTTAATGGGAATTACATGAATAATGAGTCTCAGGAGGCACTTACCAGTGATAAAGGTAAATATTGGCTGTAAAAAATGTCAGACAAGCTATTATATCTCTGTATTGCAAGCAAGCTACACAGATTATTACCTATTATTTTGTTTTATTATATCTAACATTTAATAGCTGGGAATGGATATTTAAAAGATAAAATGACTGATAATATCTAAAACCACAGTCAGTGCAAAAGCAAATAATCATCGATTTCTTTTCACACCATAACTGTGGCTGGATGGCGTGCAGGAATAAAGGCAAACAAGCTTACATCAAAGTCAGTGCAGTGAAGAATCTTGAACAGAAACCAGCACAGAACAAACAGAATTGCAATGAATCACATTAAAATCTCAGATGGAAAATATAACTTGTTTCTACTGCTATTAGTTTCTATATAGGAACAGAGAACTTGCCTGAGATCTCAGCTCTGGTACTTGACCCATTACAGAGTGTACTTTGCACAGCTAGAATAGACACCCTACTCTCATCAGTGCACACAGAGAAAAATAGCACAAAAAAACCTCTGCCTTCCCACACCAGAGGGAATAATTGAAAGTAAGGAAGGTGTAAAGTCAGAGTTGAAGCAGCTTAACACAGGCTGAAGGAGGCTGGCAAGAAACAAATGTGCATCAGTATGAAGAGAGGAAGAGCTGATGTCACAGCTGCTGGTCCATGACTCCTGGGTTCCTGGGTTCCCTGACTCCAGGAGCCAGTGTCTGCATGCCCAGGCCACCTGGAAAATGTTCCCCTGCCCACTGCGCTGCCTGGCAGCCCCTGACCCAAAACGTCACCCTGCAGGAGTGACCTGATAGAGTAGGATTGTGCCTGCCACAGATTTCTGGGGAAAATCCTCAGCCTTGGTGTGGGGCTCTCTCTGTGGTCCCCTCTGAAGAAACGTTGTGGTACCACTGAATGATAAAGTTGAAAAGGACAAAAAGCTGTCCTTGGGCACTTTTCACTCCAAATGGGTCTCATAGGGGAGACACCATTCCTTATCTCTGAATAATTCTTATATAAATATATTAATTTTATTAATTTGAATTCCACAGTTAAACTAAAGTGTTTCAGAAAGGCCGAGAAGCCATTACCATTGGATGTATGCCAACAGTTTTCTGTCCAAGAAACTCAGATTTCTGCAGGCAAAAAACCAGGCAGACCAGACCACAACTGTTAGCTGCAATAACTGGTAATTCAGGATGTCTGAGATTTAGGAAACTGTTCATTTGCACAAAACTTTCAGTCTACTTTTGCACAGTCAAGAGAAAAATATTCACCATGGTCTCAATACCATATTTAGGGTGATATAACCCAAAGGCTTAACTTTGGTTTAACTGTCCAAGAACTCATATTACCAAATCTTTTTCTGGATGAACATGGATAAGTCACTTTTTCATTAATGTGAAATGGAAATAATAATGCTGAGCTGCTTATAGACACTCCTGTTTCTCTCTTTAAACAAATAACGTTTAAGAGAAAGAATTGTTTGCAGTTCACCGGATTTGAAAAAATCATGCAACGATCTCCATGCTTTGCTCTCCCAGTCTTCTTCAATGACCTTTATATTCTGCTGAGAAAAAATGTCAGGTATCAGCTAGGTATTACTGCTATTAGCTCTAACAGCAGCTAGGATCTGTGGTGTGCAATTGGGACTTCTCAGCAGTGAGTGCTGTACAAAGAGCTAAGAGGCAGGTAATTAAAAAAAGGCAGGAAAAGCTGGAAAGCTCACCACAGTACTGGTAATGTTCATGTACATTAGAAGTCCTAGCACTGGGATGTGCTGCTATTAATACCTAAAATTCTAGCCTGTACTAAGCAATAGCATAGAAGCACATTGTGGCTAAGTCAGAATTAAAAGAGAATTCTAAATTAAACAGGAATACATTTTGTGGAAACCTTTTTCACCCCAGTGTGTTTCAAGTGAAAAATCAAAGACATTAAGATTTTTGAGATAGATGGTTCTCACACAGTTTATGGAATTCTTAGCAGAAGCCTAAAATGTCTTGACAACACCTCTGGGTTTTGTGGTTGCAGAATAGGCAAGTTTTCTTTCTTGCAGTGAATCTCTTCATAAAGGAGAAAGTTTCCTAAGTTTGAATGATATCTCTGTGGTGACTGGTTCACAGCTGAAATATATTTCAAAAGAACTGTCTTAACTCTCTCTACCCATCAGTTCTACTCTACAATTGTCACTTCTGATGTTCCAGAAATCACCAGTTTGACTTACATTTCTTTTGCCACCTATGTCACTGCTGGCCAGGGCAGAACAACAGAGGTTAAAGGGCAGAGCTGTAAAAATATGCCAAGATGGGGGAAAATCAATTCTGGAGCCCAAAAGGCAAAACTACTGATGCAGAAGATTACTAAACACAACCAGTTGCCTTATGGCTCTTGAATCTTCCAAGGAGGACACTGTGAGCCTGCTGTTCAGTAAATATGAAACACAGTATCAGGGTGAGTCAAAAAAAGTCAGATTTTTCTTTTTTCATTGCTCCTAATTACTGTTTGCTTGGGGGGCAGGGGGAGGATGGTAGAGTGTTTATTTCTATAAAATACATTAAAAGTATGGCTAACATAACAGAAGGAGTGCAAAACTTGCTAACCCTTAGAGAAATTTGCATCAGCTCTGGGACTCTGCCAAGGGCACAAAGTCATTGAGGAAAAATAACTAAGTCTTAAATATGTGTATTTAGAGCTTAAATTGTGGTATGATGAGGAGGAACTCTCAACCCTAATGAAACAGTTCTAAAGCTCTAATCAAATTATTAAAATGCTGTTAATTTATATGTATATATACATATATAAGTTCAAGTGAATCTTCTATCTGCCATAGCTTTTAAACTTTGATGTCTAGACATCTGCAACATAACAGGATTCATGCAGAGAATATCACACTACATAATTTCCTGAGAAGGATGAACAGAAGCACGGAAGCACAGTTTCTCCTAAACTCTGTGGAAACCAATGGAAAATTTGGGGTTTGACACTCAATTCAGGCTTTCTTTTTTACTTAAAGCCATATGTACAACACAACCTGAGCCAGGTCCTGATGAGTGATGTCCATCTCAGTAACCCCCAAATTTTTTTCCAATTTCCATGGAGATAAATGGTGAGATACTCAAGTATGTGAATGACATTGATGCACATAGTCTGGAAGTCTGATTCTAAGTGGATATTTCAGTATGTACATAGAGGCAGAACTCTTCACTCATTTGCCACCTGTTTCTCCTTCTTTCTCCACAAATTCTTATTGTATGGGCATAATTTGCTTTACAGTCTTGAAGTTTTCTACAAAGCTGTTTTTCAAGCTGTGTATACCTAGATAGAGTTCTCATGAACTAGGAAAGTTAAGGTGGCCAATGTGGGACTGAGCACATGACAGCCAGATATATCTTAACTGCAGTTAACCACTGAAATGTGTGTGCCTAAACCAGTCTGAGGTGTTGGCCCATATAGGCTGAAATGTATTGAATTTCACTCTCGACAGATCTTGTTAAAATAATAAATCATGGAAATTCTGTTTGCAGTGGTATTAATGGAACATTTGAGCTAGAATTTCCTTGCAGATTTCCAATTTTGCTAAACCTTCAATTGCGTGCTTTTGTTTCACTCTTGCTTTTGCCAAGACTTGTTTAGGGCAAGGTATAAGGAAGACACTGAGGGAAAAAAGTGAGATGACAGATTGTTTCATGCCACAGGGGACTGTGGGATTAAGAAACACAACAAGCTTGTGGAAAGATTTTGTGGCTTCAGGCAACCCATGTCAGAATTAGAGAGCAATAGTCCTGGGACAGCAGTGCCCCAGAGCTGTGACTTGTAACAACTGTATATGGCCTAAATACAAAAAAAAAGATCCCCATTTAGTCATCTCCAATCTAGTCAAAGAAGACAGTAAGACATAGAAAGGAATAACTAAGTAGTTGCTGCATTCCAGTCCATTCTGAGACTCTTGTCCTGAACTAACACAGCCTTTGCATGTGATAAAAAATTAGCTTCTGGAGCAAAAGCGTATTGTTACTCTGTGCAAGATGCAGAATCACCAAACTGGATTGTTTTCACGAATACAAACTCCCTTCTCAATTTTTTTAATGCCGTTTTTCTCCGTATGATAAATTGTATTTGGACTCAAAAAAACGGAGAAATGAGTTTAAGCCTAGTAAGTGGAAAAAAAATACTGGAATTTACTTGGATTAGAAGATACTTAGTGAGTACTCAGCAGGTACAACATCAACCTTTGTGTAGTCCAATCTTAATGAATCACTAATGTACCATTTGAGAAACCTGAGTTAGGAAGACCAATGTACAATTGTTCCAGTCTAAGCTGTGTACAATCAAACCACATGATGAGCATAACTGAGCTATCAGGATAAAAAATAGCCTGGTAAATACTCAAGCATAAAATTTTACCGCCTGTGCTCCATAAGGTTTTCTTCTTTAAAAGATACACATATACTTTCTGTTAACAATATATTTTTGCTCTAAAAAAGATTTTGATGAGATAATAGTGGTAATTTATTTCTAAGTTCACAGGCAATATAAGATGCTAATAAAAAAATTGTGGGTCTATATATGATCACTAAAATGAAACGTTGATAATGTAGCAATACTATCATTGTGTTATCAAATGATTCACAAGAAATATATAGCAGACCAATAAAATCCTGCTCAACTTCCATGAGTTAATAAAGTATATTATGAATGTTAGGTATGTTCTGCTATATAAAACATTCTTATATCTGCAGTCTGTCTTGTACTTTTTACTGAATAGTATAAAAAATGCATTTTGTACAAAAGACAAAAAGAAAGAAGAAAAAAGCAGCAGAGATGATGGATTTCAGAGATTCAGCTAGAAAGCATTAAGAAGTAAAAAAGCCCTATGTGCAATAAAAGTAAGATTCAAAGAAGATGCTGCAGAAAAAAAATGAGGGAATAAACTTCCACCCACCAGTAACGAGATCTGAGAATATTAATGTACACCCCATTACTTTAGTTGTATTTGTATTTCTACATTTTTGATTCATGTTAAGAAAGCAAGACCTAAGTAGTGATTTGACTTAGGACCCTCTCCAGCTACATCACAAAATTTTGCTAGCATAGTAATGGAGCCAATATAAATATAATTAAAATGGGATTTAATTCCTGATTAATTTACAAAAAATACATCCGAAAGAAAAAGAACAAGAAAAACATTCCTGCACCCTAATCAATATAATTGCCATGATCATTTCCTACTGACCAAAATATCCAATGAGAAATTTCTGCCCTAATTAGAAATATCAGTTTGAATTAGGCAGCTGTAGACACACATTCAAAGTTGACAATTAGGAAGGTTTTGTCTGTGAGCTTTTCGCACCTCAACATTGAACAGAGATTGGAAAATTTTGATAGTTTGCAGGTTATATGGTGCTGAGTCATGTGTGGAAAAAAGTGTGCACCAGAATCAGGCTGGGATAAAAGAAATAGGTTTATAATGAAGTAACATGTTCAATTGTATAGAAATAGAAGATTCCAGGGAGATCCAGTGTTCCTACTGACAGTATGGGTGCAGTTTTTAGGCAAAACTCTATCATCATAATCTTATGAGGTGATTAAAGACAAAGACTCAATTAATAAGGATTGTTATAATGTGATTTGAAGTGGATTATAGTATCATTTTACTTCCGGGGCTTAACAGATAGAAATAGCAGATGAGAGCAGGATCCTATTACCTAGCAATAAAATAAAAACCTACAAGCCCAAACTGGGAAAATAAAACAGAAAAGCAAGCAGTAAAATTACTGACATGATGTCTAGGCTTATGCTGCTGCAAACTGACCCAGGTAGGAATTTGGTAGCTGCTGCTGAAAACTTACAAGTTTCAACCCAATACAATGCAGTCATGAAGTAGGAAAATGAAAATTAGAATTGGAGCTCCAAAGACACTGAAGTGGAAAATAAATATGTTCATATCTACTTTTTAATTTCATCTACAGTAATAGGATGTTAAATACAGAAATCCTGTTCAATTCTGGATGAGAAAACTGAGACAAAAAATGAGAAGTTACCCCACAGTGCCTGAGCAACACAACCAATGTACATCATATGACTTAATATACATCAGAATAATTTCTTAAAGTGTAATAAATAAAAAACTAAAAACTGTCCCTGATAGAATAGGAGATATTAAAATCCGTGGTATGAACAAGGAATCTGTGCAGTAGTTTGGACAACTATACACAAAAATGACATGCTACCTGCTCCATTGAAGCAGTAATCAAGTAACGTGACTAATCCAACTAATATTATCCAGCCAAGTGAAATTAATTGCCCTACTGGGATGCCCTCTGTAAAGGTAGAATTATTATTTGTCAGAAAAGCCAAATTCCCAATCTGAAGTGAGGAAATTAATCTGCTTCATCACCAAATCCTACTGACATGTCAAGTTTAAGCCTCTAAGGCTAATTCTCCATCAGAACAGATTCTCATTTCACACTGATAAGAAGCACATGAGCAGACCAGTCTGGGAGTCCTCTTTGTGTCATTCTGATTGATGACCAGTTCAAAGAGATATTTGTAAATGCTTATTCGGCTCCCCCTGAGTTTCAGTCAGCACAACAGACAGCTCAGAGTCCCAGATAATGCTGTGGCTTCCTTGAAAAAGGCACTCTCATACAAATGGGAGCTCTCCAGGAAATGACCATCAGTAAAGGAAGAGAAAGCAAGGTTGATAAGGGAGCCAGACACATAGATAAGAGCAGATTAATATCAGAAAGAGAAGCAGTTCTTCCAAGTTTTGCCCAGTGTCACTTCCATACAATGCTGTATCTCCACTCCACTCAGGATATAAAAATTATATCTTAGACTCTTCCACCCCCACCTCAGCCACCCCATCCCAATCACTGATTATTTCCTTGTCCTTTCAGACACTGAAAGATGCTGAGACAACAGGCTGAAGGCTCGCTTTCCAGCTCTGCTGGAACCACATCCAAAGATTTGAGAGAGATTGCATAACCTCTTTGCAAAATTAATCTCCATCCCTGACAGACCTTGCCACTCAAATACAAAATCAGTCTCTTCTGAATCCCCATGATAATCAAAGTGCTATAGCCCTTGTTATAAATAGATTTAAGTGATCTTAGCTCACTTGTTCCATCACTCTGCCAGACAATCTTGCAATCACAAAAGGATTACCATAAATGACCTGGAAAATTCTGTTAACCCACAATGGCTCCAGAACAGTTATAGTGCAGGACACCTTAAAGTAGTTATTTCTGTCCTTTACACTTATTCATTAAAAAAAAGGAAAAAAAAAAAAAATCTGTACTTGGTATCATTCTTTTACCTACTTTTCGTTCTCCAGATCTTACTTACCTTACAGAAAAACATGCTGAAAACAACAGACATGGTCCTAAAAAACTCCCAAACCCCAAAAGAACAAAAACCCAAAAACATGAAACACATCTTTCCTTATTTTGACTTTAAGATACAAGAAGTCAAGGTTAGTTCTAAGGCATTTTCTTCAATGTATAACTGAATCCAAGCTCTTTGCACAGATACACTCCAATTAGCCTGTGATTGACAGCTGTCAGACTGGTTCATGATCAGGATTTTTTATAGAAGATATTCAAAGAGACTAAAGAAAAAAGTCATAGAAAACTGAATTTTGTTGGTAATCAGACTAGTAATCAACTTAGCTCATTGAGATTTTATTGTTACACATGCCTCTTTATTCATTTTAAAGACAGGCATTTAAAGACAGCTTTTCCACAGCAGAGATATCTAGTGACGTTTATAGATGAAGGAAGCCATCCAGGAAAGAAAAATTAAATGAGTCCACCTACACAGAATAATACACTTCATGAATATCTGCACAATAGATTAAATTAATGAACAAGCATACACAAAGAACACAAAAGTATATGCAAATATGCAGCTAGCATACAGGTAGTATAATTTTACAAACTATAAAAGGGGAACTTAATAATGGAAATGAACATTTCTAAAATTAAGAATGCCTTCCTCTGCCAAACTTTTGATAATGTAATATTTTGTTTATTTAAACAAGGGGAAGCTAGCAGGAATGGCCACCTGTTCTTCCTGAATGTCCCATAGTTACTGCCTGAGATTATTCATTCTCCCTGCCTTTATCATTATTCACATCATAAGCAGGAGCCATACTATGCTGTTCCAGGAACTATACACACATGGGCTAAAGAAATTACTGTGCTCTTACTGACTTTTCAAAGCAACTTGAAAGCTAGTTTTTCTCACCAGCTCTTTGACACAAAAAATCACTCTTCTGTTTAAGGATCAGTGTAGCTGGAAATCAACAAACGCATTTTCACATCTTTTCTCATTTCCTGCCTTCAACAAGGGTCTCATGTGAACAGTAATGTTTAAATTGATATATTCTAGGAATTTTGTGCACTGAATTTAACCACCAGTGACTAGTCCAGAGAATCAGGCTTGGTACTCACAGGAAATAAAAGCAACAATTACAGATAAGATCACATAATTTTGCACTGAGAACAATGGCCCTAATTACCACTTTCTTTGCTTAAAAATTACCTCTGTATTTCCCCTCCTGCATGTGTTCTCATGTGGACCAAAAAAAGAAACTAAGTATTCTGGAATGTGACAACTAGACAGTCTGGGAATGGCCTTGTCTTACTGTGCTGATTTCATTGTGCTCCTAATTGTAGTATCAGTGGTCATAATTGAAACGTCACCAAGAAATTAAAAATGTTCCTACTGAGCAACATAAATAAAGCTCTGTTTATTCAGCCAGGAGAAGGATTTGTGACACAGAATACTCTTCTACACTAATTTAATGAGCTCATTTTCTGGGGAGGATTAGCTGATAAGATGTTTAGATGGAACTTAATTATTCTTCGTGAGATAAAGTAACAAATTAGGGTATACTGTGTGGATTAGTAAATAAGTAATTTATTTTTCTATAATTAAGACCCAAGTTCAAGCACCAAGTAAGATGGGTTGTGTTATCAAGTATGTTGCTAATTTTCCCAACATTTCTGAGTTTCAGCACATTAGTTTATCATCCAGAATTAAAGGGCATTTTAAAAACAGGAGATACAATGAGAAAATAACTGGGAAAAAAAAACGGCTACAAGTGTTCATGACAAATATTTACATGTGAAATGTGTGTTGTATTCAGACTTCAGAAGCATTTGAACTACAGAGTCCAACTACTTTCTGAATCACAAGATAACAAATTGAGTCTTTTATGTCTGTTCTATTGTTTATGTGAAGTTTTTATAGAGTGGCAAGTATGAATTAGTTGTATCTACATAATCACAGAAAGATTGTTAATACAAATTGTGTAGTTATTCAGACACTTAACACTCCAACAGTACATGATCTTTCAGTACTCCATCACGAGGATAGAAACCATGGAAAAAAATCTGGAGATTTTTCCATGGTTTTCTTTGCTGTGAGTTTCGAGTCTGAAGTTTCATAAAACGAAATTAAATGAATGATCAGTGAAAGCTCTGGTTTTAGAGCTAACTACCAATAATCAGCATGTTTGAGTGACACATCTCTCACCAGAATACAAAAACCATAGAACCACAGGACAAACATCAAACCACTGCTGGCGTTCTGGTAGTTCTCCTTTTGAGTTTTGGGTTTTTTTCCTCTCTCAAGGATTTTTCCCCATTATGTATTGCTATTAGACAATAACAACCAGATACTTAAAGAGAGACAAAAGAAGTTGTCACATCTCAGGGGAGGGGTGTAGCTGGCTGTTCTCTCTGTACCTGGGGTTTCCCGTGTAGGGCAGAGATATAGCGAGATTTGGGACTGGGAAAGTGGGGTTGGGTGCAGCCCCTTGTGCTCTTGGAATTTGGAGGGGAGAGAGGTTGTGGTGCTCTGGGGAGAGTTCATCACCACTGCAGGGTTCTGTCTTCTGCTGCTTTTCTTCTACCATGAGTGGAACTCTGCTTGTAGGCCACTGCACTTTTTTGTTCACCATCTGCTCGGGTGCCTCAGGGGAAAACCCCGGGATCCTGAGCCCACTTTTCCCTGCACTGCTCAGAGCCAGCCACCGCTCCCTCAGCACTGCTCTGATCCCCCGCCTACCGAGGGGCCCGCGGTTACAGCAACAGCTCCGGAGCTTCTGATACATTTCATCTAACACTGCAGGATTTGTGCTCATTCCTGCCGTTCCAGCTCGCTGCTCCTCAGAGTCCTGCTGGGGCACGGGGCTGGGCTGCCCTGTGGTTTGTGAACCAAATCCTGGCCCCCATCCCCGCCTGTCCGGGCCCAGCCGCCATCACTGCTGCCCGCGCCACAGCGCCCCCTGCCGGCGCGGGGGAGTCACCGCCCCCGCCCCGCCCTGCCCGCCGGCAGCCAGCAGCGCCCCTGGTGGCCGTGCCCGGAACTGCAGGCTGTGCCCGGGTCCCTGGCTCTGGTGGTTGTTTGTTACACATCCTAGCGAAAAACTGTTATCCCTAATCCCGTATCTGTTCATGAAAGCACCTTCATTTCAAAATTTTATTAATTTGTAGGGAAGGGGGTTACATTTTCCATTCCAAGGAAGGCTCCTGCATTCCTGCCTTCCCTTACTCTCCCCATTTCATAGACATTTTTGCAACTCGAAAGTTCATAAAGCGGATCAAATTGTGATTCTATTGAAGTCAGCCACAAATTATCATGATCTGTCTATCAAACCAAGACAATCACTTAACAAAAACTGGGAAGTTCTCAGTTTGGTTTCATTTGAATTGAAATAGGCCCACAATTTAAAGCCTTCTGCTCAATATCATCAATAGAAGTGATTCAGCTAGATCTGTTGAGCAATGCTGTAACCCTGGTTCATTCAAAACTTAAAGAAAACAGAAAGGGCATCAGCATCCAAAGCATCTTCACTGTGCTCTTACCAGACAGAATATGCAGAGCAGGCAGACCTAGATTCAGTCAATAATACAAGATCATAACCTCTTGAAACTCACTTTGTTCTTATGCATTAGCATTTGCAATCAAGCTGTTAGCTAAAATTTCTGAGAACAAATGCATAAATAATGACTGATCATGTAAATTAGGTTATCTATTAGAATGTCTCATAGAACTCTCATTTAGAAGGTGCATAAACTCTAAAAATATCACAGGGTTCAGTCTACATATGTCAGGAAGGTGGAGAAGGTCGTACCTTTCCCAGTGCCTTGAGCCACTAGAGTTGGAGGATGTGCAGCACTGTGTGTCCTCCCTTAGTGCCCAACAAGAACCATGTCAAAGAGAACACCCACTGTCTTTTGACATTCAGGAAGACCACAGAATTTGCTCCGGGTGTTTCTTAAATGGTCAGGTTTTTTAGCTTCAGATTCCTTCCTTTCTGGTATTTTTCTCAATAAACTCAACATTGCAAACAACTAACTAACTGGGTGCAATGATTAACCAGCTAACACACAAATGGACAAAGAACATTAGCTACAAACGATTCAAAGACAGAAGATATATTTAACTTCTACCTTTTTCACCGGAGCCTCAATATCTAAATGACTATAAAACATAAATGCTGCTTCTCTGATATTTTCCTGTTCTGTCTCTAATGCTTCTCTGTGTTTAATCGCTGTTGTTTGCTTTGCTCCCTAGGAGTGAATGTGATATCCTAAAAACAGGCACTCAGGTTTCCAGTTGGATTCTTCCAGGAGATGGCACAACACTGGCTGTCAGACATAGTGTGTCCATGTAAGACAAACTACTGGGCACTTTATTAACTGCACAGGGGCAGAGAGGGAGGCAAATGACTCCAACCTGGTTTCACACAGCTTCCTTCCCTTCCACAGACAAAGAAATCTTACATGATGTTAGCTATTTAGCTTAAATCAATGAGATCATTCTATTCATATTTGGATGGGTCCAACTGCATTTTTTTTTCTACAAATTTATTATTCCTTTCCTACAAGACAAACATTTATCTTTCAGTAAAATACAGCTCCCCTACCACAAAATTTCGTTTCAGCTGCTGTTACTTTACAGATGTCTGTTGCTTTTTTGCCCTAAAGCTTCAATACTCTTTCCTCACAGTTAACTTCAGACACTCAAAACACCCCAATGTTTATACCCAGACACCTTGTTTTGTTTCTATTGCTCCAAACTTGCCAACAGGAACAACAAATATAGAGTAACCATGGTAACCATGTGAAAATACATTATGATACATTACTTTTTTTTTTTCGGCTACCATGCTACCCCTATGTAAATTATAACCTACAACAACCCTTGAGCCACTACTTCTCAGAGACAATCCCCCATTTAAAAAAAAAAATTAACAAACTTTGTAATAAGCTATCTAAATATATGGAAATGCTTACTGCTCTTTTCCAACATTCATCTAAAGAATTGAGGTGATTCCGTATTGGTGAATGTTTCTATCTTTTCATCTGCCACCTGCATTTATGGTTCCACTAAAAACAGAACAGAACTTCATCTATGGTAACAAATGCTGTAACAGTGCTGGTGCAGGGTTAACAACTTTATAAAATTTATACAGCTTCCATGCTCAGCAACACTCTCATCCCATGGTGGGATTCTTGGGGTTTTCCAATGCATGGCCAGTAGCTGGATTTCAATGATCCACGGTGGGTCACAGCCCATGATTCCTTGCAAAAATGTGCAGTTTCCCCTGAGATGAAACTCAGAACAAATTGCATTGCAGTAATGGTCATAAGAACTACTTTAAAAAAAAAAAAAATATCTTTTGCTCCATTGGAAAATGGGACAGACAAGGGAAAGCAGCTATTTAAATTCAATTCATAAATAATCTGTCATCATCTATTCTGCTCAAGCCTAAACAGTGTCACCATGCCCCTGTTTATTTTGAACCTGTCACTTAAGGCAACCAGACAAATTATTGACCTCTTCATCAAGCATCTAAGTGTAAACTTTGATTAATTGCTTATGTTTCTTTCTGGGAGTGAGGAAATCGCTGAACTGCAGTGGCAGATGAGAGGAAGCTGTGAGAGGCTGCTCCAAAGTCATGAGTGCTCACCTGAAAGCTCTCAGAGGGGATGAACTCTGTGCTTGGGGACACTTGCACTTGTATCTCATTTGAAACATGAACAACTACCACAGCAGTCAGCTCAAAGCCAACTCAAGGTCAAAAAAGTAAAACTTTGAGAATGCTTTTAGATTTCAAAAGAAAGCGCAGCTGAGGCAGAGCTTCCCATATCTCATTCACAGAACTGAAAAACAAGGGTGCTCAAAAAGCTTTTGCCAAAACAAGGTTTTAGTCACAGAAAAAAACTCAGAAAGCACGCATAGATTTTTTTTGCTGCTGTTGTTGGTTTTAGAAAAGTTTTTGCTAATATACACAGGAATTTTCAGTAAAGCTTTTTTACAACAAAAGGAATTACACCCCCTTGAATGATTTAAAAGGCCAGGGCCCATACTCAACTTGATGGGAAAGGGCACAAAGCACCAGGCTCCCCTTGGAGGCCTCTGTATATTTGTGAAAAGGTGAGGAGTTGGAAGTGTCATCAAGAAATACCCTCAGTTTCCCTTTTATCATAATGAAAGGCCTTCTCTTCTCTGGGAGATGCTCTGAGATACTTTTTTGGCCTTTTTCCTTTTTTACCTCTTTGTCCTAGCCACTTTTTTTTTTCTCTGTAGAAGGAATTTCTTTCCTTCCACTTTTACTTAGCTGCATATCATGGAACAAAGTTATCATTGATAAGTGAATTGAAATAAATGCAGTGCTTCAGTTTGCAATTCACTAAGGCTTATGTGCCTGGGAGCCAGCACTGTGCCCACTGAACATTAAGTTTCACAAAAGGTTCACAAAACCATGGCAGGCTCAGAAGTGGAAGGCTGAAAGGCCTGAGGCTGAGTGGGTGGAGGTCAGTGACCAAAAGGAAGAAACCTCTACCAATACATGAAACTTGTTTGAGTATCAAATAGCTACACAGGAGACAAATTGAAGAAAAATGAAGAACTGGAATATCTCTATTATCTTAGCCATATTTTTAGGATAGCACTTTATATATATGCTTAAATATATCTGTATTTTTTTAATGATTGGATCTCAGAGAAAAATTACACATCTTTGTATTTCCATTCTTTGGTGAGGAGGGAAAAATCAGAAAAAGTAATTTAGTGAATTTGGAAAAGGCTGAGAAATATTCAAGGCTATCTCTTGTGATCTTTCCCTGCACCAAAGCCCCAAAATAAGTAACTGATGCTCATAGTTTCATGAGTTTAATGTGGAAAGTAGAATCATCTGAAGTAGAATCCATCAGAAAAAGCTGAGCAATTAGGGACCCTTTTCAAATTGCTTTTTACTCTCTGCTGTCACTGAGTCTGTTTCCCTGTAAATTCCAATGCAGTAGAAGTTTCATTGACTTAAAAACCTTACTCAGCCTTATCTCTTGAATTAATAGAGCTGGACTCTTATTTTTCCATGAAAGGAACTTTTCAACACATTATTTATTGTCAGCTCTGCTCAGGATGGAGAGACCTCATTGTGTCTCCTTTCCAGCTTGCTCATTGCATGTTAAACCTCATAGTTACTATCTCCACACTCTCTGATGGGCAGGAGAGAATGAGACAAGAGTTAACATATTGTGGGGAAAGGTGAACTGGAAAACAGTGGGAAACAGTCAAAGAAGGATAAGGAACTTTCAAAAGAATGCTACAGTAGATTGTATAAATGAGAAGTTTATTCATGCACACCACTTAAGGACAGTTTACCTAATATTTTGATTTATAATAGCTTTAATTTTCCAATTATTTCCTTTGCAAATAATTTTCTGAATTAAAAACAACCATCCCAAATACCAGTGATCTTGGAGAACATGACAAAATCCTCACAGATTTTAGCTGCTAAGTGTCATCCACATCCCCCAAATGTGAGAGGGCGATGTTGGGGTAAAAAATAGGGAAGAAAAGAATTATTTTAAAAATTTGTTTGCCAGTAGTTAGTAAGTCACTTGAGTAGGTAACCGTGCTAAATTAAAGCTTCTCAGGAGTGGAGAAAAATCTTGTAAGATGTCTGTGGCTTTTGCTACTTTTACCGTTCTCCAACCAGATGTGTTTTTTTCCAAAATATATAATTTCTTTTAACTGATTTTGTCTTGTGATATTACAGCTACAGAGCGGAAAAAAGCTGCTTGTTCCCTCACAGAACTATGTACTAGAGAAGAGATCCAGCATTTCAGCATGGCAATCCTAAAACTTCAGCAGCTTATATACATCACCAGCAAAATGCCTTTCAGTTTTAGTCATTTTTAGCAAATGTAAATAGTTCATTATTGCTGAAATACCAAAGCAACCATGGTTCCAAACCATGCTGAGTTTTATCTCAAATTATAAATTAAATAATTCTTGAGTATAAGATAGTGCTAGGTGCTTTTACTCCCCTTCATAGAATTGAGTGGGGTTTCCCTTACTCTCCCCATTTCATAGACCTTTTTGCAACTCAAAAGTTCATAAAGGGGACCAAATTGTGATTCTATTGAAGTCAACTACAAATTATCATTGACTTTGAGAGGATTTCAAGCTTCAGAGGTGATTACATGCATATATGTAATGTTATCCCTGAATTTCCTGTATCTCTATAGGACTAGGAAGAAAGTGTAAACAGGTAGACTGATCTCCACATTTCTCAGATGGTCCTTCTTCAAAGATTTGTAATCTTTGAATTTTTCACTTTGAAGTGCTTAGATTCAAGGAAGCAAATATGATTATTCTCTGGGAGACTTTAACCATCTTAAGATTTTTTTTTCTTGAAGTGTTCTACTTATAGCAGTAAACTAATTATATGCAATTAGAACACAGAAAAAAATCTCGGAAAATGAGAAGCTGATCGAAAGCCACAAAATCATAATAAAATGAAAGCATAATTCTTTTTGAATACAGAGATGCATCTTTCAGTCTTAATCTTTTAAACCCTGCATTGTATAAAACAATTATATAATTTAACTTTGCCAAGTAAACATAAATGAATATACATATATATTCTAAATTAATTAACTGACAGCTTTTTGTTTGCTTCTCATTAATATTTTAATAAATAGCCTAATATGAGAAAAAACTGCAGAAGCTGCAATGTTAACACCAAAGTTGCAAAATATTAACCAAAATACACTTATGAAAGCAAAGTCATATATATGAACATCCATGAAAATAAATTCTTTGTATTTTCCCCATTTAAAGACACATCTATATTTAAGTATCTGAGGTTAGACCTGTTAGGTTAGAAAGTAAGCAAAACTCAAGTGACTTTGGAATGTTTATGTAATTTTTCAGAAAACCACTGTTCTTGTTCTTTTAAAATAAATTCTATCACAGTTTCATCTGAGCTCAGCTGAGGAACTAAATAATGGCATAAATACTGTGTGAGGCACCCAAATGACTTAGTTAAGTGGCCAATATTGAAATTCTGAAAATCACATAGGGGTATTAATCCACAAGCCAAATTCCAGCCATTCACTTAACCCCCAAAGCCATGATGTTTGCTGTGCAATATAAAAAATACTGCCTGCCTCCCTCAAAAAATTTCAAAATACTTTACCAACATTCACACAAGAGGAAAAAAAAATTCCATTTGTATAGTTTCAGTGATTTCAAAGAAAACTCATTTACTCGCTCCTGTCTCTACTCCATCATTTTGTATCAAATAAAGATAGGAATGGTACAGGAGAGGAGAGAAATGGCACACTAACTCTCATTCATTTGGCTGGTCATGGTTGTTTTCAACATTGCATTTAGAACTAATATTGTTTCTTAAAGTTTCTACAACATATAATTATAGAAACACAATTTTTATATTCCCATTAAGGAAGAATCTTGGGAAACAAAACAAAGACCCTGCTATTGGCAGAGAATGTCTCTGCTGCTGCTCACTCCTTGATGCAAAGGGTGGTATTGAAAAATGAAAACAGTAGCCTGGGGGCTGGAAACGTCATCTGTCTTCATTAACCACCATCTCCAGTGCTATGGACTCAGAGATAGCCTGGGGGGAAACAATGTGCCACAGAAAAATCTCCTCCAAATAAATCACATTTTTAAAGAAACAAGTCAAGCACTCAAACAAATGGCAGCCAGCTGCTAGTGTTAAAAAAAGAAATCCAGCCTTTACTTATTATGTATACTTTCCTAATGTTTTCAGCTTGTAATGGGAAATTATTGCTATTTGGAAGAAAAAGCAGCCAGCAGCAGCCCTATTTAATGCCATCCTACATTATATTACAAATCAGGCTTTCTGGGGACAGGTGTATACTTTAATATTCTCATCCTAGATTTTGGACATGGTAGGAGGAATGACAAAAGGACCTGCTTTCATAAAAACTAAGCAACAGCATTGTTTCTCTTAGAAGTCTCCCAGTTCAGTTTGGTAAAACCTCCCTCTCACTGCTTTAAATCTTGGTACAGTGATTGCTTTTTTGCCATCTCAATATTAGGTGTCTAACCCTACTGAGCTGCCAAACCAAATGCCAAATGCTTCTGCCTGCTCATGGCACTGAACAAACCTTTAGGATTCCTTTAGACCAGTTCACTGATATTTCCACATTTGAGTGCCTGTGCTCTTTCTACACTTTGAGGGAGCCATGGTAAAGGCCAGAACACACCTGAACTAGAGCTCCTCCATTTAGAGAGGTGCTGACATATAGCTCATAGTGAAAAATTATTATTATTAGGATTTTCTGTTCCCTGGCATCCAGCAGGAGCATAGCTTGCCTCTGACAACAAACACCTGTTGTCTTATGGATTGAGAAAAGAGTGAGCCGTGCTAAAAAATAGCAATGACTAATCCTTATTTTGTGGGTTTTAGCTGATGTGACAGTCACCTCCATATGACTGTTTCAGTGCTCTGCACAGACACAGCACCTGCTCCCACGCCCAGCGTGACTGTGGGGTGCCTGCCCACAGCCTTCAACACGGCTGCTGCAGAATTGGCCCTCAGCAGCTTCTCAGCTCCCCTGTCCTACAAATGGCCTAGTAACTATCACCATCTTCAGACATACAGTAAAGTCACCACTCTTGCTCCGCTAATTTGTCCATTTGAAGTATCTGAAACACCAAAAGCCAGCAGTTTCTTTTGTTGAATGCAGTCTTGAAGTTAATTTTTAAAATAAGGCTGGCTCACCTTCCTTAGCTTAGTGAAATGGAATCAGAACCTGACAAAAATGCAGAATTTGGCAGGAAAGGGAAGTTTTTACTTTTGCAAAAGAACAGATGAGCTTCTGAAATACCATTCTTTTTGGAACACATCCTCCAAACCCTCTAGATTAAACCAGGAATCTTAGTTTGGCAGTCCAGAAATAGCTATTGCTATAGCTTGCCAAAGATTTCCAAGACATACTTATCTGCATGCATGCCTGGCCCTTTGTAAATGGGTTGTTTCTAAAACTAAAGGAAGCTGGTCTGAGAAGGGGTAAATTGATATAATTTGATCATAGCTGCATTTATTGCACAAACAGAAGTGTCTGCTAAATTGCATGTGAGCTGCTAACTGGGATCAGAAATAGGTTTGTTCTGACAGTAGTGCTGCACAGAAGTGTTGGGAATGCCCAAGAACAGGATCAAGACACAATTTCAAAATTACATTTCCTATTTTAATATAAGTAGTACTTAGTGTATAACCTTGCTTTGCAATTCATAGTTTATCTTCATACATATATATAATAAGAAAATTCTTCCCCACATCCAAGTACAACAACAAAACAGAATTTTCATATGAAGAAGCCCCAGTCATCATGCATGGCAGTGAGAAGCCTGCATCTTGCAGGCCATACTTCTTCAGTTACAAATTGCTGCTGTGTGTAGAAAAAACTGGCACATCCTGATCTCCTTCCCAGCCAAGATGTGGGATGGGTGTGGGACTGGCTTTAAGTCAGCTTGGTGCTGGTTTGGGGGCTCTCAAGACCTAGAAAAAAGGCTCAGTGAGCCCAAAACTCAAAGCATGTCATGGAAAGAAAAGGACAGACATGTGGCCTACCTTTAAAGGGTTAGAATTTCCCTGGGGACCTAAGAGGACAGAATTGCTTTAACCAAAAAATCAGCGATTAAACAGTATCAGTCTGATGACGACATTTAAAGGAGATACAATGGAGGGTGTATGCAAAATAAGATGTGCCATGCCTTACTCCAAGCTCTCAGTTTCCAAAAGTGCTATTCAGTATTCATAAAGCTCTCTTTGAAAGCCTACACACCTTTTCGGACATTTCAAGTTTCTCACTGCAAAAGAAAGTCTAGGAACTCCTACTCAAGCTCTGCCCAAACTGAATATTAGCATAGACACTTTCATCACTAAAACAAGGCAATCTTGTAAAATTTAATGTTCATAAGACTTTCTGCTGTGGGATAACTGAAGTATATATATGGAAATATGGTGACATGTCATGCTTATGAAAGCACACCACAAACATCTAGAGAATAAATTAACTCCTAAAAAACTGAAGCAAACTAAAATAACACACTACTTGCTAGGCAATCACATGGCTAAAGAGTTCCAGCTTTAGACTATCTAATTAAGTAGGAGCAATGGGTGTGTCTTAATAGATGAACAGAAAACTGAGTTTTCTGGACATGTCTCAGTATATCAAGTGACAAGTGAGAATTCCGTGTGGGGTGTCTTTATCACCATTCACTGCTCTTTAAACTATGCTGCCTTTTACACTATGGACAAAAACCAACAGCAAACCCATGAAGTCTGACAGGTTGTCTCAAGCAACAACTTCAGCAGCTTCCTAGTATTCTTTCAACTCTCTATTTTTGGCACTATTTGCAATGGATAGATAAAAAATATTCAGCTGACATTTCTGTAAAAATTCTGTCTTGTACTTCTCCCTTTTAGATAATTTTGGGTGAAGCAGGGCTCCTTTAACCAGGGACAGGGTGTGAGGAGGGGTCATTTGCAGAAGTGAAAGAACTAGAACAAAAGTGACTTGAAATAGTGCAAATTAATCACGACAGGAGTATATGATAAACTGCAGATTTGAGAAAAGAGTTGTTAACAAAGACTTGGAGTCCTTAAAAGACTCTCTAGTCTTGTCAAGCTAATGGTACACTTATTTAAAATAAAAGTGTTTTTATAGTAATGAAACTTGCAATTGCATTAATCAGCTTATTTTTTTGAGAATCAATCAGACAATATGATCTTTGTTCATATGTCTAAACCAGTGTTATTCCACTGCCCTTTATAAACCAAGCCCGCCTCAATTAATTATTGCAGGAATTTCTACTAAATTAAATAAGGGAAAGCAGGCATTTGGTAGAAATCACATTGCACAGAATCCTTTGGCATCCTCTGATTCAAAATTTGAAACTTTACTTCTCCTGTATTGAAAACTGAAACAACTACCAGCCTGATTCAGGCCAGTATTTCTAAAATAGCATAGCAGTGACTTTTAGACATTAAATGTTGTTTATTATCATGCAGGAAGTTATTATGCAGCACATACCTTGTCTTGACACTGCTTGTGGGAATTGGAAGATTTTGCTTGTCTCAGCTCCTTTCTAGTGGAATTCTATTCTTTAAGGAACAGAAAAGACTAAAGCCAGTTCCTCTGCAATTAGGGCACCAGTTGAGAAAACACACCATCAGGATGCACTGGAAAGGATTTTATTTGACTTCCAGAATGTTAGCTGTGGTTAGAATGGTTAGAACAGCCATCAGCAGTTATGTTTTCTCTCAATTGTGCAATTCTTAATGCAAAGTCTGGAGTGACATTTGCAGAAAATCAAGCACTTTTCCCCCAAATTACGCTGCAAGGGTCTAAGAATCAGTTGTACAAGTGCTTTGAAAATGGGGAGATGTAATTAGTGTTGGATGAAAAGGAACATGAGAAAGGGAGAACAAAGACACAAACAAGTGAAAAGAGCAGACTAGGAAAAGTCCTTTGCCCAAATAGAGAACAGAATAGCATAAAATAAACTGTCCTAAGAGGAAATTATTAAAACATAGTACCTCTGACTTTTCAGGCTGCTCAGTAGAAGATACCAAGTTCATAGGATGAGCTGGCAAGTGAGAAGCACATAGTAATTAAGTATTGATGGAAGTATATAATTAGTAGGTCCTACTATATATGATTAGTTCAGAAATCAAAATAAGTCATCTGCTGCATCATTCGAGAATTGAAGTGACCCTTTTCAGTACTAGAATTGGACAAGTTAATTGTAGCAAACATTAGTTTAATTCATTCTTTTAAATTATTTTAACAGATTAATTAATTGAACTGACATCTAAGCTAGGCAAATTTGCCCATTTAAATTTATTTAGTGAATGATTTATGCACCATAATTATAGCAAATAAAGGTAAATATTTAAGTTCATCATCTGGACACCTTGAACATATTGACTGTGTAAACAAAATGACACAAACGTACCCTGACTGTTGGAAGTGGCCTTCTCCTACATTGACTAAAGAGGAAGATTATATCTTTTTCAAATTGAGTAATTAATTAAATGAATTCTACTCTAAGACCCTCTCTCCATGAGGGGTGACTGAAGAATGAAGAGCCTTTTTATAGACAGCAAGTATGAAATCTAACAAGTTGTAAGACCTAAAATTGGTAAGAATAAATACCCAGGAAATACCTATTAGTTGCAACACACTGCTGTTCAATGCCAAAAAATTATACTTCATGACTACCCTTTAACTCATTTTTGACTCAGATTGTGAAAAATGTTTTACCATCACTTCTCAGAGACACAGAAGCATGGCTGCTGAACAGCCACATTCAAATGCAATGCTGTAGTCTGCCTGGTTTGAATTTAGTATCTTTCTCACCTTGCCCTATAATTTATTTATTTAAATATTAGACCATTAGAGATCCTCATACACTGCTGTAGCTCAGTCAGTGCTTTGGATTTCAAAGAAAACTGAAAATAGAATTGGGCCTACTGTGATTTAGCTCAAAATCACCAGCTGTCTTCAAATGCTGACGTTAGGAACATATGCCATTTTTATTTATCACAGCCACCCTTCTGGAATATGTAAGAATCAAACATATGTACACATTTTGGCCAGGAAATTAAAAACACTCATGGAAGAAGTTAGTGAACAGGTCTGGCTTGTGTTAAACCTGCTTTTTACCTTGCACTCCTCTCACTATGCAAATTAGATAGAGATTATCTAAATAATGATATATATCACAGGATTCCGAAGGGGTGGGGAAATTCAATATAAAGCCATACACAGTTCTTTTGACAGCTTTCAGCAGAAAGACATCAGGTATGAGCAGGCTTGTGATGGTGTCCATCTGTTAAATAGCCCCTCAGAGATTATCACAGCTGGATGTGAAACAGCAGTCACCAGGGAGCTCTTATTTACACCTGTGATTGAAGTGCCCAGCAGTAACATTGTGATAGAAAACTGCTTTTGCCATAACTGCCATCTGTTTCTTTGCCAAATGCAGTCCCACTGATTCAAATGGCCCTAAAACTTACCATAGTCTTGCACAAAATATGAGTCTTTAGTCAGAGCTGATAGAAATCACTTAATTATAATTCATTAGATTACAATAACTATTTATTTGAACAACATGTAATAGTTTCAAATATGTTTCAAGGTGACTCTGCTCTGTATAAAAAATACATAAACCAAAAAAATAGAATAAAATCCCAACAGTCTCTCCCTATCAACCTGCTCCAGGCTTTTGTACCCAGCCAGCCCATTCTTTTACTGGCAACAGCTTGAATTAAAACATGTTCTCCATATTTGTGGAGAACATTTTGTCATCTTAGATTAAGATTCTGTTTTTCCCTCCTTACCCAGACCAGTGAGTAGAGGCACACATACAGCTGAAGCAAAAAATGTACTGGGATCTATAGGACTGGAATATAGAAGTCTCTATTATAAGCCAAATATTCGATTTAGTCCAGCCATCCTTTCATTGTAAATGCTGCCTGCATACAGATTTGACTTTGCAAAGAGAGCAGCTTTGCACACAAGTTCCCGCATGCTAATGCAGGCAGAGAGAGGATGTGCTTGTGATCAGCTTAGTATGGCACTCTGTTTTCAGAGACACTGCCTCAAAAGAAAAATGCACCAGATTTTGCACACCCCTGAAGACTATTGGAACACTTTTTTCCATATCTAAGTATGGATTTCACTGTAAAATAACCTGCAGAAGAAATGCATACTTCGCTCTGAAACATTTCAAATATCATTGTCTCAGACAAAGGTATACCAAAGCCTTTCAGTAACATGGTGAGACCATTCAAATTAGGAAACAAAGTAGCAAATGCAGGAAAATTTTCCTGTATTCCTTTTCCAACCTTTTTTTTTTAACTTTTTAAAATTTTTTCTTCCCCCGTCCCCCTCCATACATACCCTCCCCCCCCCCCCCTTTTTTTTTTTTTTTTTTTTTTTTCTCTTTCTGTTAGCTCCATTAGGAGGAGCTCTTGCAGTATTTGGCTTGGATTGGATTCTGGTTTAGTAACATCCAAACTGATCATCACCCAGTAGGAAGGGACACACTGAGTTTAAAAGTTAGAGAAAACACATTGCAAGTATAACTTCAATGATACAGCTTCCACTAACATCACCTGCAGACAGTAGACTGGCCAGAGAAAAGCAAAAACTATAACAAAAAGTACTGCTAATACGTTTGTGTTTCAGGCATATGCACCCCTTCAGATGTTCCCACAACATATCAGTCTTAAAGCAGCATCACATATATATTATGGAAACATAGATAAATGCTAAATCATTAAATGCAGAAATAGCGACTCATAAAGCACACTCTTTGCATGACAACAGTGTAAATATATGTTCACAGAAAAGTAGCAAGACATTCTGGCATTGCAACAAATACTATGCCACTGCAAGATCCAATTTCTGGTATATTTGCTAACTCTGTTGTACTCCTTGATGGCACTGAATTAGCAAAGCTCAATGGATAACACTCTAAAGGTGGTTCTGAGAGATGAAATGGAATTTATCCAGCTCCTACCAAACAAAGCTAAGGAACAAATGTGCAAATGCTAATTTCTGCACACACTAACCACAGCACATAGGAACTCTACACATTGATGGGTTGATGAGACAACATTCAGTTCCAAAATGGATGATTTTGGCACTACTGACTTCAGCAGACTTAAATTGTTAAGTAATGGTACTGCTACCCTGGCTGTGTGTTTCTACTTTGACTGACACAGAATCTGACACTACTTGAAGAAGGAAACACTCCTCCCCACAAAATATTCAGCTGCTGAGCACCTACTGCTTCAGATTCAGGACTGTGTGTAAATCAAAGGAGAAAAGATGGGAGATAGAAGATATGTAAATGTCAAATCACATACTTAGATGTTATTAAATATATTATCAGAGAAGTGCAAACCTCTTCCTAAGTCCAATCTAGAGAATCTCCAAATGCAAGGGAACTTAAAGGTAAATCTGATTTAATATTTTAACAGCAATTTTCATAAAAATTTCAGCTTTGGCTGTGCTTATATTCAATGACATGGTGATTCTTTTTATGTAACTCCACTTGACGGAAATGAACCATTAGCTTTTTCAGTAAAATAACATTTATTGTACTTTTTGGAGAAAGGTAGGATACAGCATGTCAGAAACCCTTATTAAATATTTTCATCAGACTGACAGGTATGTTTCAGCAGTGCTTGTTTTTTCAAAGTATCTCATTTGAAGAAGCTTATATTTTAAGTCTGCCAAAATAAGGATCAATAGTGAGGAAGAATAGTGCGAAACAAACATTTTTCAGTACTGGAAAGCATTATATAAGTCTAACTACTCAAGCTTTTTCTTTTTTATTTTTCCAACCCTGATACCGTACCCAAGCCCATATAAAATTTTCAAGGCAATAGACAATTTAATTTCATTCTCAAGACCAGGATTCTCCTTCTACATCATAAATACTGAAACATGAACCTCAGCTAGATTAGCAGAATGCTGCATAAATGGGGAAAACTGAAGTTAAATTTGATTTAGTAGTTCAGCAGCCTTAATGTGTGGGGTTCCCATTGGTAATATCCAATTCATTTGCACAACATTTTTTTGTTATAATTCATATCAGAATATAATATAATGCATATATATCAGAAAAGATATCTAGTATTGTTCTTACTTCTCCCTAATTGCAAAAGTATAATCTGATACAGAACTGCCAGCTTATGAATGGGCAAATACCTAAAGCTACGTGCTCTAGACATGTTCATCTCAGAAGTTATTGGCTTATAAATTGTACAATATCACCTTGGGATACAGAAAATCCTTCTCTGTGCAATGCAGAAAGGTTTACTGTCCTTTATTCTTGCCAGCAGCCCTTCCATACCACCTCAAAATGATATCTTACGCAGTTACTGGGAAAGATCTACAGGCTAAACTAGGGAAGGAAAAATTAGATCAAGTGTCTCTCAGCAGTTATCACCCTCTTCAGCTCCTGCCATCTGCTGTATTATAAAAACCTCCACAGATCTCACAAATTTCAGTGCTTTAAATCAAAAAGGAATGTGATGCCGGGCAAAATTTGTGTCAACATGTTCTCCCAATCTCTATATTGTTCTTTTTTCTGATAGACATATGGGTATATAGTAAGTAAATTGTGGGATTTTTTATTTACTATATTTACACCATTTAAAAAGACATTTTTAACACACTTCATCTTCTACAGACTAAAAAGAAAGTGACATTTACCTGAAGGAATTTGTAAAAGCAAAGTGTGCAATACTGAAGGGCTAATTTCAAAGGCAAGAGTTTTCATAGTTTATCTCAAATACCTATAAACAACCCTACAGAAACCCTACATACTAAAATTTGAAAAATAATAAATCTAAATCCCTTCCAAAGGGCAACAGCTATTAGGCTAACAAGGACAAAATGATTTAAACTCTAGTCCTCCTAGTGAATTCATTTACTCCTGTTGGTTCACAGCAAATTTGTAATGAAGTTGTGCCATAAGTTTTTGATACTTAATATAAGTAAATAACAATGTTAATTTTAACTTACCAATGTCCCATTCATTTTAAAAACTCCTAATATATTTGATAGACATATATATTAATATAATTCAATAATCTGATAATTTCTTATATGAAAAGTTATGCAGAACAGGAATTATCTAGGTGCTGTTTTTCTCCTTGACTCAATACTGTTCTGAAAACCCAGAGTGATTTTATGCTTGATATTTTTCAGAGACACCGTTTTTATTCATTAAATAAACACAAAGAAAAATCTAATGAGAGATTGTATCCCGTGAGTCAAGCTTAAAGAACAGCCCAGTCATTTCTGCCATCAGGGGTGTGACTGTTGGTAAACAGTTTATGTAGTGCCATTGTCAAGTACTATGGAATAAAAGCTCCAGTCACAGTGATGCCTTAGGTTGTAGCTGTTATATTTTTTAGACTCTGTGCTGTTTCAGTGAGTAGTTTTAGGTTTCATATTCAGTGCTACTAAGCTCTCTTCGCAGTGTAGATAGATAAAACAATTCCTTCTCTAGTTTGATACCAAGGACAACTTTCAGGCCCAAGAATGAAAACAATGGTGAAGAGAGAAGAAAAACCAAGGAGAATGGAGCTTCATAACCTGAAGCTATGGTTGGACAACTAATTCTAATATGATAATGAACCAAAACTTATAAAAGTGTGAGACCTCGTGACCTGGGGAGCCATTGTGCGACCACCCTGGGACATCTTGGGTGTGGTCTGGCTGGACGCTTGTGTGGCCCAAGAGAACCCATTGAGAACTTTTAATAAATACCTGCTTTATCCTTTTGCCCTGTCTAGTCTCTGTTCCAAGTCAGACTTGAGAAGGCATCAATAGGGACATTTGCATAGCAGTGCTTTGATTTACCAAAACTCCTCCAGAATGAAGAGGACAGTGGTCCACTGCTGCCTTTCAACAATTAAAAGCTTTTTAAAGAATGATAAAATATGATATCTTGGGAACCTCCACACAGGCTTAGTGTAAAACAATTTAGCAACTAACTGGAAATATTAGGACAATTCCTGTCTCAAAGAGATGGTTACAGACAATCTTCTGAAACTTAATTAAAAAAAAAAAAGTTAACATAATTATGCATCATATTTCAGGGGTTCTGAGTACGAAATGCTGGAAGACTAACTATGAGATATTACCATGCAAGTTCATCAGTAATCACAGTGTTTTAGAAAATCATACTTGTGTTCCTATTAACCATCTTCTGAAGTAAATTCAGAATATTTAGCCGTGAAAGTTTTCTCTTCAGGAGTTTTCATATCTCAGAGTGGATCTGTTAAAATTTAAAAATAGCTATATGACAGATAATTCTGTCACCACCATTTTATGAAAGAATTTGAAAAATTATGCGAACAAATATCTGAACTTAGAGGCATGAGATCCCCAGAAAGATCTGCCTGAAGTACTTGTACAAATATGATCACACCCAACAACCAACAGAGCATTTCTTTGCTAGAACGTGTAGATTAGAGGCTGACTTCACAATTGCAGCATGTGATGACTGATCTCTTGGTTCTGACTGACTGCTTTTGGAAAGGTTGACTGTAAAATGAAAACAGAGAAGTAGCATGTGTTTGATGAAAGAGGGAAGGAAAGGCACATCAATGAAGTTACAGGGTAAGGTAAAACAGTTGTGAGGCAAATTACAATTACAGTGATAGTCTGGATAATTCCATTTTGTGTTTTAGGCCATCAGTAATGCAAATTACAGCAACTAGAGGCTAGAAGAAGAGACTGGAGAAAAGTCTTACTGATTGCATACATAATAAGAAAGCTTATCTTATAGATCGTGCTCCATGAAAATCATAACAACCTAGATGCAAATGCCTTGAGCAAAACAGTGATGCACAGGAGAAAAATCAAAGAGCTGCTGTCTCTGAGAAAGGAGACAGCAAAAGGAAAACATGTATGTTTTTGTCTAAAGAAGAGATAGAGCTGTATGTGAGGACAAGTCAGAAAAACATGTCATGATTTTCCATCGAGCAGGTGGAATCATGTCACACTGTCATTCTAGAGGTGGGTTGAAACATCTGTGCTTATAAATAAGAACCTCCATAAATCTGGCATGAAGCTAGAAAATAAAATAGCAAAAGTTCTGGGAAGAGTGAAAAAGATGTTGAGGAAATGAGTGGTAGCAGATGAAAGGTCAGGAGAAGAGGACAATGACAAATAGCATAATATATTTTTAATACACAGAAAATCAGAAACAAATTTTTCTCTAACATCCCTAAACTACTGGGATACTTATGCTGACTATAAGACAAGTTGCTTCCTACTAAGTGACTTAATTTTTCCACATTCTTTAATTATTACTAAATGACACTAATTCCAGGCCAGATCATCCAATTTATGCAAAAATCTAATTAAAGGCCTTCACTTGACCTTCTTTTTTGACATGAAACATTTTATGCTGTTCTTTTACAATAAACAGTGATATAAAATGCATCATCAGTCCCTGTGCGAACATTCACCGTACCAACATTTATTCTTGTAGATGTGTGTACAAGCTACTTAACACCAAATAAGATAAGCAGACACATACATGAGAAGTACACAGAAACCTTCAAACTAATTTTTTCGAAACATTTCACTAATCCTAAGCATTTATAAGAAATAACTGTCTGGTTATTAAGTGTTTATTCTCAAGTAGAAGTGAAGGGACATTGCCCAAGGGACATACATTGCAAATGAAATGGGAATGGCAGTGGCAGGCCAGGCTTTCAAGAGAAAATCTCCAAATCTGTTCACCCAAAGGGATATTCACAGAGGGTATTAGCATATACTCATATTTAGTGATTTCACATTCCCCTAAAAAACAAACATCCCATGTGACAACCTCAGCATTTGGTAGAAAGGTTTCATTAGTCAAATTAGATGAGTAGTGAAAAACTGATTTTCATGAAATTTTGTTAGAACACTTAATCCCTTGAAAAATATTTTGACACCCTCAGAGGTCTTTTTCTTCCTTTAAAAAACTGTTGGTAAATTCAATTGCCAAGTTAAGCTAAAATAAAAGAGAAACCAATAAAACTTCAAGAAATTCTTATGAACAACTGAATCCCATTATTAAAAAAAAAAAAAAAAAAAAAAGACAAATAAAGAAAAATATTTAAAGCCACACAAAAGCTTGAAATCTCCCAGCAGTCCCATTTGTTATAATCTTAGAGCAGGCCTATTTGAATTAGCTTGCAAAATGTTGATCTCACACTTGAACCTGAACACAGACTTCTTCAGACACTGAGATAGTTTTACAAAAAGAGGGTTAAGTGTTCTAGTGGTGAAACATAATCCTTTAAAAACCTAATGGAGATGAATTGGGTCAGATCAGGTGTGGCTGAGTTATATCTGCTGAGGCCACTACTATCCTTAGACACCAGTAATGGATCAGTAGCACTTTTCTGACCCTGCCTGTATTGTTTAGAATCTCCTTCATCCTAAACTTGACTGTGGTAGCAACACAAAGTGCAATTCCATGACATTGTGCAGCTTGGAAACACAAACCTTACTGCAGAGTCCAGAGAGGACCATATGGATCCAGAGAAAGAAATTAAGAGTTATAGCAAAAACATGGGCAGAAAGCAGTCAAAAAGAAAAACAGGAGCAGTTCTACGGGTTTTGAAAACAGCCATGATTAGCATTATATGGGAAACCAAGTTTTCAATTCCTATGACTTGCAAATCTGCATCATTTACAAAACTCAGAAATTACCTGCTCATCAGAAGATAAATTTTCTAAGTTAGCTTTTTTCTCAGATTTTCTTTAAAAGGATGGCTAGTGTGTGCTGTAGGGAAAAATATTTTAGTTTTTTAAGTATTAAAGCTATGATAGAGAAAAATCTCATACATGTTCTTCAAGCATCCAACTTCAGAGCTTGTTATAGTGAAAATGCCAGATTTTAAACATGTCTTGGTGAGATACCTACACTCAAATAAGTTATACTTGAAAGTGAGAGCAATTACAGGAACAAGAGCAAAAAGGGTGTTGGTTTAAAAGGAAATCTCGCCCATGGTGTTTACATTAAGAGTGACAGCAAAATTACAGAGTGACTTCAACATTCATGAATTTGGGTGGCTTCAGGGTAGTCAGCATAACAGACACAGCACCAGTGCTAGACTGTGTACAGACATTAGAGTACAAGGGATTCCTAAAACTGCTGGAGACCTGCTTTTTTCTTTTTTTTTTTTAAGTAGAAGAAAAAAGGATTTACAATATAATGCATTTCACAAAATCTGCAAATGTTGATAAAACTAGAAATCATTATTTTTATAGCCAGAATAAAAGATATCACAAACCATGGAAAATCCATCACCTGTAAAACTTAGAAGTAAGACTTCATTTGTCTTGTATTAAATTGTGCTGCTAAATCCCTGAAGTAATATCATAAGTCTAATTTGAATTTTCTATGATATTTTTCTATTTACCTTCTCTTTAGCAAAAATGTTCAGCTATTCTGTTTTCAACCATGAGCTAAAGAACTCTCCAACATAATTTTCTGTTCTGAGCATTCTTTGATTTACTATCTTGGGGCTAAAGCTTAGCTATTTTGCTCTTAAGCTTTTTAATCACAAATTTAAAGATAAAAGAATTTTAAATAATTTGAAGGAAGTTGATTTCCATTATTATCCAACTGTGAATTCATTCCTGAGCAAAGGCTTGCTCTAAAAGAGCATCCTGACCTGAACGGCCTCTATCTCCCAAGGGTGAGGGACACTAAGCATTTGGAGATACTCTGAGTGCCACCATATGAAGTTGGAGGAACAAAAGACATCACAGTAGACCACAAAGAGTAGAGAAAACTAAAAGAAGACCTATTTGAAAGAGTATTTCAATAATTTTTTTCATTTATCTTCAGCAGATGAAATAAAGTTAGTTTAGTTTTTATATCAGATCAGGTTTAAGTATATAAAAGCCCCCATAATATATAAACTAAGACAGCAAGGACAGAATTCCCTCTAAAAACCTGCAATGAAGTTATTTAATCTTTAAAATGTGAGAACACACTCATAACTTTTATTAGATTAGTCAGTGGGTTTCTTTCCCTGTAGTAAGAGCTTCAAGGAAATAATTTTGCCATAATTTAACATTGGTCATAGAGTTTTCCTTTTACAAATGGCAGGTATCTCTGCTTTTTGCATATTATCTATATTAAAAAAAAAAAAAAAAAAAATCATGAGACTTATTTTAAGCACTCCAGTCAAACCTTTCACAAAACATAGAAGGGATTGGTTTCCATTGGTTTGCATCAGATTTCTCCAACTAACACCTTAACAATAATGCCCAAGTATTTTCTGGATGCAGGTATTGGCAGGGTATTTGACATGCACACCTACTATTGGTACAGTGACAATTTCTGTTCAACAGAAAGCAGAAAGCCTGGCTGTGCTCAGGTGAAGCCCTGGGTAGCCTCAGATCCACACAAGAATGTTTCTTGCTCACACTGCAGTAGTTTTTCAAACCCAGAAGGTATACCAGACACCACACTTTGCAGATAATGCCAAAGAAATAGCAATTCTGCTGCAATTTTTTTTTTTCCAGACATGCTTTTACTAAGCCATCTTTCATCAAGAAGTCACAATAAACAAGATCATATATAAAAAAAAAAAAAAAAATAAAAAAAAAAAAAAAAATCAGATTTTTGGAAAAGTACTGACCCAGTCCAAATAAGAAGGACTAGCTTCACTCTGTATGAAAAGATAAAATATACTACTGTAATAACAATAATAATAAAACATAAGTAAAGTATGTCAACAAAAGACTTTTTACCATATTTTTTTCCATTACAGTGCTACTAACAACGATCATAGTGACAACTGAAATTTGAGCACTTGCTTCCTTTGAAGCCCCCAACCAATTCCCCCAAAGCCCCACACTACCTTTGCAGTGCTTCATCCCTTTTCTCTTCTCTTCACAATTAAATCCAGCTGCCCATGTAGCACCCCCTGTGCTCTGGTACCAGTCTTTTATAAACTCTGCTGGTTCCCACACCTGAGCCCACTTTCACTGAGGACACCACCTGCGGATGGGACCTCCTGAGTACCAACTATGCCTTAGGAGAGAGCCTCTGCCTTTCCCACAAGTATTCCTATGAACCAAACCTCCACAGGAATTAGTTTTGTTGTGGGTTAGGTTTGAAAACCAGAGGCTGGATTTCAAAGGTGTTTAGGAGTCTGAACATAAATACACATTTAATGCACTTTCCAAAGCACTCCCCCTCACTTGGGGCATGATTACTTGAGCCATCAGCAAATTCAAGGACTGATGTGAAGTTAACTACAGACAAGTGATACTAATAAAGATGCTTTTCAGGACCTTAGAAGTAAGCCCAGGTTATAAATATCTTATATTGACTTTATAATCCAAAGAGAAGGAAGGGCTGCTACGTTTGTAGTGTTATTGCAGGCCTGTCAAAGGACTCAGATGCAGAAGAGAGTCCACTCAAAGAAGAAATGCCAAATATATTTGTGTCCAGAATAAGATTTCTCTCTTCCATGTGACTATCACACCAATCATGACTAAACAATTAACTTGTCCCATACTATTCATAATTGGAACTGACCCTGCATTGAAATTGTAGAATGCTGAAGACAAATTATTTTCTTATATTACTTAATCATTTACCCCTCCTTAAATATACCCCTCCTTGAAGTTCTGTATTATAAAAAATTATTTATTAAATCAAATCCTTATCCATAAAAATACATTTCTTGTTTCCCAGTCTTGTTGAACTTTTCCTTACCTTTGGATCATTTCCATGTTAAGTGGCAGGTAAAAATATTTTTCCCCCAAGTCTTTTCATTAAGTTCAGTGAATAATTACATCCAAAGTATCCTTGAGGACCACTTATGCAACTTGTCTAATAAATATGTAATATTTAATTAATTATTTTAACTTTATGTTTATGTATTATGAGAAGTATCTGGAAAATACAAGAAAAAATTCCAAAGCATAAGCCAGTCACTGGGAAAAAAACCCCAACAATTCATCAGCAAGTGACCTTTAATATCTAGTGATGATGGCCCCCAAAGGAAGCTAAACTTCTATTTAAATGTTAAAGAAAAATGAATTAAAATTTAAAGAGTTGTCTCATTGCGTGCATGGCTTTATTCAACCAAGAACAACTTTTGCCAAAGGAATGAATGAATAAGACAGACACAGTAATCAAAATAATCTTTTGGATGTCTATTATTTAATAGCGTGGAATGTTCTCTTGTCAAGGTCACCTTACTGTTGTATATTGTTGCTGAAGGGGAACATTAATCAAAATCACTGATGATGAATACAGCATCTTTCGATATTAATAAATGAAGCTAAATGCTTGTTAGATTTTCCAGAATTCAATCACAGCTTTAAATTAAATATTACACTAAATACCCCAAACTGGCAGAGTGCTTTTCTAAGACCAGTACTAGAATACAAATTAAACAGAATGGCACGCTAATATATCATTCTGAGCTGATTTTTTTTAACTTATTTTTCTTCATTTGAATAACTTTAGTATTTTTTTCCTTTTAGATTATAGTCTGATCAGCATTATCAATTTTTCCCATGAGTCACATATCTAAAGAATGGTATGTGCCTGTTAACCTTGGGCACAATACTGTCACACAGGATGTGATATTGCTACGGAACACCCTACAATTTCCATTTATGCCCCCTGCTCTTAGAAAAAATAATTTTAGAGGTGGTGCTTTTTTTTCCTCTTATCTTTTTCTATTAAAGTCAATGTTGCAGGATTCTTCTACTGGTTACTTATATTTTTCTACCAAGATATGAAACATTCCCTGGAGTTCATCAAATTCATCCATTCCACTTTTCATTCGCTTCTCTATTGTGCTAAGTAAGGATTTCATTTTCTAGAGTATAAGCAGATTTCTTACCCTTGCTGCCGCATGTGCAAGCCCAACAAGAGTCCCAGGGAATGACAACCCCACTGAAGCAAGTAACAGGTTCTGAAATAAATAAACCACCACATCTGAGGATTTAGAGGTTGTGTCTGTTCTCACTTACACTGTGTAGCATCTTTCTTTCCTTCTGCTTCCCTCCAGTGTCCCTGTTTAGAACTCAAAGGAAGGGCCTGGCAGTCAGGAATAAAATAAATAAAATGAATATTTTTTTTATTTTATTCCTTGAGGAGCCTGATCTCAACTGCATTCTCTGCTACTGACTTGCTGGTGACTGAAGGCAGCACATATGCACCAAAATGTATTCTGTTATAGAGTTCCTATTGATTTCAACAGATTAATAGACTACCAGATGATGGTATCTTCATTAATATGGATTTACACTTAAAAATATCCCATTTTTCCTATGACAGACAATACATACCATCCAGACACACAATTTTAGAGTTCTGGAACCCCAGTGAATGTTGCAGGTAGTTACTTTCTCACTTTCTCAGTCCTTTTTTTTCTTTTTTTTTATCCATGTTATGTCCGTACTTGGGACCTAGAGTCAAATCTTAATCTCAAGTCCAAAGTAGTGCATAACAAAAGACAGGTTCTACCTTAGCAGCAAGATATACTCTGAAATGCATTTACTGAGCTTTGAGAGCTTTAAGTGCCTCAAATTCTTAGATTTTCTAAGTAACTTCCAGTGCATCACTTTGTTCATTGAGGTTATTATGCAATGGTATAAAAATAGGGTCTATTTCTAATTTCCCTTCCTCTCCAGCTCTAAATAATGGCTCTAAATCAATCAGGTTCACCTTCCTTATTAATGTGGCTTATCTCTTATTCCTTGACTATTCAGCCTTCCTTTTTTATTTTGTTAGGTTTGGTTTTTTTTATTCCTGATAAAATAATCTTAATACACTTTTATTTTCCTTTTTTCCCCTCTTCCTCCTCTTAATGAGAAAAAGAATTATTATTTACCCAGTGGTATCAAAAAGCAAGCAGTTAATAGAAACTGTCTGCAATGTAAAGACCATTACCAAACACTACATTTGCCTTCCTTGTACATCACCTCCCAAGTTCCAGCAAGAAGATCATGTGAGTGCAGTACATCTGGGCAAGTTATTCAGGCAACAAGGACATTGAGGAGAGAGAGAAAAACTACATAAGATATGATGAAATTACACTTTCTACAGGCTGGACTTGCTTCAGAACACTGTGAAAATAATTCCTATTTCTGTTTCAAACCCTCCAGTTAAAGGCATGCAATGCTTCAGGATATGCAGGGAGAATACTTCACTCATGTTTATTACTGTAGAGTGGGATTTTTAAGAAGGAACTCATGAATAAACTCTGAAGCAATTAAAGTTAAGGAGTTTTGTCAATTCTGTCACAGCTGTACACAAGTCTTCAAAGCTTATCCATAGTCTGGGATTTCAATTCTCAGCTATATAAAATTTCCAAGCTGCCACCTTTTACTACACCATTGTTTCAGACCTCTGGCATCTGTAGAATAATGTTGGTCCCATACTTAGAAATTAAAACAAACATTTTCAACAACAAGAGCTGTGAAATTAGGAAAAAGAAAACAAGGGAAGTTGGTAGAAGGCAAAAACAAGGTCAGTTGTCAGATAGAGCCTTTTTGTCCCCTCCATCCCTCACATGGTCACCTGGACACTGTAACTGTCCCCCCAAATAAGAATGTTTTCCTTATTGAATGGCAGATGTGGGGTCTTGTCAATAAATGATGACTGATGTGCTGTTGAATTTTGTACCAACTGGGCCAGCCCAACTCTTTTCCATACTCTCAGACAGACATCTCCTAAAGACTCAAAACTGGAGAGCCCTTGTGCAGTTAAGGAATCCTGTGCTGTCATCCAAACTACCCCCATAAATTCCTGCCTGAGGACAGGGCAAAGCAAGAGGAACATCTCAAATTTCTTCATTTCCTCACTCTGTAAGAAGAAAAATAGTAAGACAGAAAAAAACCACAGGTTGTTCCTAAATAAAAATTTGATAGAAATGAATGAATGTCATTGTCGATAAATTATCTGAGCTCTCAGATAAGTCAGTGACCATCTGGCAGCTGGCAACGTAATAACTCATGAAACTACTTTGGGGAAGCTGTGGATTGAAATATGACATCCTTGATTTCTTCTGCTTTTAACTGACACATAAAACTGAACATCTTACAAATTCCGTCACAACAAATGTAACAGCTCCTATCTCCTTCACCATCTTAAATTCATTTTTTAAATAGTACTTTTCAGCAATCCACAGTGACATGCTGTAGGTGGGCTAGTGGCTCAGAATAACTTTTACATACCTTCTGATTTCATGAAGCATTTGAAATAGAAGGCTGTAGGAGGGAAAACCCTTTGCTGATACATTATTTGGAGGTCATGCTGTATATGCCCCTATATAATTGCAAGATGACAATGTTAACAGTGCTAAAATTAGGTATAACATTTAGAAAAAAAAATATGTATAAGAGTTTTAGCAGTTTCAGCTTTCCAGAATATCATGTGCTTGGCAGTTGATACCAAGAATACAGCAGATAATTTTAAACATAATCTAAAATTGAAATTGAGCTACAAAAAGAACAATCAAGTAACAGACTGCTGCAGACATTTGAACAATAATACAATGTTTTCAGCCAACAGAAAAGAATTTTTAATATGTATATGTTTCTCTAATTTTTAAAAGAACTGATGAAGTTAGGTATTGACTAGTCAGCTCTGAAGACATAGACATAATAAAGCACTTAGAATTAATAGAAATTTTCTTTGATGAGTATGACAGCACTTGTCATTTTAGAAATTCTTTCCATAATTTTTTTGAGTTTTCCAGAAGCTTGTGTTGAATTACATTGCTAAAAATAAAATTAAATAGACTTTAAGGCAAAAAGCAACATGGGCTGAGTAAGCAACAGAAATACAAACATACTGTAATTGAAATGTATAAACAGGAGTAAAGATATTCAGTCTAATGCATAATTCAGGATTATGTGATGTAAAAGCAAAATCTCTTTGACAAATTGAATACATCACTTATTTTCTTAAATTCATCAGATTTTTTTTTATTTACAGCATATTATGCATTTCTTTCACTCCTTACTCAGGCTGGCTGCACTGCTGCACTGTGTGCAAACCTTTGACTTGATAAATTCCTCCTGACTGTACTTCTGGGCTAGGACTGTTGGTCCCTGTGCTTACCCACCCTCCCGAATGAGCACAGACTCCCAGGGAACATCCCACCCATCTTCCCTGCAGGATGCAGGAGCTGGTTCTGTTGTCATGACCACACCTGCCTTTGTAAATGTCCTGGCAAGATGTGACTGGTGTGTCAGACATCTAGAAAAAGGGCAACAAATGTCCTCAAACTCCTGCTAGTGCAAACAAGGCCAGAATTTTACTCCATATGTTCTTCCAGTGTGAGGTTTCCTAGTAGGAATTTAGATTGAGAATTTGAAATAACTTCTTTTTATATAACCAGAAATTCCATCCTTTCCAGCAAAGAACAAAATAAACCCATACAGAAAACAGAATATAATGCTCAAATAATATAAAAATGGACACAGATGAAGCTGTTCTTTGTACTCTGCTGATAAAATACATGTCTGGTTTCCTTCCTTCTATGATTAAATCTTACCTGTCAAATTAATAAAGAGAATTTATCATTGCAGCAGCTACAGCTGTTTATTTGCAGAAAGTAAAATTCAACTCTCTTGCATCAAAGGAAAACAAATAAATTTGTGCTTGAAATGTCCTTCACAGCCTGAGTTGCTGCTATTTCTCATGCATGCCTGTTATTAAAAGGGTTAAGAGACCATATATTCTGCATTTAATTAAAATTAGTAACATAAAGATTTATTAGAGGTGGTGTAATATCAATTGCCTCTTATGTTTTCTTAAGATCTTCAATAAGATTAAATAAGAGGGGTAATATGATAGACTTTCCTTGCAATGAATGGCATTTAGTTTAGTGTGAGAAACATCTGAGACCTGAGTGAAAAGAATAACACTGTTGTTTGCTCACAAAATTTTTTAAAATTTTGATACTATATGATAACACATGATGGCTGATAACTCCAAAAAGAACCAATTTCACCACTTTTCTCAGCATATTCACTCTCATTTTATTCTGGTCTGACTTGCAAAAATAATTATTCCAGTTATTCTCAGAATTGCCTCAGGGAGCAAAATAATTCCTCACTATGAAATAAAACCACAGAGAAATACTACAAGTGATAGAAGCATCTTAGCAGGTAAAGAAGGAAGTAAAACTCCAGACTAATTTTCTTACACCTGGCATAGATGTGCCAAGTACAGAATATTACATCTTGATTTGAAAGCTTCATGGAAAAAAGAAAATTATGTGCTTGTTGTGAATAACATCTCATTTAATCATCAAAATTACTTTTAAGTGTCACTTAATAATGCAACCAAACTGATAGAGGAAGTGGTAATTTGATTATAAGTGGCAAATCTGCATACAGTAACTCCTGTCCTGATGTCACTGTTATTAACAGGATCCAGCTTGATTTTGAGCTTAAGGGAGAGACAGTGTGATCCTGTGCACAGGAAGAAAACTCAAATGGTTAACAAGGATTTCTATGGCATTTATAAACCTAATCTGATTTAAACTCCTGCTATTTAATTTATCTCTATTGCAATTGGACTCATGGCTGCACATGTAGTTCACGTGTATATCATGAACTGAATATTTCTTCTGAGATCTTACAATGTACCTGGAAAAAATAGAGAAGCAGTGATTTTAACTGTCTTTACACCAAGGGAAATGAGACAATGAGACCTACACAGTTGGTGGCAGAAGAGGTAACCCAAATTATTTCCCTACTTGTATATTACCTTCTTCATCTTTTGGGCTTGAATCAAGCCTAGCAGTACAGCATCTTTGTTTCTATTGATTAATATAATAAACTGGCATTTACCAGACACTTTCTTAGGAGCTAGATGAAGTTCTATTTTTTTTTCTAGTTTTATCTGGTTTAGAATAGGGATTAGAAACAAAAAGCCTGATGGCAACACTACAGATCTGTTCTTCCTTAGTTCTTCCTTGTTTAAAAGAATATTCCACAATAACAGAACACAGGGGAAGTGGTGAACATCTTTCTCTCTGTACTCCACAATGTGCTGGACAGAAGGATTTTGTAGCTGTCGTAGGTTGAGGTCTTTAAGATCCTTTTTGTATTATTATTATTATTTTTTTTAATAGTATTTCTTTTTTTGTTGTTGTTTGTTTTTTTTTTTTGTTTGTTTGTTTGTTTTCCTCAAGGAAAGAGGGGAAGGGTCTTCCCTGTGCTTTTGGTAATTGGTGAAATATTACCTTGCAGTTGCTTCAAGTCCTGGATGACTGAAAAAAACTAAAAAAGAAACTTTTGGGTTACATGAAGGTTTGCTAATTCACTTTTCTGTTAGATAGCCGAACTGAAACCATCATTTTTTAATGCAGCTTTAATAAAAAACCTGCATACAAAGGGCTTCCTCATTCATTGCTGAAAAAAAGTGATGTCTAAAAAAACCATAAGCAAAAGGTGAAAGTAGGAACAAGGAAAAAATGTACTGTAAATTATTTAACAGATGAATGTTCTATATCAACTCCCATGTTCCCTTGTATTCATTGTGAATATTTCATGTTAATATTGATTTAGATTTGGCTCATTAAGTATTCTGATCCTAGCAATAGGTAGGAATATTTTTTCTTGAAGCATATGACTTGTCATAAAAATTTCTGTAGCAAATTTCTCTTCCCAATCACAAAAAAAGTTTATTTATTACAAGTTTATTCACATTACTAATTTTTTAAAGTGTGATTTTGTGTACTTTGAAATGTTTTGAAACTTTCTGTTCTTACCCTCCTGCACAGAATCAGTCATTGGCATTGTAATTGCTAATGGAATTCATGTGAGAATAGTAAATAATCATGGGAAAAAAATGTGTTATTGCTAAATTCCATTATAGGTGTCCAAAATGAAAAATCCTTGTAGTTAATTCTTGTTTCCTTTGTTTTCATTATTGAAAATAATTATTCAAAACAGTGGAAAAGAAGCTATTTCTAACAAACCTGAATTAATACCAAAGGAAATAAAAAATACAAGAGTGAAAATAAAATTTAAATGCATGTAGGAACTCAAAAGCAACTAGAGCAGAAAAATGCAACCAGTGGTGTTGCATATCCATATGTTGGATATCCACTAATATGAAAAGTCTCAATACATCAGTCTCACTTTAATTACTGATGTGGCCTGACCATCAAATAATAGCTATTTATTGTCACTGTGTTTACAAACCCTTTAACCCATGACTGAAAAGAGGAGTTGATTTTGCTCAAGAGAGATTCGTGGCTCCAGCAGCTGTTTGATGGATTTGCACACAGCAAAAAGTTTTAAAAGTTTCTAGGACCACAGGAACCAAATCTATTCAATACTGAAAACCTCCATGGCATGCTTTTTACCCAGTTCTATTTCACCATTTTCTTGCAATGCCTATCCAATCAGAGGGAACAAACTTAACTAAAATTAAAGAATAGAACATATGGTTCCTAAACTATAAGAGAGTTTATAAAGGAACTTAGGGTATTATTTTAATAAAATTATATGAATGGTCTGTGGCAGTGAGGGAATCTTCTCAAAAAATAAAATACACCTACAAAAACTAACACAATTCAGATGGTGATTCCATGGATGATAACTGTCCAGTTAAAGCTCTTTTTCTTCTCAGACTCACTGCTGGATCAATAATATAATGGCAGATTCTTCACCTTGCCTTAAGGCTTGTTTATTGTATTTCCACAAGTGTTTTTCTCCCTCTAGTAGGATTAACATATATTGCAGGCTCAGCAGAGCCTGAACAAAGTTTATGGGAACATTTAAATCAAAACCAGTTATATTTAACAGATAATGTTATTTTGTTCAGTTGCTATGGGAAAAATATTGATTGTCTCTTGACTTCAGTTTTTCTCCTCTACCACTAGCCTAAATAGGAATTATTTTGCAACCAAATGAAATCTACCTCCCTGGAAATAAGTCATTACCATTATTATGGCCTTCTAGGAGGGGAGCACATGTAGATAAAAGAACAGTTGAAAACATATATATTTGTTTTAATTATGATATATTTTTCCTCTTGTTATAAAACAATATCAACAGTGAACTAAACTAAACTAAACTAAACTAAACTACACTAAAATAAAATAAAATATGGCACACAGCTAATAAATCAGGCCAGATTTGAAAATAAATTTAACTCTTACAACAATTTATTATGGTCAGATTTGTTTCTAGATTTATCTAGCGTTTGATTAAATGTGATTGCTCTGAGACACCACTAATAAAGAAGAGGTATTTAAACGCTACAGTACAGTACTGTCTAACAAAGTGAAAGTGAGTATAGAAAGAAAAACTTTCCAAAAAGCTTCAAAGAATAAAAAACCTTTGGTTGAGTTTAGGTAGTGAGTGGTGTACTTTGAAAGGTTCCTTTCCTAAGGAAAGGTCTTTTTTTTCCTAAGGTCTTTCTTCATATGATGTGTCTGATGCAATGTAATCCCCCCCCAAAATTAATGGTGTACTGGATTTTATCTGGATAGCTACATTTTACAGATTCTTGCTTGGTCTTAAGACAGTAGAATACTCAGAAAAAGGGAGAAAATCAGAATTTATTGTAGAATTATAATCCAGTATAAGGCCAGAAAATCACTGGTGGAAGTGTAGCTCTTGTACTGAATTTACCAGCAGAACTCTACAGTGAGGAGGCAAGGAGGCCAATGAAAAGTCCACGAGTAAGATTATGGATACTATGAAAGACAGCTAAAAACTGCTTGAAAATCTGAAATTTCCTGCTCTTATTGTGCTAAAGAAACAATTGTGCTTAGAAACACAAGTTTCAGCTGAAGCCTGCTACAGTAAAGCTTTATTTTATAACGTATTTAATTTTAGTTAAGCTTTATTTTATAATGTATTTAATTTTAGTTCTTAATGTATCCGCTAAATAAACCAATGAATATATATTCTTTAATCTAGATAACCCCCTTTGTCTATGTTTCATCTGAATAATACTCTTATCAATGTTTACCTATGCTTTAGTCAAATGGTATAAATGGAAGCAAACACAGAGGAAATTATTTTTATTTTTTTTCCCTGGTATAGACAAACCTTCTAAAAGAAGAGCTGGTTTCTTCAGGCAGCAAGAAATGTTAATGATGAGCCTCCTTCACAGTACTCAATAAAATCATATTATATTAAGAAATTATGTAATTTTATTACCCATTTTCTATTTGAAAATAGTTATTGGAAGATATATAATAAGAGCATCATATTAAACATAATTCAAAAACAAAATGTAAAATGACATAAATAAATCATTTATGTATTCATTCTCATTGCACAGATAAACATGATCTGAAAGAGCTGCTCACAGAAGAACTTTGATTCCCATGACATTCTGACTATCACTGCAAATGACAAATTCTTGGAAAGGCAAAGACATCAAAAGGTAAAGGAAAATTACTTTTTATAATGTAGGAGAGCATTACTTTGTTCAAAGCCATGAATATAATGACACTATCTGATTTTTCATATGAAATAGGTACAGTCACAAAGAGGTTTATGGCTAAATTCTGACCAGCTATTCAGGTGTTATCTAACTGGAAAGATGCATTGTGGCCAAATTAAATGGTTCAGTGAAATGTGTTTAATACCTGTAATAAAAATTGCTTTAGACAGGACTAGAGAAACAGGATGTCTTAAATTAATAAGTAGAAAAAGTTTCTTAGCTAATAAATTAGTGAAGAACATCTGACTTCAATACTGAGTTTACCATCTAAAGATGTAACTTTTATTGTGTTTGGGCCTCAATGGATTCACTAAAATACTGAACCATTAGGTTGCATTAGGTTCTAGGTATATGCTTATCATAGAATTTTTTTTTTTTTTACCCTTTCTTTGTCTTCTGTTTTTAATTATATCTTCTGTGTATTTTGCCAGACTCATAAAAAGATTCAAGGACCTTGAAGAGCTTTGATTTTAGGTGGAGGCCCCTGTATTTTTGATGTATGACTCTTGACAGCAATCATTCTGCTCCTGTGTGCTGGGATGGAGCCCAGATGCTGTCAGCAGTTGGCTCCTGATGCTCCTGGCCCTGCTTTGGCTCCAGTGCCTGTTTGGAGCATCTTGACCAGGCTGTGTCTGCTCTGCCTAAACATCATCAGAATAATGATCAGCATTTCTGTCCTGCTCCCAGTCTCATCTGGGCAATCACACTGCTAAGTGAGTTTGGGGCACCACAGGGGAAGGGTGTTTTGACAAATCTCAGACATGACTGATTTCTTCTCTAACATTAAAAAAATACTCTAGATTAAATAATTCATTTCTGTTCAAGGTTCAAGGCCTCTTATACCTAAATAAATTGGAATCTACATTGCATACTTCCAAAGATCATATCTTAACTTGTTTAAATGCTGAGTACTTCAAAATACCTCAGAGTTTTGGATTGCCACTTTCTCAGCAATGATGGGATGATTAATCACTCTCCCAGATAATTTTCAGAAACATTGTAACTCTGGGACTCGCCTTTACACTTTTAGACATGGCCTAAATTCTTTAATTTTATATATATAGTTGTGTTCTAATATGATGCCAATTACAATTTAACAATCCCCTGAAGATGTATCCAGGTTCCACATACTCACACACACACACAAAAAGCTTCTGTCTTAATATGCTGAACAACCTTTCTCTGAAGAAAAAAAAAAAAACAAAAAAACAAAGAAACCCACAAAAATTAATCTACTCTGTTTTTCTTTTCACACAATAAAATAAAAAGTGCTGCCAGTATTCACCTGGAAGTCTCTTGGCAATGTTACAAAAGTTTGGGTAGTACCTGAGCTCCTAAATAAAGAGTCAGGCATTGGAGAAGCCACACATGAAGTGTGGTAGACAGCTTCAAGGCAGAAACTGCTGACACTCCTTTGAAGACACACTGTGGCAGAATGTCTCTGAAGAATATTATTGTACATTTAATTTGCAAATCAGCTGTGCATATATGATCATATAATGTTTCCTTTCAAAGAAATGCAAAAGTCTTAAAAAACCACAGATACTCAACATTGTTGTAGTTATCCTTACAATACCAATTTAACCAATTAAACAGTTTAATGTTGAAATTTGCACTATTTAGCAGTGTGGTTTTCAGTATTCATATCGGTACAATAAAGAGAGAGTATCAACAGAACACTTCTACTATTAAAAAGGTTGGTATTTACCTTCTTAGTTTCCCTCCTACCACTTTATGTAATATAATATCTAAAAATGTTAACTTAGGCCATCTGTTCTTATTCCTATTTCCAGCCCACTCCTTTTTTTTTTTTTTTTTTTTTGTTTCATTCCCCTAGTTAAACTGATTTTAGCAGCACTGGAACTCATTCTGTGACATTTTGCTGCAGGGAAAATCCATGTTTATTTCCATGCAATTTCATAGACCAAATCAAACAATGAATATGCAAATTCCAAAAATAGCAATATTTTTGAAAAATAGCTGTGAAAGAAAGAGAAAACTATCTACTTATAAAAAAAGAACCAAAATGTTAGAGAGCAGTTGTAATGGGTGTTACAACATAGAACAAGGAGTATAATTAGGCTCTAGAGCCTATGAAGCAGTATAAGAATCACTGCCCAGATCAACAAATGGAATAAAGAAAATATGATTTAGTTACTCTAAAAAAAAGTTTGAGAAGAGCACTAGTACTCTGTGTACACATTAATATTTTATTCACTGCCAAAAGGAGAACAGAAGTGATGAGATATATTTGCATATGTGGATGGCATTGAAAACAAGGAGAGGGAGAATTCTCTCAACATTTTGCTTCCCATGTTGGTGAGAAGGACAAGGAAAAGTGGCAAAAAATATGGCACCACCTTGGCAGGCATTACCTTTGGGATCCTGATGCCGAGAATTCCCCAGCTGCTTAAGCAAATTTCTGCCCATAGTTTGAAGCAGTGCAAAAGAACCAGGGCTGGGAATGTGATCTGACAAAATCTATCTGAAAATTTAGTTAAACTATCCATAAACAAAAAAGAAGGAAATAACTAAGCAAATGTTGTGCATAAATAACTTCGGGCAGTCATTTGCCTGTTTAAAAGAGCCTAATTTATTTGTTTTCCCAGGATTTCCTTTCACAGATGCTGCAGAGATTTTTTTTTTTTTTCTCCTCCTTCTTTCTCCAGGATTGTCACTGCGACGTCCATTAGGGAGGATTATTTTGAGAAACAGTCTCCCCATCTGTTGTCTCTTTTAAATGCTGTTAAGTAGTATTTTGCCTCCCTGGAATAAAGCTCTCCACATATCCCATTCCTGCTGCTCAGCAGCAGCAGCCTGGAATGAACACCTAGGAAGTGCAACTGAATGGAGCAGGTTCAAAGAACAACATTTGTTTAATTTGAGGCAAAAGTGGTCTTACATTATAGAACAAGACTCACAAACCCTGAGTGCACTGCAATCCTTTTATACCCCAATGCTGCACACGAGCTGAAGTTGGTGCATCTTTCCCTTCCTGGGTATTTCAAAGCCAAACTCAGTGCAGTGCAGTGAGCTCATCTATTTCAAGATGGCCAGTAGGATAATCAGCTTTAAAACAAGTTAAAATTTCTGAATTTTTGATTTCCTATATCTCCTCTGAGGTCTGTGAAATTTCAGTTTTGATTCTAAATGTATTTGGGTTTGAATTATGTTTAATATGATGCTCTTATTATGTATCTTCTAATAATACTTCTCTGTATGCCTAGAATAATAACATAAACCCTAATGAATAACCCATAAATAAAGAAATGTTTTGCTAATGATTATGCAAACTTGTTAACTCAGAGACGTAAAAAGTTGATTCAAATTTTTTATCTCAGGATTGCTATGAAACAATATAAAACTTAGTTAAATAGTACCTCTTAAAAATGCAACCAATTGAATTTCCATTTGACTTCTAGCTTAAATGATGGTGCAGGTGCCAACTGCTAAAATTCCAGGCAGAAAAGCATCAGGTTAACCTCTGTTTCTGGATTCACCCTGACATTCACTGCTGTTGACATCAACTGACAAAGATCAAAGTGTACAGTCCAATTGTTTCTTGGCTTTTTTTGGGGGAAGAATTATGAAAGATTCAATCAATATTTGCTGAATGGAAAAAGATCAAAAGTTTCAGTAAAAATAAATCTTAGTTTACAGTTCCTGAGACACTATCTTAAATAAAGAGGAGTGTGTAACGTCTAACCAATAATTAAAAAGCACTTGAAAGCCTCCTTTGAATGGTCTCTTGCTGTATCAATTCACTGGTGGGTTCACTGCTATGTCAGAGGAGAGGAGACTTAATTTTTAAGTGGGATACATTTTTGGATTCTCCTAATTTAATTTCTACCTGGTTCTATGAATCTGACAGTGATGACGGATAGAGGAATATTCAAAATGAAACTTTCTCACAGTATTTGACTTAATTAAATTTTTCTTAATTTGCTTTGTTATTAATATATACATTAATATTTAGTTTGGTCCAAGCTCCTGGAATAAGATGCACATCATTTCAAACTAGACAGTGCTGCCTCATCATGATTATCACATGATCAACTTTAAAACTAGCAGAATTGTTTAATAATTATCATTGCAATATTAACATGCAACCATACCTGATTATGCAGTACGTTTTATTTGTCTAAACTTCTTTGAACTCTTTTTTTCATTTTTCTTTATTCAAAATGCAGTTTAATTTACTGAAGTGTTGATGGGATTGTGTTGAAACATGAGCATAGCACTGTATGGTCTCATTAGTTGTAACAGCCCCTCTGATAATAAAGCCTTTCGTGTAAAAGAACCAGGAACCTAAATGAGCATACTTTGAAAATAAAGGCATTTAAGATTAATTATTTTAAATAATTATTCCATGAAAAGATGCACAAGCAGGTAGCATTCAAAGCAGGCACAGATTAATAAACTAAAATATACTCCTGGGAAGCTTCCAGTGATGGTATTTTGCAGTAATTTTTTAATTTTAATTTTTTAGTGTGAAAGGAAAATTAACATAGTTTTCATTGATCTAGTTTAGCTAGAGCCTTTAGATTTTGCATTTTGTTGTTTATAAAATTGTGCATTAAAGGAAACTGGATACAACCCCATCAAGTTTGTGGATGACAGCAGCTAAGGCATGGTGTCAATGTGCTTGTGTGTAAGGCTGCCATTCAGAGAGGCTGCATTTGGCTGAAGGAATCACATGAAATTCAGTAATACCAGCTATAAAGTGCTGCATATGGGAGGGACTAATCCCTCCCCAAATAGTGCTGGGGACTGACTGGCAGGGAAGCAGGAGTCATGGCAAACCTGAGGAGGTAATCACTGGCATTTACCTGGCCTTCATCACACCACATCTGGACCATTGTGTCCTTTCTGGGGGCTTCAAGACAAGAAATTGTGCAGTTATTCAACTGATAACCATGAGTGAGCCCCCAGAGGGCCATGGAGGAGGCTGCACATGGAGCAGCAGCCCCCTGGGGTCAGGAGGGGGCTCAGAAGGCAGTGCCAGAGATAAGGGCTGTTAATCAAAGGGGAGAACAAATAGCTCCCTGTCAGCACAATTAAAGATTAGAATGAATTGCACAGAGAGGTTGTGAAATCACTAACCTTGACGCTCTTCTAGACCTGAACAGCAAGGTCTGGTTTAAATTCAATCAGCACTGACACATCTTTTGAGTAGGAGCTGGATGAGGGAGATCATGCTGTCCCTTCCTGCCTGTCTGATTCCGTGTGTACCTCCCAACAATGTACCCAGGCACATCACCTTCAGCCTGGTGACGTTACATCTTTCTATGACAGGTTTTCAGAGAGATTTTGTGTTCTCTGTCCCTAAAGTTCTGAGAGCTTTATAGTGCTGAAAAGACTCAAATACTAAATTTCTATAATTTCTATACTTCCTATCACTCTATGGCCTCAAAGCAGCTTCTGAAGCCTTATTTCATCTGAAAAAATAAACCATGGTAGCCAGTTAAGGGCAAAGAAGTGAATATAAGCTTTCACAGTTTATTTCAATATGAGCTTGACTTATTAAGCAGAATATATAGAACTACATCACTTCAGCACTTTTTCCTTGATGTGTCACTGCTTAAATTAGGAAATTTATATTTTGGGGCAATAGGATTCTTGAAAGCTTAAAATCATAGAGAAACATTGCAATAGGAATCTGTTAGCATAGGTAAAAGCTAGGATCTGCTCTGCAGCTGAGATCATCACACAATCTACATTTCAGAGGAGAAGGGATGATTCAGATTCATTTTTTGTTGTCATGAGTATATGGGCCACGTCACTTAGAGATGTGGAAAAAATCCACTATATATGCAAAGAAGAAAGAAGAATAAAAGCTGTGTCTCTTGTAGACCAAGGAGTTTGAAGAGATTTTCAGTGCAGTTACTGTTCTGAGTATGTTGTAAGTTATACAAGATCAAATAACATGAAAAGTAACAGGGTTCAAGTTCTTCTTAGGAATATTTTCCTGAAAGTCATTGCTTAGTGGTGAGCTTCCATGTCACAAAACTGAACTTAAAAGACAGAGATGGAAAGAGGCTGATGAACTTTCTATATAAACTTTATATAAAATCCTTGGATATCACTTTTTTCCTTCCATTTTCTTTTGATCTTGCAAGTAATGTACTTTATTTTTTCATCTAAATCATGAAAATTGCATAACTTCATTTTTGTGGCAACAAAAAGTTTCATTGCTCCTTAGCCTATTAAATGAATTAATTTCCATTTGTTCTTTTGGAAAAAAATATATATATTAGACGGCCATTTTCCTTTTTTGTTTAAAAGCTTAACTGAACAATTCTCTGTTTTATTTCAGCCCATTATTTAGCTTATACAGAGCACTCACCTATCAGTCATAGAAAGCAACATTGAAGGGACCTCATATTTGACCTTAGAAAACTGCTTCAATGCTCTGGGATTCCTACCATAGGGCATTTTTTGACTTATCCAAAGATAATTAATCTTAGAAGCTGTAATAAATCTCGATCATCCTACAAAGCAGAAACACCAGCTATTCATGCCTCATTATACCTGCACACACTTGAAAACTTGACATAAGTCCTCTCAGACTAAATTGCATTTACCCCCTTTTCTCATGTTTCCTTTGACAACAGTTTTCAAGACTTCTGGTCATTCTTTCCGAATGCTCTGAAAAAACCTTTTTTTTTTCCAGATCTACTTTTATTTTTCAGGTCTAATCTTATTTCCACCAACCTCTTACCTGTGGCTTGGCATCCTTACTGAATATAGTAAGGATACTATTCATACTGCCATCCAGGTCACTATTTAATATATTTAGTACTTAAAAGAATAATCCTATTCAGTACCTAACTGCCCTGAAAAGGAATCCACTGAAAACTAATGAGAAGAAATTTCTAGAACTAGATCAAATATCCTTAGTTTGCCCATAAGAATATCATAGCATGACATCAAAAGTCCAGAGTCGAAAAATGTACTCCTACTAGCACACATGAACTGTTATCAGCTGTCACTCCCAAAGTGCATTTGCATTCAGTGCCCAGAAAGTGATCCTTCCAAATGCTGGAAGATCAAAAGAGGTTACTCTGAACAGAAGCATGGCCAAACTAGGAGATTTCTTCTTCAGCTTTATTTAAAGTTAAAAAAGATTAAGCCAAACCCCCCCAAATTTCTAGCTCAAATGCAGACATGAAAAATAGATGTTGAATACTGTATTGAAAACTATGCTCTTGTGTATCCTTACATTGCAGAATTAGTATAACAAGATAGCATAATTTTTGTTTTTGTTTTTTGCTTCTTTCTCAGACAGAGGGAATGGGCTGACTCCTTCTGCATGAAGAAAACATTCTTTGTGGCCTTTTACTTCCATTACTTCCTCATTTTTGGAGGAAGAATTGAAAACCATTTGTAATGATTATACAGAATGGACATAACATTCCCTTGGCAGGGCTAGCTGTAAGGCTTTCACAGACCTCAGCATGCTGAATCCATTCCTGATGCAGCCACTCCTGCTCCACTCAGCCTTTATGGAACCATATTTCTGTCCCAGTGTGGTCCTACACAAATGGCAGGAAGATTTCCTCACTTTTACTTGGGTGAAGATACTATGCTGCTGGAAATAGACTTTGAATATTGCAATCATAGGAAATAATGAAACATCAAAAGAGATCTTAAGATTATGTAAACTGTCTAAAGCAAATACCAAATCTGGCCTGGAAATACAGAGCTTTTGGATCAGTGTTAGTGAACACTAAGCAAAATGCCAGACCTATGTCAAATCAGATTTTCTGTACAAAAGGGTAACAACTACAGAAAGTCAGTGATGCTCTGTCTGATAGAAGGAGTGGCATCCCTGGGTGTCTGCTATCACACAGCCTTTAAGACTGGTGTCTTAAAATATTCACTGCTGAACAAATTCAGAATTTATATTGCCAATTCTCACCTTTTTACTTTTAGAGCTCACTTTCTTGGTAAGAGAGAAAATCAGAAACAGTAAAAATATCTTTACTGAAAATATAGAGATTACAATAGTGAAAAGTGACATTCTGAGGCTTAAGTTTTCTTTCAAGTAGTGGCCTTTTCTTACAATAACAAAAAGAAGGTTACACCTCCTTGCGCAAAGCCCTGGGCTCAGACAGCAGTTAAATATGCTCTTAATTTGAATACAAGGTTTGTTGAGACTTCCTATGCATGCATTTCAAACTGCTTCCTTTGGCCTCTTGTCAGGATTTCTAGACTACTTTTCAAAAACAAACAAAAAAATCTATTCATGGAAAAACTGATAAAACACTTTTTTTTGGAAAGAAGTAATCATTCTCTTAAGGTAGCCAAGCTATTTTTCTCAGGCAGAAACCAAGCATCTGATTTTGATGTTCTTGCTGCATTATAGATTGGGAAAAACTAATAAATGAATGAACCATGTTTTCCTGGTCTATGAGAATTTTCATTCTTTATCTGGTAATAAATATAATACTGTAGATGTGCACAGTTTAAAAAAAACCAAAACAGATTTAACAGCCTCAATAACAGTATTTCTTTGTCGTAGTGAATTAAAAAAATTATATATATACAATTACTTAGAACAAAAACATATCATTTACAGAACACATTAATGCTGCCATATGTGAGTATACACCAATGAAATTGCATTTGTAAGCATATTGGTCCGTGAAATATGCTGTTTCATAGCTGATTTGAAGAAGACCTGTTTAATTTCATTCCAATACACATATATTTAAGTACTAGAACATAGTTATGGAAAAATACCCTTTCAAAATTTCCAATGTGTCTTTCTCTTTGGTATTTAGTGCTGACTGTGCACGTGGTATTACTTCCTTTCTCATTGTAAATAGAGAATAGATACAATTACAAGTTACATGCAGGTAAATATACCAAACAAGCTGCAAGTAAGTTGAATGGTCATGGGAAATAAACATATTTATGAACAGTAGAATTCAACTTGTCCCACTGAAAGTGCAAATTATGTGAATAGAGTTCCCTTATTCCTTCCTGTAGAGATTGTGTCATCACCCCAGAAAGGAGCCCAGCACTGCCCATCCTCTCTCAAGCCCAGGAGTGAGAGGTGGCAACTCCAGCACTCTCCTTTCCCCTTCAGCTGGTGCTGGAGGACAAGAAGCAGAATCTGACCTCCTGGGATGGTTTCAAAGTGGTCAAACTTAGAAATTCAGCGCAAGGCAGGTATGGGGAGGGGGGAAGCTGTAATTTGAACACAGGGTTTAGATGTAAGCTCTCAGTATAAAACCATGTGAAATATTGCACACAAGACTGATATATGTGAATACATATCAGCAAATCCTCAAAATCACACTTCTTTGAAACTCTTGTGAAGAAGTAGCTTCTCCGAGGCAATAATAATATTGTTCATTAAAAAACCAAAACATTAATACATTCCTCCAAAAGTACCTTAGCGTGGTGATTTCTTCACATAAGAATTTAGGGTGAAGGAACTGGGTCCTCTAGGTGATGTTACAGGGTAAGGGAGCTTAATCAGGCCAGTAGCAGGGAGATGGGGAATGCAGTTTGCTCTTAGAGTTTTATGCTAAGGGAATCTTAGATGTTTACAGCACAAAATAGAATTTGGTAAGTGTGTTCCTGGCAGGAGCTTGTAAATCTAAGCACAGTGAGAGAGCTCTTAGACAACAACTTGTTTTCTTTACTGTTTTAGCACAAGATCAAAGCACATAAGCAGAGTATTTTGGGGTTGTGTTTCGGTTGTATTTAGGCTACCAGAATTTTTTCTTTTAAGTCAAATACTTGGCAAGTGATTGCTTTGAATAGAAACATGGTGATACAGATTGAGTAATATCTATCTGTAAAAATGTTCACTTTGCTTTAAATCCTGAAATACCACTTTATGCCTGTTTTAGGAAACACTTCTCAATTTTAATCCCTAAGCTTTAAAATAATTCTTTAAAAATAATTTCCCAAGAAGCAAAAGATTTTGGCTTTTTAAAAAAGTGCAGTAGGCTGAATACTCTAAGAAGGTGGCTTCAGCTTGAAGGGTTTCTTGAAAGAATTACTATTTTTAACCTATTTAGTCTTTTTTTTCTTTTATTCTGACAGTTGAAGTGAGTCATCTTCCAAATAAACAGGACTGAAACAATGTTTAAACAATACTTTTTCAGTTAAATAATTAAATATACCTTAGAGTTCTACTTCAAAATTCTGTGGCATCCATATTCTACAAAGTGATGGGCAATATTTCTGACTCCATCCCATACATACCAGAGAAAAGTAGCAGTGAGATTCAATACTAAGATGGGACTATGTTTTAATACTGTAACAAATAGTTATATTTAGATTACTTTTGCAAAATAGATAGAACTATACTAGAGTAGACTGTGTACTTTACTTTTGTAAAGTTCATCTGCTTGGTACTGACATGAATGCATGTATTTGTGCAGATGCAATAATGGTGTTGGACTTGTTTTACAAAGCTCTTTGACAGGTCCAGATTCCATGTTGATTCAGTCAATGATCATCTCTAAACTATGATTTTAGTCTAGCACTTATCTAGTGCAGTTTTTGTTCAGCCCTCCTCCATACCACTCCTTCACAGACTCACTGTATTTTGAGGACATTGAAAAAGAAATAGGTGTCTGGGTATTCTAAATGAAATCCTCCCATGCACAACCATGAACACACATGTACAGTAATACATGTACAAAACCATGACCTTTCTCCTAGAAGTGTTCCAAGATTAGTTTTTAGGTTTTCTGTGGTTTAATATACATTTATACACCTAGTGATGACCAGAAAATGTTTTAGAAGATAGACCATGGGAAGAAAAGAGAGATTACATCAAATCCTAGAATTCTGTCAAAAGAAATGCTTTATATTGGATGCTATTTTCCTCAGGAATCCAATATTAAGTTATTTGCCCAGGGCCAAAATATGCTAGGAGAATCTTTGAAGAAAGAGAAATGTTATCAATGTCATAACTACAGTTATAAAATATATATCTATATATAGCTTTGTACAAGCTATTTTTAAAAATACGTGGATCCATGGAGTTTAAAAGTCTTTTTATTTATAACTAGGATATTTTATTTCAGACTAAGAATAATTTGAAACTGTAGTTAATGTAAGTAATCAAAACATTACTTGATATGCAATAAATAGTCTATAAAGCATAATTATAGAAAATTTAACTACCTAGATGTTTCCTTCTTATGCCTTTAAGAAAGCATCCTCAACATGACCCATATAAACCAGTTACCTCTACCCAAATCATGTCCCATTTGAGAGAGAGTGAATCTAGCACTTTATTTTTGGTGGTTTTCTTGTTTGTTTCTGTCTAAAGCAACACAAGGAACAACCAAGCTGAAACAGAAAGAACTTCCAGACAGGAACATGTGATAAAAGACAATCTGGCAAGACATTGACACTGACAGAGTCCTTTTTTCACTTTATGCATCTTTTGTAACTCCTACTTTTGTATTTGTTTTTTCACATGCATCTTTTTATTCTTCCTTTCTGATGTGTGATCTAATATTTGATACACAGAAAATAAAGAATTTTAGGGTAAGGAAAAGCCATGTTTTCCTTGGGCTTAAGGATACAGACACATAGGGAAACCATAGGAGCTGAGAACTGCCTTGTAAATGAACAAGGTGTCTGCCAGATTGACTAAGATACTCTTATATTATTCTAGTCTGACACAGAATGTATCTTTTTGGAACAATGACTTCTGTGTTTAATTATTCTTCGTAAGACATTTTTTTCAGAACCTGAAGTTATTTGTTGTGAAGACACCACATTTGTGCAGAGGGATAAGTTACTATGTGGGATTGGTTTATCACACAAAAGGTGTCAGGAAAACATTTCACACTAGGCAGTGTCCTCATGTAAATTTGATCCTGTGTGATAATTTATTATGATGGAATCTTAAAACATCAGTGCCTGATAGAGCTTGTGGGCACAGAAAGAAGAACACTGTGCTTCAAAGACAATGTGTGTTCAGAGAGAAAACAGCCTGGCACATTTTTATTTTCTATGGCAGTTCTATCTGCTACAGATAAACAATTTCCTTCCTAGCAGAGGTTATCAGCAAAACATAATAATATGGAACTTCTTTAAGCACAAAATGTGGGTTTACTTTCCCTTCTTTCAGACTGAGGTTGCAAGGAACTGCAAGGAAAAATTTGCATTTAAAATTACTTAGAGCCAAAATTGGTATTGCTTGATTGTTGGTGGATAAGTTTTATGTATTGGGGTCAAGTATTTTAACACTGAAATTATTTTATCTAGGAGCACCCAAAAACCTGACTTGGCCATTGTGTGGTCCACTGACTGTATCAGAGGCCAAAAATCCTAATTCCCAGTACTGAAGTCAATGCCTAAATGTCAATTGCAGGCAGCTGAAATAAAGATTAAAGCTGATGTGTCTGGGATGAAAAATTGATCATAATATGGTGATGCAAGTTATAATATGCAGAAAAATCTACACAATCTTCAAATTCATTATCTGGTAATAAAAATAATACTGTAGATGTGCACAGTTTAAAAAATAAAAAAACAGATTTAACAGCCTCAAGAGCATTCTTTGTAGTAATGAATAAAAAAAATTTATATATATACAATGACTTGGAACAAAAACATATCATTTACAGAACACATTAATTCTGCCATATGAGTATACACCAATGAAATTATATTTGTAAGCATATTGGTACAATCTTCAGAGTATGCTTGTCTATCAAACCCCACTGATATCCAATTAACAATGTGAATAGAAGGTAGGGCTAATAAAGTACCTATGGGAATAATATTATCAATGGTCTTTACATCTTAATAACCTCAAGCAGTCAAGGATTAGTATTACAGTATCTAATTCTTTTTGACATACTATCTATGTGATGGGAAGCCTGGAAATCTCTCTCAAGCCTTGGCACCTGCAGGTTTTTCTTCTGTTGCAGACCCTTTGCCTCTCATAACAATAAGAATAACAAGCTGACACTCCAGAATGAAAGTGCATAAGAATTTTGTAAGAAGTCCAAGAGCTCTTTTCAGACAATATTTTGCTAATGGAACAAATTTTCAGTAAAAAAAGTGCAGAGTAAAGCTGCCATGCTTGTGCAGAGACATTTGCTGTAGCCAAGATAATAAATAAGTGCTTGCACAGTTCAAATTCTTAGCTATCAACAATTTTGTTTCCCTCACCAAAATGTACACAGCATTTTTATCCTTCAAAGGAATGTTGTGATTACTGATGAGAGAAATTACAGCAAAAAAATCACAGAAGTGTCATGTGTAAAGGTAACAAATTGAACATGAGCAAATTGATTTTTGAATTGCAAGTTGATATTTGAACATGCATGCATATATATATGTATATATATATATATACATATATAAACACTGAAAGGAAGAGAGATATGGGGAGAGTATTTAAAATATTTTATATCTTTCTATCACTGAAGAAACTGTATTTCACAAGTTGGTGGAATAAATTAATTAACAATAAGATCATTGACTGGAAATATTAAGTAACAGGTTTGCAATTTGTTACTTTGTTTGTAAACACATAAAAATACAGTGACTGTGTTAGATATTGGCTCCAATAATAATCAAACTAACCAGGAACCAAGATGTATTTAATTCAACTAATAATATTGATCTATTGAATTTTGTTAAAGTTAAATGCATTGTGTTTGGAAACAGAAAAAAATTAACTTGATGGCTGAAGGCTGGATCTATAATTTTAGAGACACTGAGAAAGCAAGTACTGTATCTAATTCTGATGGATAAATTTAATTCTGCATTTGGACATTGGGAACTAACAGATTGTCCAGGGTATTAGAAGGTTTGACCAGAATCCAACTGTCAAATTTGGTTCAGACTAGACTAAGTCCAGCAGAATATTTTTCTGCTTTTATTTTATTGGGATCATTTAATTTTCCTATCATTTAAGTGTTTTTTTTACAGCAATCATTTATTTATTTCTCCCTTAAGTTTTGGGAAAGTGGTCTTGGGACTGAAAAATAAATGTTCCTGATGATTAAGTTTGCCCAATCTCCAGTTCATAAATGTCATTGTGAAGGTTTTTTATTGTCTATATTTACTTTGATCTAGACAGAAAAAAACAGGGGAGGTAAAAATAATTGTTATTGTAGGTTGTAGTCCAAGTACCTATTTTAGACTGAAGTGCTCTTACTTTAGGAAATCATGAGATTCACTGAAATTTTTACTCTACTAGTAGTTGCTACATTACATTTTTGGAGACTGGAACTTGGGATTCTGGCTCCAAAATTTGACAGCGTTCATCTTCCATAGTCCTCTAGTGTTTCCCCTCTGGCCAGGAAGTATTTCCTGTGTCTGTGTAGACTCATTTTATTAGGGGGAGGAGAGACAAAAACCTTGCATATTCCCCCTAATCCTATCACACACTAAATCACCTCATTCATACTGACTCCACCAATGCTGCTTTCCCCATTTCCTGAGTTACTTAGCAACAACCATCCCTCCCTTTTCCACTCCCCCATCCAACCTTTCATTTTTTTCCCCTCTTTGCAATCACGATCTCCACGCTGTTTAGAAAAATGAGGATGCTCAGCAGCATAGGGCAAGCTTTTCCTTCCAACCTCCTTTTTTATGCCTGCCAAATCCTTCTCAGCTCCAAAATGAAAATCCAGGCTGCCTGCATATGTGTAATCAAAGGTTAAAAAGCACCCTGGCTGACACCACGCATGTGTTAATCTGTGCTGCAGCAGAGTGCATCATTTCCACTTTGACCTCAGAGTTAATCTGCATTCAGGCAGAAGCTCCATTGCTTTATTCTTTCTTTTTACCTCCCCCCCCCCCCCCCCCATTTACTCTTTGTTGCTTTATTGGATTTTACTGCATGTATGTCAGCAGTTCTGTAAATATGTATGTGCTCCTTTCCTTGACTGTTTTTATTCTCTGAGTGTCTGTGATTTTCGCTTTTTGTTTGGGTTTCATGTTTTTTCCTTTTCTCCCAATTATATTATTTCCCTAGATTTGGAAGCTACTGCCTGCTGCCTGAGCTGACGTTTTCTGATTATATCTGCAAAGGGCTTGTGCAGATCTAATTTCTCTCCCCCTGCATATTAATTCCCGCAGCTGGGTGCAATGTCTCATCCCACTGACGGGACCTGGTAGGGAGGAGGGAGAACTACTACCAAAAAAAAAAAAAAAAAAATTAAAGAAGGGGACGGATCCATCTGCAACCAAGAGGAAAGGGGGAAAAAAGCTGGGGGGGGGGGGGGGGGGGGGCTGGAATAGAGATGATTCCTCCAAATCCAACAAGCCTGGGGAGCACTGCATTCTTGAATTCTGCATTTTCTCTCAAAATGATGGTGTGGGCACTTCTGTTCCTCTCTCTCATCCAGTGGTAAGATGTGCTTTCTGATTCTGTTTGGGAGGGTGGGGGAGAGGGAGGGCTGGGGGGGTGAAGAATCTGCGAATTTGCTGAGCTGTCGTGAGAATGCCAGAGGTTTGGATAGTGGCGTTGCATTCATCTATCTCTAGCAGCTGAGATCTTAGAATGTTTGATTTCTCTTACAATTGTTGTCGCTCCGACATGGACAGGGAGGGTGAGCAGCGGGTGTGTGTGATGGTGGTACATGCCGGGGTGTTCGTAGAATTTGGTGCCATATTAATGAAGCCTTTTATCCCTGAATTAATTGCTTGCTCCGGTGCACGGAGTCCTAGGGCAGCTGTGTTTTGCGGGCACAATGTCCGTGCATTCCCGCTGGCTTTCCCGGCACGGACAGCCCCATCATGGCTGTGCGGGGCTGCGCGGCAGGGATGAGCACCAAGGACAGCGATGCGGGTCCCGCACAGGTCCTCCGGGTCCTTCACAACCCTGAGGGATCCCCCCAACCCTGCCGGGTTCCTCACAGCCCTGCCGGGTCCCCCCCAGCCCCCCGGGTCCCCCCGGCCCCGAGCATCCCTGCTGCGGCTCCCCAGGGGATGCGATAGTTTTCGGGTTGGCATCAGCTGAATGTTTCCAGCAGCATTTCCCCCCGTTCTGCTGGCAAACCCCCTGTGCATGCTGCATACGTGCATCATGAACCTAAATGCAAAGGGGTAGAAATCCCAACAGCACAGGAAGCAGGAGTTCATATGTGATGAGCAGAAAGCGGAGGGCGGGAGAATTGCTGCAGTGCCAAGCTCTGCGCTGGAGCAGACATTCCTGCAAAAACGGGTGGACTGTGCATTTAACAGGTTAGATGAGAAAATATCTCTGCATGGCAAAGTGTGTGGCCTTTCAAGTGGCAACAGACCGCTCTTCACAAGCCATGTTGTCACTAATACCTTCAAGAAGTTAGTGCCCACTCTGCTACTACTAGTGCTGGATTCACACAGGCTCTTCAAATTTGCCTTCTTTCTCCTTCCTTCCTTTTACCTAGACACTACCGTACCAAAAATTGTGTTCTTTCTTTTTGTTTGTTTGGGTTTTTTTGGGTTTTTGTTGTTGTTGTTGTTGTTTTGGGTTTTAATTTAAGAAAAATCAGCCTTCATACCTGCAATGGTAGGATCCTAGTTCTAAGCCAAGTAAAAGGCCAAAATGATTGGCTGGGGAAATTAAAAGTTGCTAGGTTTTCAAGTAACTTTTTTTCATGCAAAAAGAACTTTGTAAATAATTCCTGTGAGAAGAAACTAAAAATGGTTGAAAATTGAGTAGAAAATGAGATAAAAGTCGATGAGCCTACCATAAGGGTACTTTGGTGTTGGGAGTAAGACAGGTGTGAGGTATTTTTGACCCTTATAGAACAACTTATGGTTACTATCTGAATAAAGAAATGGAAAGTTTAGCTTTTACAGGATTTCATGATGTGGATTTTTATATTATTTTGACATAAAACTTCCACTAAAATAATCCCAGATACTTATTTTAGCACACTTCTTTCTTTTTAGTCATCTTTCAGAAAAGCATTGCCTGAGAGGAATTTTGCCAAAATTTATTCATAAACTTTAAAAGAAACCCTTTATAATGCAACTTACAATTTTATCTCAGAAAAAAGTTCTGTATTCTGTTCACAGCTATCTGATAGCCAAGATGGTTTCCTCTGACAGCTTCCTGACCTCATCATTTTAAAGAATAAATCATAGACCGAGAAATAATAGCTACAAGTAAAGGGAAAATTATTCTTATTTGTGCTTTACAGAAACATTTAAAATGAGTCAATACGCATATATGATTTGAATTCTAACAATCAGGACATTTTCCTCCTCCTGTTGTGGAAGAATTCTTGTTATTTGTTTTGGAAACTGAAGGACCAAGACAGAGTTAAACTTAGATACCATTTATTTATAGCCCAGATGAAGGGTATTCTTTGTTAAAAGCTCATCAACACTTCAGAAGGGGAATATTATTGTATGGTCTGTCACTTCTTGGACACTGAAATTATGAAGGGCCAACTAACACCAACATAGGTGCTCCATATTAAATGTCTGAATAAGTGTGTTGACATCCATCACAGAAGTTTAAGTATTTGTAGAATCTGACCAAAGTAATGATTGCCATTACTGTGCAGAAGTTTGAACCCTATTAATACAAAAAAATTACTTTATAGAGAAATTTATTGTTGCAAAATCATTAATATTTAGAAGATTGAATAAAGAAGAGGAAAATTAAGACACCACTCAGGCATTATGGAAGTAGCTAGAATTCTAGCATTTACTTCAGAAAATCATGAACAAATTCAGAAAAAATATCATTCTACAGCACTGTGGTATTTTACCATTACAGAATTTGTATCAGTTTTATTAAATGCACAAAGTACATCTTTAAAACTGGGCACACTAAAGTCTTAGGAAGTGCTTTCTTCCAGCTGGTTTCTTGACATTCATAACTGCAAACTTCTTGCATGAAGTTCCCTCCTCATCTTACCCCTCAGATTAGTGTAACAGCAGTGTGCAGTCCATCACATGAACTTAGATCTGTGTCCAGTGAAAATTAGTCAGATCAAGCTCCTAGTTTCTGAAAATTTTACATAAAATATTTTTGGATCAAGAGATTATTTAAAATTATTTTTTAAAAAATATATTTGCACACCTGATGTGGTTTAATCAGAACGAATTATTTGATTGTTCTTATTAAACATATAACATGTATTTAAAACATTACATGTAATAGCAAAGTTGAAAAATTATTTAAAACCTGCAAAGTTTCAAAATGATTTAAAGCTGTACTCTGCACACTATTTATATATGGGGTTTATAAGTTATTTTTGCAGAGCTTTAACAAATTGTCAGGAAAAGCTATATAATACAGTGGGAATTAATGTTCAGATAGGAATTGGGGGACTTTTTTCCCCTCTTGTTTTTGCCCAAGTAGTTTCATGGCAATGTTTTTATGCTGCAGCTACATGCCTAAAATTGAAGGCTGTCAAGACTGATCAAAAAAACCCCATAAATAAAGCAATCATTTTAGTATCAAAATAGTCTGATGCCTAAGTGAGTACATGTATTTTAATAGTAAATTAAGGAACAGGGCTGTAAACAAAATTACTTTGCTCTTGTGAAGTGATGCAATATAATAACAAGGATGAAAAGAATATCCTTCAGATAGACAGTCACTTAGAATTACTGCAAAATTTTCTAATGTTAGTTTGGTGATAATCCTGCAGCTATAATTATTTATACACTTCCAATACTTTCACAGAGTGTATAACACTGACACTAAGCCAGAGGTCCCATTACAGGAATAAGGAGTTGCTCAGCAAGAGACAATTTCTCACCTCACAAGGATCAGTCCCCCTAAAAGAAGTGTCATGAGAGAAGATGTGGATCTAAATGCTATTAAAATATGGCTTTATCCTTATCCATGATATTATGAAACTGAATATTTTATATACTCTGGTGTTTGTAGCAGCAGAGCTAAAGCTGTGTGGACACAGGACCTACACTTCTTGAGCATGTCAGGGGGAGCAAAGTCTAACTATGAGTTTTTCACAGCCACGCTGCATTCCTGACTACTGTGAGCTGGAATGGAACTTGGAACAAACTTGAAACAACTATCATTGTCATAAAAAGGCCAAAATTACTGACCTAAAGACTGCAGTCTGCAGTCACGGTTTCCCTACTTGAAAATATATGATTTAGAAATATGGATGAAACCCTTTAACTAACTTCTGCTGTAGTGACTAAACCACTGTCCAAGGGAAGTTTCCCTTTTCTTTGGTCCCTGTCTTTTCAAACCAAGACAACCACCTAAACATAACCTGCATGCCAAAACTCATATATTCCAAAATACTCCAGTGAGTATGGAAAGCGACGTTAGATGCCTTTCAGAAAGTTTGAATCTTTGAAAATCTAAAAAGTGAAAGCTGGTATTAAAAAACTATAGAAACCAGCTACAGTAAAAATATCTTAAGAAATTAATCTGCTCTTTTAATATAATATTTCCCATACTATTCATATGTCTTTTTCATAGCCATCCAAATCATGCTTTAGGGTCTTTAAGGTTTAAAATGTTCATGATTAACGGTAATCTGGAAAAAGGATCTTGTTTATTTGGATTTTGTTTGCATTGTTTTCATTCATGCTACATTTGCTCCATAGACATATGTCACTAAATCCTGTAACAGTTGCACAAAAATTTGAAAGGGAAAAACAGGAGTGAATGGTTGAAAGGAAAAGCAGCAAATGTCTTGTCAAGGGGAACTCTCCAAGTCTCAGTCCCAGTACAATTAAACTCCTATATGCTTAAGTAATGACCACCGCTTTCTCCAATAGAGAATTGAATTGTGAATTGAACAATGAATTATTAAATTATTATTTAAAACATTAGACACAGGTGACCAGTTACAGATGCACATACTTACAGGGTGGTTGATTTTTTACAGTACCTTGTAGACATACATTCAAGTAAGCTCCAAAGCAGATACAGTTGTAAGGTCAATAACTCTGCTTGACACTGTCCTGCAGAGAGAGATGCACTGGCTCATTTGAAGCTGGCTCAGTACCCTTCAACCTTCCCCTTGTTACAGTGAGAGACAGCCTCTCCAGCTGTAAAATCGGCATATATTTTTGCATATATATTCCTACATTCTGTTAGGGTGATCCTTTGATTACTTCTTTTTCAGCATTCATCATGATAACTGGAGTGTACTGGGGTTCTCTGTTGGTGCAGTCTGAACTGCAGTTTTGCAAACCATTGCAGCCCCACTCACAGAAAACCTGAATGCAGGAAAAGAGGTGGTTTGTGTGTGACTGGCACTGACTTGTGTCAGACTGCAAGAGAAGAAAAAGGTGGAAGTTGGGGGGCTTGGTTAATGTGAATTCAAGCTCAGAAAATCACAGAATCACTGAATCATTAAGGGTGGGAAGGACCTCAGGAGATCATTCAGCCCAACTCTCCTGCCAAGGCAGGGTCACCTGGAACAGGTGACACAGGAATGTGTCCAGGTGGGTTTGGGGTGTCTCCAGAGAGGAGACTCCAGGGACCTCCCTGGGCTCTGCCATCCTTAACATAGAGAAGTTCTTCCTCGTGTTGAGGTGGAACTTCTTGTGTTCCTGTTTATGACCATAACTCCTATCCATTTGCTGGGTCCCACCAGAAAGAGTCTGGACACATACATATAAATACAGAGATTAAGGAAAAAAAAAAAAAAAAAAAAAAAAAAAACCAAAACCTGATACAGGATGTCAGAGCTGAAGAGGATTTTTTTTTCATCATCATGCTCCATAGCCTATTTTGTGTTGCACTTTTTAAAACTGATTTCTATTGCAATACAAATTCTTTTTAACATGAATGATAAGATATACTTGTCCATTTTCCTAGTTTTGCCTACTAAGAAACCAACATCTTATCCAACACCTAATACTGAAAATCTCATCAGTTCTGGGAATCTTCTCACATGACAGGCCTCATTTTAACCTCTCAGTAATCCCTGTTCCACTGAAGTCAGTCCATTGCAGAAGGAAAAGCCAGGGCATATCCACTGTAGATTCCTCCAGGTACTTTTGTGCTCATCTAAGAACTGGGAAATCACCCAAAGTTAAATTATAACTCAGTAAGGATCTTCAAAAAGTGTTTCTTACACTGCATAATGCTCTCAACCTACATTCCAGCTAACTGATGTACAATACCTCTAAATATTTCTTCCTTTATTTCTTCTTTTTTGTTCTATACAGATGATCAGCTAAAACTTTAAACTCCACTTCAGCCCACAGACTGTAATGTAAATTGACCTTAAGTGGCACATAAGTCTTTTACTGGCCCTCTGGACAAAAAGGAATTTCTCCATTCTAGAAAATGAGCTGCTTTCTGTGAATGGAAGTTCTGAACAAGCACCAGGGAGGATTTTTGACAATAAAGGAGAAAGAGATGCATTCATTTTCTTTTTAGAAAATATATGACAGCTGATGATAGAACTGGACATCCAGATAACTTCACTGGAAGTAGATGTAAACTTTCTGAGCTCAAAGCAGGAAGCTGTTTACTTAGAACAAGGTATGTTCCTTATACCATGAATAAAAAGACTGCAGAAAGTACCAGGAAAGAAACATAAATTCCAGAAAAAAAGAGTCCATCGCCATAGTCAGGTAACTATAATTATTATTAGGTAAGGAAGCTCCTTTCTCATAGAATGAGACTAAAACTCATTGAGCATCAATTAAATTAGGGACTACAACTGCCCCTAGGGAAAATATCCAACACACAAAAACCAGGGTGAAGAGATAAGGTGATGAAGAGATGAGAAAAGAACAGTATAATGTGCCCATTCTAAATGTACTGGTCTTTTTAGACTCAGTTTGGTGACTGACTTTTAATGACTTTAAACTTGGCATCCACTGCATGCTTCCTTGTGATAATAGACTATGGCCTAAACTGTCGTGATGCTGTAAAAAGCAGAGTGTGAGAGTCTGAGTTCACCTGGAGTGTATACTTGTGGAGGTGTAATGTCTTTGCAGGCATTTTATTTAGGTGAGCACCTTTCTCAGAAGGGCTCTGGTGCAGTAAGTAAGAGCTTTGCTCTTTGAATTGGGTCTGGTTTCCTATTTTAATGTCCAGAAGTAACCTGCTTAGTTGATTCTTCTAATTAAGAAGAAATTTAAATTTGCATTAAGCCAAAAATTGAAGAAAACAGAAAAATAGAAAATAATATTATTTGCTTTTGAATTTTTCATATGAAGTGGTTAGAACTTAATTTATATCAGAATGTGTAACCATCTCCTTCAATGCGAGAAACTTACAAAAGGACTATATGGCTTTTTTCATCTAAATGAAAAAAGAGTGGGTAGAGGGAGATACATATTTTCACAAGTTCCAACACCTGCCAACGGGCTCAGACAACCTGAGGTAAAAGAGGGGTGATGGTGGTAGGTTGAAGAAAATTATTGAGAGAATAGTGAGGATTATAGCTAGTGTGATTCTGGGGTATTTGTATAGCTGTGACAGGAAATTAATATGCAAGTCTTGTCAGACTGAATATTGGGTATTCAGTCTGAGACACGGTGATATCCTCTTATTTATATAACAGTAATATTTTTAACACAACTGCTGTCAGAAAAGGAGGCTTTCATGCTGATGAAAACCACCAGTGACTGCATAAGCAGAAGAGAAATGTAACAAATACCTTCCCATGTAAATGACTACCTCAGCTGCAAATGTTTTTTCATGTGATGTCGTAAGCAACACAGAAAAAGTTGACTACAGCAGCTTTACTTTTATCTCTTATATAAAGGGCATAGAGCATGCAATGATGTTATCCCTGGCTGAAAACTTAGGAAAATGTTTTTCTTTTTAATAAGTGAGGTGATGCAGAGCCCAAATATTTATAGAGATTCAAAGAGAAGAAAAATATTTTAAAGTCCTTTAAACTCAGTGATAGAATTTCATTGTAGGAAATCTCTATCTGCATGTTTTTGGAAGAGGAAAGATTTTACCAGGGTCACTTCTGTCCTTATCTTTTGCTCTTATCCTCTGCTATTGGCAGCTGCCAGATGCAAAATACATGGCACAAAATACCACTGATTTGACCCAGACTAATGACTACATTATGGTTACTGCAAAATGATAGCAGGCAATAGAAATTCAGTAAATTACACAAGAATCTTAGTGCAGCAGTTGATCACCACTAAAAAAGAAAATCACTATTGTTTAAAACAGGTTTTTGTATCTTGAGGATCAGTTCTATTTTTTCAGATCTAGTGGAAGGACATTTTCACACATATTCAGTAAAAAACAACACAATGTGTAGGCCTAGCTGTGAAATCTGGCCATTGTGTATGAAACTAAATATTAGACTTACAAGATAGAACTTTCATCTGTTTGCAGACAGCCAGTAAAACATTAAAGAAATATTATTTTTATCATACATACCTAAAGCAACTTACACAAATTATTACAAGAAATAAAGGATCAATATATGTAAAAAAGGTGTTGAGAATTAATGAAGGATAATAATGATCTTTTGGAAGGAATGGAATAAGAAGTTATTTACTTTATATGCTTGCACTAGGTCTTTCTAAATGATGCAGGTAGTCATGTATGAAATTGTGTTTTTTACTGAATGTCATCTTGGACTTTGATGTGAACCCTTAAGATAAAAGGCTACCTTTCTTTCTGAGCTATTTATTTTCTTCAACTTTTTGAATGCTCCATGTTCTGCTGAAAAATACTTCTGTTTCTAAATATTGTTGAGAAATGCACCTTAAAGGGGATCTCATATATACCCATAATAATCTTCTGCTGGAATTCTTCTCCCCCAAAAAGTGGATGATATGAGAAAATGAGTATTTTCCTTCACCAGTGGCTCAATGTTATATTGTGTAACACAAACAGCATGTTCTGGTCATATGAAGCTTTTGTTAATCTGCAGCAAGATATCTTCAGATCCAAAGAGAACTCTGCCTACTGCAACAGATTGAGGATTATCCACTAAATTCCACTTTCATTTAATTCCCTTAGATTATTTTTTAAGAGAGAGAAAAAGAGATAGCAGGAGAAAGAGCGAGAAAGAGAACCATTAAGAGCAGTTAATCAGAAAATGCTAGAAAACCTTACTAAACTAATCAATTTATTAATCAATATGTTATTAACTGATGCACTTCTGGGACCTACTGAACCACACACTTTTGCTAAAGGTGGAGAAGAGTGTCACCAAAGCAGGAGGAGATGTGCCCGTGATAATCAGACACAAAGATCAGTTATCTCTTGGATACTTTGTGTACATCCCATGGAAGTGTGGTAGAGTTTGCCATCTGCTTTTCCTCCCCAAAAACCAGTGAAGACACAAAAGACTACACACTACAAATTAACATTAAAGGGGCTTCAATCAGGTGGAGAGCAGATACTGAAGCAGGCAAGGGAAAACCGTTTATCAAGGAGTCTACAATGATTTTTCCCCTCTGATACTCTGAACAATCCCTCTCGTTTCTACTTTTATAGCCCTAAGAACCATACTTCGAAAATTTAAGCTTTTGAACTGACTCTCGATGTAGAAAAATAACCACCTGACCCCCCAAAAATCAATAACTTAATTCTATATGTAAATAATTAGCTCATTCTTATTTTTTGGGAATGGGCAATATTTTCAAGACAACTGTGATACCATGGTCCAAACAGATAAAATAGGAAAGGCAAACAGGTACACAAATGTCAGTGAATGAAGAATGCCACCAAATAATTGAGAAGATAATTAATTAATAAAATTAAATTATCAAATAATTCATGGAGAATTAAAATTACAGTCAGCTTGACCTTCTTAGATGAATTACTGATTGGTCTTAGAGTTACTTAATTCAAGGAGTAAGGACTTCAGCTATGAGTCCAGGAAGGTTCTGCACTTGTTATGAATACAAGGCAGAACTGAACCTGGTCTGGAAGTAAATTAAGACTGGAATTATGCAACAACAAATTAGAATTTTAACATAGTGACAAGAAGCATGCTATGATTCAAATAGAAAAACAAGTGCAGGAATTTGAAAAATTAGTTATTATGTTCAAATTAACAACGATGCAACCATTTGCATGAAGTGAAGACAGCTTGGATATAAGTTTTGGGAGTCAGAGGCCAGAGATATTCCACACTTGAAGAAGAAGAGAAGTGAGAAAGCTGGTAGCTGGCTTCAGAGAGAAGATGGAGTGTATGACCCATGTATTAATATTTACACTGCCAAGAACTGTCTTAGTAGCTGAACTTGAACACTGAAAAAACACCCTTTGGCTTCTCTATATGTAACTTAAATGATGCATTCTGCTCCTCTAGCCTGTGAGGGCTCAAATGTACTAAAATTTTGTTCCACAATGAAGTAAAAAGTCATTATTTTCTGGGAAGGTGAGGATGTGGAAGAGGAGAAAGTTACCAGCAGTAAAATATTTGGAGGTCCTTAGGATACATTTACAAATATTGCTGCTCTTTTATTGAAGCCAAATAATTAACCAGTATCACAGACCACACTGTATTGAATTAACATATTGGATATTTGTAAACTCTTTAGGGCAAGAACAATTAATGATACATTAACAATTACTTTTGTCATTTTATATATTTCCTTGTTTCTAAAGGAAATGCTTAAAAACTTCACTGAACTGTTTTAAAGACACAGCATGCACTTAAAATTACTCAAAACCTTAATAATGCTCTAAGGTAGTATATGAGATAAAAGTCATAACAAATCTTTCTGGCTAAATTCCTAAATTCCATGTCCAGAACAACTAACAAGGCTCTGAAACCCATATTTGAGAATCAATGGTAAAAAACCCAAAAATATTCTTCTCTGCATTGGTTATTGTAATCCAGATCCACAGCTCTGCCTCTTTGATGTCAAAAAAGTTGCAAATCTAAGGTAGTGATATTTTGTCTGGGTAAGGACAGTGTACCTTTCCTCTCACCACATGCCATCAGCTCCTCCAGGGACTGCTCATAGCTCTGAAATTAAATTAAGCAGTTCCAAATTACCTGCTATTAATATCTGACCACTTTCAACCACTGTTTTACCCACTTAAGGCATTTTAACCACTTAATAGACAACTGCTTTTACTCTGGTATACCTCTTAATAAGGATTATTTCTATAATGAGTTCCAAGATTTACTATCCCATCATCTAGGGATTATATGTGTGAAAACAACTCATACATAGATTAGATATTAAAAGGGAGTAAGAATAATTTTAGCTTACTGATTTCAAAAAGTGGATTTTATTTTAGGTTTTGAAATAAAATTAATCTTTGGCTAGAAACCAAGAAATTCAGCTCTTATGGTAACTTTAAAAAAGTTCTGAGTATGTGAAGGCTTATGGAGAATACTAGAAAAGAAAATTGTTAGCAGCTTTAATTATACAATTTGCTAAAGAAGGAAAAAAATATAAAAGAAAGAAGAAAGGTACTACATCTGTGAAATAAATTCTTCTGTTACCAACCCCAAGGCTCTATCTCTCTTCATCTCTCTATAGTAGATAACCACAGACATGATTAAATTCAATGCAACATATATTAAGACTAAAAAATGAGAAACATTTATCTGCAATCATTACCTGCATATGCAATGTTCTGAGCTCCTCAATAAAATAGTAATGAAAGGATTTAATGAAAAGCCCAGAAGTTTAAGAGCCAAATTACCTCCAATCATAAATAGTGCATATTTTAAATAGTACTTCTCATTTTAGTTAACGAGCAACAATTCCAAATGGTTTGTAAACAATATTTCTTTAACAAGGACATCATGTCTGTAGTGACACCTTGGCAAACAGGCTGAGGCAGCTAAGCTGGGCTTCCTTTTTGCAAGGTTTTAAGCATTCAAGCCTTTATCCAGGAAAACACTTTCATTTATCTTTAAATGTTTACCAACATGGTTTTCTACACAAGGATCAGAATACTGAGCAGCTGGCAGTATGGAAAGCATAATCCTGGAAAATCTGACAGATATAAGCTAAAAATGCAACATTTGCCAGCAAATGTATTCCATTTATGCCCTTTCTTCTAAATTATTTCTTTGGTAATCTGTCCTGGAAAACTGTAGAGCTTAGAATAGCACCTGTTTTTTATTAAACAAATTATCCTGAGGTGTGTTTGCCAAACTCCCCAGGATCTCAGGAGGATAAATTGCACACAAAGATTTACCTCAGTGGTTTCCAGTGGAATTTCTTCTTATCAATACTCTGTCAGTTATTCTGCATAAGTCTACAGCTCTTAAAAAGCTGCTGGGTCTGTAGCAAGGGAAAACTGAAGATGGATTTATCCATGTGGGAGATATGCTATGATTAGTAAAACATCTTCATCCTTAGCTTCTGCTCATCTCCCATTAATTTTAGGGATTTGTATGTGTCCATCCTCACCTGATGGTCCCACTGGCATCTGCTCAAGCCATGGAAAGACTTGTTTTTAAAGAGTTCCTGATTATGCAGTTTGGGTAAGATCCATAAAGGACCAACAAAATCCTCACGGTGCCTCCTCTATATCATAGAAAATGAGGTCTGAAACCCTCTGCATTTTGCCAATAAGCCTGTTCTGAGTTGCCATAATGCCTTGTGCAGCTACCCTAAATTCCTTTGTGGACCTTGCTTCAATGATCACAACAAGGACAGTCTCCATAAATGACACCACATGCAGTTGGTGCTTACATCTCTTCTGAGGAGACCCCACAGCTGGCTATGGACTAATCCAAGGTGACCTGGTAATGCCAGATGGTAACATCTGTCTATCCCTGCTTGGACTTCTACTGAGTCACCTTTAAGGCTCCTTGTTGTTATGCCATGCTGTGGGTGCTCTACAGAGCTCTGATGGAGCCAAGGAAACCAATGAGGAACTGGGCACTGTGGCCTGAATATATGGACACTTAGGTTTTCAACTGAAACAGTCTCTGTAGAACATTTAGTGGATCCTTTGACTTATCCACAGTACAGAGCTGCAGGAGATGAGACAAAGAGACAGGAAAATCCTCTTATGTAATCGTTCAAACTGAAGGAAACATTTTCACCAGTCTGTGTCTTTCTGGACTTTGCATCATTCTCTGTAACATCTTCAGCACCCTGTGTTATTCCATTGCTAGAAATATTTTGACACTCTGGTTACATGAGTCTACATCTCTTAGAATTTAATATGGTTTCTTCTCTCCAGAAAATTCAGAAATAAATTGGTGACAGTGCTGGATAAACTTGGCTCCCAATGCAGTGTTTCAAAATAATGCTTTTGTAAAATGTCTATGGTTACATCCATACTACTTCTGACCCTTGTAGCCCATTATACACATTAATCAAACCCACTCATAGCTTCTCCTTGTACTTGGTTATTTTCTTATTCTTGCTCTCTTTTCCAGATATGAGGCATCCAGCTTTCTCTAGCCCTGAATATCATCTATTTATAAAAGAAGTTTTTAGTATCTTTCTCTGTTTTTTCTGAAAAAACCTCCAAAAAACAAAAAAAACCCCAAAACCCCATTCTATTCTTTCTCTGAATTTTCATTTCTTTTACAAAGAAAAACTTTTTCAACCATAGTCAGAGCAATGACAATTTATAAACTAAAATTCTATAACGCTGACGAGAGTAAAAAAAAGGTATGCCAAAATATTTGTGGAGGAAAAAAAGAGAGTTCTGGGAGATATGTGTTTGTATTTGTATAGAATAGAAACTGCTCCTACTTTCCTGGTGTTTTGACGAGCCTTAATAGTCACATTCAAATGCAAGGGATGGGAAGATAGGCTTTGCAGTGATCATTATGCCTAGCCCACTCAAACGTCAAAAACTTCAGAGATAGGTAGAATTTGCATGTTATGTGCCTTACATTTTACTTATTGGAGGTTGATAGAAAAAGAAAAAAAGATAAGATGCTGAGTGAGCCCATACAATTTCTTCTCACTAAAATAAAGTTACAGAGTCACCATAGTATTCATTAGTTAGGACCTTTAAAACAATTGACCATTTTTTCAGAAGAAGGGTTCTGAAATTCTTGATACAAAGCTGAATATAGTGAGATAGCTGAATATAGTTGAATAGTGAGATTTACTTTCTATGGACTACATATCCAAAGTAAGCTTTTTGGAAAATTTTCAGGACCCCAACATTTCTTTTTTGAAATTGTGTCTGGAAAAGTGGGGCATAAATAGGCAAGTAAGATGTAGCAGTTTTGCATCACAGTTTACGTGATGATTTTTGGAAGCACCATGTGTGAACTGCAGCTGCAGCCCAGCCACACACCACAGCCACTGCCTGCATGGCCTCAGGACAGAGGCTTGCCAGGGTCTGAACTCCTCTTGACCTGCCCACAGCTTTGTTTTACTTGGTTTAGCTGTCACAGCCATTTATCTAATTGACCAGGCATCTACAGCTAATTTATTTGACTTTTGTTTGTTTGTTTGTTTTGGGGTTTTTTTTGTTTTTTGTATGGTACAACCAGAGTTTTTTTTAGACAATAGTAACAAGCCATAACTCCATGGAGAATGAGTTACTGACATCACTGTGCAGTGGGGAAAAATATGTGGCTACTACAGCAGCAGAGGCACTGACAAGTGGACTTGGAATACAGCACAGCAGAGTAAAGGCACAGAATCATGGAATCATTAAGGCTGGAAAAGGAAGTGCAGAAATTTATTCCATTAATTTATGGAAAAGTCTTTTAAAATCATTGAGTCCTATCATTAACCCCACACTGCCAGCTCACCACTAGACAGTGTTCTCAAGTATCACATCCACATGACTTGAATACTCCTGGGCTGGTGACTCCAGCACTTCCCTGGTCATTCTGTTCCAATACGGTGAAGAAACTTTTCCTGACATCCATCCTAAATCTCTCCTGGTGCAGCCTGTTGGCTCTTGTGCTATCCCTTGTTACCTGGCAGAAGGACTGGCCCCCACCTGGCTACAGCCTCCTGTCAGGGAGATGTAGGGAGTGATAAAGTCTAAGCCTCCCTGTCTCCAGGTTAAACAGGCATGGGGTGAGTTGAGAAACCCTGCCTGGGTGCATTTTAGAGCAGAGGTGCTGACAGTCCTTACCCAGAAGCTGCCATGCTTATATGTCCCACGGGGTTAAGGAGACCCTGACATGAAGCCATCCTGATAGTACCAACCACCAAAGTCCATCAAAACAAATGAACTCCATGGGGGAATTGCAGAACACTTGTTGACGATTTTCCTACTCAGCTGACATAGAGACATTAGTTTGCCACTTACATTCTTAATGTATCACACATCTACCCTGTTATCAGAACTAAATTCCACATCCACCCCTGCACAGTCTGTTTTATAAGCATGAGTGCAAACAGCGTCTTGCATGATATAAGTTGGTTTATGTGGGAACACATAGGTTACTATTGGTTACCATGCATTAAAAATGAATTCAAATCAGAAGCATTGTTTAAAAATGAAACAACAAAACCAGTTTAATTTTCCCCATTTGCTTACTCCTATTTTGTGAATGAGTTAGCAACATCATGATGTAATTAAAGACACGTGTATTGAGCAGCTATTTTCTGTTCATTCAGCTCTTTCTTCAGATGCATTTATATCTAAAACCATTCCAGTAACAGCACTTCCATGATCTGAGAGAAGCAGGAATGATTAATACACTCAGAATAAACCTATACTAGTTTCACATTTATTTTTGACTGGGTCCTTAAACACTGAGGACTTATCTGACCCACTTGCTTTACCAACAATATGGACATTAATGGTGTTGGTAAGCACAATGCAAAGTCATTCCCTAAGGAATGGTTAGGGATTGTTTCCTCCTCCATCATGAGATGGTTTAGCATCATACCCAGTTGTCATCATACACAAATAATAAGGGACATTTATGTGCTTATTAATGTTGTAAAAAGGGTATACACTTACATGCAGAGAAGATGCCACTTGGCTTAGCATAGCAAGTAGGACACTAGTCCTGTAGCTGGGATAAGCATTGCATGTTCCTGGCTCCCAGCCCAACATCAGGAACACTTCATTGTAGTGCTCTTCTGTGTACCAAGATGGAGAAGATGAGAATGAAAACAATCCCTAACAGATTTAATTCTAATAAGGAGCATAATTCAGCTTAACTTGAATTTATGTTCAGCCTAACTTGAATTTATAGCTCATGCTGGTAGACCAATTTAAAAAAAAAAAAAAAAAAAAAATTTTAAAAAAAATGCTCAGGAGTGTTACTCACTAAGCAAAACTGCTGACATTTCTAGCACCTCACATGTTTGTTTTTAAACATTGACAGATAGTGATGAGAAGATGACTACATCATGAGTGATTGATTCCAGAAGTGACTTCCTTCTGGGTGAAATTACCATGCAGACAAAATACAGAAAAAAATTGTGCAAGAATTTTGAAAAATCACACATATGAGTGCCTCATAGGGTATTACAGAACAAGAACCTATTTTTTCATTTCTCAAGTCTAATCAAGCAATAGGATTGGGGATTTTGAGTTAATGTTGTTTAAATAGATGGCTGGAGGACATCCATGTTTTCTTAATCTTTCTCACTGAGAAGGAAATTGAGCTTTTTAATTTATAGATAGATTTTAGAGCAATTGTTTATAAAAGCAATGAACATCATTGGGGAAGAGATATCACATGGAATACTAAGAGATGACAATTATATACAATAAAGCACAGCCAGGAAAAATGAAATGAACTCAAGCTAAAACAGCCCTAGTCAAATCACATTTCAGTAATGGTCGTTTACTCCTTCTCTTGAGAGTTGTTAGCTATAGTGGCATTCTGCAGAAGCTAAGTAATAGCAACAGACAAAAAACATGCTTCAAGTGCCTTAGATTTCACATTCAGAGATGCACAGAACGATTAAAAAAATTAAAAAAAAGGAGAGAAGGAGATGGGAGGGGAGAGGAGTGGCAAAAAAGAAGAATGTAAAACAAAAAAAAAGCTTCTGAGGTTCACATAATTCCAAGATTAAACCTTTTACACTTAGATGTAGTGAGATACTTTCAAATAAAGCAGATCAACTCAAGCTAATCCTAGACTGAGGCAGAAGAATAGCTGAAGCTAGTTCTCCCTTTTCTGTTTATTTCTCAAACAAACAGAAAAAAATGCTTTTGCTTCCTGCTAAAATGAATATCCATAACCACAGTGAAAACAGATACAGAAGTATATTATATAACCTCCAGTAAATAAAATATAAAGAAACATAGTCATACAAAATTACAGCTCAATAAAAACCCAAACAAACATCCCAAAAAAAAAAAAAAAAAAAACCAAAACCAAAATCATCTTAAGTCATGGAGGCTTATCTGAATCATCTGATCACATCTTAGACTCCTCCAGAGCTCTAGTAACTATAAATGCTGCACTTCAAGCTCAGGCTGTTCAAAATGAATGATGTATGCTTGTTTCTATAATTATGTTTCTATTTCTTACTGGCCTAAAGTTTCCTTCATCTCTTTACACTTTGCTATCCTCCCTCAGGGTAACATACAATTCCTCTCCATACCTACAAGTTTTATATTGTGGTGTAATTCAGCTTTGGTTAATAACAACAAACTCTTCTGACAGACCTGGAGATGTATATCCCTTATCAACTTATTTTGCAATATACCTCAGTGTTCTGCTGAAGAAACAGATTCTACATTGTGTGCTACATTTCAGCTCTTGGTTCTTTGCCAGAGCTGCTAACACTGGTCTCTGTTTCTGGTAATTTTTGTGACAACTGGCTGTGAGCCCATTTTATTGCAACTAGAAATATTTTAAAAGGCACAATAACCCTCATGGTCACTCACAACTTGAATCCAATGCAAAAATTGCACTACAATTTCTCAGCACAGTGAACTAGAAAACACCGTAAATACTACAAACCAGAAGTTTTACTGTTAGCGTTCTCAATAAATGCACTCCAAAGGGCTTTTTCTAAAAGTGTTTTCATGAACTGACAGGAATGAAACAAAACATGAACCAAGTTAAATTTTTGATTTTAAACCTTTCTTTATAAACACTTGATGTAGCTAAACTCAGCTGAATCTGGAAGTATGGAAAACAGATGCTTTAACAATAGTTACAAAGAGCTAAACCTTATTACACCTTAAATGCAGTAGTTAGTGTGAGTGCATATCTTGTGCAAGATGTAGAAGATGTAAGACAAACCAGTCTGCTCTGACTGACAGTTTTATAGACACTAATACAAAACCACCACTGTCATATAATATTTTAGGAGTCTGTGAAGAGGTTTAAGAACTGGACTGCTTTACTCAAAAGGGCTGATGAGCACCAGTGAGGCTGCTGGGAGTTTCTGAGTGACACAAGAAAGCTTGTAAAATCCACAGCATGGTCCATAGGTGATGTGTGGCCAGGTATCATCACTTCAGGGGAAAAGAGTGTAAAAGTCCACAGGAATCCAGCCAGCCTTTAAATCTCAGGGCAGGCACAGATTTCAGAAGTGACTGATTGCTGGCAGTTTGGGGTCTTCATGTTCAGTAAAGATGACTGAGTAGTCATTGCTGGGAGCAGTCATTTGTGCTCCTCCAGTAATTTCTGGCTCTTAAAAAACCATTTTGAGGCTTGTGTGCTCAGTCCCATAATCTAATGTTTTAGCTGTACCTATTTCTTTATGAAAAGTGTAATATTCTTATAGCAATTATTTTCATATGCACTTTAGTCCCACTGTGACTTAGGGATGATAGAAAAATTTAGCTTTGCTTTGTTTTAAATAATCATTTCATACCAAGATTTTAACTACATTATATATTTTGAGTAGTATATGGAATGATAGCTGCAGTAGAAGCAGTGCTTAGGAAATCAACTATCTTCTGCAGGTGATCTATTTAAAATCCACCCCACCCAAACCACTGCATAGAGGTCAAAACTATTTATTTTCCTGTGAACTTCCTTAGCCTCCCTTACTAAATGACTACAACAAATGGCCAAAATACAGTTTATACACCCTTTTGGTCATGTGAAACAAGCTTTGCTGAAAACTCTCTGAGACCAGGATTTCAGGCACTTCTGGAACATTATAGCTTCATCCAGAATTGAAGTTGCAGCAGCACCACAACTCTAGGTGAAGGGAGTAGGACTAAAAGACAGTTTCTCAGTAATTTCTTACTCCAAATTTCTCAACTACATTTTCTGTTATGGAACTTCTGATAATTGACTGGATCTTCTCTCTAAGAAAAATATATGAGTTTCCATATTTGATGTGGAAAATGATTTGGGAAAAGATTAATCTTTGCATTACATGATTTGCAGTCCTAATGAAATCAAAGGTTGGGTATTTGTGATGAACATTTAGTAGTAAAAGAGAAAATAGGTGCCATTTTTATGGCAAGAACAGAAACTCAGTCCTGTGCATAGCCTTGGGATTTAAACAACACAGATGGACAGAACAGAAACACAAACAGGACAAGAGAATCCATGGCACAGCTTTGTGAAAATATTTTCTGCTTCAATCAAGGTACTTTTACCTAAAATATGAGTCAACGAGGGAGAATGCAGATACAGTTAGATTTCCAGAGACATTGTACTCTCTTTCACATCTGCTGTCTCCACATACTCAAACACCACATCTGCACACAGCATCTCTGTATCCACAGTGGGAACTGGAATACATCTTCCCTTCCACTGACTCTATTACCACCATGAATAATGTATGACCTATAGATTAGGGTCATATTTTATGTACATGAGAGAATGAATCAAATTTGACTCTTCATTAAGTTAAGCAGTGCTAGTTAAACAGTTAGGTGAACTGGCAAGCCTTGTTTCAGTTCTTCCCTGAAAGGTAGAAAATATTGGTGCTTGCAATGGAAAACACGGTTTATGTTCAAGTAGCTTATTAAATCTTTGCTGAAAGCCCTATATATTAGCTTGTATAAAAGATGAAGTTGGCCAGATTTTTTGATAAATAAACTTAAGTTTCTTGTTAGATTTAAATTATTTAGTCATTAGTTATTCAGTACTGCTATAGGTATTTCCCTTTAGACTCTTAGTGGCTACTCTGATTCTGCTTGTAAACAAAAATGCAATATTAGCAATTAACTCTTAGGTGAGTTTCACAACAAAATTCTTGATAATAGCTAAAATTAACATTGCATATTTAGAAAAATTAGGGGACAGAACCACAGGAGGTACAAACTGGCATAACTCTTTAAAGTCACTGCAACTAGAGTTATTTTGATGACTTAATATATTGACTTCATATCTGAAGGCTGAAAGGCTGACCAGCCTTGGAAGGTTCTTTTGCCAGAGAAGATGATCCTTTCCCTTCTACTCCTTGTAGAGTAGAAGTTGGGAAACAATCATGTTCTTGTGGATTAGGAAATAAAAGCTTATTTCAAAGGGACATCCTTTGTGAGTTATTGCTCACTACTTAAATAAGATGTGCCCAATCTGTCCCCCAATTTAGACTGTAAAATTATTGCTGCTATCTGTGATCTTAAATAATGCATGGCCCATCTCTGCCAACACAGGGCAATGTCTTTCCAAGAAGCATTACATATGATTCTCCTGGAAATCACATTAGAATGTCTCTGATATAGAGCTAACAGCAAGATCATCCAAAGTTACAGTGTTGATTTTATGTTAGCAATTAACTAAAACACAGTAGTTTTGAAATGGGTAACCTATGCTTTACCTTAATTTTTGAACCAAAGAATTTAATCCAAAAGGCTTGAAAGCATAATAAGACAGTTACATACCATTAATATAATTATTTGTTATTTTACTAAAGTGCAGATTGTTTTTATGTAGGCATCAAACTAACTTCCAGGGAAATGAAAGCACAAAAAAAAAGAAATCATGCTGAAGCTGCTAAAAAAAAACAAACCCAAAGATTCCCAAGCCATAATGTAGACTTCTGCAGATTTGGGCTGCTAAGAGAATGGTGTATCAGCACATTTATGAAACATTTAAGTAATGGGTTTGACTGTGTCTTCTGAAGAAGGATCAATAAAGAAAATGGAAAAAAAAAATTTCCTAATGCATCAATGATTTCCCAGCAGAGATGTTCTTTTCTACAATTTTAATGTATTTCCAGTATAGAAATAATGCCTTTAGTGCAAAGGGGCCCATAAAGGAGGCTAAACAATGAAAGTGAGCATCATTTCATTAATCCTTTTCCACTTGTTTGGTGACCCCAGCTCCATCTGCAGTGGGTATCTCTGCCCACAGGGATTAAACTTGCACCAAGAATGATTAAAAGTTGCCCAGAGAGTATTGCAAAGAAATGTATGGATCATGTGCACTGGAATAAGTTCCTGAACACTTACCTTGCATCAGCCTCAGTTTGTGCTAAAGTTACTCCTCATCAATGAACACTCAAAAAAAGCTATATAAATGTTATAAATCGAGTAACAACTTCAATGCAGGATTAGGATTAGTATGTGCTTTAGGAAGAAAGATAAAAAACATTAGCTCAAGCCTGTTTAGACCCTGACATGGTAAAAATGGAAGGAGATAAGAGATTATAGATCTCTGCATATATTAAGAAATTCAGATCTAAATTAATAAATGCTTATGAGCACCAGTAATTTCTGCCCTCTTCCTGCTTTGTGAAAATGTATTTCAAGTAATTTGAGACACAAAGATCCCCCGAATGTTGAACACTTGTGGTTACACGCACACACACATAGATATATTTATATATTTACAAGTGACTTCTATCAGAGCCCAGCACATGCAGACTCAGCTGGCAAACTGAGACGGGATTGGACCAGATGACCTCCAAAAATACCTTCTAAGTTTTAATTACTCTATGGCTTGAAGTTTCAAGCTTGGATTTTGACCTTTTCCAGCTAGGAAAATGTATGGATTTATAGATTTATATAAAACAGTGTTGCAAACATCTTGCACTGGCATTAATGTCACCGTGGGAACATATCAAATGGTGATATTTTGTATCCGTGTCTGAAGGACTAACCTTCAAATATTATAGTTTAATCTGCAAATAGGTAAGTATGTGTTTCTTTTCCTATCCATATTTCTAGATTTGAAAATTTCTAGCAGTCAGAAAAATAAAAATAGATTTCAATATGCATTTGGGTATAATCTAGGCTTTAAAAAATTTGGGTTGGACATTAAAAGCACTTGCAAAATTTCAACCATGTAATCAGAAGGACTGATCTGAAAGTCTCAAGGAGATGGAAAGGGCTTTGGCATTATAATTTTCATTGTATGAATGGCATTGTATGGCAAAAGCTCTACTCTTTTAGATAGAGAAGCACCTCTGATTTTTCTGGCTGGAATGTAGGTTTACAGAGACAGACAATTACATACCCATGCTAACTTATGATCCTTGTGGAATTCTTATAATAGCAGGAACTCAGCAGCATTTTTCCCCAGCTACATTGGCTGTGTTTTCACTCCTCTGTCTCCCACTAATTTCATAAAGCCTTTGCTGGTTTTGGAGATGTGGAGTTCCAAAATGGCTTGAGATGAGAGATGAGCAAACAAACAGCTATTTCTGTCATACAAATAATTTCCAAGAAGGAATGGAAGTTTCAGTTACTGTGGGCTGCTGTTCAATAAGGTTGTTCTAGATCTGACAAAACTTCTAAACAAACATACTTCTAATCTTGCACTGTCTAGTGGAGCAGACTCTACTAATTAGCTGGTTTGAGTTTTGAAGCTTTCTCACTGCACTGACATTCAGTAACATGTTGCCTTTCAGAAAGAAAGCATTTGATTTATTTTTCATTTCCATTCAGAAAAAGATATTTTCAGAAAATGGTTGATTAATTGGTTATAAGACAAGAATAAGCTTTTTTATAAATGAAGGGGTTTTTATAATTCACCATGCATAGTTTGAAAATATATAATCTAGCACCTTCTGTTTGCAAAGACTATATTTAGAAGTATTTCCTTTCCTCCAGGAGAGAGAATTTGGCTTCAATTATGTTTCTCTGAATTACAATTAGATCTTTGAACTCCAGACAACTGAATAATAATACAAAAAATTTTCCCAATTTAATTAAATTGGCCTGTTTGTCAGTACCAGCAGAATACTATGGACCATATTGCCAATTAAAACTTTGCTTTTGATTCCTGATAAAACACTCCAGGTCCCAGCTTGTGCAGCCAGAATGAAGAGGCTGCCAGTTCTTGACCTGGGAAGCTGAAGCTCCTGGATGCCCATGGCTGTGCAGGGAGGGTGAGCTGGTGTCTGGAGGGCTGGCTGGTTCCTGCCACACAGCACAAAGGTGTGGTTCAGCTTCATTAGCAGCTTCCAATCTCAACTCAGAGCAAGACTGGCTCTCTCTGTGCTACACACTCTCAGCTATGGACTATGGACTCTTGGGCTGCTTCAAGGGTGCCTGTGCCTTCAGCACCTCCTGGGAGGCAGAATCCTGCACTGAGAGGCAAAGAGAGCTGCGGCTCTTGGCTGTGCCCTGGGGGAGAAAGAAACCAAAACCTCCTTCTTAGTGAGGTTGTATTTGTGCAGCTGTCTTTCAGCTCCCAAAAACCCAACATGGGAAAGCCTTTGGGCCATGCACTCTGAGCAGGATAGCTCTGTAGGGAAGAGTGGGCACAGCCTCAGTGGAGTGAAGGTGGCTGTTAATGAAACAGTGCTGTTGGGCTCTGGGACCAGTCATCCCTTCACTACTGCAGGCAGCACCATGACCAGCTGGGCCTCTTGCAATCTTGTGTGCTATGCAGAAGATCCAGCCTCCATGAGCATCTGCTTCTCTGTGCTCTTTCCCACTCCTTTTCAGATTCTGGCTGAAACTGGAAAATAATTACTTTTTCTGCTTTTCACCAATTTGTATCTAAACTCTATCCACTGACTTAAGACATTTGTAGTATTGTGGGGCTGACAGTTCTGTGTCTCTGAAACTCCATAGTTGAAGACCTGTCAGGATTCTTTCTTTCCTAAGGAAAGCTTCTCACTTTCCCAAGAGAAATTGTGTAAACATATTCTCTAAACAATATTCTTTCTCAAAACAACAGGTGATGCTTCATCCTTGTTTTCTATACCATAGAATATATTGTTTCTCTTACTTAGCCAATGGTAATAGGGAAGGTGGTGCTCCCATTCACCAAACACTTTTTACTTAGTGAAGTACCTTATATAAAGTGCTCCATTTTGTTAATAAAGATTCCTCTTTACAGCCTTTGGATGAACTTATTTAAAATCTGTGTGCTGCTGTTCATAAATAACAGCAACATAGTATCATTAAGATTTTCCATATCTAGCCAGGATCATTCAAACATTGTCACAGAAGCAGGGCAGGAAAGAACACTGACATATTATGCAAAAAACCAGAGTTGCCTAGTACTGTTCAGCTGCTCACCACTAACATTCTGAAATGAAAATATCTGATTATGTCATATTCTAAAGTAGTTTCAATGTTCTGCTCTTGAACTGGAGGCACTGATTTTGAGAAAAACAAAACATCCATTAAGACTAGTCTACACATTTCTGACTCCAAACTTGCTTTTTTTACTGTGTTAAGCAGGTTGAATTAGATCTGCTGTCGTACTTCTGAGCAGCAGAAAAACCCCAGCAGACAGAATTTTTATCTTCTGTGGGTTCTGGTTAGCAAAAGGGAAAAGGAAAACCCTTGGCAAAAATTTGTACTCAACTTTCAAAATGCACAATAAACTCAAGTTCATCAGGGTGGAGAACAGCTGCATGAGAAGTTTGTCTGAATGAATCTAATTATTGGTCCTGTCAGTAATGTGTTTCATCAAATCGTTCTCTCCCATAGAAGTAAAGCAACAACAATGTGTACATAATAAGTGATATTTTGGTGGAGAGTTGTATAAGCTAAGTGACAGGTTTGTTTCATAACAGGTCCCACCTTAGTCAGAGAGAAAAAAATAGCCAAGACAAAGGTGATAAGTATTGATGTTCTTCTGAACAGACAGAATGTGAACTCAACTAAAAGGAAATGCTGATAAAGTGAACTGTAACCTCAACTGTTATGTGACATCTTTACTAGGAGTCTAATTTTGAAAATGAGAAATTTAAAAATGTTTTTACAGTATTATTAAAATCTGAAATGTGTGTTTTGTCTTCTAAAGTTACCTCCAAATTTGTATTTTTTAAGGCTTTTCTTTTCTTTGTGTTTCTTTAATAGTTCCACCCAAAAGGGAGATGATGATTATGAAGATTACACTTCAAATAAGACTTGGGTTTTGACTCCCAAAGTCCATGAGAGTGATGTGACTCTTATTTTAAATGGCTTGCTGGAAGGATATGACAACAAATTAAGACCTGACATAGGAGGTACGTTGGTTTTGTTTTTAGAACACTTTTTATTATGCAGTGAAGAGAAAGAATTTTCATGTCATATTGTGCTATTCAGGAAGCAGAATCTATTCAAAGTAGTTACGTGAATAAAATGCAATGCAGGAAAACATCAGAGGCATGTAAAATAGTCATGATTTGAGAAGCCAACATAAATTAAGATTACTGAATCTATCCTATTACATCTAATAAGAGTGTTATAATTTGCTGAATCAGGCAGCTAGTGAAGATTTACCTGCATGGGACATCCAGAATTTAACTTCTGGGGAATGAAAAAACAAGTTTTTCTCTTCTTTTTGTACCGAAGCAATGCTGTTAGAGAATCACAAATAATACATTAGAAAGAAAGGCCAAAAAGAAGTTTATACAGCCTAATCCTTGTATGATGTGATGGATACAGAGCCTCCAACAGCAGCAGGTCTGCACAAAGTGATGCAGCCTGGGCATTCACTTACAGAGCAGGACAGGAGGTGAGAGAACAGGGCACAGAGGAAGAGGTTTACACAAGATAACTGCAGTCAAGCAAAGCCAGTCTGCCCAGATGATTCCCACAGCCATCATAAGGATGTAGAACCTAGCCTGGACTCACGATGGAAATCTTATTTGACTGAATCATCTTTTAGAGGAATATTCCTCTCCACTGATTGCTGAGGTAACTCGAAGGAAGAAATCTCTCTGAATTGCTGCAAGTCAGTTTGAGAAGCCCCATGAGCACACGGAGCAGGCAGACAATACCTCTGCAGAAAAGGATACAGCAGTAATAAGATTATAGAAAAAGGTACAGATTTCATGGATGAGGGAGACAGAGGAAAGCAGGGAGCAGCAAGGTTAATGAAGGAAGCTAACAAGTTTATAGAGGCTTATAAACTAAGGAATTTTTCACAGTGAAGGATAACGTGAATCTTTAACCTTCACTGTATGTACACAGTGTAAATTAGCAAAAGAATTGGTCTTCACTTAAACCAAGACTTCAGAAACAGAAAGCAAGTAAAGCATTCCTAAAACCTTCGGGATAAAAAAAAACCCAAACAAACAAACCAACCAAAAAAACCAACAACAACAACAACAAAAAAAAAAACCAAACCAAATGATGCTGTAGTCAAGGTATATAAGAAGAATAAAGCTGAAATGGAGTAATTTCAAAATAAATTAAACAGAACAACTATTCTTACTTTTTTGCCTTAGAGCCTTAAGTATTTTGGCCTTGGGGGTCGCAAAATTGTTACTTATCTGCAGTCACCTATGCAGGCAACAGCATGCATTTCGCATTTGGCATGATAATGTAAAACAAGTGATGCAAGGCATCATAAGAGAAATAAGTTTGCTTTTGTTGATAGTGTTTTGTTTTGATGCATTGCTGTGGCCTGACACAAAATGTAGGTCCTTTCAGTCAGACAAGCCTCTCTAAGCTATCAACGCTGGTTTCCGTATTGGTCCCCACAGCATAAGGGAATTTGTTTCAATGGAATAAATGAATGTAAGAATTTGTTTCAAAATGTCTCCATGTAATTTCAAACTGGAGACATTGTTGCAGATTTGTATTTATTTTATATGCACATTTCAATGTGAGGTAACCACAGAGGAGCGATGCTGCAGTGACATTCTGGTGCTTGACTTTCCTGTAGTTGATTTTGACCTTCATTGGTTACTGATTCTTGTTGTTTCTCTTGCAGTTAAACCGACAATAATTCACACTGACATGTACGTAAATAGCATTGGCCCTGTGAATGCTATCAATATGGTAGGTACAGGATTGCCCATTTTCCTTGTTACAAAGTCTCCATCATTTTGACATTACACAGCTTCCATTAGTTCTTAATGTTGTGGCATACCTATGTTATTTCTAAAATCTCATTTTAATTATGGATAGGAGGACTCTATGAGCTATAAATCTCTGCAAGTTAGAAAACTGAGCTATATGCTGAAAATATGCAAAATAATAATTATAACATATCCTCACATTTTTATGTGCTCTGCTTTCAAATTCTTTGCAACAGTTTAACTCCAGTAAAACCAAGCTTCCAGATTGCTACAAAATCTGAGAAACCATTCATGAGTGATATTACCACTCTTGCCACCAAGAGATAATGACTAAAATGCCTAGAACTTCTCCAGAGACTTCACCATTTCTGAGATTAACCAGGGGGGGTGCAGGGAATTAAGTCAGCTCAAGCTTTTCCTGTCCTAGATGCAAGGAAATATGTAATTGTTCTCTGACATGAGCAGGTGTGAGTCGAGATGTGGGGACACAGAATGAGAGAGGTGTATATAACACTCACTTGCACCCCCAATAGTAAAATAAATTCTTTGGAAACAAAAATATTAGGTAAAACATGCCTTAAAACTTTACCAGAAGTGATTGGTTTTATCAATTCTAGTACCACCTTCTGCAGCTCACAGTTTTTTCATATGAAATTAAGGAAAGCATATCAGGAGTTATGTGGAATGCTGAGTGCTATGTTTTCATCAGTATTTCTGGTTAACACAACAGGAATATACAATTGATATATTTTTCGCCCAAACGTGGTATGACAGACGTCTGAAGTTCAACAGCACTATAAAAGTGCTCAGATTAAACAGCAACATGGTTGGGAAGATCTGGATACCAGACACATTTTTCCGAAATTCCAAGAAGGCTGATGCTCACTGGATAACAACTCCTAATAGGATGCTCAGGATCTGGAATGACGGCAGAGTCTTGTACACATTGAGGTATTTATAGCTAACTTTAACTTCATTTTGTCTAAGGAAAGCCAAAGAGAAAAATCCTATGATTTTTTACAGGTTATTTGATGTTAACTTGAAGGAAAAAAAATATTGAATTTTCCTATATATTTATGCAAACAACTATGAAAAAGGAAAGAATTTAGAAGATATCAATTGTATGATTTTTTTTTTTATATTGGCACAAAAAAAAAAAGTTTTATTTCTTCTTACAGATTGTACTGCCTTGCTCCATAATAGTCACTTTCTTATGTAAATATACACATTTTTATAGTAATTAGTCTTCATTTTCAGGTGTGCTTTATTTTTGCCTTTGGTTTAGTCCCTTTTACTTTTTTCTTTGTGTTAAACTGGTAAATGTAAAATATCCTTGAATTAAATTGAGGGTATAAAAGGAGTGATTACATCATTGAAGGCCTCTTATTCTGAATTGATTACAATTTAACCAGATGAAACTCGATCCTGAAAAAACAATTTATTCCTCAAATATCTCAGGCAAATAAGATTTTGCCATCCCAGCACTGAATATTTAACTCAAATTTATGGATATGCCCCATTCCACCAAAATTTCCCTGGATCTGAACTTGATATGTTCAACCTGTCCAGGTTCCTCAGTCATGTGCTTTTCTTATAAGATAAATTACCTTTTCAATAATTAAGTTATACTTTTTCTTGCATGTGATATAATATTTGGGTTTATGTAATATACAGATAAACATGGCATTTTTTCAAGAGAATTTATAATTTAAAATGAGAGTAGAGAATGGAAAATTATAGACATAAGATTATCTGAGTTTTAGATGACATTTTATCAAAGTTTTTTTTTTTGCTTTCACTTTATTTGGTGCAAAAAATAAAGTTTTGAAGAAAAGTACTCTTACAATTTTAATGAAGTGATGTGAAGCTTTGGATAAGACAACCTTTTAATGTTGCAACTCTCTGAATTACAAAAAGGAGTTTTATTTCATAGTTATTTTACATTTATTGAATATTGCATTTCCAGAAGGGATAATAGACTAATCAGAACTGAAATCCAATCAAAGGTAGTCTGATAAAGATGAGCCTAGATCGACTTTTTAAATGTTAAATTTGGATTTGGCTACACTACTGTCTGTTTGGGTTTTATTACTTTTCTCTTCACATTCCTTGGTTTCTCTCACCAGAAAGAAATGTATCTGGTAGAACTTGGAAACAGGTATCTGCTATGAATGTAGTTTTAATTGTACTGGTGAGTCACAGCAAGCACCAAGGATTCAACCTCAATTAAGCCAGTAATGAAATGTAGTAATCTCACACAGCTGGGATTCTGTCCTGAGCAGGGATCCAGAAGGGCTGGTTGATTTTTCTCAGTCATCTCCCCCAGGTTTAAGAACCACCCTGTACAGTAGGAAATCAAGTATCTGTGGTACTAAAGATGATGAAAATGAGAAGAGGAAGGGAAACAGGGAAATCAGATTTCTTCCTTAATCCCTAATACAGAAAGGTTGCCTTTGGACTCCATTTTCTTGCTGGTCCCAGCATTCCTCTGCATCCAACAGGATGAGACTCAGGGTCATTTGCCCATAACACCTTCATTTAGGAACCTGGAGACAAACCAGGTTCATCATTTAGACCCCCCAGATTCAGCACAAACCAGAAAGCTATAGTTTTCCTAGAGACACCTTGTGGAATAAACATTTTACCCCACCCTTTTAATTTTTCCATCTCTCACCCCACCTCTTCCCTCTCTTCCAAAGTCCAAGTATCCTGCAGCTAATGGCTGGGTTGGGTGTGAATGAAAAATGGTAGAGTTTTTAGCAGGAGCACCAGAGGGTACATTTCATCTTACTTGGGATTTCTAAAAGTGATTGTCCTTACCTGAGTTATCATGAAGACTCTTCAAATATTCAGTGGAGACAAACACCTTTTGGTACATTTTCCTTCTGATTAAATTTAAACGTCTTATTTTGGAATGAGAGGAAGTGTATCCTCAGAGTGCCTCTGCACTAGCTGTGAAGACAGTCTAGATGGCTGTCTTGGATGCAGGTGTCTAAATTTGGACTCCTATCCATCATTTCTGAAATAGAATCTTTGTCACACAAAATACATTTTCCTAGTGCATTATGGCATGTTGTGACACAAAGATTTATCACTGCTCATGAGATGACCTGTATATCTACCTACCTATGGATTTGTCAGTCATGAGTAATGCTGCCATTTCAGATGCACAGGAACAGAACTTTAATACTTTCTTCCATTACACAGTCCAGAAAGTAGATGATCAGGGTCTGTGGAACCAAAAAAGAAATATTGCTTGTCAGTAACCATGATTTCTTCTTATGCTTGGAATATTTCAATAATTACATAGATAGGAATAGTTTTGTTTATATATATATATATATATATATATATATATATATATATATATATATATATAGTGTTTGTATATTTTATAGCCAGGATCCATATTAGTAAGAATCTTGCTTTGCTTGCTATGATGTAGCTTTCAGGAGAAACTTCTCTAGTGCATTCCCTATATCCTGATCTCTTTCTTCCTAGGTTGACAATTGATGCTGAGTGTCAGCTACAGTTACACAACTTCCCAATGGATGTCCACTCCTGCCCACTGGAATTTTCAAGCTGTAAGTAACATGCTTAAAAATATTCCTTTTTCTGACACAGACTGAACTTCTTATTATAAATTTATTTTAACTTACTTAGAGTCAGTAAAGGTTATGTTTTTAATTAGACATAGCCCACTGGTCTTAAATTTTATTTTGGTCTTTTTTTCAGTACACATACTGTATATGTTTATAAATATCATCAAGTATTGCTATTAAAAAAAATAAAATTTTTGGAACCCATGTGATTAATTTATGCTTATATCTTACCACAAACCAAGAAATTTTATGTTTAGCATCAAGGTAACTTGGCCTATCCCTTTCTCTCCGTGTGTAGGTGTTTTACTCTTGCAGTAGTTGAAGTTGAGTTTGACATTTTGCAGTTAGATCAAGGTGTGAATTCCTTGTCCAGCTGCAGATGGACCTGGAAGATGGGCAAAGTTGAATCCTATTAAGTGGAAAACCAATTTTTGAAAAATTTATCTCACGGGCTATTATAATTTATAATTAATAAAATTTGACATTAAGTAAAAAGCGCTAGTAAGTAACGAGGAAAACATATCTATAATTTACTTGCAATATGCTTCTCCAGTTTTTTCCCAGAAATAGAGTAGTATTTTTACTTCCCAAAGCACCCCAAACCCTAGCAATGACTATGAAACAAAGCATTCTGTGTTTTCCATTGCAATAAGATGGCTACCCCAGAGAAGAGATCATTTACCAGTGGAAGCGCAGCTCGGTGGAGGTGGGGGACACCCGCTCCTGGAGGCTTTACCAGTTTGCCTTTACAGGACTAAGAAATACAACTGAGGTGGTGAAGACTACTTCAGGTAAGAAAACTGAAGGGTTTATCTCCAGGTTCAGTTAGGGTTTTATTAACAGATTTAAACCAAGAAAGATATCTCTGGTTAGAACTCAGCATTTACACTGCACTGAACAATCCCAGGCTTTTCAATATTTATGGATCCATCCAGGCTTTGGCATTTCTGAACTCCTCACAGGAAAAAAAGCTAGTTGTAGTCTACTGTCCATTCTTGTCCTCCAGATAAAACCTAATACCTAATATCAGGAGAAAGCCACTACTACAAAGGGTGGATGGGTGTGTGAACTTGCACAGAGTCAGTGCAGAAAAGAGCAGAACTGAACCACTAAAGGATGATCTGACACTGCACTGAACATTTCACAATCCCCTTCTCACTGCCAGACACAGAAAGTAAGCCTGCACAGAAACGAAACTCAAAGTCTCAACCTCTTTGCTACAGAGGCTCCAAGTTTATTTTGTTCCTTAAAATAAGGTGCATCCAACTCCCATTAAAGAGAACAGCCTTACAAACCAGAGTCTCAAATGGCTTTCCTTCATATTTTTATCTCCTTGGAAACAAACAATGGAATTTAGAATGATAAATGAGGAAGTACTCAGTGTTTAATAAAAATACAATTTTAACCCTACTAACTAAAGAGAAAAATATATTTTTCTAGACACATATATTATTTCTCAGTGGAAAGAAAATCATTGACTATGAGGAGAGATGTAAAGAAGAACTGCATATTAATATTCCTGTATGTTCATGATACCTCTTGTCTTTCATTTCTTATTTTCAAAAAGAAAAATGAAATATAAGCAGGTTTTTTGGTTTGTTTTTTTTTTTTTTTTTTTTTTTTTCAGGCTGCTTCCAATTTTTACCTTACTTTATAGTTCAGGCAGGTATCTTAATTTAAGTTCAGACATCTGTGTTTATTCTGACTTCAGAAATACCCCCACCCATTTTATTTCTAAAAGGTCAGCATTGTTGCTATATTCAAAAAGAAAGTGAGATATGCTAGAGTTGAGAGGAGCCTGCTATACATTACACAGGAGAACAAGCAAAGAGCTGGAAAATTAATTCAAGTTCCAACCCCTGAATCTCTGGACATTAAGCACCAATGATGTGTTCAGTCTCATGAGCAGAGCAAAACCAAAATGCAGCAATGTATGCCTTATGGAGTCTTCTGCCATTTTAGCCAGGGAAGGTATTTAGACAAGTATTGAAGAAAGCATTTAATTTTTCTCATTTTCTCTGGAAAATAAACATAAAGGTGCAAAAAAGGACAGGAGAGCAGCATGTTTGTGAGCCATAGCTGCTAATAACCAACATTATCAGGGCTCTCAAAGAAAAATATAAGTAGCAATAAATACATCTCCCCTTAGCACAAATGACAGCATTGCACCCAAGTGTGCTTCCAGTCTCATCCTGTCCACAATGAAAACTAACTATATTTCAACCTTAATTTGAGTTTCTTCTATTTGCTGTTTTCTTTAATTTTCTGCTTGAACCATTCCCTAATCAATTTTTTTTTTGTTTTGGTTTTTTTTTGGTTTTTTTTAACCAGAGATAGAAAATAATAAAATCTTAACATTCTACCATCTCCTTATACCCTGATTGAGTACACTGGTGACTCAAAAGTATTCTCTAATGTTCTCTTAATGAGAAAAAGGTGCATACTGGGAAATAAAGAGCAAAACACAAAAGCCCAAAAAAAACATTTCTCATGAAAAATCTTTCCTTTTTCAGTGTATAGTCATTCAAGCTTTTAGCACTCACCTGGAGCACTCCCATAATGTAGCATCCATAGTTTTTAGTATGATGACACACACCAGCCCATTTTATCTGCATTAAAGAAAGTAATTAAGCAGCTAGCATCCACTTTAAAGCAGTGAAAAGTTGTCACTCAATTCCTAGGTCAAAAAGCACATGAAAGCTACTCAGCCTGCTGCTGCTGCTTTCACAGGCCTGCTGTGTATAAAAATTTGTAAAAATATCCTGTGCATGTATTTCTTCTGCTGCAGTTACCATGTGTTTGATCTTCATTGCTCCTCTTGTTTTTATAAACACAGATATGCCAAACTAGACTTTCTTTTGATATAGGTGTGGCATCTAAATAATTAGTAGGTGGGGAAAAAACCCAACAACACAACAGTTGACCTGAATCTGATCTATTTCCTATAAATATTTTCTTAAAACCAACAAGTCTAAAGGGTCTTAATGGCTTCCTTAAGTGACTTATTAGCATGCTGGCAACTACATTAAATCCAGTATTCCTTAGCCAGACCCAAACTCTACTTATAATTACACTCTTAGCATGCACATATTATCAATAGTTTCATGAAAAGGAGTGACCAAAAAAAAAAAAAGAAAACAACCCTCCAAGTTTATTAGCAACCCAGGTACAGCCTGAGTACTCCAGTTAAATGTTTGAGTACCCATACAGCTAAAATAATCTTGACACTTTATGCAACTTTATGCAGTTACTTTCAGTGCAGAATTTAGTGCAAACTAATGCCAATTCTTTGGTGAAGATAGAATCTGAGGTACAGTGGAGGAGGCACAGGAAAAAATAATGAGATGTTGGAAAGAGGGCTATACTCTACTCCCACAAACTCTTCCCCAAAATTAAATTTAGGTGAAAAAACCCAGAGAAACCAGAATGCAAGGAGTGTTAGAGAATACAAAATTGAACAGTTAAAGAACAAAAGGATCTTGGGGCTAGTGTTAAGGCATTTGAAACTGGAGTAAACTTTCAGTGTCGCGACTGACTCAATTTCAAAACCAATTCTTGTTTCCAGTTTTATACCTCCCAGAAACCAATACCTTCTCATCCTTGAGGGCTATGCTTGCTTTGTGTCTGGAAAGGGAATCAGGATGGCTGAGATTTGGCCATTACAAACTCCACTACTCTCTTTCTGTCATTTCAAAGCTGAACATTTGAGCTGTGGGCTGGGTTATGGGCAGAGAAGGACAAGGCTTGTTTGAGTGTAAGCTTCCTAAGACCTGAGGGTCTTGCCGAAATTAATACATTTATCTGCTGCTCTTCCTTTGCACACAGTGCAGAAATACAAGATTAACTCAAAGGGCAGATGTTAGAATTCTGTCCCTTAGTTAGCAATCCCATCAAATCCCAGCAACAGCTGAATAAAACCAGCTGGAATATTACAAACCATCCCTCTGTTCTCTTATCTGTGTAAGAAGTAAGTCATCTTGAATTACCATCTTGTTTCTCTCCAAACTGAACATTTACATGCAACCTGAATTTTCTTTTAAAGTCACTGACCAAGCAGTAAGAAATAACTTAGAAAATGGAATTCACTGTCCAGTAATAGCGAGGATTCTTAAAAAAAAGTTAACTGTAAACCTTCTGCCCTGTGGACATTTCATGAAAATAACTGAATAATCCATACACATTACCTGTATGTATTTGTTCTTTTCCACAAAATTCTACCTTATATAAAAAGGACTGGTTTAGCTGAGATTATTTTCAATAGAGTACATGTTGAGACTTAATATCATCTGAGTTATATAAACTATTAGAGTCAGTTGACTTCACACACTTAGAAACTGAGATAGGTTTAAGATATTTTGTATTACTGATGTGTGTCCATAGTCACTGCTCAAAGAGTTCATCTCTTATTAAGAAACTACCATTTCTTGTGTGTGGCCCTTTTGCTCACAGTGTAAGGCCCCATCCACTGAGTGGCAATGAAATTCTCCAATTAAAAAAAAGGATGAATTTATGGAAAGGTCTTGAAAACAAAAATTCACCAACTTGCAAAATTTGGATGCACACTGTTATGAGTTGTTCTTAAAAAGAAAGCAACACATGATACAGAAGTTTAAGATTTGCAAAATATAACATACACATGGATTATTTTGATAAGGACACTGCACTCTTGGGAACAGGAAAATAGGGCATTTCAAAATTTGTAATTAGTTACTTTAATTTAAGAGAGAAGGATTGTAGGAAGGAACTAATCAACTGCACAAATATAAAACCACCAGTAGTTTTGCAAAAAAGACTGGGGGGGCTATAGTAGTCCACAAAGGACAAAGAATGTGATATTATTGCAAAAACCTGCCTCTGGGATGTGTTATTTAGTGTTGTGCATAAACTTGGGAGAAATATTCACTGTGCTGCTCTGAAAAATTTATGTTAAATGGTTGCTGCATTTTGCTTGATTAATAAAAAAGCCCCACTTTTAAATGCAATATTTTGAGAAAGACAGAGTAGTGCAGGGGAATATAAAAAGTAAAGAAACATGTTAGAAGACATGACTTATGGAAATACTTGGAAATATGGAACTAATCTAGAAGAAAATATTACTGATGATCAAAGAAGTTAAACAACCATACTTTTTTTAAAACATAACAATGACCAACACTCATAGAGATTATTTAGGAAAATAGTGGAAAAAAATCAGAGAGTTTATGAAATCATACTACAGACCAAGAGAAAAGGAGCAGCTTAAACCCTGAAATTCTTTCTATCAATAGGTTTCCATGAATTTCATACAACTCCTAGATAAATTGCACTTCTACTCACCATTCCAGTTCTTTTGAACATACAAAAAATTGTACTATGAAAAACAGTTTACAAATGTGTAATTATTCAGGACAGATGGAGTTTCCGTTATACCCAGTTCATTTCTATGACTGGGTAGTTCCTTTTTTTAGACCAGACATTGTCTACTGCTTATTTACAGAGCCTGTCCTGAATTTTTAATTAGATACAAATGCATTACAAGACTAATAAATAGCAATTCAACAAGCTGCACAGGAGTCACAAGACTGGTCAGGCAATATTTGTAAATACCTTTTTATTTTCTTCCTTTTCTATGTTTTAGAGAGCTAATTGGAGCTATGCAATAAAGACAGTGCATTGCTCATAATTTATAAACAAATGGGTAATTAAATATTCATCTTGCTACACATCTATTAAACCACATAAGTAAATGTGGGTCTGTTTTTTTTTTTTTTTTTTTTTTTTTTGTTTTATCAGGAAAATATGATTAGTGCTATTACTTTGTGGAAGAGGATGTATTTTCAGGCCTTTAGACTTTATTTCAATGTTGCATCCTAATGAATTGAACTGTTGGCAGATATACAGTCCCCAGAGGTTTCATAATGCTCAAAAAACCCCAGGAGTCTTCTGCTTCTTTATTAAGGCAAAATATGACAGCTGCAAATCAGATTTGTAGATCTGCTTTGGGAAATAGTCCTGACATTAAAAATGGGCATAAGTGGATTGCTACTGTATCTTGAAATCACTGCCAGCCCCATTCACAGCCTCAGGTTCTAGGATGGGTTGACTACAGAATATGGCATTGCCAGGGAGATCCATCTGAGAACCCAAAACATTTCCTGTCTGAAGATTTTGACCTAGAGAATGGGTACAAGGTACTTCTACCTGCATCTTACTTTTGGCAGAATTTAAACACGTTTGTATCCACTTTAGAGAGGAGCAAATAATGACCTAAGCTGTAAGTCAGAGAACCCAGATGACTACTAAAGTATTTGTGTGCTGTTATTGTTCTCTTTATGATTGGAAAGGTATTTATCACAATATCCTTATTTTCGAAAATGATGTATTAAATTATTACCTTAAATAAGGCTTACTAAAAGAATACTGTCTCTGTAGGACAGTGCAACATTTAAAGCAGAAGGCAGACACAATAGACTGAAAAGCCTATTTTCATGTTTGCTGCCTCAATGGGAATCCTCAATTCTAAGCCAATACCCTTACAATAACTCTAAAGCACCTTAAATAACTACACCTTAAGATTTTACTACCATTATGAATACCCACCTATTCTAGTGTAAGAGTCAACAGGAAATAATTTGGAATATTTTTGCTTATAAAATTTCGGGTTTTTTTTTAATCAAAACAAAATTTCAACTTATTGAAAACCTGTATTTCAACTTGCATGAAACACCACATTACTGCATCCAAGTAATATTTGAAAGAATACACAGGAGGAGTTGAATTATTTGACTTTCATATAATATTATTAAAAAGGGTTACAGACTTGTCTGTGAGCTGGAATTCAGCTATGGTGGCAGCTTACAACAGTTTGATATTACTCTTAGGGGATAAAAGCCAGTCTAAAGTAACTACACTTGCATGTTCTTTTGAAGAATAATGGATAAGAGATATTGCTAAAATGTGAATGACAATTTTTTTTCTAAAATAATCCACATACTCCTGCTGGTCAGTCATGCATCAAACCATATTAATTAATGAACATTTACTAAAGCTTAACTGTTGAATAATTTGTTAACTGGAAATAATCTACATTTCAAGACCATGTCTTCAAAGAACAAAACTGAAATACAATTCCCTTCATTCCCTACCTTTTGTATATTCTACATTTATTTCAGTTGGATAGTTGTGTGGCATATAAGAATTTACATAAAAATTTACATGATTGAATAAACAAACTAATTCAGTGAACAGGCATTTGGAATCCTCCCTGCCATGCAGCCTTCCAAGATCTATGTGAGTGTACTTTTTTAGAACTGCAAAATCAGAACTCCTTAGTACCATTTATCCTTATGTAATCCCTGTAGAGACAGACAAGACTACAGGGACAAAACAAGGTTCCCAGAACAGCAGACAGTGAAGAGCAGACAAGGAGGACAGAGGGTTGACCTGACCTGAGAGACTCAGGACAGATACATTTGAGCCTCTTCTGCACTGGCTGCTTCAGCCCTTGGCTAAAAATCCACACAGTTGCCTTCCCACTCCTTTAGTCATTCAAACTCTGTTCATCCTCTGCTCTGAAGGTTCTTTTCAAATCACTGTGGACCCATCCTGTGGCAGCAGAGCAATAGGAAAACAAAGGCCAGCTTAACAGCACAGGCTGAGGCCATGGAATTTAACACAAATGCATTTTCCAACAAAAAAGCCTGTGGATGCCAGCAATATAGATAATTAATGGGCAGGGTTTCATCTCTGTGTTCAGTTATGACCTCAATAAAGATGATCTTGCCAGTTTCTGTGGGAGGAGTGGCTGCACACACCCTCCATCACCTGCAAGGCTCCTCGGAAGGTGAGCAGGGAGAAGTGCCCAGCCAGGGCAGCAGTCACAAAAGCCAGGAGGGACCCCACCCTTTGGGGTCAGTGCAAAAATCACCCAGAGCACAGGGACTGCTTCACTTGGCAGCGTCACTCACAGTGATGGGATAGATCTTTTTGGTTTAATAGGCAGGAAAAAAACCCAAACACTATTCCTAGGGAATCAATATGTTTAAAATCCTCACAGACTGAGAGAACTTGGCTTTTCTATTCAGGTTTGTATCTATAGAGATTGAGGTTTAGGATTGATTCAAATCCACCTGCTTCTACCTAATCATATGAAGAGTTGAAAGGCTCTTTGATGATTACTTTTCATCTTTTGAGAGAGGTTAAAGACTTTCTTCAAACTCTAGTGACATTAAGTCAGCCTTTTTCTTCTCTCAGGTTTTCCTAGACTCAACGTCAAACGACTCATCAAAACAAAATCATGACTGTCCCTGAGGAAAAGGGGTGTTGGGGCCTGAAATCCTCCTTGTAATGACTCCCCAACTGAACAAAGATTCTTGAGGGTCAAGGTTTTTTCTGAGTCTGTCAAGGTTTTCCATATCTAAAAGTTTGCTGGAGCTTAAACTGAGCTTCAGAAAGGTCAGATAAGGATAAAAAAGAATTAATATACAAGTAACCAGAGAATAAGGGATAATGTGGGATCTTCAAACATTTTCACTGAACTTACTGCTGGGTAATTACAAAAACACAGATGTTACAAGCAAGATTGGTTTTGCATTAAATATACTTATGTAGATATGCTAGCCTTTAATATTTGTTCATTTAATAGCAAGAAGATAGTTAGATCTTTTAGGATGCTTGAATTATTAAAAAGTAAGAAAAAACAGAATTTTGAATGTTTCTAATTTTATGATAAAATCAGCAAGACAGTGAGTCTATATCTTAAAACAGTTGTTGGACATTACTAATAAAAGCTCTTGTGATGCATCTTATGCCCCTTTAAATATATTTTTATAAATACTAGTGACTTCTTGAGACAAAGCACATTATCCCAACTTCCTTCTAGAATTCCTGTTTGGCAACAAAATCATCCTGCTCCAACCAGTGAGTGACTTTCAGAAACATCACTAGAGAAAACCATTGTAATGTCACTCTTGCCAGTTGCAGCTAGTTATAATGAATTGCAGGGAGAAATCTTTGGTTCAAGAGGATCAGACCAGGTGATGTAGTCCTGAAAGAATAGTGTATATCACAATTACTTTAGAATTAAAGTAAGTCTGAGTACTAAGCATTTTTACAATAGGTAATAAGCATGTTTAAACCATTGATATAAATAAATATTTTTTAGTGAGCTGTTCAAATAACTAAAGTTCAAGTAATCCTGTGATAAATTGGAAGATTACTGAGCACTTCATCCTTTCATCTGCAGAGTACCTGATGATCTCTGTATCCTCTAAACTGATCAGTGTAGGACTGACAGTCAATTTCTGTACTGATGTTTCACTTCCTGACCCTTTTAATGTCAAAAAAACCAAGTTTGTAGTACAATGATTATATGATAATATCTTGGATATTTTCTTCCCTTGGCCTTATTTTATTATTCACCATCTCCCTCCTTTCTCAGTGCAGAAAAATTAATTCATTAGGATGTTTGAAGATAAGGACAGCTTACTGTTCATTGCGTGTATAGAGCTGGGATAGTTCATTTGAAATAGGTTTAGTTTTGCCTGAGGCACATATATGTCCTAAATAATAAACATATTCCTCTAAGGCTGTTCTTACACAGTTAAATCCTTTCACTTTGCAAGTGCAGTTTCTAGTTTCTCAAACCCCTATCATTACATTGCATTTTTAGTAACCCATTTATCTAAGTTGCTGATTTGTTGTTGTCACGGTATTTGAATAGAGATAATTGAAAGGTTGGTTGGAAATAAGACATACAAGTCTAGGCCACATGTAACAAGAGCCAGACAGCATCCATGGGAGCTAATGATACTCAAATTCAGCCATATGTTTAAATAAAATATATATATATATATAAAAAAGAAATAGAACTAAATTAACATCACTAACTTTGAACAGACCTTCACAGTGAGCTTTAATTGTCAATTATTTTTGTCAAATAAAATGGGAGAAGCAAAAAGAAAATACATTAGGGTGTTAAATGAAAATGTGTTCATGATGTACAAACTACTGAAACTCTCTGCTGAACCTTGTGACTACAAAATATTCTACTTACATTTTCAGATACATGTTACCTACAATTCCAAATCCCGTCCTAAAATGCTGACAACACATTCTCACAGAGGAATACAGTAGCCTAACACTAAACATGGTGGAAATGTTCAAATAGCTGTCATCATCTTTGCATATTTCTCAAACATTAACTCCCTCATTTTGTATTGTTAAAACAAATTCCGAATTGTAAATAGTGTGTGTTTTAACACTGCCTTTTGAACCAAGGCATAATTGCCCTCATTTCAATGTACATTACAGAAGCTAAAAATACTCCACTTATCTCAAAAAGTGATACAGTCTATTAAGTGAGTTCTTTGCTACTCTCAAGAAGATTGCATAATTAAGGCTAAAGAGCTGCAGGATAAAATTTATGTAATAATACTTTCTTGTATCATGCCCTACATAGGAGAATTTGAAAATATTTTTCAAGATTTAATGTGCAAAGTGCTACAACACCCCTTGCGTGTCTTAATGCTAGAGACTAGAAATGTTTATGAAACTAGTCAGTAATTGCTATTTTTTCTTTCATGTCTGTTACTCTAAGAATTGAAAAAATGATAAAAAATTTTGACTAATGCAAATAATATGTTGTTGTTGACTGGAGCTCAATTTCTTCTATTTTAATCTAAGAACATGACTTTGAAGAGGAAGTAGAGTCATACTGTGTGACAACCCTAAAGTCACTCAAACTTGCTTCCATTCTCAGATCACAGGTTAAAAATACCCCCCCAACACCTCACTTGCTTTGCCTCCCTCCTGAAGTTCTACAATGAGCTCACACCCGACCCATTCAAATTACAGAGAGCAATAAATATTTAACCTTACTTAAGGTCTTCTTAAGGTCATCTCTGCCTATGAAAACACACAGTCAACAAAGAATAAGCATTGACTGGATTATCTTCTGCTGCTACCCTGTAATACTTATGCAAAACCAGGAGAAAACAAGTTCAAATGCTTTTTAACCATCCTTGTAATTCATCAAAATTTCCTTCCTTATCTTATAGTAGCAAAAGTCTGGTCTGAAACAGAGCTGGTAGATTGTCCCTGATACAAAATCCTAAGGTGAAACAGCAGTATCTTGCAACTGCATATGCTGACTTTGGTTATACAAGTGCAAGAGCAGTAAGCAGGGAATTCATGACAGCATACTGTCACTCCAGTTTGCTCTAGTCCTAAGGATCTGATCTAAGAAAAAATATTTCTTGAGTAATTCTATTATTTGTTTCCATCCTGGAAAAAGCAAAGATATTATTGAATATGAAGAAAATGAATTATTTTTCTTTCCATTATTATCTTGAAAAACAAGAATTGTCAACAACTCTGATAATATTTAGAAAAAAACTGGCATATTTTCAAGTATAGGCATACGAAAACCTTTCAATATCCTTCCATTCTGAGAGAAAAAATGTACCTCTGGTGACAAGAAAAGGAAAAAAAATCATAAAAAAAATTATTATTAGAGAAAGTGCAAAGAGTAAAAAGCTAAGATAAATAAATTTATCAAAAATAAATTTATGATAACTATTGGCATGCTTATCTGAATGCAATGTTGTTTGAATCATTTATTCTGGAAAGGTGAACTTGGGAGATACAAACTTTTGTCTTGGAGGTAAAATTCCTATAATAGTGAAATTGTATTCCAAAATCAAGGTTGCTAGCTCAAGATAATACAAATGAACAACAAATAAATTTTTACATGATGAGAGCTGCTTTAAGAATTTCGTTTACACCTGTGTTCATGTTTTCCAGCATTCATTTGGCTTAAAAATGTGCTCACATAGAGATGGTAGTATCAAGAAATGAGGAGGGTTGAAACCATGAAAACATGGGTTTCTTAAAAAAAAAAAAAAAAGTTTAAAATTGATCTGTCTGGGAGCTGCTGGGATGCAATCTGAAAACACCATTTTCATTAACACATTAAAAACTGAAAGTCATGATAAAAAATAAGTCTCTGAGTTCAGTAGAGTAAAAGATTATAAAGCAGCATTTGAAATGCTCTTTTGGCTACTCTTTCGCTCCCACCTGCAGTATGTGGGAGGGAAACATGAACAGCAAAGTGTTTCCTAGGGGATGTGGGCAGCAGAGCTGAGCCTGGAGCAGACCCTGCTGCTGGGCATGGCACTATGGAGGAGCAGTGCTGCATTTGCCTGGTGGGAATCTTGGTTTCCTGAAGGAAACTGGATGGTAGTTCCATACCTACATCACTTACAGGAAACTCATGAGCCCCTTCAAAGCAAATGTTTTGTTGGGTGTGAGAAGTTAATGTTTGCAATTTTATTGTTTTCCTCTTGGGCTTTGAGTATCCTTCTCTCTTTATGGCATCTGAGGTAACATCATGACTGTACCAGAGAGAGTGAATGATCACTGCATCATTTCTGCATCCAACTTGTCTCCCCACCCTGAGATCTGGTGTAGAAGACAAAACAGTTTGAAACATTCTTTTGAGCATAACAACCTGTTCTGATGCCTGTCACTTGTTATAGCCTTACCTCTCTTTTTACAAACACAGCACCTGAATTTCTAAAAAAATAACATAGGACACCCCAAAGAGACGTGTCTTCTAGTGACATCGCATTACATGGAGGTATGTAGGGTGCACCCCAGCCTGCATGGCACAGCTCAATCCACAGCTGCCTCACCACAGTCCTGTGGGACTCCAAGTGCATCCTTGCCTGTATGCCACACAGTCCTTCAGATCCAGAATTGCCAGTTCATTCTTAAAAGCTTTCCAGGACATAACCTTTTCAAATGTTACAAGAAAAAAAGGCTGAAAAAGACATTACCCATGGGATTCACATAGTTGTAAGCCCACTTTTAAGAAGATTTTAAGAGGTGCATTTTCAGGCCTAAAAACATACAATGTGATGGCAATTCACACTGTGTCATGGAATGGGGACTCCCAGGGGAGCCTGTTTTGCAGTAGCTGTGAACTTTTATCCTGAATATGTCTGTTTGAGAAATAAAGAGTTCTTCAAAGGTCTCTTGAAAAGAGCAAGCCATTTAAATACCTTGTAGGATTTGGACTTGGATGATTACATACACCTAGAAGCTCTAGCTCTACCTGCAAAGCTGGTAGTTTCAAGATGGTTATCTGTAGTTTTTAAAGATTTTTTTCACGTTCTAAGCTTGATCTGTTTGACTTCAAATGGCAATACTGGGTATAAATTATTAATGATTCATAGCTGTCTCTTTTGAGGCATGATCTTCAAACCAAGCATCCTCTTTATCTCTGTACCCCCTTCAGGCCCGTGGCCTTACTCTTGGTATTAAGTACAATTTTAGATCATCTCATTGTTTGACATTTTTAGTAGTTTCTCACTTTCTTAGTTTCTTGAACACCTTCCATGTTTTTTAAACTCTACATTTATTTAGTATTTTAATAATAACCTAGTTCCTTCTACTTCAGTGCCTTTATTTCTTCTCTGATTTTAAAAATCCTTTCTTTATCCCTTGTAATATCTAAAGAGATAGTGGTTTTAAAGTATTTTTCTTTCCTTCAACACTTTACTTTCTACCTGACGTCAACAATATCCTCCAAGAAAGCAAGCTGAAGAGGTTAAAAAACCACACCCAAACACATTTGCCATCTCCTTTCTCAGTGTATAAATAACTGTTCTATTAGAGCTAAGTTTTTTCCATTTCATTTCCTCACCAATCACACCTTAGACAATTTTGCAACAACTGCTTTTGCCAGCGGATGTTTCTGCTGCTACCTGTTAACTGTGATTGTGAACAAGATTAATTTGCACATTGCTGAAGGTTTGCACCTGGCTTCTGCAAGACAAAATACTTAATAAACCAGAAACAATTTGGAGTCTGCACACAGAGCAGGCCTTGTCCTCAGGCAAACTGATAGCAGGAGAAGGAAAATCATGTTTACCTCTCAAATACTAGTCTACAATAGTCTCTTCTAGAAGAATATCTCAAATTAAAAAATAAATATATTTATCATATTTTTATCAAAACATGTTCTAATTAGTTTTACACTCGAACAATAAGAACATCATATTTTTAATGTGATGTGAACTCTGGAGCACTCTCTTCCAGGGAATTTGGTAATCGCTTTATATGGTATTGTTTTAAAATATGGTTTTAACAGATTTTAGGTGCTTACAAAATATTGACAATAAGTGAGTTACTGTGAAACAAGACAACCTAAACACAGGTCCAGACGCTTCTAGTAAAAATATTTTCTTTCCATTTTGAGCTTTTGTATGTAGGATTTTTTGTATTTTAAAAGCGCAAGTCATGTATATGGCTGTATATAATACAGTAATACATTACACATCACTTATTTCTGTAATACATGTGACTTAGACAATTTATATTCCTTTCATTAAACTCGGTTCATGGAAAAATGTAACTACAGCTCTAAATCCTATAGGCAGGCACTCTTCTTGCAACATGCCCATTAATGGGATGGGATCAGCCTGCTCTGCATAGTCCTCCTCATGTCCAGCAGCAGAAAAGCACAGCTCACATCGGAGTGAATGCACTTGTGTGAGACAGCAATGTTCTGCTCCCAAAGGAGGTAGGCAACAGCTCTGAAGTCACTGAAACAGAAGGTTGTTCTTCACATGCCTTGAAGATGACATGCAAGATGAAGCAAATAGCTTTGCTCTTTTGAGCACCATAGAACTCTGTTAGAGCTAAAAGCTATCACAGCTATTTTGGCATGAATTTTAGGGAGCCACATATTAATAATTAGAGGAAATCAAGTGCATTTTCACACACCTTTAAAAAGGCTCTAAGATCATCTACACAGACCTATCACCACTGTCCCCATAAAGCACCTGGGGAGGAACTCAAACCTGGAGCAGCACTATAGGCTGCAGGTATAGGTGGGAAACTTCCTTGTACTTGACAGTCCATGAAATCAGTACTTTTGTCAGGCAACCATTTCTAAGAAAAATTCTGCTAGCATCTGTGTCTCAAGAAAAGCAATCATCCCATTCCTAAACAGTCCCAGGTTATTATATACAAGCAAAGAAGACAGATAACCCAGCCTATACATGAGCAGTAGTGCTGCTGGCTACATGGCAGCAGCTCCATTGGGCTGTGTGCTCAGAAAGGTGTCAGGTGACATTAGTCCTGGTATAAAAAAGAACATTGCTACACACAGGTACTGAGATTACCATGGTAATGAAAATTATCATTACAAACTAACAAGCAAAGCAACAACACACCACCACCTCAACAAAACTACGAATACTGAAACTTCACAAGAAATGTATTCTTCTTCTCCCTTCTTTCCCTTCACATGAAGTACACATAAGGAGAAATGTTTAAGATTCATTCAAACAGTAACTCCTCTTGATGTACCAAATTTCCACGTCCACCATGTTAACGAAGATGAACACTAAGATCTGCACTGGAATTCCTACAGAAGAAATTAGCATTAGAGCTCAGTAAGGTGTGTGAATATATTCCCTTCCTACCTGTGTAGGTGGGTAAACCATGGGTTTCTGAAGAACTTAATACATCAACAAGTAGCCATGGAAAGCTAATTGGGAGAATTCCTTGCAGATTGCTGCAAACTTTTCAGCATTGAAAGCCTTTATGATAAATCCATGAATTTTTAAGCAACAAAATTATCTTTGCTACGTAATTTCATTTTAAGTCAAGATTCAAAAGAAGCAATAAAAGAAGTTAAAAAAGCATTTATGTTTTGCTGCCAGCTGTAGCTGTCACTGATAAAAGAATCAGAAAATTGTGGACTGTCTCTCTCAATGACATAATCACTACCTGGTTTATGCACTTACTGGGACTGTAATTAACCAGTAAATGAAACATTTGGTTACTCTTCAACTACATAAATACCCAGTAAGAATAAGGGTATCAGGAAGTTCAGGATTACCACAGTCATTTGAGAAGCCATATCACTGACTGTTTCATCACTTTCTGAACATAGAAACATTTTTAGTGAAAGGTGCAGGGCCCATTCCTACATATCAATTACATAATAAAACACTCATGCACTTCTCACTCTTACTATTCTTATTTTTTTGCAAGACCCAGTGTATGGCAATTTTGATTACGTTAAAAAATTCCATTTCTGAAGTTTCTTATGATTTAGAGGCATCATCTTGTTTCTATATTGTATAAAAATTTTTTTGAAACAGAGTCTGGTTTTTTGCTGGCATGCCAGAACCATGACAAGGCATGAATATAAAACTGAATGAATTTTAGTTTTTCCTTACTATTATAATAAAAATGGGTTTGGAAAACAGCAGAAAATTTGAGAACAACTTTATAGTACTGACTACAGGCTCTTGGCTGAATAGGAATATTTGTGAATATATTTTACGTTACTTCCTTGGATGAATATGCCTACATGTTGCTTTTTCTATATCAAAGAAAACAAAATATTAGTAATCAAACGTTTGAGTTTTCTTTTATGTAAGAAGCCAAAGAAAAATTATTATACAAATATAAAAATTCAAAAATATTATGTAATTACATCATGTTCTTGTTTTCCCCGTTTCAACTATTTATGTTAAATTTTCCCACATAAGTTTAGATCAGAATCTGCAGATGTTGTTGGAACACAATGTGCATGTGTTCTAAACAGTTTCCATGGGCAAAGAGAAACAGCTGTCCCACAGCTGGGCCCTCAGAGAAGTGGAACTGAACCTGAGATCTTTTGCCCCCTTCTTCAGTGTCCTGACCAATAATCCACACTAATTCTTTGACATGCTTTTGGCTACAGTGTTTTCTAACAGGGCAATTTACAAATTTACATTTTTCCACCTATCTTTTTGGGTTCTTGGGCTCAAAGACATTTTCTCTTCTTACTGAGCTCTCTGAAGCCCACAACACTTGGTAGGTGACCACCCTGCTTTTGGGTTTGATCTGTATAATTTTCCCTCTTTGATATTTTGCCTTCCAGGGTATCATACTCCAGTGAAGTTTAGTCTTGGCTAGTTGAATTGGTTTCCTGGGGATTTAAAACTAAACATCCGCTGATGAAATATCCTAAAATATTTAACGGAAGCTAAAAATAAATGGAATTGAAAGACTAAAAAAAGAAAAAAAAAAGGCCTATCTAATGCTGGCAGCTGAGCAATAAAGCCAGATGTATCCCTCCCTCCCAGCACCCCTTGGGCTCTTTGTTTATGGCACTGTCTTCCCAATCATCTCCCTGTGCACCCACTGGAAGAGAGATGCTGTTGTTTGAGTGGTACTTCCTCGTATAAATATTTCTTCTGCTGGGGCGTTCAGACAGAATGAATCTGTGAAATCTGTAGCTCCCCTGCAGAACATTGCCTGCACGCAGTCATGCCTTCTCTTCTCTGGAGAGGAAGTAGAAGGAAGTACCAAGTTTTTATTGCAGCCTTGGGTTATGTACCACTGTCTCCTGGCCCTGAAAATAACTGGGAACATCAAAACCAAAGATTAAATGTACTGTATATCCTCAAATTCATCTTCTCTCCAAATCAAAGGCATTCAGAGGAATTCAAGAAAGACATCTGCCATGCAAGACAATTCACAAAGATATAAAAGAAAATCTGAGAAAGGGTGTTTATCAAATACATTAATCATGTGCAGTTTATTTCAACAACCAGGACTTGCACAAAGTTCATGAGACTACTAATTTCAAGGGAGTCGTCTAACATGTCTGTAAGAGTGCTGCTATTTAGCCCAAAATTATTAAATGCTTTTTTTTTTCCTCATGGCATTCACCAAGTAGGCCTGTATCTAATTTTTATTAGCATTTTTTAACCTAGACCTCAAAGAGTCACATTTATTTAATTCCTATTTTTACATCTTACATGTCTTTTATTACCCCTGTACTTGCCCAGACTCTCTGTTCAGACAAATCCTTTGCAGATTTGTCTAGAAAGTCCAAATATGTATACTCACAATACTGCAATAATCTTGTGCTTTGCCACCCCATAAAACAAAACCAATCACCATTTTGTGCTTTCTTTCTCAGACGCAAACTACTGAAAATGTCAACATGATAAAATTTACATAGTTTTGACAATCCTTATTCCATGCCATTTCATAATTCTGATAGTGTGTTTGATCTAAAGTACCAGGGATATGTTGTACTTCATGCTTTGAAGTACAGAAACAGAAGTCATTTCCAGTTCTCCCTGCAGCAGGCAGGTTTGGCTGCTGTCAGAAAGTGATTATACCATCTGGATACCTTGAAATGAATTAAATATAATAAAACTTATTTCTTAGTTGCTTACATTGGTGATTGCATGATATCAAAACTTGTATTATTATGGCAATAGGTTAAATAATCAAAATTAAGCAAGTCATTATTTTAAACAGGCACAGAGCCCTGCTGTAGGTGCATAATTTTCTTGAAGCAGACAGCTTTTCTTGAAGTTTTCAGATAACCAGACATCCAAAAAAGCCAAGGACACAGGATGTGTCAGGCACAGCAAAATTCCTGACAGAACAGCACCCCAGCTGGTGCTACTGCCTGGAAATGGTGACTCTCTATTTTCCCTCCTTACTTGAGATTTCCTGTCATTCTCACATTTTCTAATCTCTGAACTGGATGGACTTTTCATCACAGTGAGTCTAAGAAGCTCCTTAAGAACCTGAATGACTCCTTAGCATTCAGAGTTGAGAGGTTGAGCTCTCATGCTTGGTTGATGCTTCCTAGGCAAGGGGGGGAATGGGAAAGAGAGCAGAAGGCACTATAATTTGAAGATCATTTGCACACTGAAGCATAATGGTTCGCTCACAGAAGTTGCAAGCTATTGCTGCTGTCACATCTGAATACTAATCCTACTCACTAAAACCCTCCTGTGTTTGCTAATACCAATGCAATAACTTATTCACCTTCACAGACAAGCAAAAAAAAAAAAAAAGCTGTTTGCAATTATGTCACAAAATAGGAAAAAAATCATATCATCGGCAAATACATAGGGTCAGTAATGTTCATTTTTCTTTCAGACTTCTGGCACTCACAAATTAAACCTTAATTTACATTCAATCCTTCAATACATTTCCACATACTGACATTTTTCAGCAACAAAAAATTCTCAGGCTATATCTTGCCTCTGTGCAAAGGGAAGGTGCAGACAACAGTAATAGATTTTAATTACTGCCTAGTGTCATTACATTCTTTCCTCCTATAATTAGAAACTAATGAGAAACGGAACACATTCTGTCAAATGAACTGAGAAAACAGCACTTCAAGTGGAATGAGTGGCCAAGGACCAAACAAAATCCAGAACTGTTGGGCAGAGAGTCATGTCATACATAAAGAAATTTCATTTGCTTGGATGAGTGTAATGATTCATCTCATTTTGCAGAAGTTTCATCAGCCGAGATTGTCATTTCACAAACATAAACTAATTGCAGCTCTCTACTGCCTGCTCCCACAGGAAATCAAGGTGTTTAATATCAGACATATTAATATGCAGACAGACACCTTACTTCCTTACTTTTGAAAAACCAAAAAAACCCCCCAAAACCCAAACCAAAACAAACAAAAAAGCCCCCCAAAACAAACAAACAAACAAAAAACCCCAGCAGATCTCCTCCCATCCCCTGCCCTCCATCCAGCTGTGCAATGCAGTTAGGAATCATCCCTTGGAATGTAAATTGAAAACCAGGCTTGCAGCTATCTGAATCCCAGAGATAATCTTGTATAAATGGACTACAGTGCAAGCTTTGTCAAAATCTTAATATTGTTTTACCTCATTGCATAATCAAACTATAATCACAGCTTAGAAATGGATATTAAGAATTTCTATTATTAGTCTTTTTTTGGGAAATCACTCAGTACAGTTGCTGTGCTGTACCAGCCATGACCATGGCTCACCCCATTCTTTATGTAATGCCAGCAGCCAGGTAGAGAATGGCACTGTTTCCATGTGCAAGTCTGTTAAAAGCAAATATCTACAATGTCATGGCATATTTTCTTCCTTTGTCCTAAAGGCTAAATATTCACACCATTTTATTTTACAAAATGATTTCTCTATGACACAATTAGTGGTATTTTGCAGCTAAACCTCAGAAGGAAAGAGATTACTGAGTATTTTGTAGAGGAAAAGACTCAATTTCTATTTCATTTTTACTCTCAGGCTCTTATGCAGTCTAAAAATCTGTCAATGAAAGAACAAGAATCTGTGAAGGACAGAACCAATGAAAAAAGCATTTGGCAAAGAATGAGATAAGGAAGTCTCATGGTCAGATACCTAGGGAACAGTGTTCCCTCTGGTTTAGCCTTTTCCCCAGACTTTTTGTTGTTTGGCTGTGGGAACAAATAAATCTCATACATATCAGCTTATGATTAGTACTGTGATAATATTTCTGTCCTGTCTTTATGGAAATGAATTCAATCACGTGCCCAGTGATCAAATACTTCAGCCAAAATTATTTTCCTGTCATATATATAAAAACTTAGCACTCTAAGGTGGAATACTTTTTTCCATGTGACAAAAGATCAGTTCTAGAAGCACATTGGTACTGAACTTGACAGGCTTGTGAACTTACTGATCTGTTGGAAAATGGAAAAAAAAATAAAAATAGGTCACTACTTTTCACACAAGACAATTATGGGAATAGGTTAAATCTGAATCCTCAGAGAAAACTGTGTATTTAGAATAAATATCATATTTTCTTTGAGCCACTGTAACAGTGGAAGACATCTCACTGGACCATATCTGCAGGCTGACTCAGTACCCTCAACAAGAGAGTAAATGCAGGCAAAACTCCAAATATAGACCCTGTTAAGGCAAGGGAAGAGATGGGCACAAAAGCCAAACCCAGATGCATCAGGACAAAAATACCAATATGAAGCTATTTACATGATTTTTCATCCTAGATTAGAGTCTGATATTTGCTTGATTTGGTAGAGAGGTCTCATTCCTGTTTCCCATTCTCCCCTTTTCCTGCCTTTTCTGGGGCAGGGATCTGCCTCCAGCCACTGCTGAGCAGAGCATACACCAGAGCTCTGGAACAAACACCTGATTTGACATGAAAGAGAAAAGGCTCTCTCTACATTCTTTTCTTCTTCTTTCAATTTCTCTCCACTTGCAGCAGCTCTTGGGTAACCTTGCTGCACTCCAGTGTGCCAGGAGGGCACACAGTGGGAAGGAAATCAGCTGCTTTACAGGCAATGCCCCACAAGTCTCCCAATTATTTTCTATTATTGCAGAATATCTGTCTAAAAATGGCACCAAGCCTGACTCTTTTATGAAGAAGGATGCATTTTGAACACTTTTGGCCGCATTTACTATTATTTTTATATTCTGTACTAATCCAGCAACTTTTTAAGAACTATTGAGATTTAGAAGCTCCTATAGGAGATGTTTATAGACATCATGCACGGCTGTTCTAATGGTATTTCCACATACCATGACAAAACCCCAAGAAAACAAATCTATTCCATCAGACTACCATTTACCCATTCCTTCTTTTAAAATAAACCAAGAGCACTAGCTGTGTTTTCTGCCTATCAGAAAAGGAGACTGCTAGCCATGCCAACAGTAGAAAAGAGAGAACAAGGATCTATTAGCTATTTATGAGGAAAAGAAGATAAATTTTGCTGCCACAGTTGTTCTTCATTAACAATTGATGCAGTTTATATTCATTACTTGTAGCACAAAGGTGATGCTACTTTGGGGGTATTTCTGTCTCACAAGAGTTGGTTTAGTCTTTAAAAGTGCTCCTCTAATAACAGACCCACACAAGTCAGTTGTGCCATTTCAGTTGTTTGTATAAACACTCAATGGCAAGAATAATTATAAATTTTTAAGACTCGGTTTTCCACTGGCAGACTTGCAAGCTTTTCTCATTTCTATTCTGAGGTGACAGTGCCCTCCTGTGGCATGAGGGTTTTTTATTTGTTTTTTCCCCTATGTGTACTCCATCCAGAAATATGAACCAGATAGGGTTTCCCACCTAGAAACATATAATTTATTTATATACTTGCTTACAAGAAGTAATTTTGAGAAAAGTTTCCATTTCTATCTATATTCTCACATGTCTCTTTAAACAAATATTTTTCAAAGTGCTTGCTCTTCTCTGTATGGTTTCTGTGAAAATTTAGGGAATAAAAGCCCACTGGGAATCTGGACAGCTGGTGCTTCTCTGTGTCTGTAGGAACCATGTGGTTATTTGCTGCACTAGCAAAACTGCACCTCTTACATACCACAGAATCTGTAACCTACCTCAACCTCAGGTTTTGGTTATTTGATCTGTCCTTAAGGAGCAAATGATGGCCAAAAAATATGGGAGAGTTTGGATAATGCACTACTTTTTTCCAATCTGACTTTATTTTTGGCAGATTAACAAATTCATGTAGTGGAGACAAACTTCCAATTTTAAAAGGATATAATAAAGATACTTAGTAGCTTTTGCTGGCAATTATTGATTCATTACCAACATTCTCCCACGTAATTTATTTTCTCCACAAAATTTAAAATTTTAAGCACAAAAGGCACTGCATTATAAACATTATAGAATTTTAGAGAGATTCACTGATTTTTTTATGTTATTAAACATTGGAAAAAATATTTAAGGTAACTAAATACTCAAAGAAAATCCTGTTTAGACCCTGGGATAGAAGACTTGTCATTAGTCAGGGAGAAGAGCTCCACAATGCAACTCCTGACACCATGGAGTCAGCATGAGGTGATGAGCTCATGCACTGTAAACCCTCAGCAACACAGAGAAATTCTGAAGATTTTAGGTAGTGGAATACATAAAGGAACAAAAACAGTTTGAGGAGAGCCACTTCTACCATCCATCTGTTTCTGCAGCACCATTCAGAGTGGTGTGTATCTTCATAAGAAACAGAGAGAATTAAAGTCTTCTTATAAACTCCCAAAAACCTAATCCATGTGGACATGTCTATGCACACATTCACTGTTTTCCAAAGCTTTCTAAGTTAGCCATGAATGACTTAATAATGTGAACCCATAACAAGGCCAGACCTTCACCTAATTGAATTTCCCTGTTCAAAACTCCTTATCCTTAACAGAAATGAAACACTGAATTTTCCCCACTCAAAAACCATCCAAGAATGAACTGAAGTAACACATACAAGTAACTCGACCATGTGGCAAAAATATAATTTTTTAAGTTCTTCTGCAGTCCTTTCAATAATTTAAAACCAGCAGTGTTTTAAACAACAGAAAGAATGTCATAATGTTAAGTGTGAGACTATCTTAGCTCTAAGTGTTGTTACCTGAACTATAATTAAGGCACCAATTTCTGGTGGTGTTATAGAGCTGTTCTTTTCTGTTGCATTTGCACTAGCTTCCAAATCACTTCTGAGTACAAATTACAGGCTTTTTCCCCCAGTGCCTTACACTTTGCACAGTCACTTAAACATGCATAAAGAGAGCACTAATGGGAATAATTCCCCACTGGCTTAGCACAGGTATGAAGGACTCTTCAACCAGGAGGCAATGAAGGCTCACACCCACTGTGCTGATTAAATCACTTAAGTACAGTGTACATTCCCCCTGGCTATGCTTCCTGGCACGACTAATTCCTTCTATTGAACCTTTGGGACCTAGGCCAGCACATATGCACAGATGGTTCCTCAAATCAGGAGTTTGCTTCCCCTACTGTCTGACAGAGCCTGAATCCTGGTATTCAAATCACTGTCACACAAGTGTAGGGTAGGAGGAAGACCACAATTTCCAAAGTTCATACAGATTGCCATGAGCCTGTGTAAATTAGGGTGGAACAGGACTATTAATTTAAAGTTACAGTTAAGTTAAAAAGTTAAACTTTTTGCAAGGGTTTAACTAAGGTCACAAACACTGAATACTGATGCATGAATCTAATTTTCAAATTATTTCCTTCTCTGGAAATGACTTAAGGTCCACACACTTCCTCTGTGTTCCCCAAGAGCAGCACAAAGATGCTGTGTCTCAAGTCAGAACACTGCTCTGCGTCTCTTGATCTTCCAAATATTACTGGGAGGAATAGGCACTTAGTAGAAAATATGATATGAGCATTTATACAGGAGGATAAATAAGACCTGGATACCATTTTCCTGAGGTACTGAATTCTGGTTTAAATATATGTAATGGAAGAAACTGGTTACTTGCAATTGTATCTTCAGATGAAAAAGACTATTTGTGTCTATATGCAGATACAAATACAGAGGACTACAGAGGAATAGCAGAAATATGTATATTCATAAAAAGAGAAGAAGGGTCTAAATATATGAAGGATCAGTTATTACACTCCTCAGTGTAATAAGATTATTTTTTACAGGGAAATATTGTATTTCTTTAAAAATTGAAAATTACCAAGGTGTTACTTTCTAGACACATGCAAGAGAAACATACCTCAGAATGGGAGATAGGAATGTAAGGTGAAATGTAAAGGAATCTCTGGTGAAAGGCTAAGTAAAGGAAAATCTCCTAATTAGGATACCAAACATTGAGTATTTAAGTATATCGTCGTACAAAGATACTGCCAGGTTGCACTATCATGAGTTTCTAGAAAACTCTAAAAGTGTATTAGTGCTCCAAATAGCAATCTGCAGTCTGAGAAGCTTTCTTGCTGCAGCAGACAATATTGGACAAACAACAGCCAGATCTCAGGGAAAGAAGATGAAGCAATAATGAAAAGATGATCAATTTGCCAAGTGAGGACTAATAAATGGCATTGTACTGTGAATCAAGTCTGGCCATTTTTTACTAAACTAATGTCTTAGTTTGACAGCTTTGTGCAGGCATCACACCAGGAGTGAAAAATCACCTGAGGCACAGAGATAATCTGAAAATAACAGAGAATTTAAGCTGATCTCAGCTAAAGAGCTGAGAAGTGCATGAATAGAGTCAGAAAATAAACCCAATCTGGATAAAAATAGGACAGAGAAAGATTCCATCATGAAAGGTGTGATTAAAGCAAAGTATTGTCAAGACCCTGTTCCACAGGGGACCTACTGCATTTGATGTTTTGGATGGATGTTTTGTGACAACTGAGGCTGAGTCCTAAACTTCCCATCTTAGGTCTTGAATTATTTTCTATGTTCAGAGTACTCTTGTTATTCAAAATCTTAGAAGACCTGCTGTTCTATCATTCCAACATCACTTAAGTAAACTTGGCAATCCCAGCAAGATACTTCTCTGGAGCATTCCACCCCTTATTTCTGTTTTCCTTATTTCATCATTGTCACAGTTTTCCCTGGCTGGCAATTGAGCACACGTGGCTTTTTGCTCACTTCCCACCCACCACCTCTCCCCAGTGGCTAGGAGAATAAGAAAGAAAAAGTAAACCTCATGGTCTGAGATAGGAACAACTTAATAAGCAAACCAAAATGCTACTATTATAGGAAACAGAGATGGCACAAGTTATAACTGTAACAATAAGGGGAGAAAGTGACAGAACCCAAGAGAAGCAGGTGGTGCACAATGCAGTTGGTCACAACTAAAGACTGATATGCCCAGCCTGGCCCTGAACAGTGGGCTGCTGGACTAGCAGCTCCCAGCCCACTCCCCCAGCTCATGCACTGGCCAAAACATCCTAGGGTATGGAATATCCCTTTGGCCACCTTGGGTCAGGTGCGCTGGCTATGTGCCCTCCCAACAGAGCACAAGACACAAAATTCCTTAACTTGGGGTAAGAACTGCTTAGCAACAGCAAACATCAGTGTGGCATCAACATCTTCTCATGCTAAATGCAAACACAGTCTTGTGCCAGCTCCTCAGAAAAAAAATGCACCCTGTCCCAGACAAAACCAGAACATATTACTTGAAGGCTAGAAGATATATTAAGCAAGTACTTTACAGAATTATTGAGTTGCTTTGTCTTGGCAATTCCTAAATTCTATTTGTTTTTCTTACTTTTACCTTGAAAAAAAAGTCATCTGTACATCCCATGCCCCAAAACCCCAAGAAAGAAAGGTAAAAAATGAACATTATTCCTTTCTTTTGTAAGGATCTGAAACATTCCATAACACAACAGTGTCTGCAGCATCAGCAGGATTTCAGATTGGAAAGTAAGATGTAATTTAAAAGAATTTATGCATCCTGGAATGACTGTTCATACTGGTCAATTCCACACTTCCTGCCAAGTTATAGTTGACAATGAAGTTTTTACTCCCCCTGATTTAACTTCTACATTAGTAGAAACTTTAAAAGTCATATAAAATATATATGGTCTCTTAGTTCCTTGAGCTTTCAGTAAAACATTTCTAATTCTACAATGCATAAGAAATAATATCTATCAGAACAATCCTGTAGACTTTTAAATATCAGAAACTGATAGTTTCCTACAAATATAATTCTGGAGTAGTTTGGATATTTTAATGCAAGTGTCAATTAGGGAATAAAGTCTTTGCATAAAAAAGTGTGCAATAATATTTCTGAGGGTTGAAAATCCTACAATTATATCCCTTTTTAACTTTTGGAAGCTGTTAGCAGAGAGATGTTCTTTCTAAACATAATTGCTTGTGAAGTCATGTACTTAAAAAAAAAAAAAAAAGGAAAAGAAAAGAAAAGAAAAGCAGAGGGAATTATCTTTGATTAGATATGAAGCACTTACACCTAGAGTGTCTCCAGTTTGTGTAGCAAATGTCCTGTGGGCACTGCTGGTGCTCTATGGGAATGAATTGCCCTCTGAAGTTCACCCTTGAGATGAGAGAGAATTCAAAATTCTGTTTCACTGCCAGTGACTGGACTAAAGCCTCTACAAGTTGGTTTAAGTTTTAAAAGTCCTTACAGATTACGTTAGGAACAACAATAAAAAAATTAAAATAATGCATATAGTATTGTAAAAATATTAGTGTAATAGTTCATTGTATAAAAAGCATTCCTTGGGTTAAGGGAAAACCCCAGAGAAGTCTCCATGGACACCAGGGGATCACCACCAAAAACAAAAAAAGAAAGGAAGTATTTGAAAATGGTCTATAAGGTGGAGAGAACGAGGCTGCTCTCTTTCTGCACACATGGATGTATATTCATGTTATCCACAGCACCCTTGGGCTGGGTTTGCTGACACAGCTGTTGAACAAGGACAGTGTGTGAGGGAGGGCTTGCACCATGCCTTGGTCCAGGACATCTCTATTGAGCCCTTTTCCTTCTCAGCCCAGGAGCTGAATTTGGGATTTAATTCTAATACCTGTAGGAAAGTTCGGGCTTGTGTACAGGAGCCTGATATTCCTTTGAATACCAGGCAGGAGGGCTACAGCTGCCAAACAGTTGGACAAAAAGAGCTGTGCAAGTATAAGACAAAAAATACGGACAAAGTAGTTACCTGGGATCTGGTACATCTCTCTTCTATTACAAAAAGTCCCATAGCAGTTGAAACTTCAGTGGAAAGAAACAAGTAGAGCAGTAAAACATCTAATTTTTAAACTTCAATTCTGGGCCTTTTGTACCTTTTTATATTCTCTTCTGTATTTGGGTTTATATTTCCTCTTTTACTTCTGGAAATTCTTTGTTCCATTAAATTTATATAATAACAGTGAGCATGAAATCCTTCTCTTTAAAAATGTTTGCAGGGAAATAATACAGTTACAGCTTAAACTGATCTCTGCCATATCATAGCAGAAAAAATTGAAATATCAATGCTATTAATAGCATATATGAAGGTGAATGAATGAAAGGATAATTCCAAAAATTGAAAAAATAATCACTTCTTGAGAAGTTAATATATGATCCAAAGAGATGAAGAATGAGTCATACTGTAATTTTATGGCTTCAGCTTTGCAGTGCTGCTGCTGAGCGGTGTTTTTTTTCCATATGTTGTTTGGACTTTGGTGTATGAAGGACATGCACATATAATGCAAAGTTATCTGTGAACTAAGGAAATAATCAGGCTATTTATTACAATTGTTTGCTCATTTTCAAGTCTATCACCTTATAAGCTGCAAATATAAAATTTGGGGGCTTTATGTTTTTGGCTTAATCATAACATAATTAAATTAAAGCCAGTTAATCCCAGGAATATGGACATTCAAATTGAAAGGAATAGCAAAGAAGCACTAGTTAAAACATATCTCTGAAGTTTCTTCTGTGGTCATGTTCAAAGGCATTATACTGGGGAAAATTTGAATTTTAATTATGCCAGAAAAGAGAGGACTCCATGTTAACTAAAGGTACTGATCTAAGCAGAACTTGCATTAACCACAGAGACTCTATGATAATGCTGGAAAACCACCTCATTCTATATTTGCAAATCTTATCCTGTTTCCATTAAAGACTTCTCTGGGTTACATTTCACTGAATTGCAATGAAGTCTTTGTAGCCTGGGGTTCTGTAGTTCCTTTGCAATTAAGATTTTTCCCAGGAGTGCTGTAATCTGAAAATAAGAACTAGTTTTTTTTTTTTTTAGTTTAGGAAAAAAACTCTACAGCCAAAAGCAACATCAAAAAAAAAAAAAAACAAAAAAACAAACCACCACCAACAAAATAAACCCAACAAAACCAAAACTCAAAAAAACCTAACTACCAACCAACTAACCAACAAAAAAAAAAACAAAAAAAAAACCACCCAAAAAATAGCTAACTGCCCACAACAACAACAATAGCAACAAAAACACATTAAAAACTGAAGCTTTGCTATGTCCCTGAACTCAGATGGAATTTATTTAATAATTTGAGAGGGGAAAAGAACCTGAAAAGACAATCACAAACTACTGAATAAGAATGGTGGTGTTATGTGCACCTGAGTAACTTCTAGCCCAGCTTCTGGGGTCACTTAGGAATTGTGGGTTCAAATCATTTTAGAGGAGAAAATAAAACAGAAGAGCTGCAGGCAAAGAAAAAAATTGAATTATTGACACAGCATAGCCCTGAAGAATAGTTAAGAACATGGAAAATTTAGGAAGAACATCTGAAAGCATGCAACGTTCGAGAGTGGAGCTGGGAGCACACTAATGGGGACACAGAGACTGGAGGAAGGCTGGACCCCCACCACACTCTGGGCTGCTGCAAGCAGATCATGGGAATGAGGAAAGACTTGGGTGGAAGTCATGCTATGCAAGGCAGGTTACCCTTGAAATCAGAGAGCAAAGGCACCTGAGTGAACCTGCACAACTGTTAATTTTCCTAGAGTGGATTCTTTAGCTACAGCTGTGTTGAAGAAGATGCATGAGTGTATTTGTCATCAGTATATCTGGTGAATCATTTTAAAATTTATGCACACCACCCCCCCCCCCCCCCCCCCCCCCCAGATATGGAATACAAATTTTATGTTGGTTTTCTAACATATTATGCTCTCTTGTTCTGCTTTTGTTTTACAGGGGACTATGTAGTCATGTCTGTCTTCTTTAACCTGAGCAGGAGAATGGGTTATTTCACTATTCAGACCTACATTCCCTGCACACTTATTGTTGTCTTGTCCTGGGTCTCTTTCTGGATTAATAAGGATGCAGTTCCAGCCAGAACATCACTGGGTGAGTTTATCTTTCCCGTTTTCTTTAAGCATTATGTTTGACACCTCTGCAGATCACCAGTTTGTGAACGTAGAATAGACAACTTCACATGATCTCTCCTCACTTATGCAGTAATTTCCAAGGAATGTAGTAATTTCCAAGGAATAACACAGATTAAGCTATATTTGCATGTCTTCATTTTTACTGTGTCAGATTCTGACTATTGTAGATTGTCAACAATAAAAGATTTTACATTTTTTTCTGATTACAGCAGTATTTTTTATAAACATCAAGAAGATGGGGAGACATGGCTGGAGTAGAGACATTAGTTTCACTAGTTCTACTTCTATATCATGGTGACTAGCAACACAAATTAAATAATTACCAAGAAGGAATCCACCTTTCTGGCTGTGTGGTAACAAGGGGAGAAGATACCACCATGACCACTTTAGAGATCAATAATCAAATGTAGACCTCAGGGAAAAAAAAAAAAAAATCAACTGAATTTGGTGGTATCCAAAACATTCTACATGAAAATGTGACATGCAATTAATCAGAATTAGAAGTTTCTACACATTTAGCAACTGCTCCACAAATAAACTAAGAGGCCAAATTAATCTTGCTCGTGCAAAGCAGCTGTAACAGTAAGAAATAACAAAGCACAAACATTCAGCTAGAGAAACTTTAACATATTTTCTACTTTGCCATTAAATCCACACAAGTTAGAATTATCTCGTTTTTTCCTTCTGCATTTTTATATCTTCACAGAACCACAGCACAGAGCACTGGAGTGTAAAATAGGGGACACAATTTTCATTCCAGACTCCCTAGAAAGAATATAACAACAGAGGATCAGGTCCAGCTCCCATAAGAGAAATCTTTAAGCATTTTATTGGGTTTTTTTCCACATCCTCTTGAAAAAGAGGCTCTGCCTTAAAAAAAAGAAGATAAAATCTGCTTTAAAGAAATACAAAAATTATTCAAAGCATTCAGCTGTTATTTTAAATTTTACCAAGGTTCACAAAACAGACTTGTCCCTTTGTTGAGAATTATTATTTGCACTACTAAGAAGGTAAAACCAATGGTGTAAAATTTGCCATATAAAAAAAAATATGATAGATTTTAACTGTTCTGATGCATTTTTAACATTTTCCACGTTGCAGTAACATGCAACAATGTTCTGCAAGGGAAGGGATGGTGAGGCATGTCACAGTTAAAAAAGATCTTTGCAATTTTTCTCCTGCTCCATTTAAGCATTAGAGCACATAAACCCTAAACTTCAATTTTCAATAAAAATAAAGACTCCCCAGAAGCAAACTACAAAACCAAAACCATTAAATTCCTTAGAATTCATCTAACCAAAGTCTTCTACAGAGCAGCACTGTCAGTGACCATGCAAAAATGCCACACACCCTGTTAATCCTCTAAACTCCCACTGAATTGGCATTTCACTGCTAGAATGTGCTGCTGAATATCTTTGCTCTATGTTTGAACTCCAGGCACACTTCAAAACCAATCAGAGAGAGATAAATGGCAAAATCAGTTTGCTACTTGAAGTAATATTATTTCTGTTGTTTTCTATCTATCTACTAGGAATTACAACTGTCCTGACAATGACCACCCTAAGTACAATTGCTCGTAAATCTCTTCCCAAGGTCTCCTATGTGACAGCAATGGATCTTTTTGTGTCAGTCTGCTTTATTTTTGTGTTCTCTGCACTGGTGGAATATGGAACTTTGCATTACTTTGTCAGCAACAGAAAGCCAAGCAAGGATAAAGACAAAAAGAAGAAAAACCCAGTATGTATCTTTTTACCAGCAAGGTCTAAAATTGATTTAGTTTTTCTGAGAGAGCACTTAAATCACTCTTTGTAACCACCCCTTTTGTTCATACTTTTCTATTACATATATAACCATTCTTTGTAACAATAGGAATGTAAACATCCACTTTGAGAATCAAAAGTTCATATAATTCAGTTTTCTGGATGCTAGAGAAACTAATTTCTTAGGATAAAAATCTTTTTAACCAAAGTTTTCTGCAAATCACAACTACCAAAGCCATTATTTCTGTTCTATATATAGATCTCTTTAGAGAAAAGGACTCAGTTCCTCTGTCTTAGTATTAGCAATATTCTATGCCATTAACTTATGTCCATATTACTGACATGGCTATCTTGTTTATCAGGACTGCAGTTAAACTTTTATATTCAAACTTCAGTGTGTGTTTTTTCCAACTTCCACTTAAGCATCTGTTTCCTTTCCATTGTTTCCTTAAATTCTTTTACTTATATTTCTTGCCTTATTTACCTACTTCTCTGCCTTAGAGAGTGATTTGGCAGTAGTTTATAAGAATACTTATGGATATATGCTACCCAATAGTAAAAATAATGTATATAATAGAAATAATAAAAAAATCCTGGAAATACCCTCAGTAGTAATTTGGGCTTTTGCCCAGACAGGGAAAGAATTTGATGCTTATTTTCTCCAGGACAGATTTCTCCTTGCCTTTGGCAACTGAGCTGACAAATGTGTTGTCTAGAATCACTAAAACATTTAGCCTAATCATCTACCAAAAAAAACCCCCCAAAAACCCCAAACCCAAAACACCCCCATTTAAAAAAAAAACAAAACAAAAAAACTTTAAACCAACCAACTAAAAAAGTGAAAAATGTGAAAGAAAAATATTTTACATTAATAAAGAGTATTTTCATCTCCATTTCAGGAATCTAAGAAAGAAATGAAGTAATTTGGAATTCCACTGCTAAAATATTCAAGGACTTTTGAAGATATTTCCTTTTAGTTTAAAAATATATCACAAAAATGGATATAGAAAAAAGAGCAATTAAGGAACCTTTCACTACATATTATTCCTATAATTTCAAGTTTAAAAACTGATGAGAGGTAGACTATAAAAAACTGAAGTAAAATGATAAAAGGATGTGTCCTGTGTTAGATGGAGTGTCTGTGTGTATGTGTGTCTTATACAGTTAGGGAAAGGAGCAAAACCAAAGGCACCTCAGGTTTAGTTGTTTCACTTTAAGGCATCAATATAAGGACAGATAATTTGTTCTTTTCATTGCTCATCTGTGAGCATCTGAGAAGAAACAGAACTGTAAATGTTTGCCTGAATCCTAATCACAGAGTCTAAAAACCTTAAAAACAGAGTGTTCAGGGCACAGCCTGCAGGTAAAATGTCCTCTTTCTGAAAAGTACTTCTGTAAACTGTGAATGGTCTCTTTCAAAACAGCTCAGCATAAAAGACTAGAATCCCTGCAGGATATGAAAATCTAAAAGGAGTTTGATACCTTATGTCTTTGGCCCAGATGTAAACGAGACAGTGACAAGTTGAAAATGTGGGGAATTTTATGTTACAAATACTTGTTTCAATTGCTGTAATCCCAATCTTTCTATAAATTTAGTTCTTTTTAACTTAATGTGTTTCAGAAACATATTTTTAATTTGCATTATTTTTGTCTCTTTCTTTCCTTTCTTTAATTTAAAACAAAACCCTCTGATTCTCTTTTCTGTCTACAAAATGAAAGCTTCTTCGGATGTTTTCCTTCAAGGTATAATGTTTTTTGGAATGGAAATTCACTGCATGCGACTGCTGAATTTAACTATTAGAGCTTAGATGAGAGTGGAGTTTTGTTTGGTCTTGTAATTAATGAGACAACTACTCAAGCTACTTCCTAATTAAGTAGAATGGTTACACATTTCTAAACAAATTGTAGAGTTGATTCAGCAGCCCAAATACCAACTCACTATGGTTCTGAACTTACCCAAGTTCAAGAGTGACCAACATTATTGGATCGCATGAATTAAGAGAGTTTGATGTTAAAACATTTATGATCCTCTCTCTCAATTTGCCATGGGATCCAATAGCACCAACTATCCTAAAAACCTGCAATATATACCCTTTTAGAACTCAACTCTGTTCCTGGATTTTTAACCTTTGTGATTTCACTCAGTTATAAAACCAAATCTGTTGTGATGTTGACCTGAAAAAAAAACTCAGCATCACCATCAATTACTCAAATGCTGTTCATTATGCAAAAAAAGTCAGAGTTTTGAAAGGGTTTAAGATGCATACAGATTTTTAATGTTGTCACTGGATCAACACACTTAGAAAATTAGCAAATATATCCAGCTGTGTTCCACATCTGAACCTTATCTCCATTCAGAAATGCAGAGATTTTATTAAAAAAAAAAAAAAAAAAAAAAGGAGGGGAAGAAACTACATAAAATTAATGACATTGAATTTACATAGTTATGAAATGGAATTGTTATGTTTGCCTAATAACTTCCAGCATGAAATTTCAATGCCTATCATCCCAGTGTTCACCCAGTGCTCCAATGTGTTTTGAATGCTTAACTTGCTCAATTCATTCTAAATATATATATGTATATATACATGTACAGCTACTATATAAAATTTGGAACATGTTGAACCTTCTAGTTGGTGAACATTAGTAGGTGGTGAGCTGCATATATTCAAATAATTGGAGAGTCTCATAGAGATTCTCATAATTTTATTCAAAAGACCTAGTTTTTGCCTTTTTCCTGTGAATACATATTTACTTTTTTCTCAACATGAACCACCCCTTTTAAAATCCTGCATTTCCAACTGATTCAGTTCCTTTCATGTGAAAAACACAAATTGCCTTCAGATATCAAGCAGCTATGTAAACTATAAAACAAAGATTCAAAATACCATCAATTACATTCCTGGATGTTTCATTTAACCTCTCATGTTTGCTCAGTTTAGCTCTGAAGCTAATTACCCATAGCTGTTAACTTTAGATTGATTTGTGTTGCTTTCCTCTAAAGGGTATGATGCAACTGATTTAATAAGTTCAAGATAATATTGCCATTAGAACAGCAATTTCCCATGTATCCCCTGCAGAATCATCATGCACATGCTGACCATCATTCCCCAGCTGGTCTGGTGATAATAACAAAGTTTCTCCCTCTACTGTATTTTTCTTTTTTTTTTTTTTTTTTTGCTCCAACTCAGGCACCTACTATTGACATCCGCCCCCGATCAGCTACTATTCAAATGAACAATGCTACACACCTCCAAGAAAGGGATGAAGAGTATGGGTATGAGTGTCTCGATGGCAAGGACTGTGCCAGTTTTTTTTGCTGCTTTGAGGATTGTCGGACGGGAGCGTGGCGGCATGGCAGAATACACATCCGCATTGCCAAAATGGACTCCTATGCCCGCATCTTCTTCCCAACGGCCTTCTGCTTGTTTAACCTGGTCTATTGGGTATCATACCTGTACCTCTAAAAGCAGTAGGAAATCAGTGATACGAGCCTTACTCACTGAATTTCTTAGAGAGATGGTTTCCTAAATCCACTTGAAGTATTTATGATGCGCTTTATAGTGATCTGAATTCTTTAGTGCCATAATCCCGTAAACACCAGTGATATCATTTGTCCAAAAATTGCCATCAGGTTATTGTGAATTACTTGTCCATTCCACATGCCAAAATAATTTAAAAATAAAATCATGTCAATAGGTAATACACACCTATACCTGCTGGAATAAAGAGAAACAGGGCAGAGAGGGCAAGGGGAGCATAGCAACGTCACTTAATGGTTGATACTGTAATTCCAGACAGGAGTGAGAGAGAGGAGAATTCCCAGGTAGAGTGTTGTACAGTTTGTTAACATTGGCTATAATTATGCTATAGCTTTTTTCTGTGGGCTTTTCTTTTTGGAAGAGTCATCTCTCACTTTGAATAGGTATTATTAAGTTAGGAAAATTAACTTCTACTCCCACCAAGATGAAAACACACCTTTCCCTTTCCCATCCCTTTAAGAGCACATGTACAATGCTGTAAATATTTCAATACCTTATAGTACATAAAGCCTAGTGCATGCATCTTTTGGGGGCCAAATAAATGAACAAAGGTACCATAAAGTTTTGTCTTTTATTTTGTGTCTCTGGATGTGCTATTGTAATTGAAACGTGGAAAAACCTAATTTTCTTTTTTCTTGAAAAATTGCCCCTCTCCCTCATGCATGGAAGACCCAAGCAGACAGCACTGTCATGCAAGATATTAGAGAAGCCTTAAGGATTCAACTAAATAACATATAGACAAATCTGTATGGCCAATATAATAGCTCATAAAGTGTAATGTATGTGTCCTCTGCAGTTGTAGCCTTCATTTCCCATTGATAATGTTGCTATGTTTCAACTGAACTCCAGTAATTATACATTGCAAGATCAGCTTCCAAATTTAATCCATGTGCTTCTATTGTTCTTCTCCTAGGTTGAGCTCCACTTTTTTCCTTACACAAGTGCTTGTGGGGGTCTTTTATTCTTTAATCCAGTGCAGGAAATAGCTTTTATTCTAGACATTATTTTTGCATAAGAGCTTCAAGTTAATTTTGAAACATTAGTCCTCCTATTGTATATACACACACAATTCTCTGCCCATTCACGTCCTTGATCAGCAATAGTTGTTGTCAGTGCTGCTTTCACTCAGTGAGTACCTTTACTAAAAGAAACCTTTACCATGGCTAGCACAGAGTTTATAGAGAGCCTTGAAAATAAAAAGGAACAGAGGGATGTCTTGGCTACTAAATCACATGTATGCAGTTATGTACGTATTTAAAACCTTCAACCCACCTGGGTGAATCTTGAAAACCACTGGTTTTCACAACCTGTATAATGCTCAATTATGCAACCTTAAGCACATGTAAATATGACTGATGGTTTGGTTTTTTTTAATTGTCAAAGATGCAAAATGCCACCTTCAGCAAAGTGGGCTTGCAGCTTGGAAAGGGAGACCTATAACTTATCACTACAGAATTATTATTAATTAAAATGGAGGAAGAGGAAAGTTTTCCAATGTCTGTATAGTTTTGGAAATAAAAACATATAAAAAAGGAATATATCTTGGTCATCAACTGCTCCTAGTCCAATGTATTTGAAAACATTTTAATAAAGGAATTGCACACACCTGTGGACTTTTTCAATAAAACTGCTGCACTCAACTCCAGTTTTTCTGTGATGAGTTTGTTAAAAGCCTGCTCTGAGAACTAGATTACTTGACCAATTGGATTCATCCGCTGCCTAAATATAAGTGATGATGATCCTTATAACTCCCTGCATTGTCTCATTTTGTAATCAAATGGCTCACACAACTTTCAAGAATGGAGACTCTCTTGAAGATTACCTTATTCTTAAAAAAAAAAAAAATTAAAAGTAGCTGCCTTTGAAGTACTCTAAAGAGAAATAACCTTCCTCTATTTACTTAAAGTCACCAATATCTGAATAAGTGTCAATCACCTTCCACACGGGAAGGTGTTTCAACTGCTACCAGATTGACCTCTATTTTTTTCTTCCCACTAGTCAGTGATTTAAGAGCTTTATTTTCTTGCAATTATTAAGAGTGACTAATGTTATACATTTAAAGTTTCAATATTTTCCTGCTCCCATATAGGTTTTGTACATGAAACCCAGCCCAAACCAGCCCTTTAATACCCTAAGTTCAAGTGCATTTTGGTTAACATACATAGAATTATGTTTTTGTCATGATCTGTGGAATTAATGTGACACTAAGCACTTTACCCTAGTTCAGTCATCAGGTTACCTGTGCCTAAGGAAACCAGCAGCACTGATAAATTAGATGAAATAATGAAGAACAAATGATCCTATCCCCCCCACTTGTGCAACTTGAGCTTCTCCTTCCAGCAAGGAAGGAGTTAAGAATTGATTTATCCCCACCTCAATAATGTAAACCACACAAACTGGAAAAGTGTACCACATCTGCCTTGAGAAGATGAATGAACTCTTCTCACCATATATTAAGACACAAAGTAAAGGAAATAATACATTAATCAGTCATCTCCCAAAATCTCTCTCCTGCCACACATATTGAGGGGATTTGCCATTGCCTCCTGGGGGAAATGGAGGAAATTCAAAAGGATTGTTCCTAGAGAAATGTGTAATTCCCAGCAAGAAACTGACACCAAAGGGCAATCCAGTGCTAACTGTGTTCCTCTAAAAGGGATTATTTTAGCTATTCAGTCCAGGAACAAACCTCTGTATTGTAAAGCCAGATTGCCACCACAGTAAACAAAACAATGAGCAAAATAGCATTTGGGTGTGATAAGGGTTATTATTCAGAAGAAAACTGCCCAGAAAACCATCTATATAGACACATTAATGTACACATATTATACAAAACATTATGCTAATATATACATTATGCATACTAACTCTCCCCATTGTATTCCAGGGAAGAAACTCCTGGTACACCAGGCTTGCTGAGATGTTTTCAAGCTCATCACATTGCAAATAATTGTTACTGCTCTGGGATGTGTCTAGGGGTGTTCAGATTGGCATTGGAAATTTTATCAAGTATACTCTAGTGGCACAATTATTTACTTGTTATTTATATTCCAAGAATATGTAATATCTTGACTGAGACAGGACACACTTGTGTTTTGGTATAATCCCTGGGACAACACCTTCAAAGTATTTGTAAATCTTGACATATTTATGACATTTACAAACCCAGATTGTAAATAAAGAGCTGGTATTCAGGGAGATCATGTAACTCAATAATAGTTCTACTCTTTTTTATGTTAGCCAGGCCCAAAAATATGTATTTTACCAAGCAAGTATGGAATAATTTTAGCCTCTGTAAAATTAAAAAAAAACCTTGAAGATACACATACACACTAAAAAAGGGGAAAATAATCAAGGCATCTTTTTAAAAATCCACTCTACCTCATTTTCACCTCATTTTCTCTCAGTTACATAAATCTACAATGTGGCTGGGCTGGCCCAATAACAATGTGTGCCAGTTTCATGACACAGCTATTACAACTATTGGATGTCCAAATATTTAGACCTCCTTCCACCTGTGCCCCCAAAGCCCTTCAGTATTAAAATGTGTTAGAAAAAGAAAAAACTGTCAGAAAAGGAACAAGAATATGCTAACTGCACAAGTTTTAGTGGATGCCATTGTTTTATATTGAACAAAAATTATTTTTGAAAATATAGTTTTGGATTATCTGGTTTGGTAGAACCATTTTAGAGGTGAGCTGCAAAACAGGATTGGAAGATGACAAGCAAAGACTTTTCCAGGTTTGCTGAAGAGTTTCTCATGCTTCAGAGAACAGGCAGGACAATGTGAAAAAAAGATTTTGTGGGAGAATACAGTAGTTAAAGAGAGAAACTGAGGCTTGGCCATGACACAGAGGCTGAAGTCAGTATTAAGTTGATCTGCTCTCACCAGGCTGCAGCTGAGAACTGAATTAGACAAGCAAGCAAAAGAATTTACATTAATGGACTAAAGTGGCAGCCCAGAGCAACAAGCTAAGAAGGCAAATTAGAGGCAAAATGATATACAGAAAATAATTTTCAAGGCCAAAATAATGAAGATTGCAGTTCTCTGAACTTTCAATAGAGTACCTTTGGGATTCAGGCTTCATCTACATGCATGAAGGATCAGATTTTAGTGATGTCATGGTGGAAAGTTTATATTATTTGGAAATTAATAGCTACAAGATGAGGTCTTCATGAAAAATAAAGTCTCTTTGTGGGATTTTGCAGTTAAGACACTAAAGCCTGTTATTTTAAACTAAGGGATCATCCAAGACAGAACCCAGTAGTAAGACTGAAGAAAAGAAGAAAAGTAAAATATGAAGAACCTATCTAAATTCAATCTAATTACAGTCCAGGGGACAAAATAACATCCTCAAAAACAAATGTTGTCTTTCAAACAATATTTCAGTCACTTTGCTGAGAATTTAATTAAATCTTATGAAAAGCATCACAGATAAATCGGTTTATTATACCCATGAGAGATCTATTGTTCCATTTACAAAACCTAAATGCCAGTGCACATTCCCCTCCTTATTTAGAAGGATTCAGAAGATGAAAAGATATAGCCTTCCTACTTGCACATTACTGTGGGGCTTTTTCTTTAAGTCAAGATTTACAATGAAAAACATACCTGTTGAATATGTAAAAGAAATCTCATGACCTTTAAAAGGTCATGAATTATCTTGAATAACAGACATGAACTAAAAGCTTACTTACAAGTCAGCAAATACATTTGAATAATTCATTCCACTTCACAAAGGTATGTGAAAAAAGGTTGTCTTCCTTGTGGGAAAAGAACCCAGAGCACAGGATGTTAGATTGGATAAGACATTCTCATTTGGATTCACATAAAACTCACATTGATTATCAAAATGAGAAAAGGAAAAACAAGAAATAAGAAAATATTAATATATCTTTAATTCAGCCAGTATGAAAAACATAAGAAATATTGATCTTTCCACCAGCAACATGCTTTTAAATACAGGCATATTGAAACCTATACCCGATGAGACTTAATCTGCCATCTCACTCTCTTTAGACTTGTCAGGTGTATGTTATAAGCCTTACTATAGATTCAGTTACATTGCTGTGAGAAGCCTAATCTTAATTTACCCATTAAAAAAAAAGGAACAAAACCCAAAAACCCACAAAACCAACAACAACTTTTCCCAAAAAGGCTCCAAATCAAGACTTCTCATTTCATTCTTAAAATGAGACACAAGCACAGAGACATCCACACAGCTAATATATATATATCTTTGCAAAATGTCAATAAAAATAACAAATCCAGTTACAAACTGCTTGAAAGTCAGACAGACCTGCTTGAGATAATTCAGTACAGCTGGACACTTAGCTGTATTAAAGAACAAAAAAACTCCAAAACATGTAAATTTACCATGCTTTTACTAAGATTAAAAAATAGTTTTTAAAAAGCCTCCATGTTTGTATTGACAAAACAATGCATATCCATAAACTCTCAGAATTAATTTCAGTGCTTCCCTTAGGACTAGAAGGGAAAGACTACGCAGATCGTAGAAGTGCTAAAACTATCTCACAAAGCTATTCTGATTTCAAAAGCTTTTCTACTTCTCATTCTTGTTCACCATCACAACTCCTTAATCTACTGCCACAGTGAGATTTCTTATAGAAGAGAGCACTTTGCTTGTGCTCTTTCCAGTTCCTTTGCCTTCAACTAAATTTGATGGCTTCCTTCTGATTTAGCAGTTCTGGATCTTTCTTGCACAAATGCTTCTGTCCCAAAAATCACCACCACGCAGTTTCACCTAAATTGGAGATTCCATTTCAATTCTGAAAAATTATTGCAATATGAAAATTATTACTTCTAAAGAAGCTGTAGGTGAAATCATCAAGTTAATGGACTTGACATCAGGAAACAAAAAAGAGGTAAGACATTAACTGTTAGCTTCCAGCTCACTTTTATTTTATTTGCTTTCAGGAGAGCTGATGCCAGCTTTTGTTAAGGCCCATCCTTCTGTGCTGAATTGCTCAGTGTGCCCACACAGGCACGGTCTGCAGACCCTGACAACATCCAGGTGTGCCATAAATTTCACCCAAACCACACCCTCCCCTTATAGGAGCTGTCTTGCTTGCCTCAAGCACATGAGGATTCTGCCTGCAGCTGCTGAAGTACCTCTCTCAGGTTTCATATAAATATTTTTGATGATGGTTTTCTTTCACAGCTCTTCCTGGACCCAAGAATGTACAAAAGTCTTTTTTCCTCAGCCAAAGACATTGAAGAACTGGTTGTGAGCTGTCTCTTCTGATGTTTCATTATTGTTTATTTTTCTTATCTCTAACATTCTAACATCTTTCTCCTCACCAGCAGAGCTCTGCACTGCAGGTCAGTCCAAGACACTCTCCTCACCTTCAGGGTGGTGCATATCTTTTATATTAGAACCCACATAAACAATATTTACAGTAATTTTCCAATAACTATTATTCATGTTAGAAAGTCAAACTCTACTCTAAGCCAACCATAACGTGCCATCTACACAGCAGAACATGGGGCAGATGAGGAAGAAGGAGGAAGCCCAGAAACCACAAGGTTTTCTCCATCTTGTCTTCACCTGCCTACCATCCTAAAGCCCCCATATATACTAAAATTCTCACCCTGTGATGCACTACACACTAGGCTACTATCTAATACACATTCTTGAAAACTCTTGCTTTATTCCAGAGCCTAAAAAGCCCTTTTTCCATGTACAAAGTTTAAAAACACTGTTTATCAGAGATTTTTAAATCCATCAAAGCATGAAAAGAAATATTTCTCTGAATTCTCAATTCCCACGCACCTCAAGTATTTTTCTGGAAAGCAAAGACAATAGTCATGCCAAAACAGACATCATTAATCCTTTCAAACCTTAGGTAACACTTCCTTACAGTTTTGGCTGGTTTCAGTAGCTTTGCCAGTTTCTTAGGAGTTTTCAGCATTTCTGCTGGAGAATTATACACTGGCCAATCTACCCTGGACAGCCCAGCATCAAAAAATCACAGGCAGACATACATGGGCATGACAGCAGATAGTTTACTTTATGTTATATTTGAATGAAGATAGAACGCTTGTTCTTCAGCTCAAATATTTGGTATAGAGAAGAAATAAGTCTAAAAAATGAAAATACTCCCCAAAATGAAACTGCAGGAAAACCCAATTAAGAAATGGTCAGTAATGTAGTTACAAAAGGTTTCTTTCCTGATTTTATTTCTACAGATTGTTTTCCAAATATACCACAGCAACAAAAAAAAACCCACAACAAAAAAAAAAAAACAAAACCAAAACCAAAAAACAAAACCCAACAAACAAAACCAAACAAAACCCAAAAAAACCCCAACAAAATGAATGAAAACAAACTACAAATAATTTTAAATACACCTCTAAATGTGATTTGTTAAAAATAATTTGTTTATTTTAAATTTACTGTAGAAATGTCCTAAATCAGGTTTTGCAACAAAGGGGAATGAGCACCAGAGAGTGTGACTGTATTTGTTCTGCTCTCCTCCAGATCCTACAGAGCATTTGCACAGACATGTCCAAAACACCTCATGGGTGCTTACCTGGAGACAATGTCACATGGAAAACACATTAGCACAAGATACAAATCTATTAAAAATCTATAAAACAGAAAGAAAATTATACTGAAAAAACACCTTGCAAACTGTTATACTTGAAGGGATTTGTTTCAAACAAGATCTGCATGATCTGCCATAACTTATGAGAATTTCCTATATTTGAAGAGTCATCTTGTTCTAGTAAATTTGTCTGTGCTTTAATAAAATACCATTTTTAAGCCCTGGAAACCTTTTCTGCCCTTTGGAGCATTCACTTTCAAGAAGAGGTAGGGCAGTTCCTCCTTCCAGCTGTTGTCGACCTCATACCCAGTACTTGCATGCAAAGAAACAATCTGACTCCCAAATATATCTGAAAGTAGGACTGAAGAGAACTCAAAAAAATGAGATTTTTTTCAACCAAAATCATAGCTTCCTTCCAAAACCCTCTAAAGAGCTTTCTCACCTGCCCATGAAGGAATTGGGTGTGCTACAACCCGTGCAAGCTGGCAGATGCCACGAAATTATTACTCAAGTGCTACTGGCACCTCTTCCCTCATCTCTTTTGGCCCAGTGTTCTAAACCAGTGCCCAGTCTTGAGCAGCATGAGAAAGCACAACCTGGAAAACATAACATGATTTGAAAGGTTCCTCATCAATGATAAACAGGAAAATTTGTTGGCTATTCAGTGTTATTATTTTATAATAGTTAACCATAAAGTGATGTTTTTGCATATATTTTTTAAGAGCAATTAGTTTCTCTTTTCTCTATATCTCTATATCACTTCCGACTGTTTTTTTAGCATTGGTATTAGCAGTTGGGACCAAATATTGCCCAAGTGTAAATGATAGATCTCTTCTGTAATTGTAGAACTTAGAGCCATTGAGAAGTGAAAAAAAACCCAGGATGCCAGTCTGGTAAAGTAACGAAGTGGTTTGCTCTGTTCAAAATCTCTGAAATTTGAAAGTAATCTGATCCACTTTTTTTTTTTTCTCTGTTGGCGATTTTGTCCTTTACAGGGAATTTAAAGATAAAACAGGTAATTTAAGAATAAAATCCATCTCAAACCTGAAATAAGATTTGCTATGGTAATATTTCCTAGGGGATAAGCTGAATACAAGCTCATTGCATGAACATGCATTTTAGTCTCCAGAGGATGTTTTTCCTACCTGTACAAAGGGGAAGAGCCAATAATGCTGAGTTAATGCAGACACACGGGTTTTGATTATGTAAACAGGCTGAAGTTCACATCCCATGTACATCTGAGATAATTGTAAAAATTCTTCTGGGGATTTTGCCAAATAAAAGCTAAGTACTCTGTTATTGCTGCTTCTACCTTCCCTCCCACTCTCCCTGGCGTCCAGACACAGAAGAAATGAGATCTCAGTACTCTTGAATTCGTACATGGTGAAAAGGAAAAGGACAAGGACAGAAGATGCTCCTTTCAAAGATGCCCTTACTTTACCCTGTCATCCAAAAAAACCCTGAAAACCCCCATAGACCTAAAAGTACTATTTGGGAGGAAGCTTTAAAAGGTAAAAACTCTAAATTGACTTTGTAATAAACTTTTCTAAAAGAAAGGTAAAGAAAGAGACAAGTATTGGCAACTTTTTTTTTTTTCTTTCTATTTGTCCTTCTAAACACCTTAGAAAAATTCAGACCATAGTAATTTTGTAAATTAATGTTGGTAGACTAAGACCATCATGACCATTCCTGTAAGAAGATCTCTACATAATTTTTATTATTAATGCAATTAAATAATTCTACTCTATCGGAATCACTTATCACAGTTTCAATAAATGGACTGACATTCTGATGTTGCCTAGAAAATGTGTTCAACGAACATTTTGAAAAAGAAAACTATCATTTTCTCAGGTTTAGTAATAAAAATCCTACTAACTTGAAAAGTTCTGTTTAATTCATAGGTAGCAGGCAAAATATTAATCAGAATGCTAATCAAAATCATTCATGCCACAGTAGAACAAAATGCATTTTATCCTGAATAGCAACAGTTTCCAAAGGTGTTCTGAAATTATTACCAGTTATGAGGAACATAACATGCTTTTCATAGAGTTAAAAGACAAATGGAGTACTTTATTTATTAAGAAAAAAAATTAGAATAATTACATAGGAAAAGAAAGTAAAAAGAAAGCAGTCAAAAGAACTGTGTGACTGAAAATATGGTAAAATAATGGAAACCATAAATTAAAAACTGATTAGATACATTTTAAGAATAAAGATTATTAGAGTTTGCACTTGTCTTTTCCACTAATTTGGAATACATTATTATTCAAAAATCAGAACCATTGGTGAGTTATGTCACAACTAGCAATGAATACATCCCCACCTAAAAGTTACCATCTGTAATTAGCTCTCTAGATCTGGATTTTTACTTGATTTCCTCTTGTTCAGCACAAGATACCAATTTTCTTTCAAAAGCCTTCTTTGCACAATTAAAAAAAAAAAAAATTAAATCTCATATCACCTGTCCTTAGTATATTTCGATAATCAAAACTAAAGGAGAGAAGTTAGATCATTAAAAAAAGTAACTTGCTAAGTTACCACTTAGTCATCTATAGGAATTTGAGAATTCATATCCTCACTTTTTCTCCAGGTCTTATGCAGAGAAAAAGCTGACATTTCATTGGTGTATGGTGTAAAACTCAGGGGAAATCCCTTTAAACTGGCACAGGACAGAGCTGCTTCCTGTGACATGTCCATGCTCGTGAGGAGCCTTCAATCCCACATAGCCACCTTGTAAGGTAGAGCAAAGAAATCCCTGCTGGGATCTCACACACAAACTCACAACTGCAGAACAATGTTCCAACCTGTGTTAGGAAAAACACCCCTGAAACTGCAGAACCATCTCGTAGGTGTGACTTGCCACATTTTGCCAGGGATTTTGCTGACTCTACCCAAGTTCTCAGAGATGTGTAGATGGCAACCAGATCTACAGATTAGCATAAAAAAGATAAATGTAGGAGACAGGTGCAGGGTCCTTCACAAGATAATGAACATTTCTTCTTCAGATTGTTGCACAGGTATATACAGAATTTTAAAAAGTTATCACTTCAGTGATAAATCATCTCCTTGTAACAATTTTTTTTATAAAGCTAAATATTAAGGTGCATAAAGAGTCAATAACATTCAGTACTGTGTTATTTTTGCTCTACCATTAAAAGTTTAAAGTACCAGCTGGGGATACCATCTTCATAGGTAATCTTCAGTTTAACCATACTACAGATTTTACAGTAAATGCTGAAAACAACAAAGTCGACCATTTTATGATATTCATAAACATTACTCAAATATTCTTTGTTAAATAGCATTCTGCCTGGAGAGTATGTGAAGCATTGCTTTGCATTTTCAAGCTGTCTAACAAACTGCCCAACCCCATTAAGGAGGGAAGCACTACAAATATCACCTACAGACAGAAGCAGACCCATTTGTCTCAAGGGATTTTTAATTTAAATGTGTTTTTGCAGGTTGGGAGATGACATATAAAGATATACTGCATTATCCCTTCTATTTTGAATGTAAAATGCCCTTTTGCCTCAGGTTAATAAAGCCTATAGCAACCTATAGCCAACATTCAGGCTCTTTCAGCTTGTTTATTAACCTTATGAAATAAATCCCCTTAGTTCCTTACAAACAGCAGGCAAATATGATCTCACATATCAGAACAGGACACTCATAGGCAGTGAAAACCCCAGGATTTAGTCTCTCTGTCCCCATAGTGATTCCCTAATCATGGACTAATAATGGTACATAAAATTAAGATTTTCCAGTTGCATGAAACCAGAATCCTCCTCTAGGTGATCACCCTACAATTGTACCTCATATTAAGTCATGCAGGCAATCTTAGAAGAAATTCCATTTGCTACCATAGAAACCAAAGATGTGGACTCTACATCCATCCCTTGAGTTTAATCCATTTAAGACTGAAATACATCTTTGGAGGCAATGAGGAACAGAAAATGTATTTCAGGAAACTATCTTTGAAGAAGAATAAAAGGAGGAAATGAATGTAAATCCACTGAATTGTTTCTGCATTGTCTAGGACAAAATGACATAAGTCCCAGGGAGACAGAGACTGCAGCAATCCTGGACACCTGCACGGAACTTTCCATCTATAGTGCTCCATGATCTGCAAGCAAAACCAGGATAAATTGGCTCACACTGCCAAGCAATTATTCCTACCAAGAACTTTTTCTGATGATACTGCTATCAGGAAAAATGGTAAATGCAAGGGCCATTTGTTCAAGCCTCTTCTCACTTTTTCTATTCTTTCAGTTGATTTTTTTCCTCCTTGACCTATTTTACAGACTCTGGCAAAAGTGAGTAAACACCAAAAAACACAATTAGACTTTCTTGTAAATATGAAAATTGTGAACAAAGGACATCAGATGGCTCTCAAGGAGCCATTTAAGGTTTCTTAATGTGCAATTAAGAAACAACTTTCTGGTTTCACTAATTGGAAAAAAAAGTGTTTGCTTGTCAAACCATCACAAATTAATTTCTTTTGTTGGTACAGAAATCTTCTCTTGACTAATACCATAAGTCTAAAAGATTGATTATGACATGAGGGGTCACACAGCTGCCCAGTGCACAAAACTTAGGTTAAAATAAAACAAGGCATGTTACTCTCAGGTGAAAAGGAACCTGAATTCATGATGAGATGAAAAGATCTCATAAAAGATGAGATATAAACCCACAACAACTAAATGTGAACATCAAAATATATTGTCTTTATGTCAGACAACATGAGTAAAAAGTAATGGCTTCCAATAAGTGCGTTTTAAAATGTTGATACACATTTGCAGACTCTATTGAAGTTGCCCTTGAAATATCTGCTGCTGTCTGTGCAGCACCAAAGAGATGAATATTCATTTTTGCTTGTAGTGCAGAGTTAGCAATACACTGAAATATAAACACTCCCCCAACACGGAAATTTGCTGAAGGTTTATACTATGCAAATTTCATATTGTTAATAAATGCATTGTTTGGTACAATTAATTTCTCTGAAATGTGTTCTTTCTTCAGCATCAAGTGGGTGTATAGAGTCACACTGAATACACTGTTAGTCTGACTTCCCGCAGGGATCAGGCACATGCACAACTGCTCCCTGAACTGGAAGCCTAAATTTCAGATCACAACAAAGTTTAGAGTTCCACTGCGAAAGACAACATTTTTGATACCATGACATCTAAATAGACAGAGGACTGCTATCCTTACAGAGAAAAGGAAAAAAAAAAAAAAAAAAAAAATATATATATAGGCAATGTGAAGTCTAAACTGACACCCATACAAAGTTTATATCAAAAGATGTAAACTGAACTAGAATCCTTTGAGACCCAATCTATGCCTTAATCACAAATCTGTCCTTTCTATGCCATAAAATGGAAAATCTCCCCACCTGCCTGTCAGCCACTGACAGCATTATAAGAGGATTAAAGATGAAAGATTTGCAGAGTGTTTTTAACTGCAGATCTTAGAGATTCTTTGCTTTCTCTCTCATGAAGATTTTATATTTGTTCTCGCTTTGTATTTCAGTTTTCTTAATCTAAAATGAAAGTCATTGAGACTGAAATATATGTTTTGCTTTTTATGCACTGAAAACACAGCAAAGCAAGCTGTCAGTGAAAATACAACTGTGAACAACAAACTGCTTAGAGCAAAGACAAGGTGAAAAGGATTCTTGCATAAGAAATAGAAATAATTAAAAAGTACAAAACCAGTATGCAACCAAGCAAGCAAAGCTGCCGATTATACAAACATAGAAGTTTTCAGTTTAATTAAAAATATGTGAAAAATCTCACTATCCCTCACAGCAGATCAGTAAATATTTCCTGCAAATGCTCCTGAATAAATGAGCTGTTTTTAACAAACTGCAGCCCTTGTAATTTTCCCTGAGACTGCTCATAGAATAAAGAATGACACAGTGCAAGTCCTAAAGTTATTCACCATTACATGAACAAGGCAAGTTTATTTGCCTTTCTAAAAGTCATTCAAAACTCTAACAAATTTTGTGGGAGGGGAGAAGAGATGTTATATTGTGGATAAAAGTGCATTAGGACATCAAGGAATGAAGGTGCGAATCTGGAGAGGAAGCATCTTAATGGCAATGAGATACAGAGCTTTGCACCCCAACTGATGCACTCTCAAACTGTGAACATCTTCCAGATCTCTTAGCTCCCAACAGAGGTCTGTCAGAGCACAAGGAAACCCAAGTGTCCCCACTTGCACCAGTACCAAACTGATAGTTCTGATAGTGCATTGCAGCCCTGCTTGATCCCCAGGACAGAACAGAACCAGAACAGTGTCTCACTTAAAGCAGAACACAGATCAGGTTATAGCATATGTACACCAGCCAAAATCCCTGACCTGTTCTCTTCTTGAAATCACTTGGAAGCTTGGAAGATGCAGCAGAATATTAACACCTTTGTGCTGTGGCCACACAATATAAGAGGTCAGCTTTTGCGAGCCAGCATTTTCTGTCCACAGTAAATTTAATTGATTAGTTCCCAAGCTGCAGGTCTTGTAGGTTATTTCTTCACTTAAAAAAAACCCCAAAAAAATCCAGGGGTGAGGAGAGGTGGCTAGACTGACTATTTTGATTCTACTGCATCCCATGATTATATTCTCTTAATAAAACATAGCTGCTGACTGAGATTGCTTAGAACACCCCCTTCTATTTCTTCCACAGGAATTTGGAAAACATGTTGCACTACGCTGTCCAGCTGCTTGGGGTGACAAACTCCTGTAAGCAGGGTAAAACCTTGTTAACCATCACTGCCTGAAATACTGCTTCCTTTCTTAGGAATGCAAAGGTTCATTTTGAAAGTGACACTTGAAAAGACCCCAAGATCACACAGTGATTTTGGTTTACATCTTTTTCTCTTACTGCACTTCTGCAGCTCCCTGAAGCTTTGACATCAGTTTCTAACTGCACAGACAGACTAGATTTCAGTTTTCTCTTGAGCAAAATGTCAGCAAGTCACAACCATTGCCCCACTGTATTGTATTTTGACAGCACTAAACATAGAGTGGCCTCACTCCACATGCCTTTGTACCTCAATGTCTCTGTTCACCATCACCCTGCACACTGGGCACTTTCTAACAGCCAAACACATCCTCAGCTTACAATGGGACAATTTGAATCAGACTAAAATACCATATATAGTTCAAAGTTCTTTGCAGGGGCAGAAATCTGATCTATTAGTAGGGATGCATGAATTCACAAACCTCTCTCAACTTTGTTTTGGAGCATTAGTGGATTGTGCTTTGTCTGCTTCTCCTTTTTTTGAGCCTCCAGCTCTGCCCTTAGGAGTATGAATCTTTGAGTCTCTTGCAACTAACTGGCATCAGTTGTCAGTGAAGATATAAATCAATAAAATAATTTCATACCTTATTATTAATTATTTTGTTAATTTTCAATATCCAGGACCAACAAGAAACGTTCTAGCAGCGAAGTCACATTAAAATACCCATATTGCTTATTTTGGCATCAGGAAGCATTCTGCTCCCTACTTAACTTCTCTAAATTTCTTGATTAAGCTAGAAAATTGCACATCAGTGGATTGCTTTGAACTCTTAAACAAGTTAATTTACTAAAATCACGACAGATTTTTTTTCCCCTAGCTTCCATAATCTTAATGGAGTAACAGCTAAAAATCAAAACTGAAAAAAAAAGGAAAAAAAAAAAAAGAAAAAAAAAAAAAAAAAAAGAAAAAAAAAAACCCCAAACCCTTATTTCTTTAAATACAGCTCTCTCCTTATTAATAAAAGAAATTCCATACTTATGAACAGGACAGCCATACACAAACATTGTGGTGACAAGTAACAATTTATTTACCTTTTTTCTCACTCAAAACTATCTCTATTTTATCAATTCATTACAAGTTGTGCACTTCAAACACAACTATAGAGAGCCTATGGAGAACTCTCAAAACGTGTATTGGTTTATTCAAGTGTTCAGTCTTTGTGCCCTGATCTCCAAACTCAGATTAGATTTATTCTGTTCCTGATAGTTTGATTTGACCTTTGTAAACTATTTCTAGTTGTTAAAATCAGGTTTTGATCATACAGGTCTTAGTACTACATAAAAACTTGCATTTAAAATGCATTCCCACACAAAAAAAAAAAAAAAAAAAAAAAAAAAAAAAATCACATTTCAAACAAAAAATATGCAGAGAGAACACAAGAGGGGTAAATATGGAAGATATAGCTAGTATTCTAGTTAAAAGTCAAAATATTTAAAAATTCATTTACCCCTCTACATTTCAGCTGCAGTCATGAAGCTCTAATTTTCGTTTTTCTGAAAGGGGAAATGCACAAAAATAACCCCATTGTGTACTGTTCTTTCTGCCTCTTTCAGGACAGCAACAACCCTGCCAGAGAAAGGTGGCAGGCAGCTGCTATGTTCCATTTCTCTCTCCCCTACAATGGAGTCAATTTGGTTACAAACTTCTGAAATACTAAAAGTTACCTAGACTGGGGAAATACAGAGCTACAACAGCTATTCAGTTGTAGGGCTTCATTACCAACCCCCAAACTGCAATTCTTTCCTAGTCCACCTACTGTGACAGCTGTTTGGAAATTTAAGAACAAGAGGTGCGAAGCTGTGGGGACTCTAAACAGTTGTGAAACAAAAATCCTCCTCATATTTAACATGTAATCATGAAGGAGAACGAGAACAACAAATAAATTCATTTTCCAAAAACCAAGAGGTAATATTTTCCAACTTTTGTAACCAAGTAATTTGTCCAAATCCCAAAGAAGAATTTTTTTCCTTATGATTATTCAGGCTGAAGTTGTGCAAATTATATTGATAGCAAAAGATAATGTATAGATAAGTGTTTTCTCTGCCTCTGAACTAGAGTAGGTTCTTTTATGCAACATGTAACTTTAGACATCCAGTAAATATGACTATTAAACATTGTGTGTACATATTTTATCTGCTCTGAAGCACTACAACACTAATAAAAAACCCAAGTCTAAAAGTAGATTTCAATTTTCCTCTTAAGAAAAATTTATAATGTTTCATTTTAAAGAACTGTTGATGTTTTCCTATTTTTTCTTTTTTTTAGTTTCCTTAAGACAGAAAAATAGGACATTGTTTTCTTTCTTTTGAAAAAAAATTCAAATTTATTCATGAATTAATTTAAGAAAAGCATCTGATCTCATTCATGGGTTTTCTGTAATCTATTTTGCTCCTAGAGTCTCCTGATTATTAATTAATTGGGAAAAAATGAAATATCAGGGACTGATTTAGAGTGGAGAAGTTCAAGACATGGATCGACTGAGAATTCATAATTCATAGCTGGATAGAAGCAGCATTGACTTGCACTAAGATCATAAAGTTATTCAAGGATTACACTCCCCATTGGGGAAAATCTGCTTTCTGACTCTCCCTGCAAATTCTTTGTCCCCACTGCAGAGAGTTTTCAGATGTTTATGAAACACGTGGTGGTCTGGGAATAGCCAGTTTGGCCTTTTGTCTCCAAAACAGTGTCATATTATGAAATGAAATACAATTGAATATAAATCTATTATTATTTTATTCTTCATTTTCAAGCCAAGAATTACATTCAAAAGGGTTTGAACCATGTAGCCTTGATTCATACTAGAGCATGCTGTTAGCATTAGTTTTGCTGATACAAGATGCCTCTATAGCCTTACCTCTGCCTGACCAAAATTGCCTCACAGAGTGGGAATATTTCAAACTCAAGGGCTACTTTTCAATGGAAAATTTAAAAAGAACAGGTCTAGCTGAATCACAGAGTCTGACTCCTGAACATCTGAAAGATAATGCAGGGAGATACTTGGTAAGTGCTGTGCAGACAGCAGCTTTATTTGAATTTGCAGTGAGACTAAATCAGCACCACCATTAGAAAAGTAGGATTCCAAAGCATAAGACATTTAATTAACGTTTCACTCCAAATGACTGATCTTCCACACCAGGGTTCATGTAAGCTGCTCCTATAGAAATTGGCACTGCCACCATCTGCTCTGTGGATGAACAGCAAATTCACAGTTGTCACCTTTGGGGAGCAAGAAGTTCAGATACTTGCAGAAAGTGGTTTCAGGAAGCTTTACACTCTGGCTGTAATCCAGGGAAATGGTCCTTTGTAATTAACTGTGTATGAATCCATTAGAGAGGACTGAAAACCACAAGTTCCTGGGCTGTCAGTGACCTAGAAAAGGCAGGAGAGTATTGACAGCTCTGCTGATTCTGCCTGCATCTCACACTGCCAAACAGACCACAGCCAGAAAGATGAAAGATCAGCCACTGCAGTGCTCTTCAGAGGCAAAACAAATTCTTTTTGCAACTGAAAGACCAAGACAACAATGTTTAAGTTAGCCAATTTTCTCTCTCTCTCTTTTTTTTTTTTTTTTTTTTTTTTTTTTTAATAGCTTCTGTGCACCACAACTTCTATTGGCTTCAAATTTGAAACTCAGGTCATTAGAAGAAACCAAAACCAGTTTTGGTCCAAATGCCCATTTGCCCAGTTAGGTATTAAATATTATTACTGAGGCAGGACAGAAGACAGGAACCTGCTAGAGAAATTGTTGCTAATAAGCATTGCCAAATAAACTCAAAGTTCTCTGAAAAGTTGCCTAAAATACTTTTAGAAAGTAATGGATATGGCTGAAAAACAATTGTTTTAAAAGGATAAGGTGTGATTTGATGGGGGGGGGAAAGAAAAGAAGCAATGAGGATATTTAATGAAAAGAGTTTTTAAATGCCAGAAAATTGGGTTCAAATTCTGTTGCCTAAAGTACAATGCCCTTAAACATCAGCACAAACAAAGAAAACACTGCACACTGCTGACAAGAAAGGATTTGTAGATCTAAATGGAATCTGAAAAAAAAAAAAATCCTACTGGACTAGCAAAGAGAGTTTTCCTGTTTTCTTCTCCACAGTCAGAACAACTACAAAAACACAGCAAATCAATTTTCTAACTTGTTTTTCAAATTATGCAGAGCTAGCACAAGCAAATGAAACAGATTTAAAACCAGGTCATGTGGAGTACACAATTCCTAAAGCTTGACTTTGAGGAGGGCGGCATATTTAGATGTCTTCCTCATTGCACTGCTATAGTTGGAGTATTTTCAATTCAAGCAGTGCTTCTTATTTCTGCTTTCATAGACAAACATGCTGTCACATTATTCAAAAAATTATACTAAATTCAGCTCAACTAAACGTCTGATTATTTTACTAGAGTTACCTTCTCAAAAAGCACAGTCTGCTGCTCTGGACCTCTTCGTACTTGTTTCCTTGCCCATTTATATCTGCTCTGGTTTTTAATTCTCCTAAGAAAACAAATAAAAAAAAAAAATGCCTCTTTTCCAAATCCAACCCTTCATCTTTATTATTTTTCCTGAAACATGAAAAGATTTTATACTCTTGAAGATATACAACCCAATCTAATTCTCAAAAGGTATTTTTTAGGAGAGTCACTTAAACCACAAATAAATGAAGTGGCAGCTCTGTGGGAGGAATGGTTGACAGCAAATATCTGAATGGTTGACTGAAACTCCTCTAAGTGAATCATTCAGTAAAGTCATACCAGAATTCTAGAAAGAGGTGTCCATTCTCAAGTATTTTTTTGGACATTATCCTACAGGATAGTCCTAATGGACTTTCATTCCCTTCTATGTTTGCCAGGTTCTTGTTCCTCTGTGCACCCAGACCTATTTTTCAAGCCCCTTGTCAGGGATCTAGGTCCTTTGATGTGCCTGGCTTGTATTCAGTCCAGACAACTCCTCAGAAAGGCATTTTCCCAAGCAGTTGCCCTTCATTTCCATAAGAGAAAGCTCTCTGCCAGTGCACTCACATCTCCCCACCTCGTGCCAAGGTGACTGCAGCTGTTACAGGGATGGACAGACAGAGCCAGCTGCCAACTGCACAGTAGCTGAGCTTGCACTGAAATGCACTTGCTGGCAGCACACAGACCAGTAAGAATGCCTAAACATCTTTTTTCCCACTGTCTCATAAATATCACTATCCATTCCATAGAAAGAAGGTGTTGGGGAATGCTACTTGTCTCTTTTCAAATCACCTACATCTTCATACAATAGAGAACCTGCTCAGTGGCAGGCATTTGAAAACTTTAGTGTTTGAACAAACATGTATTTTCATGACCCTTTTTGAAAAGTTATAGTTTGATATTAGAGCACTTCTACCGACAGATACCAAGCCTCTGCTAAACTTGAATAGAAACATGCCTCTGTTCACAAACAGAAAAAGCATTTCATTATTTAGATTAAGAATAAAGCAGAGAAAAGTAGAAAATGTTCCAGTGTCTTTCTTCTCATTTGGGCTGACCAAAACAAAGACAACAAGGGATAAATCAACATTGGAGTCAGAAAAAAATTTTAAAAAGTGAGGGAAGAAGGTATTCCTTTAAGTTAAATGGCCTCTTCTCCTACCTCAAAGCAGGTTCAGATATACCTAGCTACATATTCCCACAATATTTTTATCTAATTTTTCCTAAAGATCAGCAGTGATGAAGAATCTGCATCCATTGATGCAGAGCTGTTTTAAACTAGTCAGTTACTTTTTCCTCTTTTCATGCTCAGGCTGCCTGTGGTTTCCTTTATCAATTGAAATATTCAATCCTCTCCCTTACCAGACAATTCTGAAGCCATGAATATCATTTGGAGCAGTTATCACAAGTGCTTCATGTTCAAAATATGTATGAGGTGTTAATAAACTAAGTAATGCAATGTAATTTTTTAAAAATTTCTGATTAGATGATTCATATAAATAACCAATACTGCTTCAAGTGAGTGCATTCTCTTTGCTGCAAATTACATTTCAATTGCAAATGTATTTCTGTGGACTTCTGGCTTAGCCTTTTAATCTAACAAGAACACAGTAAGTTTCTTACCTTGAACATTAGAGAAAAGTTAACAGAAAAAAAGAAACAGCATGTAAAAATTGAAAATATGGAACGTATTTCTGGGTTTGTTTCTCTTTCAAGGTAAGTTCTCAGTTGTTCTTGTTCAAGAGTAAAAAATAGTTGAAATCCAACAGTTTGTTGCTTAATATTTGTTTAGCTTACTGACAGTGTTAGGTTGGCTTACTCAGTTCTTCCTACCCACCCTGTTCTGCTACCTTCAGCTTAATGAAAAATACAAGTTTTCCAGACATTCTTCATCTCTAAATATTGCACTGCAATGGAGGTTCCTAACCTGAGTGTTTGAAGAACTTGAGGAAATTACTTCATGAGTAATAGAAAAAAATCTGATTTTTCTATAAAACAACATAATGAAATGAAATAAAATGAAGCATTTATAATATACAACACTGTCACTGGAATAAGCCCAAGTAGAAAAAATAGAAGAAAAACTTAAATATAGGGTCTTCCTGGAAAGTTGTTTGCTGCTAGTGTAACTGTTCTAGTTAAGAACATATTTTTATGTTTTCCTAATTGAGGTAATAACAGCAATATAATCCCTAATTCCAGATAAAGTTGCTTTATTTTAACACGCAATATGATTTATTCCCCTTTGTCTTGGTGTTCATAGCTGCTGGGTTTAGTGCTTTTGCTGTAGTGAAAAAGCTTCTCACCAAAATAACAGACCAAGTGTTATTGAGTGTTTTCTTGCCTATGGATGCTCGCAGATCCAAGTTCTACCTGAGTTTGCAGAAACAGCATGGAATCCTAAATAAAAACATTTCTTATTTCTCCTATCTATATATGTCAGAAGGAGACTCCAGTCCCTCTCAGTTCCCTCTTTAGGATGCAGTTTGGGGTTTTGTTTTTTGTTTTCTCAGAAACCTCCTTCCACTTGAGCTCCAGCTGTACAGTTGCCCCACAGACTCTTACTGCACATCACCGTGTCCTCTTTCTTCTCTTCACTTGACTGCCTTCCTTATGCTCTATTGTTTATGACTCAGCTCAAGTTTTGAAAATGAGAAAGAAATGAGCCTCTATGTATACTTGGGAATAATCTTCAGTGCTGTGATTTGAAAATTCTGTGCTTTGCCACTGTTACTGACACCCATTATGAAAATATCACTGGCAACTTCTTCACTCGCCAAATATTTACTCTGCTGTGAAGTTGCTAAGTTTCTAATTCTCTTTGTACACAGGGGTCCTGGTAGCATTAGCATAAACATTACAAGATCATAAAATTATTTAATAATATTTTATAACAACATTAAAGTATCTGGCATGTCTAGATATTATTATCTTCATAAAATGCATGTTCTCTGGAACTGTTTCATAATTAAATAGATTTGTGCTGATATTAAGGATTTACAGGAAAAACTGCCCTAAATCACGTCTGCAGGATCCAAAACACAATAAATGTTTAGTTATAAGATATTGAATGCAAAAAATTAAGATATAAAATATTTTTCTGTAACTTTTTCTGACATTTTGATCAGATCAAACCATAATACTCTGGTGTTTTCCTGTACTGTCCCCTATTTAATAAATTTAGGATAGAAAACTTATAAAGGATTAGTGCTTCTTATATATAAGTAGATTTTGTTCCAAATCTACTTAATATTATGCATTCACTTCACATGAAGACTCCTAGGATATTCTTTGTATGTGTGTTTACTTTCTGAGCTGCCTTGCAATGATCTAGCCCATGTAACTCAATAAGCTCCGTTGCTCAAAATCCTGTATCTTTTTATGTGTCATTTGGGAAAATAATATTAGAAAAGTATTTATTACACTTGATTTTTATTATTGTAGCCTATGAAACTTTATCTTTCCCCAGTACCATCATTTCTAGTTCACTATTTCTACCTGTGTTTCCTCCTCTCTGCTTTACTGAAGGGTGGAAAAAGTATTTGCTGAACACTGGGAAAAAGCACAGTTCTTTCAAAAATATAAATGTATAATAATTATTCCTGCTTTAACAGCTAGTAGAGCTGGAACTCTACTTGTACAAATATTCTGCTTTTTCCCTTTTCTTCTCAACTTCATTACTGAGCCACAGATTTTATCACATGACAAATCAAGGTTCCTGATCCATAACCAGAACAGCAACTCAGACTGTAATTGTGAATAGAGACAGATTTTTCATATTGTTAACTAGGAACAGAAAACAAATATTCTGTCACACAAAGAAACATTGTGCTTGGAAAGCAGATCAGTAAAATTCAACATACAATTGTCTTACAGTTTATGGATCACAAGCTTTAAATACTGCATTTTGTTGAACCTATGTGGTACCAAACTCTCATAAAATAAGAAAATAAGCAATAAAAAGTTGTGTGAGCTAGGAGGTACATAGCCTGTCCTGGGCAGGATCCAATGTTTACTTTTTGGAAAATACTGTAAAAATGATAACATTTTTAAAACTGGCATGAAGCTCTAGCCATTCCAATTTTCATTATTCTCTCCAAACTTCCCCACAGTTTGCAAGTAAGCCAGATAAAGAAGTCTGCGGTCTGTTTTCTTGTGAATAAATATGTAAGACTACACACTAAAATCCCCTCAATCTTTGAGATAACAGACAACCTCCCTCTGCAAGACACTTTCTACAAACAAGTATTGTTCTACTGTTTAGTCCTTGAAGCTGTCTTTGACCATTTTAGGAGTAGAGTCAGAAAAGGTGCCAAATATGAGCTAAGTCTCACGAGGCACCAGCAGCCCTGCTGGTTCCAGGTGATGATTTGATTTATACCTTACATCAGTAGTGTGAGGGTGTTTCTGAACTGCTGTGTAATAGCACCCTTTGGGAAGATGTGCAATTTCTTTAGTTTTATGCTGCTTATTCAACATGATTTATTTAATAAAATATTAATCTGTATAACTAGCTGAATATCAGGAGTATTGGAGTCTTTTTCTAAAGGAATCTATTTCCAGTGTTTATAAAAGCAATATCAAGTACAGAAGTCCTTGCTTATTTTTCTTTAAATGGTGCATAATAGGAAGCAACTCTGTTGCCATCCCCGTTCCATACCTGCCCTTACTTGTCCTGTTTGTAAAAAAATATTGGAGAATTACAGGAGGACCATATTTTTTTTTTTTTCTGTATGACCTGATATTATGCTTCATTATTTTCCACAGTCATAAAAACTCCCTGTCTTGAAATTCATCCTCTCCTCCTTTCCAAATGGAAAAAGAAGGTCATTCTGTTCTATGCTTACCAGACTGCTAGGTTACACCTGAGAAGTTTGAATTCTGTTTTCAGGTGTCTAATTTAAATACAGTGGGACTCCCTGGAAGTCCAGGCAGGTTTGGCTGCCAAAAGCTGCAGCATGACGTGCCTGTTGCCAGACTGAATGTCATCACACCTCCTCTGGTCACTGCCAGCAGAAGGACAGGGAACAGCTCTCAGATTCCAAGGAAAACCTGCACAGTGCAGCTCCCAGCATAATTGCTATACTTCAACCCCAGCCAGCAACCACAGAACACACAGCCGCTCCTTCACCCTTGCAGTGGGACAGGGAGGACAACTGGGATTGTAAAAGTGAAAAATCTCAGTGGGTGAAGAGGAGAAAAAGCTCTGGTGCTGTGCAAGTGCTGCTCAGAAGGACTTAAAACATCCCTGTGCTAGCAACACTGTTTTCAGCACAAACTCAAACCACAGTTAAAACTAACTCCATCCCACGCAAAGCCAGTACAACAATTCACACTCTTTCTGACCCATAAGGGGCAGTGGTGCCAGAAAAACAGTTTCAGCAGACAAAGTATTTGCCAAAAGCAGCAAAGCAGAGCATCCTAACAATTCTTTTGCTTCTTTCTGAGGGTGCATAACAAAGCCCCTGTGAAGATAAGCAGATAATATCTGGACATGCCAGATTAACTTTATGGGGTTGGAAAGTATCTCATGATTTAACAATATGCAAATCAGTTGCCATTCTCAGATACCAGTGATGTCTGAGTTAGAATATCTGGGTGCTTCTTGCTTCTAGCAACAGCTGCTTGCAGGTCCTTTGAGAAGCATATGCAAATTCATATTTTGATCAATCAGTCAGATAAATTATTAGATGTTGGTTTTCTTTAACCAAACTTCTCAGGGTGACTGAACTAGAGGCTGTGGTTGCCAGGGAGAAACCTGGCTGCCAACAAGGCTATCAATTACAAACATGTTATAAAACACTCTCAAACAAATCAATGCATGTTTTTCCTGCTCTCTGTAAAAAGAGTAACTTCTAAATCTCTGTTGGGAGTGATGAGGAAGGAAATTCTAAAATCTTCTATACTTGTAATAGCTGTACACCTCTATTAAGAACACTAAAGCAACTTAAGAGACGATGTACACTAATATTTGTCAGAACATCTGTACCCTACCATTTATAATCTATGTGGAAGTCAGAGCAATCTAGATAAGCAAAATAACCTTCAAATGAGAAAGAAATAATTACATTTGCTGACCTTCACAGCCATAAATCCTGCTTGGTCAGGACCATACCTGTTTCGCAATTTTTCTGTCACATGAAAACTTTACTGTGCAGTTAGGGGCCATTTGTGTCCCAGATCATTACTTCTGTAAAGAATTTTTAAAAATTTATTCTAGACAAATATAAGATAATGATATTTTTTAAAGTACAGTTCCTTTTCTTTATAAGGATTTGTCTATTCATGTATATAATTAACTCCCTAGCAGAACTGCTCTCACTGCCAAATCACATCTACCTTTTCTTTCTCAGCTGTCTTATAGAGTGGTGAAGTTTATTTTTGACATTCACAAGCTCTAAGGCTTTATTTTTCTTTTTATTTTATAAGAAGAAATAAAAGATTCTCTCCCTTCTCTAGCACCTTACATGAACACAACTTGAAAGATTATGCTTATGTCATTTCTCATTTAGCTTATACATTCATCATTGTTTATCCTGTGATGGTACAGGTGGAATGGAATTGGTCTAAATCTGTGCCTCATGCAGATTGGCATCACAAATTGGAAAGTAACCTGTCTCACTTGTAAGACTCATCTGTGTTATAAGCAGCTTAAATTCAAACACTTCACAACCAAATTAAAATTAAAACCCATTCACGCTTGAGAAATAAAATGGCATCATCTAATTTAAAATGTGTAAATATTCCTGGGCATATCTTCCACTAGCACACAAGAAAACTACTTATAAACTTATTTTGACTTACTTTCTTTAAAAGCCTTTCACTAAATCTGGGGCCAGTGCTACAGTCAGCACATTTTGATTTAATTGCAGGGCCAAGTTCTCATTTTCTCAGTAATGGAAGTGAACTTTGTCACTATAAAAATCTCACTTTGGAGCTTACAGTTTGTCTGCTTAATGGAATGTTCCTGGTAGTAAATTTGTGTCCAAGATGATTATTAAGAGGAAATGTTTTTCAAAATGTTCAAGGCTTCCTGCCCACTGTACTTCATCTTGAATTCAAAAACATCTCCTTGTTTTAAACTGATAGATGCTATAGAATATTTTGGTTTATACTCTTTTACCTCATCTACTCATATATGTAGACAAGCTGTGGGACTTCTTACAAGTTATTTCCTGATGTGCACGGGAGAAAACAGAGATGTGTTACCCACAGATTATGCTGTCCACACCAGGACAGCACAGTTCCTGCTAATACATTCTCTCATCAATACAAAGTTTACATTTTCAAAAGTTCTATCAACGTTGCTTCTCAGCATTTGACTATTTAGGTGAGTCAGTAGCCATTCCAACTTGTGCTCCTCCTTATTTGCAAACAGACTTCACCCTATTCTCTGTCAAGAATTTCCACATTGAAAAACAAAAAAAATCTGCCTACCAAAAAATGATAAAAAAGCATATAAATAAAAAAAGGTCAATCTATTAATTGGGAATACAATTTCACACATATGTCATGTTGGCATGTGTATACTACTTATTAATTTATAAGGTCAAATTCATTAATTCATTTCATTTTGGGCTGCTCTTTATGTTAAAAGTCTTACTTCACCCCATGTAACAAGCAACCGTAAAGGTTACAGAACAGGAAACAAAACTTGACAGGACATGGTATAGTCTCTCAAATCAGACAACTATGAGGTTTTTGTAACACTGCAAATATAAATTGGCAAGTCAATTACACTACACAGTATTCTCTTAAAAACAGAAAAAAAGAAAAGCATAAAACATTTTAAAGAGAACATTTCCAACTGTTGGCCTGTAAAATGCCTTTTACAGTGATGAAATAAAAATGCTAGTTCATCAGTTATGCTCTGCTATTCATCAACACATAAATATGATCTTAACACATTTCTGGGTTTGTATCACAAGGAAGATTGATTACTCAACCACTTCACCCATAATGCCAATGCCAGCTTGGTCAGGCCCACATACAAGTGTAGATTGGATTCCAACAGAAAACTTCTCCAATCATTAAGAATGCACAGTGTGTTTTTCATGCCCACCTAAACTGTGGTTTTGAGGGGCTCTTCTAGTAATTCATCATGAAAAAAAAAAATCAAAACAAAAATATAAATATTCTACAGGCAACAATTTTTAACAATCAAGACAGGAACAAAAGGCAATTAGGGACAAATTGTACAAAAAGGTCATAAACACATCCTAAGAATTACCTGAAAGGGAAGCCAATTCTGGGGATATACTGGAAACCAGGAACAGCAGTTATTGCAAGAAGGAATTTTGGGCACCTAATTTCTTTTCATTCTAATATTCAATATTGGCAGGCAGGTATGAGCATACTTGTTCCAGGTGCATCTGACCCCGTGCACAGTGGGAGCCAGGAAATGCCCACTTTTCAAAACACAGATGAAGTATTTGCAAATATCCTAGGCATTAAAAACAAATAAACATTGTAACTTGTGGACAGCTTCAAAAGAAAAAAATCCAGTTGGTTTTCAGAAATCAAATAATAATTTGTAAAAATCCCCACTCCTACACTTTCCTGCATAAGCTAACAAAGTTTTCAATGCATTATTTGCTCTTTGAAGAGCCTCCAGTGAAAGAAACACACAACTGTAAAGTTAAGCCATGAGTCTTCCAGATGAAAATCTGAATTTCTTTGTGAGCAAGCACAGACAAAGGAGTCAAAAGGTCTAGTTGCAAATTTTTTCAGTGGAGGGGAGTTATCACAGAATATCAGTGCTTCCTTGAAAAACAAATCGTAGGCTCCTGCACAAATGACTCTGTATTCAGAAACCCTAAAGTCAATTTTCTCAAAGTTGTGTAACAAACTGCAGAAAAAGGTCATAAATTGCAAATATCATGAGATTATTAATATCCTGAATTAAATACTTAATTGAAAAGGTCAAGGTTAGAATGAAAGAAGTGGAACAAATATGTAATGAAGTTTTGCTTCATAAGAAAGAAATTATGGCTTAGAAATATCCTTCCTCTCTTGTCCAGTCTTGAGATTTTTCCGAATTAACCAAGACATGAAAAGTATGCATTTTTCAATGAAACAGTGAGAAATGAAGTCAATACTGATTCAAGGCTGTTACAGTACATCAGTTTGTACAACAGTACTAACTGAGCTGCCTGTGATTTAACTTTGCAATCCACCCTGAAGTATTTCTAAAGTGAAAAATGTAGATTGTGGATATTTGTTAAAAGAATATGCTGAAATATTCTAGGTAGGAAAGAATTCTGGAAAATTATTAAAGCCCTTTTCTACGAGTTCAAAGACAAGGACATACCATTAACTACTCTGTAATATCTTATTGTAAAAAGGGCACTGAATAATAGGCCAGAAGGTTTTTAAATTTGCCTATTTAAAGGCATTTTCAAGGGGCTAAACTTTTTCTTTGTGAAAGACTAAGATGTTTTCAAATAAATATTGATTGAAATACTATTACTTAAGGCATCGAATAACAAAGTACAATGAATCTCTGACCAGGAGGTGCTGGTATGTGCATTCAGAGAGGTCAGAATTCAGTTTGCAAAGCACTTTTCATTCTCCCCACATGATTAAAAGGGCCACGTGATTAGATTTTGTGTGTTCACTGGAATCTTTAATGCTGTCATTCCCAATAAAGGAGACAACATAAAGTGATTCTCTGGCTTCATTCTAGTATGACCTAATTTATTGTTTAGTATTTTTTTGTTAGAAATAGGCCACCATTCTATGATTATGAGACCTATACTTTTCCTAAATTCATAGCAGCTTTTGAAAGAAAGATTCGCTGTGAAAGGAGTTAAATGGACTGGATTTTTTCCCTCAATCATGTTCAGTAAATTCCTGCTGTTCCAACATTAAATAAAATTCTGTCTTAATGAACTCTGTCTGTAGGTGGCCAATTGCATTTGGTATCACATTCAAAAAACTCACAAGCAAACATGTCTCTCCTTTAAACTCTCACCACCTTTTTCTCCTCCAATCAACACATAAGTGATAGCAGCTTTATAATGCAACAATCTAGAGCATGGACTGTTTCTCAGGCTGCTGAAATTACTACAGCTTGTTCCTTATGCCAAATATGAAATACAGACTTCTTTTTTTCCCCTTTCACTCCCCAAAAGTAGAAATCCCATATTCTGGAAGACTGAATGGAGGATTTGGGGAAGCTCTTCAACTCTAAGCAGTAACACTGAACCAGAACAGCAGAAGAGCTTGCAGTATAGCTGTCTCTTGGCAGTAATCATTTATTCCAGCTGAATGCTAACAGCAATCATTTACTCTAACTCACTGCTAACAATCATTTCTTGAGTCGCACTGCTACCTATTGCCTGCAGCAAAGTCAATACAGTGTTTCTAAAAATAGTAATAATAGTGGTAAACCTTTTTTTTAAAAAAAAAAATAAAATGACATGCTGCAAACTAGTTTAAACTTGGATGTCTTGAGAGCTCAGGGAATTTAGTATGTGAAGGGCCATGTACTCCCCCTCACACAGTTCTGAGCCTGAGCCAATACCCCTGAGTGCAGCTCAGTGGTCTCTGTCCCTGGCAAATCCAGGCCTCTAATGCACCACTATTGGATGGATAAAGTTGGCTTCTGACCTGATCATTCCAGTGCCTTTTGCTACCTCCTCAGGCTTTTTAGGAAGAGCTGCTCTCAAGGACAAGACTTCTCTAAGCTGCATTGAGCTCTGGTGTCTTTGTTGAGACTGAGATCCCTGGAAGTTTTCATGGACAGGGCTCAAAGCAACTTGATCTAGTGGAAGGAGTCCCAGCCCACGGCAGGGGATTTGGAACTCAGTGATCCTAAAGGTCCCTTGCAACCCAAACCATTCTGATCTCAAAGCTTCAGTGTATACCAACTCATCAAATTAGATTCTTTCTTCACTTCTTTTAGCTTTCTTTCTTCTTTTTTTCTTCCTAAAAAATCTTTATATAGAAATTTTATATTAATTTCTTTTAGGCAATAAATTAATTTGGACAAACACAGGAAATTCCCATGACTAACCATGTCAGTGGATATTATCAGTTTAAATGATATATTTTACTTTCCATTTTTAGTCCCAGGTATTTTTGAAAATTCATGAAATAAATATATTAATGAAACATTTCTTAGTCACCATCATTACCCAGTAAAACACAAATTAGAGCTGCAGCTGTAAAAACAGTCAAACAAACCAATGAAGAAGCAAAGAAATACTTTCACATGAGTAAAGAAGAAGAATTTTATATAAATGGTTAAGCAGCAATTTACCCCATTTCCAGGTTGAGTCATGGGTGCTGTAGGTCAGGTATAATACATATAACAAGACCACCTATATATTCTGGTACATTACCTGTAAGCTTTAACTGACTCACTAATTTATGAGGTGCAAAAGGAGTTTTCTGTCAGAAAACAAGCCATTGTGTTCTGCTTTGCCCCTGCCCAAAGCTCAAGCAAAACATAGCTTTTATTTGTCATACCAATTAATCTATTTCTGCTATTGCCAACTAAAAAATCTAATTCACATTCTGGAACACCTGAAAGAGAAATACATTTGTTCTTGTGCCTTTCAAAAATCCACTATGTTCTACACAGGCTGGTGCATAGCTCATTGCTCTGTCGACCATCCATGAACATTGATATTTGTCAGCATTCCAGGCACGCAGCCAGCCATGACTGGTTCAGGGCTGTTTAGAGAAGATTTGGAATAACATTAAGCAAATAAATGCAGCACTTCATAGAACATCAATGATTGTCATAACCAATAGAAAACATTAGCACAAAGAACAAAACAATGCGTTTTAAATGCCTGGAGAGAGAAATTCAACACCAGTTTCCTTTGCAAGCTAAATATGCTTTGAAGATAGATCTTAAAATGGTTGATAAAGCAAGAGGTTTGACAGGGGTCCAAGTTAAGGCAGCCTTCTTCCAAGTTGTGCCTGACTGTAAGCCAGGTAGGAAGTCGCCTGCTTCATGGACCAGTGCTCACCTGCAGGGGTTTCCCCTATAAATCTGAGTTAATGGTCAGTAACAGGAATAAGATTTTCATAGTCATGGGTTGAGGTAAAGGGAGGCATATATTGGGATTTTATAAGAAACCATTTCATTTTCCCTTCCTTCTTGCAGGTTAAAGAATTTGTTATGCTATAGCTTGTTTAGCAAAATCAGTTTAAAATCAATTTCCTGAGAAGGGAAAAAGAAGATCAGTAAGAAAAGAAGAGGAGTTAGAAAAAAAAGAACCAAATCAGGATACTGCAAATACCACCAGTATTACTATTAGCAAACATAATTTTAATTGTAACTGGGGGGAAAACACCCAAGCCCCAAAAGCTACACAGCTGTCCCTTTTATTTCATGACAAGTTCCTCACCGTTCCTCATTCCTCAAGGGTAAATAGACACATTTTGCCATAAATCACTACAAGAAAATTCAGTTCCCTTCACTGGTTACAGCATTTATATCAGAAACAGAAGTTGGAGTTTCTGTGTAAAGAGGGGGAGGTTTTGATACGCAGAGCTTGTTCACCACGTCCTGTGTCCAGGTTGCAGAAAGGATTTCTACACAACTTGCTTTAAAAACAACCAAAAGGAAAGCACCTTAGTTATTAAATTCAAGTATCACATTTAATTCTTCCATTTTGTTTTCTTCAAGCAGATATTGTGCAAAGCTGGAAAAAAAAGAGAATTAAAAAAAAACAAATTTCAGAGTTTAGACTTTAGTCAAAACACAGAGAGAAAGCCACTGGAAGTATTAGAAGCTCTCAAGAGCAGGTGGTGGTTTTCCTCTATGTCTAAGAGGTTTATCATCAGTAATTCCATGGCATAGGGTTGTGTAATACCTTTATGAAATCAGGCACTCTCGTCTATGCTCTTTATTATAAATTGTTAAAAACCATGAGTCATTTCCTCATCAATATTCATTTGTCAAGAACAAATTTGCTTCATTATATCTGGTAACTAAGGATCTAAATAGTAAAAGGGTGACAAAGCGATGGAGAGTTGATAAACTAGGTCCTGTCCTCTTCATTTGCATATCACTAGGCTGACAGGCTACATTTCATACACAGTTCTTTATTTAGGTCCTTATGTTTATTTATCACAAGGTTAATTCAGCATGCATTCAAATTAATAAGCATAATTTTGTCAAGGTCAGTAGGCTACAGACTGCAGCCTAAATGCTCAACTTCTTGTCATTGTTTTCTCTATTAAAATCAGAGCTTAAATAGAACCTCAGTATATCAGACATTTGAGTCATAACCAATTTCATTCCCCTCTGGGGTGGATCCTCCACTTTTCCCATTGGCTAGCTCTGACTCATTCTGTACTTTTGTCATTCCTATTTTTTTATCTCCTTAAAAACATCACCTTAATGTGAATATTGTTAGTTGGAGGTTTTTAACTCCAAGAATGGCTACATGAAGCTACGCATCCCACTTTTATGTGGACATTTTTACTTTTGCCTTAATATATTGCACTTTATTTTTATGGTTCAAATTTAAGTCATTGAGTACTCTGAGCTTGCAGCTCATTTCACCAGAAACATCTAACTTACCAACAAACACAATAAAGATTTTGGCTAGCATAGACAAAATTTAGTCCATTTTCAAATGCTGCATGGGAAAGGGAGGGGAAATTCCAAGCTAAGAACAGTCCTTTTTTCAAAATTGATCTATTTTCCCACCTTAATACAAAGAATTAGTTGAATACCTCTCATAAGATAAGATGTAGTAACCTACCCTGAGGGTATGGTACCATGCAGGCAGGAGAGTCCAGAGTGTTTGTGCAAAGCACTACAAATTGATAAGGATTTTTTAACCATCATCCTAAGAAATCCCAATAAGGTACTGCAAAAATATCCTTTTAACTGGTACAAAACAACAGTCATTGCTGTAGCTTTCATGAAAAATATTGTTCTCAGAAATTCTTGGGAGAAAATGAAAATCTACAGTTTGTAAAATTTATCCTCCATTTTATATAGGAGCAACTTCTTTTCACCATTATTTTTCCAGTTCTACTCACATGTCCTCCCTGGAACTAAAAAATCTTACCTACCAAATCTGAATCCTTATCTGATTCCATCTAGTCTGAGTGAGAGACACAACACTCCAAATTTTCATAGATTGTTTGTCAGTTGTTCAAACTTACATCCATAAAACATCACAAGATGTGATGGAAATTTCCCATCTTTGTAAAGTCTCAGTAGGTTCTGTCACAGGCTGCTGCCACTAATTTTTTTTTTTTTTTTCTTTTTTTTTTTTTTAAACCCACATATTTTAATCCATGAAATATACTTTGGGTAAAAACTTTTTAATGAGATTTTTTTAAATAGATTTCTTATTCCTAGGCATCTCCCCAAATATCCATCTTCTGGTTTATTTCAAAGAAATTAGCTGAACATTTGTCTGTGACCTCTCTGAAGTTTCTTGAGAGGTAGAGAGATGTCAAAAACCAGTGGTCATTTTCAGATGCCCACTTTATGACTGCCTGCCTCTGCTCCTATTCAAAACTGAAAACTTCCATTTTTGCTCATATATTATTTTTTCCCTTCTGTTTGGGGCACACACATCACTCCAGTGGAGACACAGGCAGAGACAGAGGGGCAGCTGTCTAAATATTATTCAGGCAGTAGAAAGCTAAGTGTACAACCCACAGCAGTATATAAGCTACTGCTAGAGCACAGAAAAAAAGGCAGAAATCCTGAGGATGCAGGGGAAGAGAACACACAGTTACTTGTAAATGCAAGGAAATATACAGTCAAAAACCAAAAAGTTACAGTGGTCTGAGCTACTTATGACTCGTTCTTGAGATAGGTACAGCTAGAAGGCAAGTGGCAATAGTGTTACAATGCATCACTACTGTCAAACACCATTAAGTGCTTAGACTTTTGTGTTTACTGTCCTGTAAGCACTGAAAAATTCAATGAAAAAGTCTGGGATTCTATCATTTCTATCTTCTAAGTGTCTGAATTGTACTAATGCTCAGTGGGAGGGCATTCTTGGATCACACATCAAGTCTACACATACTGAAAATAATCCCAGTCACAGCAGTGTGACCACTGCCCATGTCAAGGTTTATCAGGCAGCATCTTTCATGCTTCACTGTTTTCCCAACATAGGTATTCACAAAAAAATTCCCTCAGGTGGAAATTAGCTGGTTACTTCACAACATCTTTGATACAGATGATATGGATATACATGAGATAAGACATTTCTTGCTTCAGAAGAGTCAAAAAAGAATCATCAAACAAGCAGCTGACAGAGCCCTAAGGACACTTGCAGCCCTCACTTTAAGTGATTTCTCTACCAACCACTGCTAAATTTATGTTACCACCACCACCCCCCTTATAACTAATCACTTCTCTGCCTCTAAAGTAGCTGACAAGCTTAATTTTTGATCATGGCAATACCTGAAGTTTAATTTTGGATCTTATCAGTGCACATCTTTTAAGTTATTTTCCCCATCATACAATTGAGTTTCCCAGAATTATTTTTATGCAAGTTGTGATAGACATCACCTTGAATCTCATTATAAAAGCACTGAATTAGTTTTTTAAAAAGCAACAATTAAAAATTTATAGCTTTATAAGTAATTAATTGCAATTAAAGCTTAGGATCAAAGACTCCCCAAGCAGAAGTCTTATAAGTCACAGAACCTACTAATTTTCTTAAGATCATATTGCCACTTATAGTGTGCAAGCTTGTTGACAGCTGCCATCACTCCAACCCTGCCTACACAGATATGAAAAGGAAGTGCTAGAAATTAAGTTTTCTAACTTAAAGTTTCTCCACCCTCCAGATATTCATATTTCTCTATGAAACCTGTCATTTTTTTCTGAAAGGTCTTACAATTGATTCTGCTCCTGCCACCTTTATGACAAGACAAGACAGATGCTAGAGGACGAATTTTTAATAGTTATCTAAGGATCATTTTCATTGCTCATTTTACAGTCCTGGTATATTTTCATTTATGGCTGACCAGTTATACTGAAAAAAAGACTGTAGAAAAGAGGTGCTAGGTCCTTTCTTCCTGAGCAGTGTCAGCAAGATACATCAAGTCAAATTCATTATAGTTTAACTAATGATCTAATGACGCAGATTTCCTATTCTCTACCTCAGTTCCACCAAAAATATGTATTTTGTAGCTTTTCATATAAAAGAAAAAAAAAGTGGATTATTTTTGTCAGCAACTAAAACACTGGCTAAAATGTGGCAAAAACCTCAAACTTCTAATTTTCAGGGGATGAGCAATCTCCAAAAAAAAAATTTGTACATTTGAAAACGCGATCGAAAATTATGTTAACCAAACTAGAAACACACAAAAATGTGGCTCTAAAAACACAGACAGCATTGCTTAAATGTTGGGCTCAATTCTTTTGGGCTCAATTATTTCAGCAGATTTATTAAAAATCAAAGATTTTTCTCTAAAGGAACTACAGAAATTGTTGAAGTACCATTTAAAATGTACAAGGGCTTTTAGGAAAATTGCCCTTTATTACATTTGGTACTTAAAAATATTCCACTTTTGCATCCCAGTGATTTATAGTTTGTGTTGGTGTAGTGGAAGAAATACCACAAAGCTAGGTATGAGTAAGCTTTTCCTTCTTCCTCTTTTATTCCTATTTCCTGGTTCAAATTCCATTATTTTAGCAAAATGCTTCCATTTTTGTAAAAGTACTGTCAAACTATTTACAATAACAAGTAGACTTGAAATCTCTTCATCTATCTTTATTTGCCTTATAAAAATAATGGGACAAGGAATACAGTCTGATATATTTACATAAATCAGACTTTTGAAAGCTTCTCCTGATATATAGATAGACTATAATTGCTTTGTAATTAAGCTTAACCTTCCCAATCTCCAGAAGAAGTAATTTCAATAAGCAAATAACCAAATGAAAACAATTTTAGTATAAAGGATCATGAAAATTTTACATACATAGATGTTGAAATTTTACAAAAAGAAGACTGAATAAACAAACTTAATTTATCTTCATCAAGTGCTTTTCCTTGAATATAAATTTGGTCTTCATTAAATACCTGTCATTTCTTATTGGGATGAATGGTTACTTTGCTTTTGAAGTTAATTTTTGAAATATCTTCCCAATTATTCTTTCATTGACTAGACGACTTAGTTACACCTTATTAGCAGATAATTTTGCACTGGAGTTTGATGCACCTTATAACTTGTATTTATTACTGGTATTGTCTCTGAGAAGGTGACACTAAGTTTGCAATTAGTGCAGTATATTATACAGGCTTGTGAGCTACTGAATTCTTCTTGGTACTCTGCACTCTGAGACAGTCTGATCTCCCTTGCAGCCCTTACCTTTTACCCCTCACAGATTACTCTTCTTAGTCCATCAGCCTTTTCCATGCTTTTATTCCTGCTTCCATGACCTCTGCTGGTATTTGCCTCATATTACAGCACATTTAGCTGGATCCCACAGGGCTTAGCAAACACATATTAGCCTTCTGTTATGAAATTCTTGTTAAAGGCTCCCCACATCACACATCTCTCATTCAAACTTCCACTTATCAAGTGATAAAACTGATGGCAGCTCTCTATTCTTGGGGATGGTTCTGTATGGTCTGTTTCCCATCTAATTCTTATGGCACTTTAACCATATACATGTAACTTAACTAATCACAAACCCTTCCATCCGCAGCATCCTTGCTCTTACACTGGTGCAAATATTCTGATTTTGGCTTCCTAGCAGATTTCTGATGACATAGTGATTAAGTTCTGATCTCTCACCTGGTATCCCTCAGACTCACTAAGCAAACACTAATGTGTCTCATTCAGTGAAAGCCCTGAGCATTACCACAGTGGGGAGTAGCTAATCCTTGATGGTGCCTCACCAGTGACAGACCACTGATTAAAAAAAAGAAACAAGAAGACCTCAGAGAAAGAAGAGAATAGACAGACGCATTTGCGTGACCTTAAAGCAGAGCCAAAAAATTAAAGATTCAGGCTCTAAGACCTTGCCAGAAAATAAATTTAGAAAAAGAAACCATTGTGTGATTTCTAGTTTTAAGTAGGACTAAAAATACCCTATATTCCTTTAAATTTTCTATATGCCAGATCAATCATCTTTTTACATAGTCTTAAATAGTGCTACTTATGCAAGAAGTTGTTTTCAATGTAACTGACAAGAAAAGCAACTGAGGGTGTACAAGGAGGTGAATGGCAAATACAGAAGAAAAAGGAATGGCCAGGCAGGGACAAGGGAGAAGAGAAGAGATTCACTGCAGAATGTTCAGATAACAGGACAACACCAGGGATACACATACAGGCACATAACTTTCCCAAAGATCAATTGGGATGGCATAACCCTGTCTTGTCAAAGCACAGGAAATTCTTGCAAGGCATTTTTGAAAATGAAATGCTAATCACATAGTTAAAATATATTTTTCTCTTGCATATTTAAATTTTTAAAATCCATTGGTATAAAAACACCTAACATATCAAAAGCTATTGAATAATATTTGAGGAACACTGAATAAGATTTCAGGAACATGAGATTATGTTCTGATATTAACATTCTTTAAATGAGAAAAATAATCCCAGTCACAGCAGTGTTGTGTAATTCCTTTCTTGTATTTTTTCCCTATTTCAAACCTGCTCTTGCAATTTCCAGTTGCTGGGTTTTTTACATAAACTGCAAGATTTTGGGGAACTGCATCTTCCATGGGGCTGTACCTAAAACACAGGGAAAAAAAATTCCAGGAGAACTAAAATTCTGACTTCTAAGAAAATAAAAATAAATTTTTGTTTCAAGGCTACCAACTAGCTCAATGCACAAGCTGTAATTACTCACATACCTTATGGATCTCTTAAAACTCATTTCATGAAGACTGTTTCTAAAATAGAATGAAAGTGACACTGCCTTTTATCTAAACATGATCTTGGTTCTAGATCTGCCTTGGCACCAGGTTACTCTTCTATCTCAACCAGCTAGATGTTTCAGTATTTGAGGTGATGTGACATAATAATAATAATCAGCAGTTTAAGAATCAAACTACATCAGGTTTAAATGAAGATACTAACAATAATTTACTACAGCAAGAAAAGCACAATCTCATTTGAGCCAATGGTTTAGCAATAATCTAAGAGTAGTACATAGAGAATAACCATATTTTAGTGCTTAGGTTACAGAGACAATTTCCTTTCTTCATATAAGTGATAGATACACATGGAACAATTGCTGTGTGACACAAAGGCTCTGGAAAGTGTGCCTCTGGTCAGTGGAAATTAAAGAAGATGTCTGAGTTATCATGTAACATGATAACAGAAGTCACACAAACAGAAGTAACCTAACAATAACCACAGTAAAAACATAAATATTTTAAGCATTCAGAAAGCTGCTTGAAAACAAATCAAAGTTGCTATTCTTGGATTCTGCCTTAAATTAGCCTTTTCTCTTGCTTTAACTCCAACTGCAGAATTTTCTACTCTGTTCTGCCATGTACACACACACACATCTGCTGTGTGTCTGCTAACATATGGTATTGCACTAATTAATTGCTAGAAATCAGCCAGGCTCATATTGCTCATATCAAAAAGAGTATACCCCCAGAATATTTTACAATAATGATCATTTCACAGATTCATTGCAATAGCCACTGTTTGGTCAGAAAGCAGCTTTCCATGAGAGAAATGATGAATTACACCATCATTTAAACTTGATCCTGTTGTTTTAATATTGCAGGTTCACTGTTACATGAAAGGAAAACATCAGAATAAGTGCATGTCAATAAATACCTGGGCATGCCAAAAAATGCCTCTAGTACTTTTGGAACCTGGCCCCACTAATGAGGCCAGAAGTGTAGAAAGCACTGGGATAATTCAAGTCCAATAAACTTGCAACACAGCATTTTAAAAGGGATATGTTTTAGTGCTTATGTTTTTCCTACTGAAGATGCTATTGAAATGATAATATTTTTATCTCTGGCCACGAAGGTTATTTCTGCATGTCTTTTAGGTATTGTGCAATGTCATGTGGCTCTCTCACTGTGAAGTAGATTTGGTGGTGACAGAGTAACTCCCTTCAGCTTTTGGTCACCTTCTGCTGGTGTGCTCACCAGCAGAGAAGCAGTTCCAGAGCTACTTGCCAAGTGACATAGCTGGGAATTCACGAGACAGAGCTCAGACCTCATCCCAGTCCAGTGTGAGGTTAGAGTACTGCAAGCAGCATGGCTCCCTTCACACTGTCTCATCCATGGATTTTCCAAATCAAAGCACAGACATAACAGCAACAGCCTGAAACCCTCAAGAGGGGAAGAAAGCAGCTGTGGACTCCACTCCATGGACTCAGAAATATAAGTCCTGGTTCCTAATATATTTTTTGGAGAACATCTTATATATGACTCCTGCTTATATGTTTAGGTATTCATAGCATATGAGGAAAATCTAACTTCCTCAGAGTTGACCTTATAGGTGACTCTGTGTCTACAAGGAGACTAAGAAAGGGCCCATGCACATCTCCAGGGATCTGCATGTAGCCAACTACTTCATTGTATTCAGATTTGTTTCAACATGGTACACCAAATAAAACCACAGGTTTATCCAGATTTAATTTAACTTGCATATAAGATTTTGCAGCTAATATGTGGAAGGACTTACATATCCCAGAGACCTGTGTGAGACTGAGCAGGCAGCACAGGATGAATCATTCTGTATGCAAACATTTCAAATGGTTAACAAAGGAGCCAACTGACAAAGAAACAGGAAAACAAATAGGGGTTTTCAGAAGCAAATCAAGAAATATGTGGTACTAAAGTCTGTCAAGCCATTATTTGATTTAATACCACAGACCGGTATGAAATAAAGGAAATTATTCAGAAACACTTCAAAGGAAAACAGAGTTTTAATCAGAAAAAAAAAAATAACCCAAAAAACCCAAATCAAACTTGATAAAAAAGATTCCTTCTGGCCGCATAATGAATCTATTCCTTGGTTACACAAAGTGTGGTATCCCAGACCTGAAGGGCAAGAATTAGTCAGGACCACAGTAGTGACATGATACAGAACTGTGAGAGTATGTGTTGGTGTAACCCAACCCAGAAACAACTTCTGCAGATATCACTATGACATTTGATAAAGCAATTATCTATAGGTTTCAGAGTCCAGAACTGCATGGAACTTGCCACTCTCAGGGTCAAAACAGAAAGACATTCCAAGTTGAGAATGAATTCAAGGATTAAGCCTCTGAAATTGTGTTTTCAAAGGGAAACACAATATTCATGAGAAAAGCTATTTAATTCTACTGTCTGCTCCTCAGTGTCTCACTAACATGGTTATAGGATACAGTTAAATCATAAAAATGATTTGGCAGCATCTTTTAATATAAAATATTTTTAATTGTGCAAAACAGTCTTTGTGTCTGTATCTCATTAGGACAAATTCTAGCTAAATATAAACTTTACCACTTGCAATTGAAGGTTTTATTAATAGAAACACTAACATGACTTTAATCATAGCACCAACATTATAATTATGAATATTTTATGACTAAACAATTTTCAGAGGAATGATATGATAGCCAAAACTATTAATAATGGAAAGCAGTGAATTGCAGACAAGTAGAACTGCCTTTAGAATTAGAACACCGTTACTGAATATAATTGATAAGACACAATAGCCTTAAAGAAACTTTGAGATTTGTATTGTTTTTCTTTTAAATGATGCAAATCCCTTGGCAGCTAAGTAAGGGAATACATAGATAAGAAGTGTGAGACAAAGAACTGTCACCACAAGGCTTAAGAATTGAATGGAGGTGCAGCTCACACTGCAGGAAGGTGAGCTTGCACTTTTCCAAAGATCACATTTCCGCTGAGTCTAACTGAATCAAAGATAGTACCTTTGGGAGCTTGAAGAAAAAGAAGGAAAAAGAGAAACACGAGCCTATGAACTGTTCGTAGCCTATGGCCTGTTCACTGTGGTAAAACATGGAGTGATTACACAAGGAATGGAACAGGTCCACAATCAGAAGACCAAGTTCAGGCAAAAGAGCAAGTGCCAGTGGACTGCAGTTCTGTCCACACCTTAAAGCCTTTGCACAGTACAATTCAACCCAGGTTCCTGTTGTAAAATCTTTTTAGGTTAGCCCGTGATCCTCATTTATCTTCACATTTTGACACTGGTATCCTGAATAGCGTGGTTGTTTTGTCTTAGTCTGAGTTGCAGGACTAACACTTACACCTATCATACCAGATACCATTTAATCTCTTCAATTGCTCAACATTTAATAGATTCATTAATGCTACAGGACTAAATGTGAATTCAACCCTACCAGTTTTACAAAGAAACTTCTTACACACGGTGTCTAAAGCCTGTTTCCCAGGACTTAAAGGCAGCCATCACTAAAAAAAGACTGTTTGATTTTGGAAACTTAGTGTTGGTTCCCAATTCCTAGCTCTGCCTATAACTGTCCTATGAAAAACTCTACCTATAATCCTTCTAGCCTCTGACAAAGAGCTCTGCCTCAGTATGGTATGGGAAGCTGATCTGAAAGAGATGAGAGCCAAACCTGGAACTTCACTGGAGGCTTGAATTACTGTTTTGTTCCATACTGGTTTTCATACATCCTTCATTATTCTAATTCCCCTTTTCAAAACACCAAGGCTGACACTTCTTCCACCACCAACTCCCACTTAATAATTAGTTTCCTCTTCCTCCTCGCCCTCAGCTTCTCTGAGAAAAGCAAGACAATGAAGCCAGCAAGGTAACAGGAAATTATATATCAAGCAGATGCAATAGGAAATATGTTTATTCTTCATTCTCTCTCCACCCAGCTCTCTCATTCATCTCACATTCACATTCTATAGTTTTTATGTGCTGTACATTAAAAGAACTTACTGCTATTTGCTCACTGATGGTATATAATCAACATCTGCTATATGACTCAAGGCTGCCCTGCAGAAAATAGTGCATTTCTATTTGTATGCATGGGCTCTATTGATCAGAGCAGCATTTTGTTTACTTATATTTGCTTTTCTCATTCTCACTGTCTTGTCTTAGTAAATGGAAAAAAAAAATTACAAATACATTATCTATTGTAAAAATGTCATGGACGTAGGACTTGCAATCTATTTGCCACTTCATTTTAAAAAAATAGCTTCTTTTCAAGAAAAAAGATGCAACGCTTATTTGGAACAGAAAATGTAATGAATGGAGCCACAAGGTGTCTTACACTTACCTAAGCTGTATTTGTTCAATTTACCACCTAACATCAGAGCAGTGTAAAATGGACTTCACATACTTAAATATGCCTGGGGTTGGAGTTAATTTTTGTTATTGGTGGTTTTGGTTTGGTTTTTTATCAATTTTTTTCATTAGGAATTTTACATTTTTAATAGCACAATGTGATGCGCTATTAAATAATAATAGTTATGTTATAACTATTATTATAGCTATATTATGACTATAACATAATATAGATAATATAGACCTAGATCCAAATATACACATAGTTGTAACTTCTTTCTACAAAAGCAAACCTCTGCAAAACAATTTGAGACAGAAGAAAGGATATTAGCATTGAACACAAAATTATTACAAAGTCTTTCAGAATTAGGTCACTTTTAAGTGAACTGTGTGAGATATTCCAAGACAGCATATTTTTTTGAATTTAAACTGCTGTCGACTTATCTCCGTAAGCATAAATTAAGGGAGACAGGCTGGCAGAGGGTGAGAACTTAATCATATTTTTTAGCTACTGTCAATTGCCAATAAAAACTTATAGCTGAAGTCAAACTTTTAAAAGTTAAGCTTACAGCTGCTATGTCAAGGAAGTGACCTGAATATGCCATCATGATCTTTCCCCTTCCCAGGAGGCCGATAAATGTTATGCCGAAACAAGGAAGGAGACTCTTTTTTCACACAGTAGTTCCTCATAATTAACTTCAGTGGACCCAGAGACACTGAAGGCTTGAACTAAGCTTTCAAAAGTGCCATCACAGCAGCAGTAGGGGTCAAAAGTTCTTGGCTAGCAGTTCTGCCTGAAAACTATAGCAGAGCCAAAGGAAAATGTGTCTGTGAATGATCTTTATAAAGTTGTTTTAAGAGGCTTTTACCAATCTACAGAAAGACCTTCAATACAGTGAAAATGCTGTTTGGAACCATGGCTTTATCCATGGCCACAGTTATGCTTCTGGTTCCAGTAACTGGTCATTCTCTGCAATTCCTACTGTTCTACTAATGGAGTCGAGTTTCAAAAGGAGTAAACATAGCACTTAGAGCACACCGTTAGCATTTTATATGAGGTAACTCCAAGGGGATAAAAAAAGCCAACTTTGCTGAAAGGAAAGCAAGCAGACTGGAGGACTTGGCTCTCACCATTTGTTTTTAATAGGATTATCCCAATGAAAGAAAAGTTTATACAGGTAGCTTCTTTACTTGTATATTTAGGAATAATGATTTACAAAGATTTGCCAGAGGCATATACGACTGCCTAAATAGTTTTTTGTTCCACAGATGATAGGGGTTTAATTACTAAGTGTTCCTCATTTAAGCAAATGAGAGCAAGAACATCACCTGGTTATCCACTCTCTTCTTTCTCACATTTACAATCTAGGAGAAATACCCCATCAGTGTCTTTATACTTTCTGACCTCAGAAGTTGTGATTCTAACCTCCCTGTAACTGCAAATACTCGCCCTGACCCATGTCACCATTTTAAGCTCAGTGCAAATCTAGCTATGCCATTGACAGTCCCAGTTATGTCAATCTTTTACTTGCAATGATATGAGATCTGGTAATACAGGGCTTTGTTTTCAAGTTTCCCTTTCTGTCAACTGCCAAAACCTGGATGCAAAGTTTGTACTTAAACAGAAATTAATTGTTCGTCAAATCCACCTCTGAGAAAGGAAAACAAGAACAATTTTCTCCACTGTGTTGTATATTCTGAGCAACAAAAGATGGAATAAACACCTTTAAAACTGTTATTTTAGGATGAACTAAAATGCTAGGAATCTTAAGCATTTGGGGAACTGATAACATAAACTAATATAAAATTTGTGTTGAATTCACCTTAAGCCTCATATTACCTGTCTTCAGTCATAGACTCAGAAAAGAGTATCCCAAACCACTCAGAAAAGAGTATCCCAAACCACCCAGAAACTCAAGGTCAAATTCAGTAAGAGCCAGAGCAAAGCAATAAAACTAATCATGCCTCTTCCAGGTGACAGTCTGACAAAGCTTCTTTATTCATTACATCATATATTTATATATGATCTGGGAATCTAATGGATTTATGAGCATCAAAGTCACCTGAGCACAAAGGCAACAGAATAGAACCAGAAAGAGGAGCTGAAATAGAATAAGAGCTCTGAGTGCCACTCAGTGATGGGGAAGTGTGGGTCTGCAGAGACAGTGCTGGGCAGGGACCAGCTACCAGGGAGAACAGGATGTGTGCAGGTGTGGGAGCTCCACTGACGTTCAAGTTAATGTGGCCACTAAGTAGGATCAGGGATATCCAGAAAAAGTTCTCCTCTGATTATCAGCTGCTGGACGCAGAATTAAGCTACGATGCAGCCTGTGTTAATGCAGATATCCTTTTGTGTGTCCAGCTGTACTTTGAATGTGTCCTTGTGTGCAAACCTATTGCACACAAAGGCTGCATCTAGCTGAGCCTGGGCACACCAAAACCTCAGCAGCCACCCTGCGACCAGGTGAAGAGTCTGACAAACTCAGTTCTACCAGAGTGGGAAGGAAGAACCCCTGGGTGATAGGTGCACTGAATTCTCTGGCAGCAAGGATGAATGAAAACTAGTTTAGTGAGAGAAATTGAATTGTTACATGAGATTTTAGCAATATGAATCACCCACATCAATTTAAACACATTTCTACAGAGAGCAGTAACCCCACTGGGACAACCTTATCAGGTGGAGATCATACAAACATAACATCTTGGGCAAACAGGTTAAAAGCACTCTGCTTTTGAAGCCTCTAGAGATTTTTGCATCTGGGTACTCAATGGGCTATATTGACCTGCAGCTACCCCATAACATCTCCAGAGAAAATTTGAAGGAACATTACTCTGGGTACAGCACTAGTTCTCCATGTGGCTGAGCAAATGTCAGAAAGTTTTCAGTTGCTGCTTGGGCACCCCACTGGAAAAGAGCAAGCATAGGGAAGACCAAGTCAGCCAAATTGTCCTCACTAAATGAAGAGAAACTCAAAAAGCCTCTCTGATGTCCAAGCCATTATACTTGTTCATCAATTCTTTCAGATTTTAAGTTAGCCATGCAAGGTACAGTAAAACAGGAAGTAATATAGCACAGGCAATTAACCTTCAAAAAAGATCTTTACATGGCCCACTTGACAATTCCATCTTCGTTTTGCCAAAGGTTAAATATGTAGTTAGAAATTAATCCATCTCTTTTCTGTTCAGATCTAGGCAGAAAAGTCAGATTGACACAACTGAACAGAATATTCTGTGTTCAGCCTATGCTGCAAAGATTGCACTTTGCTGGCAAAATTGTCCAATCATTGCTACAGGATGAGAAGACAAGTAAAAATAATTCCTCTTCACACTAATGCTGGTTGAGTCCTACAGAATTCATCTAATCTGAAATATTACTTGCCCAATAATATTTGTGAAACCATTTGGACCTTCTGTTACAACTGTACATTTTAGTTCAAAACGTTTTGTATTCCTTTTCTCTCAAAAAACAAAACACTCCAGATTGCCATCCTCATGCTTTAATGCACAAAGAAAATTTAGTACATGATTGCCTAGAGTCACAGAAATAAAATCCCCATGGACTTTTCCTATACACACAAGCTAGAGGTTGAAAGAATGGAATCTTTTCTATTACACTGTGCTTATGTTTCCCTCTTCAGAATTTAAACATCCCCTAAGACCTTTCTTTTCTCTTTCCTTACATCAATTATAACATTAAAAAAAAAAAAAAAGCATCTAGCAAGCAAAACCAGAATGAAATGTCAGAGGTCTGATAACACTGAAATATTGTCTTAGTGCTTTGTATTACAGCTATAACACAATGAAGCTTCTCTGAACAAAAAAGGCACTTGGAGGCTGTGAGAAAACAGTTGACAGCAAGATCACTTCTATCCTAACAGGAGGTACCTTACACATTTTTAAATGAAATATTTCATGTGGAAAATTAACAAAAGTTAAGACATATCAGACAAGTACTTAGACAAACTTAATTGTGACTATTCCAATAGTTCTGAGTCTAGTATTTGGCAAATGGTTTTGGACAAGGTGGAGTTGTGGGGAGGAGGGAAGAGTAACACAGAAAAAGTCATCCCTATTTTCAAAAGGAGAATTGAGATTTTTCCATTTAGATAAGACAGATATGTCTCTTCTTTCATAAGACATATAACTTACATAAAATCCTTTAATCTTTTAACATACTGGGTGGGGGGGGAAACCCAAAACATTGAAACACTCCCTCTCCCCACAAAAACTCAAACCAAATAATGAAATCTCAATTCTCCCTGATTCAAAGATACCTAGAGTTAGTATAGGTCTAGCCACAGTAGAAAGGTAGGCTCATTAAGACAAAGCAAGCACAGGAAAATAGTTCAATTTGCTTTCAACGGCCTGCTTTGCCACAGAAGTCTTTATCCATAAAAGGTAGCAAGTTTTTTGTGCCATCATGGTAACAAACCAACATCATCACATCTTTAGTTCAGTCAGGCCAAAAAAAGGGGCAGTGGAGAAGCAGGGCAGGCCACCTGGGCTACTTGCAGTAATGCAGCACAGTGCAGAGCAAAGACTTAAAATTCAAGCTATCAATAATAAACCAATTTTCAGTTAAAGACAAGGAAAGAGATTGTGGTCATTAAATTTTAAAGCTGAAGCTTCACCCTACTCAGTGAGGACTTGATTTCATTGTCAGTGGGGATACAGAGATCCAGTAGCTGCAGTGTAATTAAAATCCCATCATAATCAATTCTGTATCCTCTGTGAGGGGTCATCTCAGTTTCCCACACTCCATGAGAGAGCTAACTGCTCTTTGGGAGTACTTTTAAAACAAAATTATAAGCATAATGTTATTTAGGTCTGGCATGAAAACATCAACAGTATTTGCAACAGTTTAGAAAGGTGCCCTGTAATACCACACTAAGTTTTAATTGATGATTTTTATCAAGTATAGGGTATTTCAGCAGGGGCTTGGACTGGAGGAAAGGAGTAGGAGAGGAAAATGTTTAGCTAGGGGGAATGGGAAGGAAGATGAACATCTTGGATTTTGCTTGAGAAACTCAGAAGTTCATCAAGATGTTTTAGTTGCAATCTAAGGGCAGTTGTGTCTTATCTTCAAGGTATTATGCACTTGAATTTGATACTTCTTTCAAGCACTAAAATAAAGCAGTTTCTAGCTTAACTGCAATGTTATTCTAAGGAAAGGAATGCCTACGGCGCTGTCATTTGTGACCTTTCGCAGCTATCAGATGTAATGACTTCTGCCTGCTTGCCTTGGCTAAATTCACTTTCAGGCCTGTAATAAGAAGTCAGAACTACAATAATGCTTCATTATGCCACACAACATGTGCAATTTTCTTATGCTTTGTGAAGAACACTGAATTAAAAATGGAATTTGCCAAAAGAAATATCAAGAACTTAAAAGTCAACAGACATCAGAAAAGGGTACTTATTTTTTGGCAGTGGATGGAATATGACCTTTGAATTTATTCACATTTGAAAGCTCTCTTCCCTTTTTTATTTTAATGGCCCAAATGTAAAAATATTTTAAGAAAATGACAGTAGTACTTTCTCAATTTCATTACTGTTAGCATAATTCCAGAGTCTGGTAAGTTTTATATTCCCACAAGGCTGTGTAAGAGTCTAAGGTTACAAAATCCCTCTAAGAAAGAGAGGGACAAAGCCCATAGTTCCAAACATAGAAACCACTTCATGTGGATTATTTACTGCACATTATAAGACTTGCCTTATGAATACATGGTTCCACTTATCAAAGACACATCTAGACCTTACAAGAGAAATTATTTTCTAAAAACCTTCCAGAATTAGAGTCAATATTTTGAAAACTGTTTGAGAAATCTTCTAGTAGGTTCTGTCTAGAATTCTAGAAAATTTTAAAACTCTCTTAAATAGGAGTTGAAGTCTTCAGTTCTTTCCTGCTTTAGGAATAAAAGAATAACCAAGACAGTGCACATGGTAAGTACTTTCTTATCTATTATAAGGTTATTTTGTTCCCCATTCTTTGGTAGTGTCCAGTGCTGCATAATGTAAAAAAAGAAAGTGAAAAGTGAAAGAGGACCTTAGAGAGTATCTAACTGAGACACAAATATACCTTGCAAACATCTTTAATACAAGGTACCAATAGGGATGTAGGTCCATTTTTTCCTGCCTCTCCTCCTTTCAGCTTAAAAAAAAAAAAAAAGAAAAACAACAAAGTAACTGAAAAATCTCCACATGCACACTGTAGACCTCAGATCCTGCTCCAAATGAAATAAATGTTAAGCAATTCTAATAAATTATTCAACTTATGTTTTCCTTACAATATATTCCCTATAGACTTTAATGAATAGATTCAAATTTCTAACTATGACATGATATTTTCTCTTAGTTGCTTTGAGAACTAGGTCAAACTAATTTGAGGGTGGGGGTGGGAAGAAATATTTTTAAAGCTTTGCTAAAGATTTTGGTCTCATTATAGCATTTACTGTTATTGACCTGAGTAGCAAATATAGCAAATATATATAGCAGAAAAAAACCTCTGTGCAATACACAGTCCCAGAAAACTCATGCAAAAACTGATCTACTAAATGTGTCCAAATTTTCTACAATATCAATTTAAATTAGCCTTTTATGATTTTTTTTCTATCTACCTTTTTTCAAGTTTGCTATACTGAAATTTTCAGTTTCTTCCACCAGAGCAATTTTTACTTTTCATAGCTGGTAGCATTAGGGTCATCAGAAAGCTCACAGTGACACATGACATCCTTTAAAGATAAATTACTTTGTGTTATAACAATAAATGTTATATTCTCTAAATGGAAATTGACTTTCTGAATAAAAGCATATAACCTTAATAACCTCCTAGATATCACCATGATTTGTAGAAAAGAAATGAGTCTGGTCAGAGGTAATAGACATTCATAAGTAGGGCAGGAGTAAGTATGAGAGAAGTAATGAAAGAGGTTAATAGTTAGCAGTGTCTTTGTGACCTAGGTAATGACTCCTGGGGTAATAAATGCAGTAAAATAAAGAAGTGTTTGAGCAGAGTCTTTTTTGAGCCCATACAGCTGGATTCTGTTCTGCTTGCAAAACATCTCTCTATAGATTATGTACAAAGAAAGGGAAAATTTACATTGGTTGGTCCTGCTGTACTAACTCTGAAATACTTAAGAGTTACAGTAATAAATCTGCAATAGTAATTCCTACCAAGATAATAGCTTTTTAACTATCTTGAGAACTCTCTGAAAGAAAGAAGAAAGTAATACTGTCCTGTTATTAAAACTAGAACACAAGTAATACAACGATAGTAATTTCTGTAGTTGTTTGTGTTCAAACTGTGATCTGGTTGTTCCATTGACCCACACTGGACAGCATTCATCTTTTGCTCACTGAATCTTACCATGCCTCATTTGCCAGTCAAACAATTTTCTAAGCTCTGAAACAAGCAGTGCAAAGCAGAAGACAGAATATATTAGTATTCTGTGTGTACAGCTTTCCAGTCCAAAGGAGGGGCTGCCTTAGTCCTTCCACATTTTAGCAGCCAATAAAATGTTCTGTCATAAGAAATTGAATGAGTGAGAGAAACATACTGAAAAATCATCCCAATTTAAGGTATTTTTCCTTCCTTAGTCAATGCAGCAAATAGGCCAGTTCTTTCACAACCATTGCCACATTATGAGTTAACAGTGGAAACCAGCATATATGTTCATTATGTTCCCTTTGCAACTTCCAAACAAACGTGACCACGTGCTTACAAGGATCAGTTATTCTTGACAATACTATATGATAAAGCACCATATTTTCTTGACTCATTTCACTTATAATTAAAGAGCACCAGATCTTTTGTTTTAGTGAGAAAACTCCCAAAATTTTGCAACACTATTTCTTTACCATGGCCCTAGACTCAGGAAGCAATATAACTAATACTTTGACATCCTCAGATTTACTCATCTGTTAATATGACTGGAGCCTGTGAATATCTTGAAGTTACCTGCATACATCTTTCTCAATAATATCTTGCTAGAATAAAACAGTTTTAAAGTTACCCTTTTCCTAAATCATGTATGTACATGAACTGTCATACACTCAGATGTGATACACATGGTATCTAAGTCAACTTTTCCAAGCAAAGATATATATTTTCATTGTGCAAGTAGTTTTGTCTATAGATTAAGCAGATATGAACCCAATATGTGACAGCAGGGAAACTGTACCAGACAGAACCCAGCAGGCAGAACATAAATTCAGGGTGCCATTGAATCAATTGCAGTCAATAGGGACCTAAGGGTGAGGTTGTATTAAATAGAAAGACAGCTCAGAAAAAGAAGTGCAAAAGAGACTATTTCATCACAGGTTGGAATCTATTTTGTAGATAACAAGCTCAAGAATGGGGCTTTAGAAATAAGTGGATCTAGCCCAAGAAAAGCTGTGTGAAACGTCTTTATAGTTAGCTTAATTTGACAATCAGGCAATGGAAGAGAACCAAGGAAACATCTTAAAGTAAAAGCTACAAGCTGCCATAAAGCTCTAAGTGTTTGTTTATTCTTCTGCATCACAGTCTCTAAACACAATTGCTATAGTAAGTTTTTCACTGGAGTAAAATAAATCCATTTTCACTTTTACTTTAAAGGCTGCCCTGACTTAAATGTTATTCACAGCAGTTAAATTGTAGTCATTCTCTTCTCTAGAGAGGTATATCTAAACAGAGGCATCAGATAATCTTCACAGGGAACCAAACATCAGCTACAAAACTGAGGATCTTGGACAGTCCCACATGAAATGAATCTTACTTTTAGGTATTGTTAACACGGAGGATGGGTTTTGAAGACACACTACTCCATCAGAAGATTTTTAGTCTGTGGCAAGAAATTTGCAAGGTGGCCCTGTACCTCTAGGGACCGCTGAAATTTTTCCCAATTTCTCTCAATTCCACTGTGAGATCATTCCATTGTCTCATTCCACAGTATTACTAGCATTACACTGAAATATCCCTTGTTTGACACAGCACAGCTTTCAAGACTGTTTTACCACCAGCCTGTAACAGAAGAAAGACAGAAAAAAAACCTCATCCACCTTGTAGATAGAGGCAGAAACAAGAACACATTCCCACATCAATCCCATCAGCCAGAAAAGTTCTGTATCACCAGATCCTGCTTCCTCTCTAACATCTAGAATATAACCTTCCTCAAAGAATCTTTGTTATTACATCATTAACCTCTTAGTCTGAATTGCGTCTTTACTTTAGTTTACTTCCTAGGATTTTAGTTCATTTCATAATTCTATCCAGTTAGGTCACTTTCCAAGCAAAGAGTGTTCTTTATTCCATATTTCAATCCCTATTGAATCTGAAGGGTGGCTTTTCATGCAGAGGCACTAAGTCCTTTAACTTAACTGGTTGGTTTGAAACACCCTTTGCTTAACTTTCACACCACACTAGTCACATTTTCATTTCTCATTTCAGTAAATTTAAATACACGAGAGCAAAACACAAATGAGAATTCTTTGTATTCAACTGACTTCTGCAAAAGTCCTGTGCATTTTCCACATGAGTTGTTCCCTAATCTCTATCAAACTGTACACAGAATAAATAGCAGACAGTAGTGTGCCTTTTGCACATAATAAAATACCCGAAGACAGAAACGTCTTTGGAAAAATCAAGAATCAAAGATACAAAAGGCCACTCTAGAATAAAAATATTCAATGAGAATAATATTAATAGCATATCAAAGAATATTACAGTAAATTAGTCTAATCCTATTATAAAAGGGCCTTAAAATTTCCTACCATAATTTTTATGTGAACTGGAAGGGGTTTTAGATGAAAGCAAGTCTTCATTTGAAAATATCTAACAACAAATAATATATTATGACAATTCACAACTTTGTCCTTAGATGAGCTTCATTTACTGTTTTAATTTTTCCTCTTTCTAGTCTGAATTACACAGGACCAGGTTGGAAGAGACCTCAGGAGGTCTCCAGTCCAACCACCTCCTCAAACAGAGGCAGAGCTCAGATGAGGTCACTGGGGCTTTACTGGGGCTTGACTGCCCTCAAAAGGAAAAAATCATCTCCTCATAACCTGGTCAGAATTTATGCTATATACATCACAAGACTTGCAAATTCCATTAGTTAAATTCAAATTTATCAAAAGAAAATCTTTCCACCCTGCCACTCCAAAATCACCACTGCTTTAAAACTGGGTTTTGGGATTACACCAGACTGAACATCCCACTCTGTGGGTAAGACATGCTGAGTGATTTGGCTTCAGAAAAGCTTTGGTGGAACAAAAAATGAAGCACTAGTGGGGAAGAGCTACTAGTCTAAAACCTAGATTTTGAAATCTCAGTGCTTTCCTATAAATGTGTGCAGGCACATGCCATGATCCATGCAATAATTCCATTGCATTTGTGCCCTGTTTGCATATTAATTTTACAAATTTTAAATGTCTCTTCTACACTTGGCCCAAACTCACATATGAAAACAGGCATTTCTTTGTCCTTGCATTCTCTATCCAGTCCAGATAAGCAGTCTTTTCTTCAATCTTCTCCTTTTCTAATGTTTCTTCTCCTTATCTAGGAGCAAGCTATTTTCTGCTAAGGAACTCTACTGTGAAGACTTTGTCGCCAGTTTCTCAGGAGTGTCACAGGTTCCTTCTTTGATGATAATTTATGACCCAATAAGAAGCTACTTTTAGTTGCTTACTAGTAGGCTACAAAATCATAAAGCATGAAGTTTTGGTCACTGTCAAGGGCCTATATGAGAATTTATAAAAACCCGAAGCTTCCTCTGTACAGCAGCAACACAGTTAACATCAACCCATTTTGCCTTTAGCCAAGAACTGACCCAGCTGAAGAATAAATTGAAATTCTATTTACTGCAGAATATCCCTTTTCTCACATGAAAGCTCACTAACCGGATAGACCTATACTGTTAACAGTGAATCATACAGAGTGAGAACCCTTAACATTTATTTCAAGTGGGTTCTGACCATCATTTCCACCAGTTTATTCATTATATGATTTTTGTAGCAGATATTACATGCAGAGAGACCTATAAATCTGTGACAGATTGACTCACTCTCTTAACCAAATGAGTTTTGTTAGAGGCTCCAAAGGAGGTAAAGGCCATAGGCAGTCCACAAACTCTTCCAGATTTAATGTGTTCTCTGAAAACCCACAAATGAGCATCAACATGTACTAGTTTACAGTGATACAGTGAGCATTAACACATACTAGCTTAGAACACAATCGTGCAATTAACACATGAAAGACATGTAGCTTTTGCAAGACTCATTCACAATAAGGACAAAGTTTTGATTACAGGGAGTCTCAAGAACACCTTTCCCATTGTATACAATTTGACTAAGAGCCAGCACTTTATTCCATGAATACAACAGCCTCAGTGAGCCCTTTTTGACCCCTCCTCACCAGGCAGCGTGGCTGTAGAGCAGTGATCTTCCCTTGAGCTGGGACCCCTGTCAGTGTCACTCCTCTGGGCACAGACCTTGTACCATCACATCTCTGCTGAGTGACCAGTGTCACACAGCCTTGGGGTACAATTTGTGCCTGGGGAGTCTTGAATCACTTTTCAAATGACTGTGCTGTACAGTAAGAGAATGAACCTTCCCATCAAACTTAATAAGTTTCACTTTTAGAGCACTATACTAAGCCCATTTCTGCTATTACTTTCTGAAAGTCCTTCTTTAAGTGATCTAAATCACCTATTCAAAACAAATATGCCATCAGCCAGATCCTAAATCAGGATTCACAACAGGACTGTGCCTTCTTATCAAGTTTCTTTTGTGCTTAAGCACAATCAGGATGTGCCAACAACTACTCTTCTACTCTATAGTGCTAAATGTGAAAAGAAATATGCTTTCATATTGTACAGCAATAAAAAGTATATTTCAAGCCATCTGTGGAGGTGATTTGTTCATTATCCAGACTATCTCTGATGAATTCTACTATTACATTTTCTGGATCAAAGATATAGTGTCAGAGTGGAGCTTGGAGGGAATAAGGTGGTAAAACATGGTATAAGAGAAGGGTCTATGATCATAAGACAATCAGCAGCTAAGTGCAGATTAACTCTAGACTGACATCTGGTTTAAATTTCAGTATTTATTCATATAAAATATCAAATACTGAAAGAAGATCAGAAAGAATCAAACTGCATTAGTTTTGTGATTCAAGGACAAAACATGACTTGTTACCTAATCCTATACAGCTGTCTTATGTACACCACACTAAATTTCCTATGTAACAGCTTCACAAATTAAAGAAGCAATTAGGCATATCAAGTCAAATAAAGACTGTTAACATATTTAGTTTTCCATCTTGATATCACAAATATTGAATTTTGAGTAACGTTGCAAATAATTTTTCCCAACCCAGATGATGAACAAGCAGTTCCATAGTTATTTATAAACAGTGCCCATCTAAAGGAGAAAGGTACCAAAAGGCAACATCATCAGAACCTTCCAGCACATGAATGTACTTCCTGCAAACTCATCATTTCCAGTTCATGTGACAATCTGATTACCACATATAGCACTGCAGATGGGATTACACCATATGCACACACTGACTGCTCATGACCTGAGAAAGCTCTGTGTTCTGCTTTGACAAGTCTCATAATTAAAAAATGAATGAAAAATTCAAGGAATCCTATGCAGATACCACAGCTAGAGTTGTAAAGACTGGCCCCAGAGTGAGACTCTCAGATCTGTTTACATCAACACTCTATCAGGCTTTGGCAAGTACATAAAATTCTCAATCCACTAAGACCTTTGTCTTCTGAGGTCTGCTCTCCTTCAGAAGTCCTTATCTCTTCATCAGAAAACTCAATTTATTTGTTTATAGGTCAGAAGTGTGGATCAGGTTCCACTAATAAAACATGAGACAAAAGACAGCAGTACTGGCTTAGCTTTGGAGCTACTGAGAATTATCAAACCAGCTGCAGGACCAACTTTAGCCTTTCGCCTTCCAGTGATCAGGTCAGGCAAAATCTAGACAACCTGTTTACACACAGAGCATTACGAGCACCATGAATAAGGAGGAAATTCTTAAATTAAAGTGGTATGAAAGGAGAAAGTCATAAAAATACATCAGTCTTGGATACTATAATAAAAAATCCTGTTAACTCAAATTATGACCTGAAATTTCTTCTACCAGGTAGAAACAAAGAAGCAAAGAGAGCTGCAGGCTGGCAGTTCAGTCCTACTCTTAAATAAAACTGTGATAAGGAAAATGAAGAGAACATGTAAAAGACAGAAGATCATCCAAGCTAAAAATAAAGAAATTAATATACATTGGTTATGAGACAAATAAAAGGTTTTGAAACAGTCAGAAAGAGACAGACATTTTGGAAAATTATTCTCACAGATACAATAAGGAGAAAACTAATTTGTACTAGCTTTTATAAAGTATTAAGGAGGTGATATAAATTATCTAGGAAATCCTGAGTTCTGATCTGAAATGGCTAAAATACTTGCAGTAAAAACTGAAACTACTGCCTACAAGGGATTCAGCAAAAGTGAAAATACTGTGCTGGTAAACTGCAATTTACTACAATCAGTAATTCTTTCTAGTCATTGATTAAGTACAGTGAACTGGATTTAGTCAAATAACTCTAATATTAATTGCTCTTAAATCTTAGGTGACTTCATTTTTACCAACTTTGAAAATAAATGCAAACTTTAACTCAAATGGTTTTTTTGTGCTTCTTTTAGTTGCAAGTAAGTGAATTTGTGTTAAAAAGTACTGCTGATATCCACAAAATCTTTTTGCCTATCCAGAGCCTGGCGTGCTGCTTCTGCTTTCCCTGCTAAACCAACAGGATCAAAGACATTTCTGTCTTCAAAGTAGCCTTGAACTTTAAAAATACCATGTAAAGCTTTGCCTTTCTCTAGGCACTCAGTTCATGCTGTTCTCTCTGTAAAATATGTTTTGTTCACTTTCCGGAATAGAGTAATAATGTCATTTTTTTTTAAATAGTAATTTACACTTGCTTTGATTTTTCCAGGTATCTCTGTGCATCACATTATTCTTAGTCATAAACTTGGTCAAAACACTTTTAACACATTTGATTTCAGAGAAAACCTTTGAGAAATACTACACTAACAGAAAGCAAGAATATCCATACATTATGGCGTGATACTGCTGATAAAATAACTGGATCAGTTTTCATTAAATTCCATTGGGCAACATTAAAAAACAAATTTCAGACAGGTAAGGCACTTCCACTGAAAAAAAGAACTAGAACAAAAATTCAGATCTGAATTGTCAAACTTCTGATTGAGCTTATATGAACTTTAGGAGGTTCAAACCCCAGATTTACATATTTTATCAGTCCTTAATTTAAAAATCCCCTCTCACACACGCTTAAAATTTCTGCTGCTTCCAGCTGAGTGCGTAAGATCTACTGTCATTTTGAGCCAAAGGTCATAATGAAATGAAAGAATAATGTTAGGATACTGTTTCACTGCCATTATTCATTGTAAGACCAATACTGTTATCCTGTTTTAACTAATCCGTGCTTTTATTTGAATATGCTCTACTTGTGAGATCCTGCAGCAAATGCTAGCACAGGCTTATCCACAGTCTGAACACTGCAGAAAAAATGTTTATTGGTGCTCCTAATTGTGACACTGATTACATGTCTTAAATCTGTGGTTTTTAAAATTTATTTATCATACTAACAATATATATGCACATACAGACAGGTAAATGACTATTTAATACTGCAGACTGATACTATCGGAAAGAATGACAAAGACTAAGTCTGTACTTCTTTCTTGACTGCAGCTCTTATCAAAAGTCTGTGCTGAGAAGTTCTGCAAGGCACCTATAAGCTAAGAAAGACCTTCACAAGGATAATAAAAAAACTTATTTTCTGGCTCCACCTTTTACTTGTGCCCCATCAAGAGAGCTAGTGTTGTAAGAAATAGCTGTTCTTTTAAGAAGAGCTGACCTTACCAGACTTGCTAAAATTTTGTGCTGGAGATTAAGCAGTCAATGTCAACCAGAATACTGAGATACAATAGCACAGCTATTGCTGAGTCACAGGATAATAATATGATTAAACAGGGTGGATTTCTTTGCCAATGGCAGAGTAAAAAAAACATCTGCTCTCTAATGCACATGGATGAGAAAATCTGCAGAACAGAAAATCCTTTCTACAATCTTAGTGCAAGAGTCTACCTTGACCCCTGGTTTATACTCTTGAGGGCTTCACATTTGCTTGGTAAACTAGAGTTTTGATAAGTGCCAAAAAAAACAAAAAAACAAAACAAAACAAAAAAAAACCCACAAGCAAGCTGGCAGGGATCTGAATTCTTCTTTTAGGATTTTTCTCTCTGCTCTGTATGTACTTCTCACACATACTGCAGCAAGGCCCCAGCAGGACTGGACTGTAGTGCTGATGTGCATGTTAATAGAACAGCATTGTTCAAGAGCAATTATCTTGGTCCAGCAGCCTGCATTTTACAGGGTTCAAAGGGACAAGGCTAATACCACGGGAATAACAAAATAAAAAGGTGACTACATGGATATGCCTGTGTATGTCAGAAATTTAATGTTTCCACTTGTAAATAGGTTCAACTTGTTATTTCAAAGCAGGAACCCGGGAGAGTCAAATCTTGAGTACTCAATTCTCCTTGTAATGGTGGTAAAAAAGTCAGACATGACAATTGGGTGGCGTGATAGTTAATTTGCCTAGAGCACTTTATGAATATTAATCCTAACACATAGAGAGACACCATACAATTGAATAACAAAGGATAGAGAGATCCAAAACCAAACACCGAGACAGAAGGACTGGGCCACTGAGGTGGAACTTCATTTCTGTTACAAACACTGACTGGATGGTCCATGAGCATTTGTGTATCCCACAGCAAAGCAGCATCATTTGGATAACAAATCAACCTCTCACTGAAGCAATCAGACTCCTTAGTGTAGATGTAGCTAAAGTCTGAGAGGTTAGCAACAGGCCCCATAGTGGACATGATTAAAAACAAAATTATGCTGTTTCACTTTCTTTGTCTCTACTTTTTTTCTCACCCTACAGTGGATCATTTTTTAAACCCTAGTATTTGTCAAGAAAGATTGACAAATGACCCCCCCCCTGGAAATACAGCTACGTGGGGCTTTTATACTAGGTACTGCCCCATAGTTAACTTCCACAATATTTTTTTTTTTTCATTTGAGTCACTGTAAAGTAATGAATGCTTGGAAGCTCACTAACACAAGCATGTTCTCTTGTGGCCATGCTGGACACTCAGCAAGGCTATTTATACAAGGAGGACTCAGCCAAGTCCCAGCACCTTGAGGCATGTTGCCTTTCAGTATATCCTGCTGCCTCCTTCTTGCCATTCATCCAGCACAATGTGGCCAAGTGTCTGCTGCAAATTGTCTTTTTTTGGCCTTGTTCAATTAAAAAATCAATGAGTGCCAGTTTGTGCACATGCTACTTCACTTCATTTTTAAGTACTCTGGACGTATTTTCAAAAGAACCTCATGCCCAACACTTGGAAAGTTCTGTTCCTATCTGTGGCCATTTTTACATCTGTGACATGCACTGAATGTGTTGGGGTCTTGGGTGTCCTGGCCAAGAGTCACTGCAAGCCCACTCCAACCCAGCTCCAGAGGAGTTTGAGAGGCGTCCTCATCGATGTGCAACAGGCAGCTCCCCCACACCTCCCTGTAAGGGGGGAAAAGCCCCAATCAAACAGAAATTTAAAGGTCAATCCATATAGTGCAAGAGCATAAGCATAGCATTCATTAATAGTGACTCCAGACCGAGTGCGAGGTAGGAAGGTATTTCAAGAGTCAACTCTGACTTTATTTATGCCCTGCATTACTGTAGTAATGCATCTTCATTGGTTGGATGGGGAAAAAAAAAAAAACCTCTCTTTAGCTCTTCTAGAAAACTCAAAAGAGGAAGAAAGAAAAATGGTAACTAGAATCCAAGCAGACACAGCTAAAATGGCTGTTATTTATTTAGCATTAGTGAGAGATACATAATTTGCACTAACTCCTCAGGCTGAACTGAAAGGCACATTCAAAGAGCTAGAGCTCAGGAAGCTGCAAGGCTGGACACAGCAGTCAAAAGCTTCAGAACTGGAAGGTTTATCTCCTCCCTGTAGCACAACACAGGCCTGCAAGAGCATCCCCCCCTCAACACCTGTGCAGATCCACAATATTAATCATCAGCCGCTGCTGCCACAAAGGCCTCATTCTGTCTCATTAAATTTGAGACATATTTGTCAATGGTCCTAATTCCAGAAAGATAAGGTTAATATTCAGTGTTTGACACCAGCTTATAGAAAGCAGGTCTCCTCTGTTAAATGCAGTAAACACGAATGATGCAAGTGTGCTTCTTGAATTGCCATCACATCTCACTCCCTCTTCCATCTTAACACCAACACCTCTGTACTCTAATTCATTAGTCACAGCTTCTTACAGTCAATCAGTGTAACCAGTCTGAATCTTTCAGTGAATGATAAACATATCCACGCATTCCCCTGGCATGAATGTGGTGGTTAGGAAAAACATGTGTGTAGGTTTGCTGTTATGGTAATTACTGCAGAATTCTTACCACCAACATTAACCCAGGTGAATGGTCACTTATTACAGCAGTACCCTTCTTCCCTCAAGGTCACCTGTACCACTTAGCATAGATTGTATTAGTTTGCAACATCAAGAGAGATTGATTAATCAGTTAAAAAAACAAAAGCTGAGAGGAAAAGATTATTTTCCAAACCTCAAGAGTGATGCTGTGCCAGATTTACAAATTTTCCAGGATTTTTAATTCTAATAATGCATCAAATTAAAGTGATTAAATTAAATCATGCCATATGAACTCCTTTTTTATTAGAGATAAGAAGCAGATAAGGTATTGTTATGTAAACTCCAGTGGAAAATTCAATGTGCATAAAAATACCACAAGCAGAAATAGATATAACCTGTATGAGTTAAACTTGCCCAACTTTAGTCTGCTGTTTAGTACTTCCAAAACATTTTACATCTTAAATACATCTCTGCCTGTAGAAAGCTGTCAGTATTAAAACAGAGACTGAATAATGCCATCTGGCATAAAAAGCCTCACTGTGTCAAAAAGCCCCTCAAAAAACTATTGTCCCAAGTAGTCTGCAAAATTAAATACTTGACAAATAAAAAGGGAGAATGCATATATGTTTACAGCAAAACCTCGAAGAACTGATGAGGAAAGAGAAATAACAGGCAGGTATTCCATTACAGAAAAGTTAGTTCAGGATTTCATATGAAAGAAATCAGAAAACTCCAGACAGTAGCATTATAAAATGTATTTTCTAAATTTGGAGAGGTTCTGACAAAATTACATACAAGCTTTTTCCTTGTCTGTAAGAACAGTGGCATAAATATTTATTTCTATGGACTCAGATAGTAATGCTTAATATTTTTGTGTTTTCAGTGCTGCTCCAGCATGTTCAGCACTGCAGCATGGGGATCCTGGTTCTGTCTGGTTACCAGGTGCTTCTTAGAGACTTCTCCAAGTTTATCACACAATTGCTATTGACTAAAGCTTATTGCTTAATGTCTCTCAAGCTTTTTGCAGTGCATTTTCCTTTCAACTATGATGAATAATTTAGATAAAGAAAAATATGCCACCTGATTGTTCACTGTGAGAACTTACTCAGGAAACCAGCAAATCAGCACAGACTTTCCATGGCTTCAAAAGCTTATCCTCCCTCAAAAACTGACATTTTCTACTTACTGTATTTTTACTAGATATGGATCCCTCTTTCCCTCATGTAGATTTTCCTACTGCTACGAAATACTAGCTGGCACATAGCAGTAACATCTCAGCAGATGAAACAGAGAATTGATAAAATTCTTTTTCAGAATGGCTCTAAGAAGTGTTTTACAATCATAAGAAGCAAACACAAGTGGCATGTTGTCAAAAGGAACAAGTAATTTTAGACTAATAGCCAGGGGAAAGGAATGCATTGCGAATCGTGCAACTAGAAAGATGGTAATGAACAAAAGATGATGGTGACTTGTCTCATGAAGCCCTCCACACACACGAGCTCTCCTCTGGCCTCCCTGGTACAAAGAGTTGCACTCTTGGAGTAGAGTGGAAATAAAGCAGGTTGGTTTGCAATTCAAGAAAGCCCAGCAGAGTCTTCCTGCATAGTCTTCTGTGACATCAGTCATAGCAGCTTTTTCTTTTGTCACAGATTAGACTAAAACAAAATAACACAAGCCTCCCTGATTAAAAGCACAAACAAACAAAAAAAAAACCCACAAAAAACCCAGAGAATTAAAAGTAAAATGAGACATTTGGACATAAGGGAAAAAAAATCTTCCCTTATCTTCCCTGGTTCTATACCACATCTAGGCAGTAATCCCTCCCCACCCTACCTGCAAGTACTGGGCATCTACAGCACCCAGCATCATAACAGCAACAAGAACTCAGAATGTGACTATGAAAACCTCTATGGTGTTACTCTATTAGAGCATATTTAATTAGAGTAAGAAATGAGAAAGGGTTCATTTCAGCATTGTCAAGCACTTGTCCATCACCTTAGCACAACAGCAGCAATTACAAGTGCGGAATGGTGTATGCAAAGAAAAGTAGCATGGAGAACACCAAGAAAAAAATATATTTATTCTGAATATATATATATTCTTCAATATATACAGCTGTTAAATATTATAACTAAGATCAGCTGCAAAACCCTCAGCTGGCAAAGCAGACATCTCTTTATTACTAATGAGACAGTGCAACTCCTTATAACATGTTTGCTTCAAAGAAAATACCTAGTTTGTTTTTAATTAGTCTCAAAAGGAGGTTTTCATTGAATAGGAGATTCTCAAATGACAAGAGAAAAGAGAAGACTCAGCATAAGTGAAGTGAACTAGAACCAGAGGAAGAGAAGCTGAGTGTCTACTGGACAGGCTTGCCAATATCCCAGCAATTCAATGTCACTTAGAGTGGAAGCATGCAGCAAGTGTCTCATTATATTAGGGCAACTGCCACCTCTGAAGGAGTTGCTGAGGTAAGGTTTGTGTCTGAAAAGAAGTTTTAGCAATTGCTGTGGGGGGGGTTTATTTGTTTTCTTTAAAAAAACAAATTAGAATTCATTCCACAATGGGTGAAGTTAAAAAATGTCACAATACATTAAAGAAAGAATGGGAGCCCATTCAATGGCAGCAGTTCCTTTGGTTTGGTATTTTGAGGAAAGGAGTGCGTGAATGGTAATTATAAAACCACCATTTAGCACGTTATAGGAAAAAAAAAAAATAATTAGGAAAATAAGTTCCAAAGGTGCTGAAGATAATATTCTAAGATTTCCTTTTAGCGTGATGAGTGTTTTAAACTGACTCCAAATTCTAAAACAGAAATTAGTACTAATGCTGTCTAATAAGAACTAAAAAATGGTTTAAGCACTAGACTGCCAAATTTGAATGAAGGAACTTGTACACATAGAACATGTTTGAGACCAGGAAAAATAACTTCTGGCAAAAACTTAAATAAAGCAGAGCAACAAATGCACAAGGACAGGACAGCAGATAATTGCATATGATTGTGGATTTTTTCAGAGCTTTGTGCCCTGCTAATAAGAACAGCAGAACTGTCATGTTTACCTCCACAGAGAAAAGAAATTACTCCAAATCACATAAGCAGCTATCAGAGACGTATTGTTTGACACTGTTTGCAGGACTCTTCATAGAAATCAGCGAAGCTTAGCTTTCCTATCATCATTTTTTGTGAGATTCAACCTTTTTTTGACAACCTCAAGGTGATGCTGCTAATTTACTTGTCTGAAAAAAAAAAAAAAAAAAACCTTACATTCCTGCTTTTTCTTCTGAAATCCCATAAGAAAGATGCTGTGGAGTGAAAAGTTGAAAAATATGTAAAGGAACTACACACAGCTTACAAATGCAGGGTGCCTGGAATCAGTATCAGGACCTCAGAGAAGAAATTACAAATACTGCCCTAAATCAAACAGTTGCCACTAATAATAGTTAGGAACAAAAATGCAACATCCTTTCTACACGTGCTTAGATATCTTGTGATACAACAACAGAAACCAGTTATTGAGTTCATGAATCTATTGGAGAAAAAAAAAATTGTTTTAGTCATTAACTGCTGGAAAAGTGAGCACCAGTTCTTTTAACTGTTTTGCTCTTTAGATAGGATCGTTATCATTTCAACTGGTTTTAAGATCCTTTCTTTGTTTCTAACAATCAAGAAAGAGAGAACATCCTGTAATTCAACAATGCTTGCATACAGAAATCCATCATTAGCAAGTTATGTACGTTTTTCTTCACTCATTTCCTTTTACTTTCCAGTAGCACAAAGGCCATTGCTGACTATTCCATTAAGTTATCCTGGACAGTTTGCTGGATTTCATTGATATCTGATTTATTTTATCAATTGCGTATAAATTTTGACAGAAAACGAACATTATGCATCTGTTACAACAAAGAAAGTTAATGGCAGTTGTTTGGTTCAGTCAAGACACTACTTCCCATGTAGAAACACACTCAGCATGTGGACACTGCAAGGCACATGGTAGCAGGCAAAGATGGGTGGCATATGCAAATTTTCATTACCACTACAAATCTTAATATGTTCCAATGCATATTTGCTTTGCCAGTATTCAAACCTGTAAGCTCAGAAACTCATCTCCTAATGAACCCTCAGAAGTTACAAAAAACTCGCTTGACCCAGGGAGTATTTAGTTTCCTCAGATTAATAAATTATAAATTGCCAGGCCACTTCAAAAAAAGGTACACTTCTGTGTCACCTACATCATTAAAAGCCTCTGTTTTTGTAACTTCTATTCCAGTTATAAAATCCCAAATCATATTTCTTTTTTTATTCATTGTACAGTTCAGTTAAACTGATGCTCTGCTGTGGTATGTAGGTCACTTGCTTTTACTTTGAAGTACTTTATAAACACAGTAGCAAGCTGAAGCTCTTATAACTGTTCTCCCTCATCTTAGTGGTATTACAGTCCATTCAAGGGGCTTAACAATTAATGCACTTGCAACGTTTAAACTAGAAAAGCAAGAAGTTCGATCCAGACTGATAAAATATTCATATTGGGTCATACCTTATAAGTCTCCAGAAGCTAAAGGCAGTGTGTTTGCCAAGATAGGATAACAGCTGGATCCACCTGTGAAATATTAAATACAAGTGATACAATTTAAAATTACATTATCAATCAGATTTACTGTTCTAGTTGCCTTATTGGGGGAAAACCCCCTATACTTAACACAGTCCAGTTCAAAAGCACACATTTAAAACACCAGTGAAATATCAGTCATTTGCCTACTGAATCTATAATTTCTGTTCCAAAAAACCAATTATTCTAGTATTTTATTATTCCAAGTAGCATACTACTATTAGTAATAATAGCACCTTGCAATTATCTCACATAAAACACTGCAACTTTCAAATAACTAATATATTTTCTATTATTACAGAATATTTTCTTCCCATATACACTAATCTAAGGGGTCCATATATTTCTTATTATTCATATTTCCCCACATATTTCTTATTATTCTTATCTCTTACCTCTGAATTTTAAAAATCAGGAATCTTTAGATTTTGTGTCTAATAAAAACAGACACCAGTGTAAATGGTCTCTATTGATAAAGACACCATTTCTTTTTACTTCTTAGAAATCAGATTAAAACTGAAAAATGTCTACTTCTCAACCACTGAGAACTTGTCCCATTAGATTTGATCACATGCTGAATGAAAACAAAATAGAATAATTAAAAACACATGATTAAATTAAACAAAACGGAAGCCACTCGTTCTACTCTGGTTTGCTAAACAAAAGATTAAAACTTCTGTCAGGTTCTTTCTTTGGTTTCAAATTTGGCCCCTCAAAACCTCTGCCTTTGGCAATACACTCCTTTACAGAAAAATACAAGAGTCTATGAACATTTTCTAACTTTTTTCCGTATGAATGAATTTAAAAAGTAAAAAAAACAAAAAAACAAAACATTTTGCTTAAAAACATAAAACATCTAGAGGGAAAAAGCTGAAATCGCAATGACTAACTAGGGAGCTCTTGCCTGCTAAATTCCTACTAAACTAACTCTTACTCTAATGATCTACAAAGTGTCTCACTCAAAAGAAATACTTTCCCACTTATATCTTTTGGTATCAATTAATGCAGTTGCTGGCCCAATTGCAATTAGGTAATGAATGAAAATTAATTAGGCTCTATGTGTGTTGATTTGGCACAGCCTGGTTTTTGGTAGAAGGGGAGGGCTACAGATGTGGTTTCTGTGAGCAACTGCTGGAAGCAGCCCAGCACTTCACCACAAGCACTGGGGCTGCTGAGCGTGGTCATTCATGTCCAAGCTTCAGGTCAGATTGAAGCAGGAAAGGAGACTCACTCCTGGCAGTTCTGCTCTAACTCAGGAGTTCGCAGCTGCATTCATGAGACCTTTTCCCTTGAGGAAACCTCATGGAACTCTATGGAGGTTGAGCTTAACCTTCGCACCAGGCCTGTGGGTGTAACATTTCCTGCCTTGTTTCTGACTTAGCACAGGATCAGAGAGAGAACACAGCAGCAAAGACTGGGAATTAACAGACTCTGAAATGTCACGTTTCCATTTGATAAGTAAAAGCAACTAACAGCTGAAGATGACTTTAATTGCAATCTCATGTAGTAGCCAAGATAATAATCTCTCATATTCACCATTTAACACTGCAGTGTTGGTTTGGCACAGAGGTCCACAGCAAAGCTGATTTAATATAAATGACTGAACATTTTAGAGTCAGAAAGACAAATAAAAAAATTTTAGAAAGCATCCAGCCTGGATTAGTGCTATGATGTGAAAGTAGCAAATGTTTCTTCACTCTTTAGAGACAATGAGATTGCTAAAATGTTTGTAAAAGGAGTTTACAATATGAAGCCCAACACGGAGGTATAAAAATAATGCTAGCATCTAAAACCACACTGGTGCTTTACTTCATCACAAAACTATGAAAATGAGACAGACTGAATAACTCACAGATGAAACCAGGGATTACCTGAGACCTTGATCTCTCTCTTTCTGATGCAGCCACATTATCATAGAAACACATTTTTAACTTCACAGACAACTTCTGTGTACATAGTTGCAGCCCTCCTGTTAGGGCTTGTAGAAACAAGCCAAGACACAGACTCTCATTTAACAACATGAAAAGGGTCCTGGTTTATTCCTCTTTCCAGCTTGGCCATCCTGACTCTGACTGCAGCAAGCTCCTGCTGTAGGGTCCAGCTGCAGACTCTGACTGTTGGTTATTTCCTGCTGCACTCTGACTGCAAGGATTAGTTTGCAGTTTCTGACCACAGGCTCTTACCTAGCTCCACTCTGACTGCAGGCTCCAACAGCAGCTCCAACTCCATCACAGCCAGACTCACCTCAGAGCTGATCTTGTACAGCAGCAACTCTCTCCCTTGGCTTGTGCTTCTTTGTGTCTCTCGGGATCCTTCCTTCTCCCTCAGGGCTCCTCTGCCTCCTCCAGCTCCTCTTCCTCAAAAGGCTCCCCTGTCCAGCCAGCCCACCCCTTGATCACACTTTATCACTCACAGCTGAGACCCATTAAGGGCAGGGCTGTTGCTCTTCTTTGGTAATTAGTACAGCTGTGCCTTATCAGGGCTGAGGTCACCTGTGATGCCTTCTTCTACACCTACATACGTCTCAGGTATGCCTGTGCAGGTATGGGGGCCATAGGGAATGGAGTGAAGTTGAGCCTGGGAAAAAGGGTGGGGAAAAGTGTTTTCAGCTTTTTTTTTTTTGGTTCTTGACATCTAACTATTATAAACTAAATTAACTTTTCCCAAACCCAGCCTAATTCCCTGTGATGGCAGTTGGTAAGTGATCTTCAGATCTTTGTCTTCACTCACAGCTTTTTTACTTGCTTTTCTTCCCCCATCACACTGAGAAGGGGGAGTGAAAGAGTGTCTGGGTGAGCAGCTGGACAGGGCCACCCCATCATTTACACGGCACCCAATGCTGGACCAACCTACAACTCTGATATAAACGGTTTTATGCTCTACAGCTGAGCTAGATGGACATTCTCAGGGTGGTATGGCCAAGCTTATCCCACAGTAAAAACATGCTCTGCTGAACCTGTTGTTTTACTAAAATATGCATCTTTTCAAATGAGAGTCGATTTGGCTGAGTTCTTGGTGCTAATAAAGCATCTTACTGGAGATGAGCAATGCTGTAAAAATATCTAGACCTGAACACTGAGAAGAAAAGCACAAACAAGGATCTGCATGTCTTTATTAAACATAGAGGACAACAACAGATTTATCAAAGAATTTTAATATATGTAGCATCACACAAAGGAAACCACTGAGTACCACTGTACATAGTAGTGTTAGTCAAAACTGGTATGATAATGCAACACAGATTTTACACAAAAAACCTTGAGCAAAAGATTTGGCAAAATTTTAACATTTTTGGCAAACAACTTGTAGAAGTAATTTTGCAAAAGAAAAACTGGTCATTACTAGCACTGTGATCACACTAATACAGTACATTGCAGTAATATATGCTTGCTTCTTTTGTGCTTGGCCTAGATACAAAGTTAAATAAAAATAAAAGTTTCAGTTAAGTGTGCACAAATAAAAATGCTCCAAGTGCTCTTCTCTGATTTGGTGGAGGCCTGCTTTGCATAGCTGTATGGTTTTCAGCATTCAGATGGAGATTGTATCCTGCCAAGCTGCTCTCATTAGGACTTTTGTGTGTCCACAGAAGTCTCCTGCTTTTGGAGCTGGTTGAGACTGTAAAGGTTTTTATGTAGGAAAATGTTTAGAGGACAAAGCCAAGAAATGCCTTGCATTTTCTTTGTAAGCTCTGAAATCATCACAATTGCTCTAATCAAACATACCTTCTGTTCTTATCTCTGTCAGTCCCATCATGTTCTCAGACTTCTGGCACTGAAAAATCTTTTTGACTAATGAAGAATACTACAACCAAGATATCACATACTTATGCAGCATCTGCAAAATGTGAAATTAATCATTTGCCTGTTTCTCCTCCCAGATGTTGGCATTTTTTTTTTGGTAAAATGTCCTGGAGTTGCTAATGAAGTTTTTGTTTAGTTTACACTGCATCTTAATATTTGCACATCAACTCTGAGATGGATTAAAGGCAAAACACTTAGCAGTCAGCTGTAGCCATGACAGTGAGTACAGAATATTCATAGTAATTTTTTGTCTTTTTCTTGGAAATGGCAATATTTGAATGTGGTTACTCAATAATCAGTGTGTTGTATATGTGGTTACGTTATGGGTAATGATCTGGAAAAGCAGCATTCGGGATGGGGTTTTCCTGACAAGAAGCTTCCATTGCAAAATAGGCAATTAATCTTCAAATAGACCATGTAAAAACAGGTGTTCAATGACACACAGATTGGTGGCATTGGTATTGAAGCATCTTGTTTCCTAGTGTGTTGGCACCAGTATGGAGAAAAGAGAATGTTTCTGCAGTTCTCTATCCAAAGCAGACCGACACCTTTATAAATAACTTTCAATTCTCAAGACATCTCTATCTACATCTTCATGTATCATGAAAATTCTAACATTAGAATGTGTTCATCTGAATGGAAAATGCAGCCTAAAATTAGTTACAAACCATCTGCATCTGTGAGCTGTCATACACAACTTCAAAATCTATATTCTTTCTTTTTGTGCCTGAAATAAAATAAAATGAAGGAACAACATCTTTATATATGTAATCTGTGATTCAAGAAGTTAACATGCTGCTTAAGCTATATTCTGCTGTCTAGAAGCCATTATCTCTGGGTAGTTCTGTTCTCCACTTAATCGCTCATTTTCACTTATTTGAAGGAAAAGCAAACTGCATGCTAATATGAAGAGTAAAAACCCCATGTTTTGGCCTGAAGAATTAGATTATCACATTGGTAAATGCATAACTACTGCTTTCACAGTTGGTATGTGAATTGACGTAATTTCTTTAGACGAATTTTGCAGTTGTCATAGTCTGCTGGCTCAACAACTGATTTGGGTTTTCATGGTGACACAGATAAGTCCAGTTCATAGGAGAAGCTGCCAGAGAGGGGAATAAGATTGACAAGTCCTGAATGTGAATGAACCCAAATACAAACTACTGTGGTGTGTATTGTTACAGTACTGAACTGTATGGTGATGGCTGCAACTGCTTGGGAAGCATCTTCTGAGGAAAGCTGCCCTGACAGACACAGTCACTGAATCCACTCTCACACACCACAGATGGGTCAGCAATGACAGACAGGAAGGTTCTCCTGTGTGGAGCTCCATCGAGGTTCATTGCAGACTCACATTAAAGAGGTCCAAGCACAAAATCCATCCACAGCAAAGGATCCCAGGACAAAAGGCAGGGTTCAGTGCAGGGTCCCAGGTTAAGTACCGGGTCAGGAGCCAATGATCTGGGGGACAGGAGTGATACAAGGGCAGGGCAAAGGGCAGTGATCTAGAGAAACTGGGGCAATTTACCTAGCACTGCAGAGCACCACGGGGAAAGCCTTTTGTTTCACCCTAAGCTCTAAGGAATTCACAAAGCCCTTGGCAGATTTTTCCAGAGCACAGGCTCAAGAGCCTTCACAGTGTATAGTGAAGAGCACAGTAAGGTTTCTTGTCGCACTACGACACACATTCACTACTATGACTCTCTTCGCAGAGAAAGGAGGAAAAGAGAAAGTTTTTTGTATGACCTCAATATATATACTATTCTAAAGGTGACCAAGGATTGGAGGGTGAAGTTGCCACCTCTCCAGCCACACTGGTCAAACCAAGAGTCCATCAATTCTCGCTTCCTCTAGAAAGGAATGCAAAACAATAATTGTTTGCATGAAAGTGTGTGAGAATTCTACTAGAAAAATGCAAAACATCAGAAGGCTAAGAAAAACATTCAAAGATCAGGGCAACAGTTTCCCTGTATTTAGGCATTTTAAGGGAGGCCTTTGTTGATGGGAGAGCCTTGAATTTATGATTCATTGTATTCCATTGCCAAGACAACTTCTCAGATGGTAAAAGAAAAAACTGACAGAGTACGATCCAAGCTGGTAAAGTTTTGCAACATGCAAAAAAAAAAGAAAAAAAATGTAGAGGGCTTCCTACGTTCTAGCAGGAAAATTATGTTCCTTTCCTTTATAATTACTTTCAGTTATGTTAAACATTTGTGGCTTTCATTTCTTTTCAGAAAAAAAAGTGCAGGTGTTGTCTCCTTTTAGAATAGCAAACTTGAGAGCTAAAATTATTTAATGCTCTACATACTCTGTAACCTAATGGTGTTTTGCTCCATCAAAAGGGGTCAGCAGAAGTCAACAGAGCAAGTGCAAGATCTGATGGCCTTTCGTAAATTTCAGAATGTTTTTAAAATTTATTTTTTGAAGGCTAAAATTTTTCTTCTGTTTTTCCTTTTAAAATAATGAAATAAGACAAAATACCAGTCTAATAGAAATGTTGCCAAGCTCACAGCACTAGAGAACACACTGTCCAAGCTTTGATGTCTAGTCAAACATCACTAATGTACTTAAACACAAAGAAGAAACAATTTATTTTGAGAATTACCTCTCCTCTAGGGATATGTGCAAATTACACTGAGTCAAATAAGGAATATAAATCTTGGAAGCTACTCTTGTGATAAAAAGAACTAGCTGTAGTTCTTCATATGTTTGATACTGGCTGATAGATTTTAAAAATGCATATTCATTAGCAGCCCTGCTTTCTAAAATCACTTTATGATCTGGTCACTATTTAACACAAGAGCAGCTGGATACAAGTTAAATTTATGCCTGTCCTTTAAATGATGGATGTTGAAAGAGATTTGCACAGTACAGTAACCGTGTTCACACAAACTCCCTATTAGTTCAAGACTTCTGTCTGAGTGATTTCCAATGCAGTCCGTTCCAGGCCAAGGAGCTGAAGGACAGAAACAAATGTCTCTTATATTTCAGGTGATTAATGTTGTTTTCTGAAGTATTTGTCACCTGTACTGATATCCACATGCTCAACTTGTAGGCAGACTTTTTCTACAGTGCATTTGGAAGGCAGTTCAACAAATAAAGCTTTTTTCAATGCATGCTGTTAGATATGAATAAGCCTGGTATTGCATATATCAAAATTCAGAACTAGTTTTATGGTCCAAGTTAAGCTTTAAAACACCAGGGTGTATATATATATATAAGATACCCTTTCCCAGCGAAAGTTACATTTTTCATTCTAAAGAGATATCAACAAGATTCCCTTTCACGAATGTTTACAATAGTTTTTAAATCACTTTACTAAAATTAATAAAATTCTTCTCTTAATATTTAGGGGTTAATATCTTTAAAGACTCTAGCATGGAAATTTTTAAAATAACCTAAAGAAAACTCATCAATCTACATTTTTATTTCCCGAAAACTTGTGATAAAAAATAGCTTATGTTCCTAAAAGAATTTAATGTTACAGAATAAAGTAGCAATATTCCTCAGTCTCACAAGAAACTGCAACACCGTTCCAAAAGGCATTGACAAGAATACTTCATTTTCAAAGAACAACCAAACCTTCTACTAGCATAAAATTCAAGAATGTAATTAAAAGAAATAACAAGCAAAAGAGAGAGAGAGAATATTTTTTTAATATACATCAGATATAAATGATGGAGATAGAGAAGATATAGATATGTAGAGAGATATATAGATAGATATGGATGGATAGATATAGCTGTAGATATATAGATATAGATGATATAGATATAGATAGATATATAAACTACATTGACCTACATGAAAATCAGTATGGAAACTGCCTACTGTTTTTCTCTGCAATGTATATTGTTCATTTATTATCTTGGATTCTGGCTACTAAACCTCCTCATTTTCAATTAACTCATATACATGTTTCTCTAACTGCCTCATCTTACAAACTGGGGAATATCTACATGCATCAGAAACACCCCATAAATCACACATATCATTATCCCCTCAAGAGGTCAGACATTGTCCAGGGAATATCCTGGAAAAAACAGTTCCTGACAGATTGATAAGCAGGAAGCATCTACCTTGAGCATCCAGAGGTTCAGGGCTAGGATTGAGAATTTGTCTTTACAAGGTAAATTCCAAGTATCTGAAGCCTGACCATGCACTTTCAAGAATCACACCTGCTCCAGTGACCATAATTTCAAGTAACTTCAATGGTAAGAGGATCAAGCTCTAAATATTCTTGGAGTTACTATTGTTTCAAATGAGGAGCATTACAGACTTCCCTGTGGAAGATGTAAAGCTGACTTACACAATCTGACTATGGTGAGATAGTGCAGCTGGCATCATCCCTCTAGAGAAAATTTATAGGGTGGTGGCCTCAGTCTAGAGCTCTGGGTGCTGGTGGACATTCTAGGCAGGACTTTCAGAAAGAAAAGTCACTTTGCACTGCTCACATAAATGGATTACAGCTATTGCCCCAGGAGTGAGCCTGCTCCCTGCTGTAACCAGCATCACTTGCAGAGTCCAGCAGTGGAGACTGCACAGCTGACCTTGCTGACAATGTACAGAACTCTAAGAATATCCTCACAGTGCATGAATCCCCTTTTGTTAGTGTCCTTCTGGCAGCTGCTTATTGTTGTGCCAAGGTCCAATGTGCTACTTGTTACAAAAATACACAGAATACTGTCCTGAGTGCCATGCCCATGCCTACTTCTGGAAAATGAAAATAAAGTTTCTTGTGCTGCCTTTGCAAATGCTGCTTCCCTATTCACTAGAACCAAGAAAATTTAGGGACAGGTCTCTTTCCATTTTTTCAAAATATAAAGTGAAGCATAATAAGAATTAACCTGGATATAAAACGTGGAAAAAAGAAACATGCATTTGACTTTTTTAGGGCTAGAAAATGTCTTTTTCTATAAAGTTACACAGATACTTAGAGGCATGCAATAGTGGAATTGCTCCAGTACAAATAAAATCACTCCATTAGTTCTACTGCTTTATGTAACTATTTGATCTGCTTCAGTGGTTGTAATGGTCTGATGGGAGAAGGCTCAAAAGTACCTCAACAATCCCTTTATTTTGCCAAGTCACTCTGCAGCTCTCTCCTGTACCACTTCACTCAAACGTGCCCTGTGCTACCTAGTGAGAGAGTCAGAACAATTCCAGACCCTTAAAGAAATGCCTTATTTCTTGATTCTGAGTACCTCAGTATGGAGTAAAATCCTCTCTGCCTTTAATACTGAATTTAATAAACTTTATGTCATAGCTGCACCATTATTTGCTGATTTCACAGAGCACCATTTTCCAACCTTGTAGTCTTTTGTTAGCACATGAACTTGTTATATGTTAAATAACCAAAAAAAATTGTGTTTGAAGACATGCAGGTAAAGAAGATGAACTACAGGGAAAAGGCAATACAAGTGATCAAGCTAACACTTCCCTTTCTTTTTTGCAGAAAGAGCAGAGATTTTCTCCTAGAGATTTGCTAAGGTAACTGAAGTTACCTAATAAAGATACACTCGTATTTTTACATGTATTAGGTATTTGAAGATGCAGATAAATGCTACATAAGTACATCTGAGAACTACACTGAAAGCTTGTCTGCAAATTCAAATTAAGTTTTTTCAGGGTAACAAAAGACATTGATATTTTGATATTTAAGCATGCAAATAAAAGTACATGACATGTTGAGCTATGATTCCTACTGATCATAGTCAAGTATTTAAAATAATATGCTGACAGTATGATAAAATGCTTCTCTTTATTTTTAGGGTCTGTATTGGTCCCTTTTATAGATCTGCAAATTTGAGTGAAATTGCCCTTTTGGACTCTGTACTGGAAGTGTATAACACTCATGGCAAGTCATAGGATTTCATTCGCTGATAGTTCCTTTTCTCTAGCACAACAAGCTCACCTACTGACATTTCTTTTATGCATTTATGGAAAACAGACTGAAAGGAGGGACAGTGACATTCAAAATAAGAATTCTTGTTATCTGTTTTCCATTATATTCTTAAACTGGAAGAGAATTCTAATTAGGCTTCTCAGTATCTTACCAGGAAATCCTGGTGCTAGGATATTAGAATATGTACAAGGAGACTTTTTTTTTTCCTAATGAAACTTAAACACATCAGATTCTCAAGGTGAGGTTTTCATGAACAGCACTTGCCCTCTGGAAATGCTGCTCTTTCAAGACAAAAAACTCAAGCATCCAACCAGCAAATTACATTCTGAAATATCTAATAATTTGGAACTAAAAGCCAACACTTTTTAATTCAGCACTTTCATTATGGGAGTCAGTTATGCTGTTCAATAAAGCTGCAGTGAGACAGCTCTATGTACTTTTTCTCTTCTGAAGACAGTGCTGTGAGTTTAGAAGTCATAAGAAGCTGCTCTGCTGGCAAGGAGATTAAATTTCATAGTTTCTGGTACACTGGACATTGAACTACAATAATATTGGTCAGTTTTCAATAAAATGAATTTTGGCAAACCAACAATTAGATCTAAAATATCTTAAAATAACTTAAAAGAACTAGAAGGCTTGTGTTTTTCCTGTTTTTCTCAAATACAAAAAGGTAGTTTTAGTATTGTCAACAATACTCTTGATGGGGAAGACTAAAAAGAAAAAAAGAAAACAATTTCTGGTGAAAACAAAAGCTGTATTATTTTAGTGCTGTACCTCTCTGTTTTAAACTAATATCTTGTAATTACCAGCAGTGCTGTCAGAATGTAAGCATGTGTACATTCAACACATTCAAGGTTTCTGTTAGAAACCTAGGTTTCTTGTATAGTCATTTTAAAGAACAACAACCCCCAGCATTTGATAATGAATGCACTGTCTCAAAAGAAACACTCTCCCCAGGAGGAACTGCCCAGATCTTGCTCAGTGCTGCATGAAGCTGTGAGAAGAAAGAGAACAATTTCAGTTCTCATCTTGCAGAACCCTGTGCCTTTTGATCTTCTCTTTGTTCGCTCTTTGTGAAGCACAACTTACACTGCCTACAATTTACTGAGTTCACTATTTACTTACCTTTTTTGAGCAGTAACAGCTTAGTGTAAAGTTCCTCTGCAGCTCTTGGACTATGCTTTTTCTTGCTTCTAAAGAAAACATCTGCATTTCTTTCTACTGGACAATCTGAATGTCACATCACCTGTCTGATGTCTTTCTAAAGTCAACACATGAACCTCTAATTGCAGAGTGTTTTTTTAGTGACTAGAATGGACATTTCAGCTAATCTCTGATTCATTTCCCCTCAGACTTTGTTTAGAGGCTGTGAGGGACAGTTCCACAGTATATGCTACATCTGTTAAGGTGGATTATCACACAGCTTGTTGACCGATTAATTAAGAGCTAGGCAATTCTCATAGAAAATGTTCAGTACCAAAACTTCCACTGGCATTTATTTTCTTATGAAAGAAAACATGTATGGCTATATTGAGCAATTCTCTCACCTTTATAAATTAGTTTTCTGTTTAAGGGCAGAATATCTACACTGTGCTTGGTACCCAGTTACTGGCAAAGTGGGCCTTTGTCTGTGAAGACACTTGTTAATTACTGACCCCTGTCAGTGCCATGCTAGAGTGAGAAAAGCATTGTGATGCATTGCAAACCTGGTATTTTCCACAGGTTTGAGAAACACAAAATAAAATGGGGTAATTAATACTGCTATGAGTTTATATGTTTGTACATTTCTGCTCAGAAATGAAGCAGAAAAATGCAGTCAGACGTGGCTAGCTGACAATTCTCTGGGTGGCCAAAAACCTCTCTTGGTACAGAACTGACTATTACAGGGTTCTACCAGCCTTGGCTCAGTGTATAAGCTGCTATGAAAAAGGTTTCAGGAATGTTATTTCAGAAATGACTACAGAGAACACACTACAAATGAGACAAGAGGTTGCTCTAACCTGCACCAGAGATAATACAGGTGAGATCAGAGCAAACAGCTACCCCAAACTGTATGTAATTCCCAGCTTCTGAGGCAAGCAATTCTCATCAGAAGCATAATACTGGAATCTGTATATCATTTTAAGTACATTTATCCCTGTTTTAGAGCTTTACTTTAAAGTGCTTAATCATAATTTAGCATTTGAGATCATAATAATTAAATCAAAGTCCCGATTTTTGAATGGTAATTTACAGATTTAAATGGAACATAAGAATAAAAAGATGGTTGGATGTATTCAAATGTATCCTTGCATGTCTCTCTGAAAGATATTCTCCATACAGCATGTTTGCATGGTAAGTTTTTCAAAGTCAATATAGAGGAGCCTCACAAAGATCAATGAATTCAGTATATGGTATAAACCCTAAGATAACCCAATACATTTATCTTCATTTATGCATATACATGTTTAGAATTCTTCCTTTGAATTTTCTTGTTAAAATTCTAGTTGTACATTTTAGCTGATAACTCCTTTGCTATCTGACTAGATCCATTTTTGATCTTGTCACAGATTTGATGCTGGGAAAAGGCAGAATTATGCAGGGGACACATGGAGGTTAAGCAAAAAGAGAATCAGAACAACACTATTAGCTTCTCACAATTGAGAGAATTCTCCATCTGGATTCTGATGAATACCAAAAGCATTTGAAAATTCAACAGCAGTGATAGGGAAGGACACCAGTGAAATCAAAATACGTTCCTCCTAGTTCATAAAGTCTTCCAGTCATGTATCAAGGGTGAACAGCCTAATCCATTATGTTAGTCATTCATTTAGAGGTAGGTAATAGGAGAAGATCCTCAGGGACTAGCAGACATTTTCTATTAAGTGACTTGCTGCTCTTTAGTAAGTTCAGTCCCACAGGACACACATTTCTGAAGTCTCAACACAATTTTCCAAGCACTAGGAAATGCAATAACAAAAAAGTTCTGGATAAATCCTGCTCCAAAGCTTAAAAATATAATTTTAAACCCTTGCAACCATAAAGGAACAAAACATGTAAAAAGGAAGTATTTCTGACCAAGCAATAAAAGCTTAAGTGTAGGTTTTATTTAATAGTAAATTCTATCTTAGAGGTCAGATATAAAGAATTAAGTCTTTATTATGCCGAAAGGCCAAAATTTGGGACCTTCTTCTGTTTTGGTACTCTGTATCCTTCTGGAGAAGGCAGAACATGAGCCAACAAACACTTCGCAATTACATAATACAACTCACCCAAGAACGTTGAATATTTAGTTGTGCTCCATTTCTTGAGCTTTAGTTCTGTGTGACTTTTTAAATTGAAGAACTCTTTGAATGTCAGGCAGACAGTTATGAAAAGCTCAGTTAGTTGTGATTATAGAAAACACAGCAGAAAACCAAATATTTCAGATTAGCATTATTTCAAATCCTAATATCAAATCCTAAATTTGAGGAACCTAAAAATTGTCAGAATAAATTAATGTACTACCTGGATTCAACTCTGCCTGACCCCCAGGCTTAGCCTTGAACCAGCTTTCTCTTTCAGAATTTTTTGGCCATTCCAAAAAAACAAGATAAGCAACTCTGCATAATGCAGATACTAACATAAAATAATTTTTAAAATCACAGAATTTTTTTCTTTTTTTTTTAACACAATAAAGTTCACAAGATAATTAATCTTCACAGACTTTCTGCAAACCTGTATTACTGCCAGGGATAAGGAATTTTGTTTGCTTGTTTGTCAGGTTTTTTTGAAACACATCTGTAAATATTCAAAAGATTCTTTTTTTTTTTTTTTTTTCTTGTTTAAGTCAGTGTGGCAGAGTAGGTTGGGAAGGTTCTGAGTGTTTGAAATTTAGTCATGTTAATTTTCAGTAATGCTACTCTGGTCTCATCTGCACCTGTTTGTAAACTGTAATTCCCAGAGTTTTTATATTGACATCGAATGATTAACAGGATATTAAAAAATATAATACATCTCAGAATCTTGTCAAAACATATCCTTTTTAGCTACTTAACTAGGACAAGTCTAGAGTTAAAAATTCAGCCAGCACACAGAGGAATAAAACATATGGGAAAAGGAAAAGAAGATGGATCTTCATAAGACTGTTTTCTGTTTTCTAGTAAACGTTTAATGAACTTGTAAAATCATAATCATCATCTGTAATTAAGAGGATCTCTTTCTATGCATCACATATTTACTATTCAACTAGAATCAGTTTTTGGTATATTTATATAGTGAATAAAGTAGCTTTCCAGAACTACAAGAGCAAGTTTAGTGCAGGTAAGGTCTGCACCATCCTACTATTCCCATCCCAGATTGAATCCAGCCAGAAAGATCAAGGTTTCCTTTACAGAATTGAATTCTGGCAACAAAAAAGGAGTGTCTTTTGTTGGTTGGTTTGTTTGATTTTTAATCCTTTGTGAAGATATTTCTTGGCTACAATAAGGGAGTATCCTATTGTGTTTTCATGTCAATGTTTTATGCATGGCCAGAAAGTGCTGATAAAGTGTTTCTGTGCATTCAGAGGGGAAAGCACTCAAAAATGTGATTCTGGAAATGTATCATAGTAGAACTGTGTGTGGGTTTCAACTAAAACAAATAAGAGCAATGTGTGCTAAGTTTATCTTCCTTGCATCTAATTTACTCTTGAAAAGGAGTTTAATACTAATGAAATATATAGATATACCCTGGTTTTAAGTTCAGATAAAAAACAGACATTTTTGTTTTCCAAGGATGGCATGATTACAAACTTTTTCTCTAAATACAAAATATGGAGGACTAAAAAAGACGTAGACCCCATGTCAAAGATTTAAAGAAGTATGAAAATTGACTACTGCTTCATTGTATCATCCAGGAGGAATATTACTCCTGCATCCCCAAAAGAATAACACTTCCTGAAGTACAACACAAGAAAATTTTAGTTTTTTCATAAATAAGAACAATACTTGAAATCTTTCCTGTAGATATCAGATGCATGTGACAAAAGTATGAAAGATTTGTCCAATATTAAGCAAGAATTACAGAGAATGCAGAATATAAAGGAAAAGGAGATTACTAAATCTTAAGTAGTATTTGGAGGAAACATGTTGGGATTATATCATTAGATGAAAAGAAAACTAAATAGGACAACCTTGTTTAAACAGAAAAAATATTTTTATATAAAGACTCATACAGAAAGATTTAGTTCAATTAGGCCTAGAAGCATTGTGTAAGGTCTTTCTATAAGTAAGATACTTGTATTCTTTTTTTAACTCTCTTTGTAAAGAGTGTAATACAAATATCTGGTAATCTTGTAATTGCCCTCATTCATACATACTATGAAAGAAAAAGCACCTTACAACAGAAATCTTGATCATTTTGGGTTTTTTACAAATGGAAGAGCTGAGGCAGAAGAAGAAGATTATCTGATATCATAAAAATATTGTATCAATTCCCTCCAAAATCCTGTCCAACCCAGTACAGTCTGTTGGAAAAAAAAAAAAAAAAAAAAGAGAGGAAAAAAAAGAACAGTCAATAGAAAGAGTTTACATGCCTACTTCTTTGTTTTTCAATGATTTCAATGAAACTTGAAGGCTGCTGAAAGAGATAAAAGCAGAAGTTGTTTCCTGAATTCAGGTCCAGCCTATTAAGACAATATACAATTTATAAAGGAAGGATCCAAAAGAGATTTGTCCCAGTTCAGGAAGAAACAACATTTAAAGAAAGCATACATGGATTCTTGACGAAGAATACCCATACTCTAAAACATGACGCTATTAATATATTTTGACAATACGTTTTGACAGAAGAAATATGTAGAAAAGCTCTTTTGAGGTTTTTTTCCAATAGGTCTCTTGCATGTTTGGATTTTAGCATCCTTTTTTATTAAGTGTTAAGTAACAGGCTTGAATTCTATTTACACAAGTTACTACATAAAATAAAATTCAAAATTTTCAACTTTGGAAATGAATGATTTTTTGGTCCATGTCTCAATAAAGTCCAAGAGCAGTTGCCTGCTTCAGTTCAGACTGAACGATAAGTGTTAGAGGATATGGAAGAGTTCAGTTTTTAGAAAGTTGATAAAGTTTGACATGAAGAATAAGAACTAGATAGATTTTAAACAAATACATTATTTTTCCTCTTGTAGACAGAATTCTTTTTTTAGCTCAGTTAATTGAATAAACCAGACTAACATTTCCCAAATATATTATGCAACTTTTAAAAAGCCATAGTTCAACTCAGGCTTCCCTCTGACCCATGGGACATTTGCAAAGGATACCAACAACTTCTGACCAAAATTCTGACCAAAATGTAAACCAAAGCAAGGTATTGATTTCCTTTTTTGAAGAAACACCTATGACAGCCAAATTCAAAGAGCAGCCATGGAAAGTGCTCACTAAGCCCCACTGCCACTTGGGACCTGGTGTAATCCTGGCAGTGGCACTGCTGGGGACATCCTGGGTGATGTCACTTTGCTGTGAGAAGACTTGGGGATCTGAGTGCTTTCAAGTTGTTCCTTCCTGCCATCTCCCCAGGGTACTACAGTTTGAATCATCAAAACCAGATCTAGGCTGAAGGCTGATTAGATATTAGTGCATTCCTGAACTAATCTGTCGTGACTCCCTGATGGAATCCCTGGCACAGGCACAGCCCCCCACTACTGCACTTGGAGTAGCTGATTTCACTGAGTGGATAATAGAATGAGTCCCCAAACAAAACTCATTTTTGGAAAAGCAACATATACAGCCTATGGCATCCAATCATGGAACTGAAACTATAAAAGTGGAACAATGTGACTCAGGTGACCCATTACAACAGCTTGAGTATAAAGCAACACACAATGAATATGCTGAATTTGTGAGTAACCCACTGGTTCAGTCCAGATCTTGCAGAATTTTTCATTGAGGAAATATAAACAGTGTGAGAGCTTTTTATATACTGGAAAAATAAAGTAAGCCAAGCATTTCCTACTGAATTATTTATTTTGAATTATTTGGCCTCTCCAGCACTGAATACTTGTAAGCAAGGAAAGAACTCAGTTATGGCTTGAAAGACAGAGGGAAAAAAATACTCTGCATAAGGCAGGAAAAAAGTCAAACAATAAGACAAAGCCCTAAGACAACACTCCAATCTCCTATTTCCATTCATAAGGAGCCTTGAGAAGGCCTCTAAGAAAAACCTTGATTTAAACCAGAGTACTCTGGTTCTATAATTCACAGTAAGAATTAGCAGCCACTGCAGCAACTGTCAAGCTCATGATGAGTTTTGTACTTTTGAGAGCACTGGGTTAAAGTTGCCAAGAGGAAATATACACCTGGCCAATTTATTCCTGGTCAGTCTTTGGTTCCAAAATGTTTCTGACTTCTCAACTGTGAAATTTTATGTCACTCTTCTGTCTTTGGTCTCCACACACCTCCGAAGTAAAAGGAGTATTTATATAGCATATTAATAATCAAGATTTATGTGTCTGCCCCATTAATTTTGAACTTTTGGTCTTCAAAAGATTTTTCATAGGACTCCCAATCTTCTGTTCTTCAAAACACATATAATATTGACGGATAAAATGCAGTTCCACAGATGGGTCTGTAGAGTTGTACTTACAATACCATCACTCATTAGCATGAAAAAGACTCTTCTACACAAAAAAATAAACCCAAATATTGGATCAGTTGCATATTGCTGAGGTATGTAGATAGCTCAGCACCTTTTTCTATGTAAACCACTTTCCACAACAGTCCCTCCTTTTATATTTAACCCCTCCTTTTATATTTAATTTTTTGTTATGTTATGTACCATTATAGAAAAAAACATACAACAAATCTGTACTTGAACATTATAATTTATTATAATTTATTACAGTTTATGAGAGTTACTGATATTTTCACGTAGGTTTACTCTGACTTTTGGACCAAATATGAGAACAACAAAGAAGTTTAAAACTTCAGACTCTAATCTTTCTGAGCTTCAACAAAAGTTTCAGAAAACATTAAAAGAAACTCTCAGCAGAAATGCAGTCACATCCTAACAAGTTTTCTCCAGTCCAAATAGGTACTTCAATATGTCTTTGAAACCCATACAGTCTGGGCTATGTGGAGGAGCTGACATTGCCATTATTATTCTGTAACTGTTCTGCAGTTGTTATGAAATTCCTGAATAGTTCCCTTGGAGGAAAAATCAGGCCCACAGTTCTGGAATAAGATTTTAAGAAAATAATTAGGGATTTAGAGATACTGATAAGGGAGGATTAAATTTCTGTTGCCAAGAAAACCCACTTGATAGAAACCTGGGTTTAAAGAAATGTCACACTATTTGCTCTTGTATCTCTACAGGGAAGGAGAATGGAGGATTTACCACTTCTTCCTACTCAAGGTGACTCCCAAAAACCTCAGAGAAAATTCCCCCCACTCACTTTGTGGTGAAAGGAAATCATCCAACTATCAAAACAGCAAATTATGAATAATTCAGAGGCTCAGATTTATCTAGAATGGTTTATAGTCAAAACCTAAAACCAGACTAATTTCAGTCTAATTATTAAAAAAAAAAAAATGTTATTTGGGTATTTTTTCATGACTAGACTTTATACTATTTAATTACAAATTGAATGAACTGAACATGGAGATTACTTTGAGACTCTAGGAATGGGACAGTGATATCCATATTATTTTATAATTTGTCCTACAAAACCTATAGTACAGCTGCAACACTGGTCTTTGAGCTTACTATTTTCTGCTACAGGCAATTCTCAGAGAGATACAATCAGGAAATAAAAATAAACATGCTAGCAAAAGGGTTGTTTATCCTATTGATTTTCTATTTAATCCCATAAAATGCCTCCCTTCCAAATCTTTCAGCCTCTCAAAAGAAAGCTCCAAGTGATATTATCTAATCTAAGGATGCTTTGGCAGAGTGCAGTAATAACTCCAACGGTTAAAATTTGAGGAAATTTTAGTAATGCTGCTGACCATTAGAGCTGAAAGCTTTAAAAAGGCAAGATCAACAAATCAAGAATGCAACAAATGGGCTGTGAGAAGACATCAGGGAAAGAAATAATTTTTAATTTTTTTACTTGCAATTTTTTAAATGAGTGGGATCAGTTGCAGAAGTTTAATAAGGTGACAGAGAAATTGTGTCATAAGTATGTATTGATTTCAAATAAAAGTTCTCACAGGAAGAGGTTATCTAACATTCTTCAGCCTCCCATTTGGGAATTAAAGAACTTTTAAACATCTCCTCAGGACAGAACTAGCATTTGGCAGTCATCTTCACTACAATACTGGAAAGTTAAGACATCTTCCAAGTTCTCTTCATACTTGTTCAACTTGTCAGTGATTCATACTTCAGGGGTACAAATTAATGGAAATCACTGAACATACAACATAAAAGATAGAAGGAAAAGAAAAAAAAATAAAAAGGCAATAAAGCAACTTGAAAAATGGAGTCTTAAATAATTGTTTGGATCTCAAAGTTCACTGATGTTTGGAGAACTGGTTCTACCACAGTGAAAACTCCTTGAGGATGTACACTGCAATCCCTGGCCTTATGGAGAAGAACTTCCCACCTGAGAGCAATGGCATGAACTGCTGTGCCAAAGTTGTGCCCACCTCAACTGAATTCTTCTCGGGCCTGAGACACTCAGTGATTATCAACACATCAGCAGTAGGATTTGAGGAAGCATAGACAAACATTTATTGTAACAGCATTTGGATTCTGCAAATAATAGTAAAATTAGTTTACTATCATTGAAGTAAGCATAAGCAAAGGTGGGTGTTTTTTGAAAGGGTAAGTGTAATCTGTTAGATCCTCAAAGTTTGTAAACCAGGTAGAAAGTTGCGCTTGTAACAGTGTCCCTTTCATGATTTCAGTGAAGATAAGCAATATTTTTAAGACTCTTTGAAAAGTTTAAAGAAAACTCTTTAAGAGTTTGAAGAAGCGTTATGGGAGTCTAAAATGGGGGAGAAATGCATGCAATGGTAACCAGAGCATCAGGTACATCCAATGTTTTATAAGGCACACAGACAAGGGTTACAGGCTGTGGATGCAAACTCCATGGCTTCAGGACAGAAACAACAAGTGTAAATGTTTAGTTAGAGAATTTACTTTCTTGAGAAGTTTCCTCTAATATTAGTTCCATTAGCAAGTATAACAAACTATTATCTGTAGGATTTCTTGTACTATATTTAAACTGAAGTGTGTTAAATGGATATCTTAAAACTCTTGTTGCACAGGTTAACTTCTATAACTTTTAGCTTATAAACTAAAAAAAAAAAAAAAAAAAAGTATTTAGTTGGTCTGTATTTACCTAATAGTCAACAGTGTAATCTCATGAAAATGCACTTAGAAGCTGCTGATGTTATTGGCACATATCCATATACTAAATGAAATTGCCTTAGAAAAAAATAAGGTTGTATTTTTACCCAGAAGATGAGAAAGATCAAATTCAGTTGTAATCAATATCTTTGGGGATTTGATATCAGGGAAATTGCAAGGCTTTCCCTAGTGGAAACGTCCTGAGAGCAACTTCCCTACTCTGCACAAATGAAATTGAAAACACATATGCTACTGATGCTTAAGCTTTTGAATTCAAAATTAATCTTGAAGCAGTGAGAGGATAAAAAAAAAGGGGAAAAAAATCCTTTAATTTCTCTTTTCTTGCAGAGATTGTTTTCAGCAGCAGTTCTCTGTCATCTCATGGGGATTGGACTCCCCAGCTGGTGTAACACAGCTCCAGAGCTGCTCTCTAGGGAGGGTGGCAAAGTCTGTTCACACTGCAGCAGTGTTACTGAAATACAATACTCAGGAAAAGATACATTGCATTCTGACTTGTTCCTGCAAGTGGAATCTGAAAACAACATATTGGGCTGAAGAGCTGAGACAGCCATTTAGTAACTGCTGCAGTACTGAGCAGTTCTTGATTGATTTTCTTTCTTTACTTTAACAGTACATAAGGCATTCTTTTTCAAGTGTGACGCAAATAAACACTTCATATTTTAAGTAACAGATATACTTAAAAATTGGTATGATAAGAGATCTAAATATTATGCTTTTCTCAGTGTCTCTTTCTAGTTTTCTTATTCTTTGTTTCCTTAAGATCTTTTTCTGTTATCTCATAAAATACTGAACCAGACTAAATTCCTGTAATTCCTGCATGCCTTTACTCCTTCAATTAGTTCTCTGGATTTGCACAGTCCATAAGATGTCAGGCAGTTTTCCTCGCAATTTCTCATTAACATAAAATAGATCATGCCTCCTCAGGACTACAGAATAGTCTTTTGGCCTTTTTCTTTTTCTGCTTCTTGATGGGTAAAATGTAAATTTCTTTTCCTGACTGACTGTCAGACACCAATACAGAAGGCAATAGCAACAACTCAGCTGTGAAATGTAACACCTTTCAACTTTAGGAGCGCCTCACAAGATTCTGTTCCTTAAAAACAAGGTAATTTATTCCTGAGCCGTAAACAAAATTTTAGTTTGGAAGAAGAAACAATACCTTCCTGGCACAGTAGATAATTAAACAATTATCTAAGTCAATATATTCCAAAATATTTGACACAGTCAACAGCTGAGGCATGAGTCCTAAGATGAAAAAAAAACCAGGAGAATATTGAGATCATTAAAAAGTACATGAAATGAAATGAAAAATAAAGAATTCCAAGCCATGGTTTGAACTAATTGTGCTTAAAGGATCCATCAGCCAGATCTTGACAATTCTATTGATTGAAAATCCTAAATTAAATGCTGCATGCAAATCTGCCTGGAAATGGTTCGGATCTCTGCAAGTCTGTCAGATTCCTGCCAGCAATACAAATGGAAAACTGCCTTATCCAATCGGGTTTTAACAATAAATGAAAAGACATCTATTTCAGAATAAGAGAGGACAGAGTAACTTACAATTAACCTGCTTTTGGGTATTTTTTCCAAATAGGGCTGTTGTGGTGAATATGTGCTCAATAATATTCCCTACGAAATCAGGTTTTATTTATATACAGTGCTGAATGCAAATGAGGCTCTCAATCTAAAGAGAAAGCCAAGTTAACAGCAGCAGCCAGTTCTGATCAATTATTTTTCCAGCACCACACGAAAATTGATGACTTTTTTAAAACAACGGTATTTAAAAAAATTTATTTGCTAGAAAGTTTCTTTTACATTAAGATCTACATCTGTAACTTTCATTTAACTATCTAGAAATTCTGTGTGATCTGGATAAATGGGTTGTGAATTTTGCCTTCCCAGACCAGCTGTTTACCCATGGCATGTGTGGGAGGTACACTGAATGTTTTTTCAGATGTGAACAGTAGAATACAAGCAGATTCTGCTTTTAAAAAAACACCACTTATTTATGAACCTTGATATCAGGCAGTGTAATTTCCAAAATTTTAATGATTTCAGTAGGAACTAACCATCAGCTCACAAAACAGATGGCAGTATTACTGCCCACCAGATTTAAAAATACCCCAAGAGAATTTAAAACCCACAGCAAGTCTTCTGTAATTAATCCAGTAACTAAAGATTGTACTCTGGCTGTTAATTAACAGCTTCACTTTGAATTAGCTGAGAAAGACAGAGAAAGAAGAAAATATAAGTTTGTTATTTCTTTTTTTCGCTGTTGTTAAAAAGGAACTTAGCATGGAGAGTCCTAAAAGAAACCTGTGGAGTTCTTTTCACCTTCTTACTCTACTACATATTTAAAATTGTTAATGAGCTCTATAAATCCTCACCATTGCTTTCCACTGTGACTTTTGTGGGCATTAAGCAGAGATTTAGGTCTAACATAGACATATTAACCATATGAAAAACTGCTTTACAAATTTAAAGGTAATTCCAATGAATGTTTCCTTCAAAATGCGAAAGGAAGAACTTCTTTTATGATTATTATATTGCCTTAACTATATCTACTCCTATTCATACAGAATAATGAAATCAGTATTGAGTAACACTCTTTCATTCATGAAGGATCAAATACTAGAAAATATTAAGTTTACCTATATTACTACTAGAAAATATTAAGTTTAATACAAATACTAGAAAACTTAAGTTTACCTACTGCTTTAATATGCCAAGATACTGACAGCGCAAGATCTTATTTTATATTTACAAGTTCACATCTTTCCTTTAAAAAAATTCCATAGTACAATCTATACACATGCAAAATATAAAAGAATGTTTTTCAAAGCTCTAAAATTAAAGTGTTTTTTCTAACTATAGATGCATTTGGGAAAAACAAACCAAACCAAACCAAACAAAAAACCCCAAAAAAACCCCAAAAAACCCAACCCAAAACACAAAAAAAACCCCAAACCCAAATACCTAAGTTCAAATTTTTCTCCAAGTTCTGAAATGTTTGGCATAACTTACTTTCTGACAATTTCTACATTCTTTCAATCTTTCAGAATTTATGGATCTGAAAGATTTGGAAAAATATACAAGCACGTGGGAGGCTACCTGCAGAGTGAATAACTTTCTATAAAACTTCACACATTGCAGTTTACTCAGTGTGAAGGCAATCATAAAAGATGAGACGGGAAGGTGGCTGTCTCATCCACCCTTCTGCTGCAAAACTTGCTAATTCTAATGTTTGCATCCCTCCAAGTTCTTCAACAGAGAATTAATTTATCAGATGTAAGTTTCTTAATGCTAGTTTCCTAGCCTGAAGTATCACAAGTGTCAAGAAAAAAAACAGATATTTTGTTCCTACATTGATAGCTTCAAGTACTTGTCCAGATTCAGGAGTGTACTGACTTCTTCACCCCTAAAGAGCCACAAAAACAGAGAAGTTATAGCAAAACTTTTTTTTTTTTTTTAAATGTGCGACCAGCTGAGGTCGAATTTAGCAGTTGATTAAAATATTCCAGGCTAAAATCAGCATGGTAACTCAGGGAGTCACACCGTGAGAGGTAAAGCATCAAATGTAACCTTGGCCATTCCTCCTGAGACCTATTTGGGGGAAAAAATCCTTAAGGAAGGAAAGATAGACTGCCCCTATACAGAACTCCAGAGATTTCTGCAGCATTGTGAAACTCCCTGTCTGATATGTTTCAAAGCTCTTAGTGAAACTATGATGTGCTTTTGTTTTTCTCAACTAATTCCTAATCTTCTTCTGGAAAGCAAAGATAATCAATCTACTTTTCTCAGCCAGTAAGAGGAGACAGTACTTTTAGTCACAGCATGTGTCTTCTCCTCCAGAGACTTTGAGCTGACTGTCTTAATTATTGGGGTCTACTGAAGTCGGTGAACTACGATGATTTACATCAGTTGAATTTTGTTCTTTTATTTTATAGTAAAATACAGCAGTGAACTGGGATCAGCCTAGCTGTGCTGGCTGGATAAGTAATGAGAAGGAAAGATGAGCTGAAAGAAGAACATAGCCTTGATGGACATGTTCTTGATTGATGAAGAGCTATTACTTATTTACCAGATAAACAGAGGAATATGTGAAAGAGAACAATATGGCAGACAGAAGGGAGAGGATAGAAACTTTTCATTTCATTGCACAGTGAAATTCATCTATTTGTAAAACTTTTAGCTGAGAATAGCCATTTGTATATTTAACTCCAGGATACCAACCTCACAATGTCCAGAAATGCCATTACTGCAGCATGTGCTTCTAAGAACTGTGTAACTCCACTCTGTGGGCTTGAGAAGGTCACCAAAGCTGGTAGGAGCAGATTATTATCCAAGCCTGTGAAAGAACAGAGTTCCTTGTTATGATTATCCAACCGGAATGATAACCAGGGGCAATCATATGACAGACAGAACTGATCAGATCATTGAAGGCCTGCACAAAAGAAAAAAAAAAAAAAAAAACAAACCCACTGCTGATTGAATAGCAAGAGTAGCACACAATAGAGATGATTAAACGGATGGTGGTAGACATGGGGCTGCAGGAATAGCAACTTACACTTCAGAATCTGACTAGCAGAAGCTGTGAAAGTAAAAATAGATGCTAAAGAGCAGCTGATAAGAAATCAGAAAGAAAGGAATCTGTTGGATAAGTGGAGTGTGATCAAGGCAGACTGAAATTAAACATGAACAAAGCAAGAAAGGAGAAAGAGGAAGATAATTCAGATATTTGGAACAGTCTCAAAGTATTAACTAGTTGATATATGAAATATATAATTACAATCCAGAAGATCTGTGCAGAAAAGAATTGATCCTACAGTTACTGACAATAGGATTACACCATGGGAAGGATAACTCTGCAAGAACAGCTGATCAGACAGCTGGAATTTAGGAACAGGCGGCCATGCAGCTGTTTGCTTAGTAAGTGACTGAGAACACAGCAAGTCTAACTGTGGGGCAGCTGTGTATTAGACATCAAAACCAGGCAGCAAGAAATGATCTGGGGGCCCCAGGGCCAGGCAATACCAATAGAAAAGAGCAAATCATAAACAGAATGGAAAAGAAAGCAATTGATTATAAAAACAACAGGACCTGACAACAACAGAAGTGGGGAGTGGGATCAGACAGCATGAGCAGCTTACTGAACAGGGCTGGCATCAAACAGCATATGCAGCCCATTAGACAGGAAAAGGATCCAAAGCCAGGAACAGCTCTTTGGCAAGAAGCACAATAACCCAACAGAAGCAATAAATCAGGTTTGACAAGATGAGTGGAGTCTCCTGCACTAAAAATGGTCTGGAAAAGCTGTCACTAAGGAGCAGAGCAAGGCTGAGCAGTTAATGTTAAGCACATTAATAGAGACCCTAACTGGAACCTGTTGCACCTTCCCCTGGTGCTGCAGCATGTGGGCCCTTCCTGCTGCAGGTAATTAGGAACAGGAAGGGAAGGGGTCATACACTAGAATATAACAATGATAATCCTTCACCAAGGCAAGGGCTCTGTCACTTTCTCTCGCTGCTGTTGTGAGCTTGACTGGTTTGAAAGGATTATGAGTAATGATTAAATCCAGCAGACTCTTTTTCTCTGTACCAAGCACCAGAAAGTGTCTTTAAACCTTCTTCCCGCAGCTGGAAAAGTTCTGCTTAAAGCTGCAGCACAAAACCTTCAGTAAAATATTAGCAAGGCATTGAGGGAAGAGAGATTATAGGTCATTGTCTTTAGATATCATCTGGCCTAATGCACTAGCACAGCAAATGACATTGAAAAAGAAATAGCACCGATACATCATTGATCCCTTAAGCATCTATGACTGCTATTAATTTCATCTTTCATTGGCTTAGTCTTTCTGTACTCTTGCCAATTTGTGATGACTGTTTCTATTTCTATAAATCACTGGAATGCCTGGAAACATTATAAAAATCACAGAGAAGTGAAATTACATTTTTCATTCTTTCCTGTACTCTCTCCTCTTTCCTGCAAAACCCATAGTTATACCTGTATGGAGGATTTCTCAATTTTATTTAATCTTTGAAGGCCTGCACTATCATCTGTCTAAACCTTCAAGATAGTGGTTAGCAAAATTTATAGACCATTTTTTTTTATTAAAAGCTGGTGTGGCTAGAACTATTGCCCAGTTCAGCATTGTTTATCTATTGCAGACAAGAACAGGAAGATGTTAAAACCCACACTGATCATGTTCTACCCTTATTGACCTCTGTCAGTGCTGGAGCTGCTCATGACAATTTTCTTTGCAGTGAATTTGATGAATTTCCCGTTCATCCCTCAGTGACATGCAATCACATTAAATCACATCATATCTGCTCACAAAATCTTATCACCAATTTTCTCTGCTCTTGTTTTGCTCTCCTGTATATTTAGTTTTTTAATGGTTTCTTCCATCCCCCTCTTCCAAGAATCTCCTATGTGAGATCAGCAGATAAAAGCTCATGGGATCAACAGCACTAAACTTTTCATGAGGTTTCTCAGCCCTCTGACTCTTCATGCTGTTAACAATTAAAGCATTAATTTGCAGAGCAAACCAAGAGTCTTCCCTGGCCTCTCCTCACAGAAGTGAGTCTGAGATCTTAATCTTTCTCTGTGTATATGCATATCATAAAGTCTAAGATAGCCCAGTTTCTTATTTAGGTCCTGACACTCACTCATTAGGTGTTCTCACCTGAGACCTCTAATCTGAACATAATTCTGCTGTTAACCTGTGCCACTGGAGGCTGCCTGAGGTTTTAGGCAAAAGTCCAGGACCAGCTTTTAGTCATACTGACAACCTGCCCACTCTTCCAGATGACTCAAGTAATGGAGGTAGTGGTAGCTCTAAAATGTTTTCCCATATCTGCCTCAGTGGAATATGAATGTTTGTTCTCTGCCCTCTGCAGTTCTGCACTGAAATCATTCGAATTTTTTTCTACACTAATCTCATATTTCTCTAACTGATCACATATTTCATCCCCTCTCTGCCCAGAAGTGACTGAAGTGTTCTGACCCTGTAACCTGTCACCCAGCTTTGCGTGGGGACCTAGGCCCACCTGTGAGCGCTCCTGGAACTGGGAGAGAGAAATCCTTCCTGGCTGGGGTAAAGAATGGCTCCTGGTCTCAACTACACAGCTCTGTGGGCCATGAGCTCCTGGATGTGCAGTGCAGAGCTCTTCCCTTTGCCTGAAAGAAACCTTGGATCAGATCTTTGGGAAGAATGTAGGCTGATGTTCCTTTAGTCAGAACTGTATCTGCTAAGTGTCAAGTCAGCAGCTGCAGCATGTTGTCACTTGTGCAGCTTCATTCACAGACCATCCTCACCACATGGTCTGCAATGTTGGATCTGGAGCAGGGAAGAAGTCACTGTACATCTCCATGGATGCGAGAAGCACTGCTGAGCGTGTGACAGAAGTTAGCGTATGGGGTCAGATTTGAGAGATTTGCAACCACACTTTTAAGGCCAGCCGAGCAGTTTACAGCTATCCTTAGAGTATGGAAATACCGTAAGGAGAAAAGAAGCACGAGGAATATACTGGAAATCTGGGGTATGAAAGCAATCTATTCTGCCTTAGTATTTGCAAGAAATAGGTACCTGAATCCAACAGCTCTGGGTTCTTAACCCGCATGCCACCATGTTCTCTGCTGCCTTAGTAACACCTGAAGTAAATTAATGATAACTGAAGCATCCTGGATATAGGATATTCCTGGAAAGGAAGATTTTAATCTATATTCTATATAGATATTAGAAGATGTGAATGCCAATATTTCCTCCTGATAAATGCTATGGAGAGGAGGAGCATTTCTGCAAAGCTGCTTTTTCAAGCCTTAGTTAAAAGACAACAGTGGGGTTTGTTTTATTCTGATAAAGGCTGAAGTTAATTGAAAGAGGATTGCAGCACCTGTTATTTGCAAGGTCATTTCACAGCCTGTCCCCAGTTACAGTTACCAGCCCCAAAAGTTCAGAATGACAGAGCAGCTCAAACAGAAAGGTAACTTTTCCCTGCAGCTCAGAGTAAAGTGCATGACAGGGTTAGGGCTGGATTTGAGCTGTACCTTTGAACCCAGCCTTTCCCTGCAGCTGGCTGGGATGGGAATCAGGGGAGCCAGAGCCTTGCTGGGAATGTTAACAAGACCTTCTGCTTGTAACTTGTACCAAGCTCCCCAAAACACGTTAAACTGCTCTCCATGCTGATTTTAGGCACTGCCCCATCACTCTGTTGGGGTTGGGGCACACGTGGTGTTTCCCACACTCTGGAAACAGGGACATGCGCATGAAAACAGGATTCAGCCCCACCACAGAACTCAGTCACAGTGCCAGGACCCTTTCCAGGTCGGGCCTAAATTTCTCTTCTAACACAGCCCTCCTTAGGAGCAAGTGGTCTTATTTATGTAGGTACTTTATCCTGAACTTCTGACACATCTTAGCATGCTATTTATCTCATTACTCATGTATCTAAATATGTGAACAAACTGTATAGGAAAATAGAATAACTTTTAAAAAAAGACTTTAAAAAGAAAACAAACAAAAATCTTGGGACTGGAGGGAATACAGGAACTGCTGATGCTGCTAAAGGTCCCTTCAAAAATTCCAGCAGAATCTAGGAACTCAGCAATGACCCTGAATTTATGGATAAGGCAAAATCTTAAATCCTTTTTAATTCTACTGCGATTGATGCAGTCTTCACATCGTGTTTAACAAATAAACTAATGTGTGTAAATAAAGAAGAAAGCTATTTTCTGCTAAGAAAGTAGATTTTGATTTCCAAGTTAATGGGTAATTGTAAACAGCAGCCACCTAGATATCATCCTTTATAGCATGAATAGAACCATCAACAGAGTGAAACTAGGGGAAGAAAGAATATTTGCTTCAAGCGTTTTGTAGTTCTTTTAATAAAAAATCCCTTTTGCACTGTGCAGATACGAAGCAGCGATTTAATAAAAAATAAAATAAAATAAATAAATAAATAAATAAATAAATAAATAAATAAATAAAGTATAATTTTCTATGCCTTTTGGGAAAAGGGGAGAAAAGTAATAGCAACAATAATAGAATGAGATGCATTATAAATTTCAGGAAGAATCAACCTTTCAAAGGAGAAAATGTTTGCGTCAGAAAAGGTCTCCATTCCACAGAAAAAGGAAAGATGCCTTTGGGAACACCTAGGGCATTATATATTCTTTTTTAAAACCCAGCTTCTGTGTTTTACTTGTTTTGAGGGATATTTTGCTCACAACATTCTAATCTTCAACAGAAATGCCATTATTCACATTTGGGGAACTTACCCTTACTCTCAGCTAAGGTCAGTCCTATTGGAACAAACTCAAATCATCCCTTTCTACACTTGAATTCACCTTGATAGAGGCACTTTTCAATAGGTCCTTCCCTCCCCTCACCTGTGTTCATATCTCTTAGTATGAAAATGTACAACTGTATGCAGGTAAAATAACTGCATAAGATTTCTCCTTACTAAGCAGCATAACCTCCAGCATCTTTCTGTAGATAATCAATTCTGAAGTTATATAAAATTAAGTTCAGCCTCAGTAATAGTAGATTTGCACTGGTGTAAATCAGAGAACAACCAGTTCTAAGATTTTCACAATTCTGAAATTTTTCCAGGTTCAGGCTATTGATTTTGTTCTTCTTGTTACTATAAATATTTGAAGGAAGAAAAAATACTTTGAAAAGATATCAGCAATCATGTAATACAGAAATGGAAAAGACTGTTTTCCACAGCAGCCCTTTTTTTCTTGGGCAGAACCTTATAGGAAAATTTCAAGAGACTTTCTGAGAATATACTCATGTCATTTCTATTGATATATCATTGTTTCATATGCCCATAGTATTCCTGTGATAAACAGAAGTGTCTTTCAAGAAGTCACCATTCACTCCCTTAGTGCAAATTTAGTATTTCTTCATCAGTGGTTGAAACTGTTATAAAATTCAGTTTGACCTCTGAGGAATTATAAGCTCATGTAAGTAAGTTGTTGCTGAAATATATATTATGAAATTTTTAGGTATATATTACATGTGAAAATATACATTATGGAAGAAATATATTACTGTTTACACCCGTCACCATCAGAGTGATTATATTAAACTATTTACAAATGTTTTTACATTTACCTTAATAACTGAAGAAACCTTAGCCAAAAAAAAATTTGTACTGTCTCTAATGCAGACATTACTGCATTAGCTTTGTATGGCATATCAGATCAGCATATGCAAATTTATCAGATATGTTAATAACTCATACCTTGGCTGATAGAAGATTTGGAGTATTACAATATAAATGAGGCTTGCCCACAACACTTACAGAAAGGGATAAAGAAGCCCATCTCCAGAATGCTGTATGCCCTCATTATACTTGTTAAAATAATAGTACTTATCATCTGAAATGTCTTCCCTCTAAAAGGAAAAAATGCAATTAACTTACATGAAGTAAAATCTCTTTAAATTAATGAAATGAAAAGTGAAATTAATTTGAAGGGGGAAAAGGAATCAAGAACAAACTTTATTAAATACATTAGAACCATTAATATTAATTTCATTGGAATGAATATAATTAGAAATAGTTAGCAAGCAAGAATGCAGAAATCTGTTCTCTCTGCACAATTGAGGAATTGTTCCATGATACTCTCTGTGAAACACAGCTTCATATATTTTATTGTAAATAGCCTTCTGATACAGACTGCATTATGGAGTTTAGTTGTAAAATTGAAAGCTAGTAGTTCTTCAGTTAGGAGATTTAAATTCCAGCCTGAGTTCTAGCACAAGAAAATGGTTCCATACAAGATTAAAATAAAATATGAGCAGTTATTATTAATGGCCTTCCATAAAGTGCTCTACTTTATAGACTGCTCTGTGCTAGAGAAAATGTTGCCTAATTTAAGCAAGGCAGGAGCAAGCAGAAACTGAGTTCTGTGCTCGTATTCAGTTTTCACTCCCAAACCAAACATCTCTGGAACAAATCTGTAGGAGTGACTCAGGAACCTCTGCTGCCATAAAAGCAGAAGAGAAGTTGTAGTCAAAAACATCACAGCCTGGAGAACAGAAAGACACACAACAAGGGGTCTGGGTTCCACCTAATGACAACATCCCAGGCTAACCCTGACTGAAAGAGCACTGGAGACTCCCGAGGTGCCCTGGCACAGGGAAGCAGGGCTGTCACCAGCTGCCTTTCATGAAGCACATGTTCCATGCATGTTCCTCTCAGTCTCCTGGCCTGAATCAAATCATCCACTTATGCTGCATTGAGCCTACTGGAGTTTGAATATTGAATACTTGGGATTCATTTGTTGGCGTGCACTGGTTTGTACCTGCTTTCCTTTTTGGTCTGTAAATACTGGCTTCAATAGACAGCACTCCAGGGATAGAAAGAAGAATAATTACTTACATAATATTCCAGCCACCATTTGTACCTTCTTCATCTCAGAAGATTTTATGGCTGTCAAAACTTGTTTAGCAAATGACGTTTTCTGACTAAGATGAAGGGAGTCCATCCTGCTTTGCCCATCTCTTCTGCTCTCACTTTCCACAGAGGTTCAGCAGACTAGCAGATCAAGATATAAATGAAAATACAAATATAGCCTCAAGTAAAGACTGTCAATGTTAAACAGATCCCACAATTTTTCAAAGCCTTGCACTGGCCCCACTGTGACTATACCAATTTCTATCATTGGAGACAACCATAAAAACACAACACTGTCCAGACTGGCCATTTATAAAGTAGTCTAAATTCTCTTTTGAAATATACTTACAAAATACTTTTTCTAATTGTAGTAAATTATACATTTAAATGATCTGGTGAATCTATTCTTTCCTTAAACAAACATCCAGGGATTAATTTATATGGTGGTATTTAAAATTCTGCTATATCTAAGAAATCAGTAAATTACAAAGTTTAACAGAATTCTCCCTGTATTCAAAGTTTATTCAGAATTCTGAATAAAGGAATTATTAACCAAATTATTCTACTAGATACTATTTAAATTTGTATAGTATGACTTGCATAGTATCTTTCATATTAGTGCCAGAAATGAAAAGAAAAGCAAAAATAGACAAGAATATTGTGCAATACTGCCAAACTACCACCACTATTGAAACATTGACTTGTTAACTTCCTGGATGGATTTATGGCATGTCAAGATTGTCATAATCTTGACAAGTTTTCTCTCACTTACATTCTTCTGCTTTCAAAAAAGAACACTTAAAAAAAAAAAAAATTCTGAAATGTGGAGCATATTAAAGCAACTTTAGGTATTTGAAGAGTCAAGGACTTTCATACCACTGCAGATATTCATGGTTAAAAAGTACTTAATGATAAACCACCTAAAATCCTTCACAGTATAAAGCTTCAAAGCAGTGTAAATTCTTCAGGCAGAATACCTATATATGAAATTTTTGTGTGACCTAGAGCCAAAACTTCAGCCAGTCCAACTCACTTAGATTCATTATCTTTAATGAAATGCCACTGATCCACCCTTGGAGTACTGACCCATAATCTTTTAATGCACCTCAGCTGATTAGTGCTGATTCTGCTTTTTATAACTCTTTTCATGTATTATTCCACCTACTTTTCTGGAACTCGCTTGCTCAAAAGTGAGAGAGATGCAAATCTGGGCCTTATTGCAGCCTAAGCACTTCAGCCTCCTGCAGCACATTTCATAGCAGCTGTAAGAGAATCCTTGAAAGCACAGGGGCAAAAAAACTCCAACCAAACTGAACGATGGCAGCTGCACAAGGAATAAAGAAATCCAACACTGTACCTGGTAAAGGAAAATCAACAACAACATGCATTTATTCCAGCAGACCTGAATCTGCTTTAAGCTCACAACTACCACCACATTCCAGTCACAGCTGGGTGTGTCAGCTCTGAGAAAAACCCAGCTCACAGCTGGGTGTGGAACACATCCACACTGGTATTTCATGGGACAACCTATGTACATCTCAGATCTAATTTATAACAGAAAATTATTATATTCATCCAGCCCTGACTAGCTTATATTTCGCATCCAAGATCTCCCCCATCTCCTGCATGACCCAAGAGCCCAAAGGGGATGGTAGAAATTTCCCATCTTGTTCTTACAACATATTCTTGATCACAACACCTGCAAGGAAAAATGTACACTCAATATCTGCCCATGAAAAAAGAAAGTGGAGCCCTAGCAAGCTTGGATTTCAAAGGCATTAGATGTTCTCAGAAGCAAATTTGCTTTCTTGGCAATATGCACAGCATGTGTAGAGCCAACCACAAATACTCTCTGGATCATACACTCCATGGAAATTGAAGCATTCAGGAGTCATCTCGGAATAAAGAGTGGAAAATAATCGTCCAAAGAAAGAAAATTGAAAGAAAATATGATCAAAGTACTCCTAGAGCCTGGATATCATAGAAAAAAAATCAAAACCAAAACCAACCAACCAACACACACACACACAAAAAAAAAAAAAAAAAAAAAAAAAAAAAAAAAAAAAAAAAAAAAAAGGAGACCCTTTAGGTGATAATACAGTTTGTGTAAACTAAAACAATGTAAAAACCAGAATTAAAAAAAAAAAAAATTAAAAACCTGAATTCTAACAACCTACACACACAAAATCTTATAAAATTAGACTCTAAAATAGTTGTGAGAAAATCTCTTTAACTTAGAAGTTCTAAATTAGTATTTTAAGTAAATAAAATAAAGATGTATGATGTTCTGAGTTCACTTATTCTCTTTATGGCATTGATGACATGTGTGCAGCTTATTTGTGGAACAAAAGGCTCATTTTCTTCTCTTTTTTGGCATTGTCAAGACAGTAAAATTCATAAGAAAAAATCTGTCTTCCTAAACGCTTCATACATCAACTCCAAAATACACTGCATTGCAGAAAACAAATTTGTAGAAAAAAAACCCTGCATCTGCTAAATGTCTGTTATGCTAAGAAGTCAATGTTCAATGATTTTTATGTCTTGGAAAATGCATAAACTGTCAGAAAATTTATGCAAAATGCTCTGAGACCTCTCACGATGCAGCCACTGTAGACAGCACACAAACTCCTAAATGTGGGAGATGTAGAAATGGTACTTTTTCCTTTTAAATGCACATCATCAGTATAATCTCTTCCCTCTGCCTTTCTGAGTTATTCAGCAACAACAGTTTGTGGCAGAAGTGGTCGCTGTAAGTGGCACACAAACAGGGCAGCAGAAGAAGAACATATGCATGGAAATGTTATGATGCCAAGACCCAACAATTGCTGCTCAGTAAATAACACACATTTACAATATGCCAAATGTTTAACTAAACTAAAATGTTAAATAGAAAGGATCTGTAAATCAGAGGCTGGGTATAGGAACTTTGTCTCAGCTATGTATCACAGACTACTCAGTAATACTAAAATGTTTTAATTCCTGAACATTTACCTGTCAGTGCAATGCAGCACGTGAAGTCCACCTAAGCAGTCCTCCCTGATCTCAGAGGTGACAGGGCTCTCATTCTTTACCGTGAAGAAATCTTTTGTTGATTAGTTCTTCTAAAACAATTTTTAGCAATCTGAGTACATCTGAATATTTGTGGACAAAGTCTTGTCCATCAAATTTTGATTGGTGCAGACAGATGCTAATGCTAATGGGCCATTACCACATTTTGCAACAGAGGATATTTTTATGTATTTTATTTTATATGCAGACATAAAGAATTTCATATCTTCTGTGCATTTGAACAATGTGATATTTTTCCTACTAGCCCACTAATTTGTAACATAAAAGTTGCTTAATTTTGCTGTTAACATACATAGCTCCTTATTGAAGAGACCAAGCTAATTTGAATTTTAAGACATTAGAGTAGAACTAGGAAAGAACTAGCTAAATAACATTTATAAAATGTAGAAATATTCACCTTATTAGCATGACATGAATTACAGTATAGAGTACATAAGGGACTATCAAAACAATCTCTGCACCTTCCAAGACAATACATATGGAATGTGGGACGGCTCAGAATGTCAGATATAATGTTTATCCTGAAGAGAAAAATAGCAGGCACCTGGACATTAGTGATCAGTTATCCCAACTGCAATATCTGAAAAGTACTAACAAATATAATAATAACTTCTGAGGCAAAGAGAAACAGCGAGGGGAAAAAAAATGTAGCTGATGTGAATTTGACAAGGATAAACTATATGAAACAGATTTAATTGTCTCTGGGGTCACTGGTCTACTGAAAAAGGGAGAACTTAGATGTTTCATATGTTCAGATGAAAGTAAGCACAGTCTAATAAATATAAGGATATTAGTAAAAAAAAGGATAGAAGAATTCTCTATAAAATGGATTCTGACCTGAATGCACCACTTTTACTCAGAGCAGGGTTGAGGAGTGGGCATTCCTTTCGAGATGGCTCCTAAACCCATATTTTTATAACATTTTGGATAGATGGAATAATATAATATAATATAAACAATGCAATCACTATGAATTTTATGTCGTTTTAAATGTCATGAAATGTAGTTTTAAGACCACACAGCTGCTATGCCCAGAATATGCAGCAGAGAGATTCAATGCATGTGTGACACATTTTCAGAGTGCAGACCAAAGGAAAACTTCTCCCTGTAGGAAGTATTTCCTCCCCCACTGCAGAGCAGCAGCTCTGTGACTGAGACACGGAGCTGCCTCTGCAGAGAGGTGCAGTCTGAGTCTCTCTGAATGACCTGTCCTTTTGTGCAGGGGTGTAAGGGCAGAGGAAAGGGTGTGTGCCTATTATTAATGCTGTTCGACCAGCTGGTCGTGTCTTTTGGAAACCAGGAACATCTTATAAACAATAAATTCTTATTCTCACAGAGGTCTTTAGATGAGCAGAAGCCCAGAGCTCTCCCTTCCACAGGGGCTGTCACAGCAAGCTTCAAAACATCACTGACCCTCCATGAAACTAAAATTCAGGGTATAAATGTGGGGGGAAAGAGAAACAGCAGATCATGTGATAACTAATTTCTAAGGAAATATTTTCCACTAAGCAATCTGCAGATGCTGCAATGGACAGGAATACAAAGTGATTTTTTGATACAGTTAAAGAAACCCATGAGGTTTTGTTTGATGTTCAACAAACAGTACAAGTCTCCAAAGCAGCAGGTTACATCCAGTTAACTTTTGAGATTGTCCACTAACTTCCATACTCAGGGGAAAAAAATGAATAACACAAGCTAGGGAATGATTGTTTCTACAAATGAAGGTCATCCAGAATCTGAACATTCCCATATTGCAGGCTCATTTTGTACTGTCAGGCTCCATGCTATCTCCCATAAATTAAACATCATCAGAAAGAAGAGCCATTCTACTCTTTTCCTAAGGATTTCCTTGAACTAAATAAAACAGCTTACACTGGAGTAAGTATGTAATACCATTTTAGAAATACAGTACTGTGCTCCACTTCAGAAAATTTTAATGACATAAAAATTTTTTACATGGCAAATATTTATTTTATACTCCTGAGTCACCAAATTAATTCTCTCACCAGAATTTCTGTTAATAATATTTCTGTAGTTCTTTCTCAGCACAAGTCCTTTTGCTTTGCAAAGTTATTGTCATTTTTCTTACCAAAAGATCTCCTTGTCAATAAGGAACTGTAATTCTGCTAGAACAGTTTCCCAATATATTATGGAAACTATACCTAAGTGCAAAATTTTACTACAGCATTTTAATAATCTCCCAGGACCGGTGGTCTATTATAGTGGAAGGGTTTTCCATCATATAGACACCAAATATTTTAAAAGGGCAGGGTTCATACCACTGTTTCAAATGAGGTAAACGTTGAAGTGAAATTGTTTATTTAGCCAGGAAAGCCACCGCTTAAGACAAAGGGAAAACAAACGCTGAGAGATGGGCTAAGAGCTCCCCACATTGTAAAAGGATGCTGAAAACAGGAAGCAAACAATATTAAAGTGATATAGTATTGAAAAATATCTGCCACCGCTTTCAGCTGCCTCCTGAACACTGTTCACTCCAAAGGCTGTCAGTGCAGGGGAATATTTTGAGTCTGAGAGGGAGAGAAAGTGCAAAAAACAGAACAGCCACTATCTCATTTAAGGAAAAGAGCAATGTCTACAGAAAACTACAACTTGGTCTACAGAAGCCTCAAGGCTGAGGCTGCCTTTTTCTAAACAACTTCCTTTTTTTGCAAATTTTTTTCCAAGAAGTGCTTTCTCTTTCACATCCCTTTCTTTCTATAGTTTAAAGCTTCTTTCAAAAGCATATCTTAAAGTTTGGGTGACCCCTGCTGCTGTCCTTTTTATCTGCCTGTGCAGAATTGCTTTCATGTGCGAGGCCCAAGAAATCCAAAAAACCTAACTGATGAATTCTTAAAAGCATCCCCAGACTGCCAGTTCTCAGAAATGCCTTTTTAGCTCCATAACAAGATTACTGTAAGCTTTGGTTTCTTAACACTAATGTTCAATGAGCAAAGAAGCCACATCTGCCTCTGAGCATGCCAAGGTTTAAATCCAAGGGTTTCCAGTGACATCGGCCAGACATTTGAAGAGGTGCAAAATAAAAATAGAGTTGTTCTATGGCTTAAAGATTAATGTTATAATACCTGCAAATCAACAATGAGAGTAAGCATTATTAAATTTTCACAATGTGTTAGAAAGTCTCCAGACCTTTTTTTCAGTAAAATACATGAATCCTTTTCAAGAGTAAGTGCCAAGCATTGATTTCCCATATTAAAAGCAGATGACCTGCATTTATCATACAGTTAAAACCATAAAATGTATATTTTCTTTTTATTCCAGTCCATTTTTATACATGCTATTCTCGAGTACTGAAATAATTTGCAGAGTTTGCTGAAGAATAAATTACTTCCACATTTCAAATATAAGAAAATCTAGCCAACCTAGTCCTACCCAAAATGGTGCAGCAAATGAATATAAATAACCTCAACACATAGATCAAGATATGGCAGACTGGCATTCTGATGTAAAAAACTAATATTAGTAAGTGCAAGCACATACAGAAAGCATTATTGCTGCAAATTGAACTGAAGTCTGAGAAGATTAGCTAAAATATGTGAAGATGGAGGAACAGCTATGAATTTGTTTCTCATTTTCAGCTCAATGGGCTGTATTTTACATAGGATGTTGAATAGGATACAGACTGATTTCTAAAACTTTTGGTTAAGTTACTTATTAAAATTGAACACAGCCACAGAACTTCGACATGGGAAATGTCTGACTTTTATGTTTGAACAGAATGACAGCTGGATCTGCCCTAGGTGCTATATTTTAAAGAAGTATGAACTTGGAAAGAAAATCAAGAAATCAGAAATTAACCATCAGATGAATTGATTTAACCAATATGATTATGTCACTAATTTACTTCAGACATGAACATGTAATTATTTTATCCATACATAAGTCACAATTCTTAGCAACAAATAGTATTGAAGGGCTTAAAATACAGAAAAGGAAACCATAACTGGTTACATTAAGCCACTGCATTTTGCATGCAGTGCAGTTGTATTTTTTATTTCAGTTATTTCTGTTTAACTTAGCCAGTCTCTCTCACTTCTCTTGATCATTCTTTGTCTCCTCCTCTCTTTTGTTCTGACTGATATGAAACTCTGGACTAAAAAAGAGTAAATTACTCTCTTGTACACATTGATGTAAAATGAAACCAGGAAGGTGATAGATAAATAAATTTGTATATGTATCATAACATACGGAACAGAAAGGATGAATGAAAATCCACTCAAAAACCAGAGACAGTTTTGAGGTGAACAGATATTTTACATTCATTTCTAGATTTTTAACAATACCATTTTTCTGTCATAGCAAAATTCTCATTCATTCTGTCTGGTGGTTCCCAGGTTGATTCCTGAAGAGGTCCATGATCTCAGTCTTGGGTTTTCCTTTTGATGCAGTGCTTGCTCAAGTGAGCTCTGCATCCATCTCACAAATGGTGTTGTTAATATCCCTAAAGCCTCTAGTTAACCTAATGCAGGAATCCATCTAAATCTGATCTATGTTATTGTCTAGATAATTAATTTTATGAAGAGACCAGTCTGTGAGAATTATCTGTTAGGGAAGACCCTCCAAATGCAGCACAGAAAAATAGTGAGTGAATTGAATAGCACACTGATTGCAGCTAACAAAAATAATTGTTAATGACTTGGTGTTAACATTCCTTGGGTTCCCAATACCTTTGCCTTGCCATTTTAGTGTTATGCTTGATCCTGCCTGCCACATATTATCCCCATTATTCCCGTAAACTGTGAGGAAGCTTCTAATTTAGTAGTATGTTGTTTGGGAGTACTTCAGCATTAAAGTTAGATTGTCTTGGCCTTCCCTAAAAGCTGGAAGGATAAAACCACTCCTGCATGAGAAAGGTAAAAGCTAAAAAAGCTGGAAACATAAAGCCATTCCTGTATGAGAAAGGCATCCACTCTGACTTTGTAATAGGAAATTATCAGCAAACTCCTTTATCTCCTACAAAAAATATTTGAGGCCAGCAAGTTCCAGAGGTAATATTGCAAATATATGAATCAACAACATGAGGAAAAGGGTTGGGTTCATTTGTTTTGCAAGGATCAATTTCCACTGCAAGAGTCTGCAGGTCTAAAGACAGGATGTTGCATCTCTATGTAAATCATGTAGGCATTCCTCACCCTCAGTAATGCAGGATCCTTATCAAACAGTTCCCTTTCACCTGTTACTGACTGTTAACAGCACAAACCCACTGCCTGCAATTAATTCCTCTGAGGGGGCAGAGAGAGGTTCAGCAGAGTAATGAGTTTGTTTCTCTGTGGAAGAGAATGGAAATTAGTGAGATGGAGAGCAGCATAAAGTTGCCTAGAGATGAAAGCTGCATTGATCCCCTGGACTGTCTCCTAATATGGTCCTGAAAAAATGGAAGTTGTTCAGGAGTATGTAACTTCATCTCAAATGAACAACGAAAACTGACCTAAAATAAAAGCTAATGTAATACTCCTCTTGAATGGTTTTCAGTGATTTTGATTAACTTAGACATGAAAATCAAAAATTCTGAAGGCCAAAACAAAGGACACCTAGATACAGGAGAAACGTGGAAGAGACATAAGGCAAACAGGTCTGTTTCACTATTTTGAAGTGTTTATTCAAATATGCAGAAAGCAACTAGTGAAAGGCTTAACAAAGACTGTAGTGCTAAATGCCATATGACACTGGAGGTCTGCTAGAGCAGAAACTGCCATCATCCTCCCACACTTGCAACTCAATACAACCATGGCATTTGGCTGTTCAAAACCTTTCTGCTCCCAGAGAAAAAGATTTGAGGTGCAAATTGTCACCCTGTAGCATTTAGTACTGTGATTACACCTAACCCTTCAAGCCCTGTAACATAAAACAATAAGCACTCTAAGAAATTTCAAAGCAGGGGTGATGCTGTGGCTATTTCCATTCATAACATGCAGCAAACCAACCAAAGCTGCCAAGTGGCATAGTTTTCTTGAGAAGAGGTTGCTAAAAACTGAGCACTTGATAAGGCTAAATGTGAAAGATCTGTGTCTGTTTTTCCTCATGCTGACCCCTGCCATGTGTCACCAGACTGCAAAATAACAGTCTACATGAAACACAACTAAAACGTGCCCACTGACCAAATGGAAAGAGTTATTTCAGTTGGCTGCAGCAGTGTCTGACAGACACTGCCAGTGTTCTCAGCTAGCATTATTGGAGACAATCAGCAGTGGAGGTGCTGGCTAGAAAAGGTTACAATCTCTGCCAGAGATCCTTGGAGGGATTTTGTAAAAAATACAGGCATTCAGCTACATTTGAAAGGAAAGGAGAAGAGCCCACTAAATTATTCTCATTTGTGAATATTCCATACAGTACATGTATGGCAGGGGACATGACAGGCAGCCATCAAACCAGGCAGGGGAAGCTTTTCTTCTTGGGTTCAACGGGAGGCTCTATAAGGAGTGACCATTATTACAGCAAGATTTGTGCTGCTGTACTTAAACTACAACTCCTATCAGTTATAAGGAGCCAAGCAGCTCATCTGAGGAATGCCCATTCTGCATCCATGTTTTATATCTTCCTATGTCCTTCTCTCTGAGTCCCCATCTTTCTGTTGGGCCTTTCTGCAGTGGACTTTCCCAGGGCTTCTGAGGTATCTAAACAATGTAAGCCCCTAATGAAACACAATGAATACTTCACTTTTACTTTTGTTATTTTTAGAAAAACAGCTCTTCAAACCTCATTGGAAGGTACTGCTGTTTTCACTGCCCACACCAGCAATTCAAAGTTTTTTATTCTTGAAACATCCTGGGTTCACACTGCCTTCCATGTTGCTGCCTGATGCAGGTTAGTCAATTCTGCCTTGGTGCCTGCAAAAGGTTGTCTATGGGTGACTAAAAGAGAGTATATTTAATTAAGAAAGCTCTGGATTAATAAAGATTGCAGATAAACACTTGGGAGCTTTCTTCAGGCTCACTCTGAATTAGCAGGATGCAGTGCCTGGTTGTAAGGGTATTTTTGGATTCAGCAGCTTTTCCATCCTATGCAAAGAGTTTCCTCCACCTCCAATAGGCAGCAGCTCATTCAGTTAAAGCTTTATAGAGCAGAGCTGTGAAGAGCTGACATTACCAGGCAAATGGGGACTGACTGTGCAGCCTATGTTTGCTAGTGCTGTTCTGAACAGTGCCACAACTCATTGTACTTTATCTGTTCAGGAATGCTATCTTCCCTTTTCTCCAAAACAATCTGAGGCAGAATAGTGGTTACTGAGTTTGACAACAGCTGTGTGAACATTGAATGGTTTTCTTACGGGTCTGGATTGTACCCAGCATGAACTCAGAGACATTGCAAGGGGTATTGGAATGACAACTTCAGTAACCTGCCATTCTTTTTTTTTTTTTTTTTTTTTTTTTTTTTTTTTTTTTTTTTTTTCTTTTTTCTTTTTTCTCTTAAGGAAAACAGCAGTCCTAGAATTATCTACCAAGTAATTTTGAATATTTCCTCTTCTGCTTTCAACTGGATCAACTATCATTTTATAACTACTCATGAATTATTTAAGGATTGAAAAGTCTCTCTTGAATGCTCAGCTAAATTAAACCCAAAGTACTTAAAAAACAAGTAAATTTGGAATTGTTCTAGAGCCTCAGAGGTATTAGCAAAGGATTATTTAGGCTTTTTATTAAAAAAAAAAAAATCAAAAAACCCAACAAACACAGAATAAATATTTAGTTCATGTCTTCACAAACTTTTTGGACTGAATGACCAGAACATACTCAATATTTGTGACAATTTGGTTGACAGAGCTGATAGCATGGAATCACAGGCCGTGTCCTGGCTTCATGATGATACCATAATTGTTTTGTTGTTATTCTCTCTAAAATTCCTTACCTTGTTAATATTTCTTTTTCTTTTGCTTGTTCTTGCTCTAATAATTTGTCTTTTTCTTGTTTCCTAGGACATTATGACTATATTCATTGCTTGAGTATTTTTAATGCTCTTAGAAGCTACTTCTGAAACTCGGTATAACTAGTGCAAGAAAATTTTAAACATCATTTGAGTGGCATAAATTTGAGACAGTAATTGGGACAATCAGAAAACGCCTAAGAAGCAAAAGAATAAATAGTCAATGCTTGCTCTAAAACATCTATAATGGTTGTTTTATCAGGATCTGCATTCTTAATAAAAGGACACGGTGTGTGATAGAGCTGGCTTGTAGGACAGAAAAGGAACTTGATGGTTATGGAAAGCAGCTACTCTGGAGAAGCATGATAGTATTTTCACATGGACCATTCAGGACTTTACCGGGGGAAAAAAAAAGAAAAAGAAAGTTTTTATTCTCTTACTGTGAATCTGTCTGATTTCAGCCATCCTTTCTTAGAAGTCCTCAAATTTCAGCAAAATTCTATTAGCATTTCCTAACGTGCCTCTTTCAAACATCTTTTTTCTTACATTTAATAGCATGTGGTCAGATGTTGTGTGCATAGTGAGAGCTAATGGATATGACATTAGACAAAACAGATCTTTATATTTTTACCAGCTCTGCTGCTGATTTACCCTGTAAGTCAGTTTTTTTGCCTTTGAAATGCAAATAAAAATACTTATTCCACCTAAGACTGACTTTTTAGAGCTCAACTTCTGTCCATAATACCTTCACTTTTTTCATCTTTTTCCTCCTTCTGTGAACCACACAATGGAAAGCCAAGACTACTTCACTGAGATCCCCACAAAGGCTCTTAAAATGTAACAGCATCCAGACCCTTATAGAACCAAAAGTCCCCAAACACTCTATGCACACCCTTTCTCTTTCTGTGCACAAACATTTATCTATAGCTATATACTATTGTCTCTTTAATGCAATTCCTTTCTCCTACAAAGCACTTTCAGAAGCACTCATCTGTAAAAATCACTGCACTGGAAGGCTCGAAAAAACTTGATCTCTACAATTCCTGCTCACAGACTTTCCCAATGTCTGAGTCCACCCACACAGGAGATACAGCTCCAGAGAACTTCAATATGCAAAATCATAGTTTATAGATTTGCTGTCACTTGTCAGCTCTGCATTTTAAAATAATTCTTGTTTTTCCCCCTTTGGCTGGTATTAACAGTACTGTGGATAAATTCTCTGTTGATGTTCTCTGAGACACCAGGCATTACAAATTTTCCTCCTCTGAAAAGCATTTTCTACCTACTTTTCCAAGTGAAGAAGGCTTATGTCATCATAATGCCTTTGTGTGTGTCTATTGGTTTCCTTCTTATGATCCTGTTAGCTGTTTTCAAATAGCAATATAAGTCCTAAAGCTAATAACTTCCTCATGATTTACTAAAATCGGTAGCTAGGTAGAGGAGGAAAAATGTTCAAGTTCCCCTTCCAAAGGCTGAAACTCAAGAAAACTCCTTTCCAAGTACAAAAGAATCTGCATCAGACAAGTGCCTGATACAGTGAAAAATTTAACAGAAGCTTTCATTTTATTAGACATCAGAGAGTGATGTAAGGTACAAGACAAGGTCACAAAGGCATTGGAAAACAGGTTTCGATTCACAGAACAACTTGTTTTTGAAAAAAAAAAGGATATGAAACCCAAAATATTTTCCTTAAATGAGGTTGAAACACAGTGTGTGTCTTCCCCAAGGAACTGTGTCATTCAACCAACCTGTACAATTCACTGAAGTCAATCAGAGCTTGTTTCATCATTCCAGTGTGTCAAGCTTCAGCAAGAACTCAGCTTAGCATGGAAACAAGGCAGAAATGAAGCACCACAGCTGCAGAGGATTTGAAAATTAAGATCCCCAGGAAGTGATATCAATAAAGTTCTGTACTTTACAAACATTAAAAGCAGTAGTAGGTCAACCATCATTGTAATTAAAAAGAAATATAAGAATACCAGATAACTCCAGGACCAACTTGAGATGCCTTCATGTTTGCAACAATCCATCCAAAGTTTTCAGTGAATAACTTCCGTACATTTTCACATCCTTCAGTGACTGGGATAGGCTGCAGGTTTTCTACTGAGATAGATTCAGTTTCTAAGCAAGATTCAAAAAATCTCAACAAACTTTTGACAACTTCTTCAGTTTTAAATGTGTCATTTTAGGGCAGCAGACAGACTGGAAATGGCAATCCTACAAAACAGAGCAGCCTCAGCTCTGCTCTCTTTGCAAAAACATCAGTGCTGAACATTGTGTCACTTTTAGTATCTCAGGCTGCATTTTTTAACTGCCTTCTGAAATGTAACTCATCTTGAGAAAGAAAGGGTTTAGAAAAGAATACCAATGCCTGAGAGGCCAGAGAAGTGCATGTGGAGCACCTTTGATTATCTGCATTAAAAATTAAATTAGATTAGAAGGATTATACACATCAATTCTTTTAATTGCTTATTGGGCAAGAATAAGTAACCCAGGAAATACCTGGAATAGCTGAAACACTTGAATGTGCAGCATTCTGTAATAGAATTTACAGTAACAAACCTTTGGAAATCTCAAATTTCAAAATAAAATCATCCCTGGAATATTCCTATTGATTCATTCTCATATTGATGGTGACAAGGATTCCATTATGCCACTGGCAATCCTGTGTCAAAGGGCATTGTTTCAATGGGCACTTTTGACCTTTGCAGCCTTTTTCTGTCTATCTGAAAATTCATTCAAGTCCAGTTAATTTGAAGACAGGAGAATTTGTAGCTTCCTGCTGACCACAACTTTTCCCTCAGAACATGTGCCGAGGGTTGGGCTGCTGCAGGCAGAAGTCACCCAGGTGTGTTCTCTCATTAGCAGGGCTCCTTTTATTCTGCAAGTTGGAAGCGATGTGGAATCAAGATGAAGGGACTGATTATTTTTCATTTATTTTTCTATAGGAAGTTTGTTATACAGAAGAACAGGAAGCTCTTCTGTAGAGCTATAAAGGCAGAATCATGGGAAGAAATGAAGGAAGGAAGAAACTGAAAGCTCCATCCTCTTGTTTATAAGACTGAAGACAGTTTCTGCAGTAATCTGGGCACTTGGCTAAGGTTCATGTCTACAAAACACGTTATTGAGGAATAGGTAGAAAGATTCTAAGGTAGAAATTGCTTTCTACCTTGAAATTGAAGTCGACAGTATATTCCGGCATATTTTTTCCTGAAATTTCAAACATACTTGCAACTGACTATTTTTCTTAGTTTCTGTCAGGTGAGCAATTTCCTTGATTTCAAAAAGTTACTTGAGAAAGAAGAAAACAATATGTGGTTGTTCATTTGACAGGTTTTACTAGTATTGACATTACATTGTTAAATCAACAGGTTTAATTTTGTATTTATGGTTTAGACTGATATATAAGCAAAAATGCTGTAAAAATTTCTGGTGTGTAAAAAATACACACTAGAAATAAAATCTTAATATTTTCTTTTCTGCAGTCTTTTTGGAGAACAAACTTGACATATTTAAGACATACTTACTGTCACTAACAGTGAGTGACACAAGAAAAATGCATCTTATAAGAATGTTGATCTTTTTAGATGAATTAAGGTAACTCAACAAATTCCAGTAAAGCCAAGATTTTACAAGAATTCTCAGAGTCAAATCATAACCTAAAGTTCCAACAGCAACTTATAATGTGTGAGTGCACTATTCATCAAAACTACTCTACATGTCTGGGAGATGCTGATATTGTCAAACTGGGTGACAGCAAACTCTGCATTGTGTAGAGGTGACCTTTGGTGTGCACTGGGGAAAATCCTGCCCCTGCACACCCGGGAGTGAGCACAGTGTGGGATATGGGGTGAAGGGAACAGCTCAACATGAGCTGGAGGGTCAAATACTCATGCTGTGCTGCTGTTGTTGCTGCTGCTAGCACATTCTGGAACAGATGTGCCTTGAACCAAAGGAGCTGGGAGCAGCTTGTCAGGTACAATGACAGGAGAATAACTACAGGGTGGAAAAAAGAGAGACAAGACCTACTTTAGAAAGAGAAAAGTTGTTTCATTAGCTGGCAGTATAACAGCAAAAGGACAGAAAAGCCAGATTTATACTTTTTTTAAATATTTTTCTTGCTTCAAGAAGGGTGTTATTTATCCAGACCCCAAGCTTATCTGTAGGGAAGCTGGATCCTGTTTATATGCAGAAACCTCTGTTTTAACATAAATGACATTCTGAAATCTGGCCCCATTTTCCCTTCCTCTCCACAGATGCTAACAAAAATGGGAATGACAGAAATATGAGGAAGACTTGTGTGCTAAGAAGCTTGAGTTGATCTAATAAAAACCTCACAAAACTGACATAATAAATCTGTTGTTAGAACATGGCAAACAACAGAACAGGCAGTTCAACAATTACACTAAACTATGAGGTTTCTTTGAGCATTAAATAAAAAAGAACACTTGGACTGACTTTTGTTAATGGAATACTGAATATGGGAAAGGGAAATATTTTGATGATTAAAAAAAGAGGAGGCTTGTAGCACCTATAAGAGAAGGAGCTCTTAATTGCATCTAGGTACCAGCTGAATCTAAGTCTCTAAAACATTACTGGAAATATGTTTAACAAGCAGTGAAATATGGCAGTGATGCATTTATCCAGATAGCTGTCCTCACTGAAGCCTTCACCACAGCACTGTCACAGCAGGACAGAAGATGGTGCAGTATTTTATTGCCAAACCTCAACACGGAGTAACTGCAATACGTGTGAACAAGACTCAATTTTTGTCATCTGTTTTACTCCTGTCACCTGTACAGTCTTTTCTGTTTGATTTTGCTATTATTTATAACCCTGCAAACTGTTCCAAATCCCCACCGCTTTTTTGACTGTTCTGGCCAAGTTTCTTCAAATTCTCCTTTCAACAGGAGGATTCCAAGGTTTAATAGGCATTTCATGACCGTTGCTTTGCTCAGTGTCTCCATGAGGGTCATATTCTGCAGTGGGAACTGCATGCTTTGAAAAAGAGGGTACAAAAGGTAGAGAGGGAAAGAGTGAAAATATAAAATTTGGAATTGCTGCACACTTTAACTAAAAAGCAAAAAACCTGCGTGTGAGAGATCCCTTGAAAGTTTGCATGTTTGGGTTTTATTCTTTTTAAATTTTTCTCATTCACCATCCATGTTTTTGTGTGGACTACACTGCACCCAGTGTCAATGAGCTTATTACCTTTGCTTTAGCATTGTAAAATCATAGCATGCTCTAGAAAATGCAGGAAGAAAATATTTTCATAAGAGGTTCCACTTCTTACCTAAGAAAGATCATTCCAGATATTTATTGATTCTTGCTTCAGCTTTATGCTCACTAATACGTCCTGCTGCCTTTTACTGAAAACATCTTATGTCCCTTCTTCACATCCCTGTCCCATTATATTAGAATAAGTATGTCCATCATATAAATTTGTAAATGGTTTATGTGCTTATGCTGGGAGACAGTCTAGGATATTGCTCACACTTACAGTTTGAAAGGAACTCACAAGTGCTGATATTAGCATTCACAGAGATAGATATTTCAGTGGGAATGCAGGCAAGCAAAGAGATTTATATATACATATCAGAGACAAAATCAAGAAATTTAACATTATCTCATGTTAAAAAAACCAAAAAAAAACCAGCTACCAAGGCTGCTCTATTGCTAGGAGGGACTGAGGTTCCCCTGCTGCCTCCCAGTTCTCAGCATCCTGTAAATATATGTAAGATAGAAGACTACTTGCTTTCTTAGGAAGGATATGGTAAATCCCTTCTCCATAAAAAATATTTTTAGCAGATTCACAAATAGTTGAAAAAATTTAGCCTCTCTCAATAATAATTATTCGTTGCTAATTCCTTTAGACAAAATGACCACAAATAAGCAAATAAACGAGCGATTCAACCTTCAAGTGAATGGCAAGTTCTCAGTTGTCATACTTTCTAGGAAATATCACTTTTCTTACACAAGATATAAAACTTCCTCTCTTAGTATAAATACTAATATATCTGAAACAACTTACTATCTCTATTGCAAGAAACTAATAATCTTGCTTATATTGATGTTATTATGCTGCTGTTTCAAAGCAAATCTAGACTTTGCTAACTCCAAACTGATAGCAAACTCCTGACTGGATTGGTCAAGTGGTAATAAACTCACAAGACCATCAGAGGTTCACAACCCACAGTCTAAAAATCATTAGACCTAAATGATATTTTCTCTCACAAAACTGTTCTAAACTATGCATGAGTTCTCAGATTGTGCTGAAGCTAAAAGGTTCACATGAGTCAGGATCAAACAGCTCTCAAGATGTGGAGAAACCATAAACTTTTAGCTTTTCCTACAACACTGGGGACAAGTTAATGCATAAACCCACACACCACGTGGCTCCACATGCCAGTTGCCCAGGATCTTAAATGCTATTTTCATAACCATCTTGGCCAGCTGGAAATGTTGTTTCCCAGGAAGTAATCTCTGAACAGACACAGGTATGCTTGCAAGGGAACACTGCCAAAACATTTGTTATTCCCATTATTCAAATAGTCTTTTTTCCCAAGTACATTATCTTTCATTAGCAAAATCATCCCCTTTGCACTCACATGGTCAGTGCATCTGTCTCATTCTATTTCTGCCTCATTGAGAAAAATCCCCACATTTTGGTGCCTTGCCAAATAAAGAAAAAAAGAAGAAAAAAGTAGGGGAAATTATTAACAAAACCAAGAAAATTATCCCTGCTGGCATTAAAAGTACAAGTGTATTTGCTTTTATAAGACTACACTGTGCTCTCTGACATAGGGTAGGAGGTTTGAAATGGAAAGAATGGCTCTTTCTCAAAGTGAACATTATTTGTGCAATTTTTAGTTTTTATAAGGATTAAGAGTCCACAAAGCAGATACAACATGGGGGTGTAATCAGCTGCAATATTGAATCTCACAAAGTGTAGGCTTTTATTTACGCTGAATTTCACTTTGTACAAGGAATCCTCCTGCAGAACATATTCACTATGTGCAAACACACACCAGCACTGAGGCTTCAGATCATGACAGTAAAGCACAAATGAACTCAGATCCTGCCTCTTCCAGATTTCCTAAATAGTGTGAGAAAATGAATTAACCACTCAGTTGAAAACACAATGATATCTCCTTTTTCACAGACTGAGATTGGTACCTCTTCAATAGCAGGGTCTTGCAAGTCCATGTTAGTATGATGTTTAATATACTGCCTGTCCTGACTCAGGCAAACCCTCTGGGGTGTAATGTCTGTATTGCTTGGAAAACGTTATTACAGAACCACATATGGGAACATCAGGAAAAGGTATTGATTGCAGTTGTCATGTCTTCTCTATGTGTTTAGCATATGCCAAGCTAAATACATAAAGGGCTTTACAAAATCCACATGGCGGTGCTTGAACAGACTCATTGGCACTTGTTTTTCATGGAATCTACAGCATTAGCTCCAGATCTACAAACCAGATTGAAGGACATTATGAGGTCACATTTTAATGACTGAGTCTAATTGCTCAGGGAGAAAAAATTTCCTTCTACATATTTTCCAGAGCTGCAGTATTTAAACTGATGTGACCTTTGTCTTAACGTGTTGCAGTAAGAGCTGTGTGCATTGAGCTGTTATTTCAGCTGCTTCAACACACAGCTGGCAGGAGGACACCAGTGCCTACCAGTTTACAATTTAGCAAAATCTGAGATTACATTTGCTATCACCAAAAGAATTTTTATCCTGAAGGTGACAGCTATCCCCTGGTGGGTAACAACTGCCCTCTCTCTTCAAATACAGGTGGCTGAGGCTTATCCAGCAAGAGCCAGGAGGAGTGAAATACTCAGTGCAGGTGTCCCAAAAAAGACGAAGTTTTACTCATCTTAACCCATTCTAAATAAAGAGTTTGAGGAGGGACCTTTTCACTTTGCAAATTCTTGAAAGCAAAACTAAGGCTTTTAAATCAATTTGACCTTTTCCTAGCATTTCTGTAATTGATTTGTTACATTTTCCCCTATTTTTCATGAGGGAAACATAGTAATTTCCCTACTGCCTCTTATCCTAAGGGAAAAGTCTCCATTTACTCATTAATTTGGTAAAGAAATTAATTTCCTGTGCCAAGAAATTAGTCTTGCAAACATACTATGGGTATTTCTGTACAATCACAAGGCTGCAAAACCAACCAACTAGAGGAAAATCATTTTGCATCATCAAATGTTGATTAAGCTAATGAAAACTTTGACATGCAGACATATTATTTTAAGAGTTAACTGCCTTGTGTGCTTCTACTAGATATTTTTCCTTTGTAATTAAGAGCAAGTTTATGTGTCACAAAAAATTATATGAAGAAATGAAGTGGAATTAAATTAATTTTATATTACAGTTGAAAATGCAAATGATACTCTTTTGATACAAATTATAGTCTTTTTTCAGGACCACCCTTGGTACTTCAGAAGCAAAATTTAATTAGAATTTTACAGGGGTTCTAATAGACCAATTATTGGTATTATTTATGAAGACAGTAGCTGTAGTGCTAGACAAAAATTGAGTATCTTATTGTTCTTCAGAAAATTGCTCTTATACTCTATATATGTGCCCAGATCAAGAGGACTTTAGAACCATCAAAACTGGCACAAAACTGCAGCAACAGTGTTAATAAGAACAATATTGTGACAATATGAACTGCTCTTACAATAATTGTTTTTCCCTTTTTCTCAAAAGTTACCACTCTTTCAAGAAATTACAAGGATTTATACTGATCAAAAAGATGAATTCGCAGTGTGAAATTCCAGCAATGAAGAAGACCTACCAGTTAACAGGCAATTATCTGCCTGGTATGTTTGCAAATTGAGGGGCTTAACACTAAGGGAAAGTGGAGAAATGCACTTTTGTGTGATCTAGTTTCAGACATATTCCCATGGGAAGTCCTGGCCTCCTAAAACATTTCCTAATTCTTGTTTTGCAACATATGGTTTGTGAGCATTCAGAAGAAAACAGTATGACCTGTAAATAAATGCCAGTTTTAAGAAGGACCATGTGTGCAATTAGGAGATTCCCCAAAGAGCTAAGTGGGGTTTAAAAGCTACTCCAGTGCCTTTGGGCAAAGCTTGGCACAGATTGAATCAGAAGATTATTTTGATTAACTGTGCCTAGGAGGCAGAAAGAGAGAGAGGAGGGCACTGGCGATGCTCAGCAGCACTGCTGCAAGGCATCCTGACCAAAGCCCTCAGGGAGACCCAGCTACACTCTGCTTTTAGTGTGACAAGAATTTCTGCCTATAGCACCCTGATTATGTACAAGGACTTCACTCCTTGCTGCCCTCAGTGCTGTTGGCAAAATATTCTGGGGACTGTCTGGCCGATAATATGCTCTGTCACAATTACTGGATTTTAGAAAACTTCTGGTAGCTGTGCAGCACCTTCTATCATTCCCTTCTCCAGTCCTCAGTATCATTACTTGGATGACTAAAAAGATGGAAGGAGAAAGAACATTCACAGTCATTCTAAACAAAAATACAATGATTCCATCTAGAAAACAATAAGTCACTTTATCACTTATTCTACTCCAATATAAAACTAATTTTATTCCTTGATTTAGGATCAAAGAATCTGATTTAGAATCAAATGCAAGTTTGAAAATAGTCCAAATACTCTACTAGTTTCTATTCCATGCAGGCTTTTGCTTCTTTGCCTAAGATTCAAATACCCCCAGGAGACCTTACCCACCTATGACTTTTTTTTACCTTATGCCTAAAGGGAGAGAAAAATATATGAATGCAGTCCAGAGCTGAGATTCACTGTTTTACATGATATTTCTTTCCACAGACAGCTCCTCAAGCAAAGTATGAACCTCAGCTCCATCAGCCTAGACTGTTCGTGGTGCTATTTGCTGTGCACTGTCCCCTTACCCTCATGCAACTCCCCTGGCACAGTAAATTCACAGTCCCTGTGAAGAACTTTAAAAAGTATTTATCCTGGAACTGTTTTCAGCATGCATGAAGGATTACCTGTACCTAACCAATTCCCAGCTGTAAGAACACTTCAGTCTCTATTTCCAATCATTTGGGTTTTTTACCTTGTGCAGAAAATCTTTCGTATGACTAGCAATTACCCTTATAAAGATAATTTGTATGATGGCCACTTGTCCAGTGAAACTAGATTAATGCACTTATTTAGAAAGGGCATCAGAGGTATCAGAATTCTGAAAAAGCCAGGCAACACTGACTCGGACTGGCAGTAAATCAGTGGCCAGACATGACAGCTCCATATTCACTGCAGTGAATGAATTTTGAGTATTACTATATCACTCTTTTTGAATGTCTTCAAGTAGCTCAGTGAATACTTATATCCAGGAACAATGACATTCAAACTTTCAAAAAGGCTTATTTTACTCTGAAACAGACTTTGGGAACACGTCACTGGAGATGAGCATTTCTTCTGGTTCCCTGATTCAGTTATCAAATTTACTCAAGTTGAGAGCTGAAATAAATGCTTTTGCTTTTTCCTCTAAGTGACACTCAGGAGATGACAGATTGTGCTCACAATCTGAATTATTTGAGTGCAATTTTGTGACAATTGCTGTTGTATGGTCAGCTTTAGGCCTGATTTTGAAAAGAATCTTTTTTTAAAGAATCAGAGTAGCACTTCAGCATATGTCTAATTTGAAAGCTATCTTCCTCTCTTCTAATTCAGTCAGGTTTAAGCATATGACTCAGGTTGGCTCTGCTGAAATTTCTCCTTATTCTCCTTAAAGAAACAGTAACTAATGCAAAAGCTAGTAATGGTTCTTCTAGAGTATACTTATTACCACTTATTTATTAATCACATTTTGTGATGGTGTTATATTGAAAATATGTGATGGTTTGATACTGGCCAAATGCCAGGCACCCACAGGAGTCACTCACTTACCCTCTTCTGCTACAGTTGGGCAGAAGAGACAGAAAAAAAATAATTTAACAAATGGCTCATGAGTTGAGATAAGGACTGGGAGAAGAACACTTGAAGGGCAAAATAGGTTCAAATTTAAAGGTATAAAGGAAATTTATTATTAGCAGAGTCAGAGGAGGATAATGAGAAGTAAAAGAAGCCTTCAAAACACCTTTTCTTCCCCCCATCCCCTCCCTCCTTCCCGCTGACAGCACAGGGAGACAGGCATGGGGGTTTTGGTCAGTTTGTCCCTCCAGATCTTCTGTTTGCTCAGGGAGAGGAATCTGTTCTCTGCTGTGCCGTGGGTCCCTCGCAGGGGCAGACAGTGCTCCCCAAAGTGTCCTGGCGTGTGTCACTCGTCCCCGGGGTGCAGTCCTGGCAGGACAGGCTGCTGCAGGGTGGGAGCACGGCCGCTCTCTGTCTCTGGGAGCGGGGCCCTCTCTCTGTTCTGCACTGATCACAGCTCGCTCTGGCATCCAGCCGCTCTGCCCTCAGCACTTTTCCCAGGGGCTGTCAGTGGATCTCTGCATCCCCCGTGTGCTGCCTGCATTACAGGGACAGTGTGTTTCACCACAGCCTTCCCCACGGCCCGCAGAGCAATCTCGGCTCCGACACCTGCAGCACCTCCTTGCCCTCTTTGTTTCCCACCACCCTTGGTGCTGCCACGCTGTTTTCCCTCACATGTCCTCGCTTCCTCCTCTTCTCTGACTAGAAAAAAACTGCTGCTCATAGAAACCATTGCCAACAAGTGCCACTAATTCCAAGATTCCTGCAGGCCCCACAGCACCGAGAGGTTGATCTGATCCATGTGTCATGTCCGGGAATCACTCTCCATGCTTCCACTGTGGGTTCCACAGTCCTGCTGCCATCGAGCCGGCTGCGGCAGGAGCTGCTGCACCTCTCCACATCTGGGGAAAAACTGTTTTGATTTTCTTCTTAAATACATCATCACAGAGGCATTACCAGCCTCTCTAATGGAGCCAGCAGTGTGTCTGTCCATCTTCATAACCATCAGGGATTGGCTCTGTTGGACATGGTGGAAGCTTCCAGCAGCTTCTCACAGAAGCCATCCCTGTGGCCCTCCCCTGCTACCAAAAAAACAGGTTGTTCCAAATCAACACAAAATACTAGAGGCCCTCATCATGTTTACCTAAAGGTAAAAAACAACCATTATGTAGGCCTTCACATAAGCTAAACATAAAACAAAATCTCAACATTCTCAATGTATTTTCTGTGTTTTTCTTGTGCGTCTTCTAGAGTCTTTCTTCACTTCCTCAATAATACACTGTTGATTTTTTTATAATCCAGACACTAATTATGCTCTAGATAAACCTGAGCAGTCTCTAATGAATAAACTTTCTAATATTTTTACAGCACCTCATTATCAGCATTTTCTAGGCAAAGAACCACCATTCTGTTTCATCTTGCAGCTTCGGTGCATAAAGCCTTTCCCCTAACACAGCCTCACACACCCACACAGCATTCCCTGAAAGCTTATCTCCTACCTTCTTGCAGCTGCTGCCCTTATCACTGTATCACACAAACTGTATCATGGTAAATTGAGTTTTTACCATATTTAATTTAATTCTGGAGCAATCTCTTCAGAAGCAAACATTACCCACATCTTGCTAAAGCATGCCTTCTGCAGACTCCTAAACTATACCTCAAACTGACTGAATCCAAGAGCCTTGCACTTGCTTAAAATACCACATTTAAAGTGCACAGCAAAATGTTACTTTAGCAAAATTTCATACTCCACATTATAATAATTGTCATTTTTATACAATGCAAGCTGTTAGCCACATACAGATTAACGGCATCATACACCTTCCACAGGAAAAAAAATTATTTTTGTATACAGGCAGCAAAAGTATTTTTTGTAACCTGGACAATTACTACAGCCTTGTCTGTGCTGCACAGCACTGCACCTGATGAGCTCTACTACCACCCCCAGGTGAAGAAAAAGTGTGTCAGCTCTCTGCGCCTCAATTACTGCTTTTTTGAAGGTAAAAGATATATAAGGCTCATGACATTACTACAAGTAGATGGGAAAAAGGAAACTAAATTGTCTCTGATTATGATACGTCACAAATATATGGCCACTTCAGTCAGGTGCGAAATAGGAAAAAAAACAACCCAAAAAACATTATTCTGAACTAGAACCTGTTCTTTGGGGAAATGTGATAAAACTGCTCAATGCCTTTAATTTCCTTCAGTAATTACAAAGTCTTAACCCCTAAGCAGATCCACTCTCTCTTTTTCAGTTCATTAAAATGGGTTTAGAAGAAAGATTTTATTGGGAAAATAGTTACAGTTGAGCGGCTTACAGCATGGAAAAAATGTCAGTGATCTTCCTGAGTAAAACGGAAAAACAGAACAACGAGCATATATGAGCAAAGTATTCCTCTGCTTGGGTGGCAAGGTGAGAAAGCACCTTCCTATGCTTCAGGTGAAGCATCATGGCTTAGAAATGGCTGAGGGTTTACAGAGTATAAATAATGGAAAAAAATTGTCTGGGAAACTAAAATAATAGTTTGCAAAGTCTAGAATTATTCCAAATTAACTCCTAAAGCTGGAGAAGAGTGGGGAGAACTATGTTTGTGAAAAAAGGAGACTGCCACACAGTCAGAAGACCTCCTGAACATGGACTACCAGAGCTCAACCCCTGCCTCTTCCCCAAAATATTCCTAGTAACTAAATCTGCTTATGGCCAAATTTTTGCAAATATTTTTGTCCATACAGACAAGTATCACAGAAGCTCTTTCTCAGAACTAAAATTTTACTTACGAGGAACAGACAACTCCTATTGGAAAAAAAACAAAAAAGAAACCCATGCAAAATATTTCAGCAATATTTCAACTACATCTGGATACTAGATTTAATCTCAGGTTGAGTTCATGAGGTTTTGAGAGGAGCCCAAGCTGACAAATCATGATGTAAAAACAGAATCACAAAATTTGAGGTTGGTGTGACCTCTGGAGATGTCCTACAACCCCCTCTCAAGCAGGAACAGCAGGGTGGTTCCAGCTGGGTTTCAGTATCTCCATATGGATTGAGACTGCAACCTCTCCAGGCCAACCCATTCAAAACTGGTCAGAGCTGCCAGTGTGCTCACTTACATTAATTAGGGAGAATTACAGAAACTGAGAGGGTATTATAGCATGAAGATGATTAACTGAACTTATTGTTATTACCAAAGAGAGAAATAATGTGGAAATGATAGAGGAAGAATACATGCACACCATCAGATTATTGTCTGACAAAGTGACTTCTCTGTCCCAAGAGACATTTTATCTGTTTATGTAATCTGGTAATAGTCTGCCTGAGACTTGAAGAAAACAAATTTTCCTGCACTGGGAAGGAAATCGGACGTTTCTCTCACTGAATGTAATTATGCAGCAATGAAATAAACATGACTGTATTTAAAGAAAGTGACATGGCATAACAAAATGTGTATTGTGTACCTTTGTTTATGTCCCAACACATAACCCCCACAAAAGTCTAATTATTCCCATTATGTCAGCACTCTGGAAGCAGGGCTAAGGTAGGAACAGGTGATTCTGTTTATTTCTGATACTTTACTGGCTCCTAAATCACTGACACAATCTGCTAAGGAGAATTATACATTTGACACTACAGAGTTGCATGACAGGTCACTACAAAATTTATTGCCCACACATTCAGTACTTGCTGGTGGGAATAACTTTACTTCTCTTTGCCAAGTCCATTAATAAGAAGGGTTAGTGTCCTGACACAGACAACGATACTACATGGGTTTTAAACGTTAAATTAAATGTTACAGTGCATTATACCAGCTGAAATAACATGTCCTGCTTCTGTCTTAAAAAGTGACTTATTTTGTAAAGTATGTCTCTGCTGAGAAGTTACTTTATAAAACTGGTATGCCACATGACTTTGTGATGACTGACTTGTATCATATTTCTCAAGCTACAGATAATTTTTTTTCCCTCAACTTCCACCTTAATTTTCACTGACAGTCCAGAATTTTTTTCCTGAATGCTGGGACTCAGGCAGATCTGCCAACCTTCACCACCTCTCCACAGCTCAGCCAGACAAGCCCTTGCTGCAGGTCCACAGCTTGAATAACTGGGGCTGATCAGGAGCGATTTAACAGCAATTTTAAAACTTATTCGTAAATGAAACAGCCTAGTGAGGCTGTGAATCTTCTTTTGTAATCAACCAAGCACCCTAATAGCCCTCACTGCATGTTTCAGTAAAGGCTTCTGCTTTAATTCACAACTCCACAGACTATTACTCCTCTTTGGTCAGTGAGGAAGCAGGAGGTAATTTGAGAAAGTTGCTTTCTAGAAAGGGTTTTTCAAGCTCTGCTACCTAACGCCAATTTCTGTTGGTAATTCCTAAGCCAGAAACAGAATCCATGTGAAAGCTGCATACATTCAGAGTTTTTGAATGTGCATACGGAAATATCTCATTAAATGTTACTAATTAGAATATTTTTAGAGATTAAGATCATACACCACTTCAGCTCATGAGTGTATCCATATACCAATAGCAGGAATACACTCAGATTCTGTTATGATCCCATAGACGAATTGGATCAGTATTTTCAGCAGTAAAATTATAGTTCTGCCAGTTGCCTCTCTGCCACGACTCAAAATGGGATAACAGCTTGAGAGTACAATCCTCTTAGAAGATACAGCTGCATGCAATTTTAAAATTTGAATTGTTTGTATTAATAATGTCGTCTTCAGATTTCACTGTGATCTCTGTAAATCAATGAAACTCAGCTGAATTCAAAGAATTAAAACGGTGACAAGCCAATAAAGCACTTAGTCAGAAAACCCTCACAACCTCCTTGTCAGTTTTAACAGCCTACCGTAAACATGTTACCATATTATTACTCAAAATAAATATTTGACCGTTTTAAGTCCCATAACTAAATGAAGTCTAGGCTATAAATTAATTGATGTATACAACTACTTTTCTACACAAGCTTTTGCATTTTTTTGTTGCGCACAAGAGATGAGTTTGCAATTGATTAAACAATGACCTAACAGCAGAACAAGGTCTGACAGGACCAACAGTGTTTAAAGGACACAATGGGCTGTGGATGAATTTTTAAGCATACTGAAAACCATGAGGTGAATTAACACACCTTTTATTTAATTTCTGACTTTGAAAAATCAGAGTGAGAATGAGAACACCAGTAAATGAATATTTTCTTTTTTGTAGGTGGGGTTTTATACTTTTGAGGTAGTTAATAAATGTATTTTAGTTATAAGGTTTAGCTGATTTAATACTTTTGGATCCTATATAATTGGGATTTTAATGGTTCAATTTAGAGACAAGTTGGTTTTGTACATTTTTTCAAATACTGTTTTATACAAAAAATTGGGTGTTTATACATTGGATCCTTTATGTGGTTTGGTTTTAAAACTTTGGATTTTTCTAGAGTTAGTATTTTTTACTGGCTTTATGTTTTCTTTTATATTTTCTATACAGTTAGTTTTTATATTTTTGGCTCTTCGTATGGTTGACTATTAGACTTTTGTATTTTTTATGTGGCTTATATTAAAACTTTTGTTTGCTAAACATTTTTTTTTCCCCTACACTTATCAGCCAGCTTTAATTTGGTGGAGGTTCTATATAGGCAGATTTTTTTAAAATTTCTTTTTTTTTACAGTGGTTGTTATGAAAATTAATCTTTTGGTATGGTTCATTTTAACAGGGTTGGGGTTTTAAACACTTTGCTTACTACATTTTAGCTTTTATATACAGTTGGGCATTTCTACCTTGGTTATTTATCACAGCCAATTGCTTTTATACAGTTTTTAGTTGATTTGATTGGCTTTTGATGCAGTCAGGTTGTAATAATTGGATTTTGGCATCCAGTTGTATTTCTACCACTAGCGTGTTCCATACTTTTGGGGTTTATGCAGTTGCTTTTTTTTGCCCTTCTTTATACAGGTGGTTCATTATACTTTGGCTGTTTAATGTGTTTGATTAGTTATGCTTTCTTATTGTAACACACTTTGTTTTTATACTGTTAGTTTTTCGATACAGCTGCTTTTTCATATGGTTGGTCTTTTGTATTGCCAGGTTTTTATGTTTGGGGTTTACACAATTGTTTTTTACACTGTTGTTTTTACTATAGTTGGTTTTCTATCCAGCTGGTTTTTACAAGTGTTTTTATAAGGATGGTTTAATACAGTTGGGATTGGTATAGATGGATTTTTACATGGGTGATTTTAGATTTTTTTTTTGCCCCCAGTTTTTTGTACCCCACGATTGGCTTTTGCACAGTTGGTTAAAATATGTTTGGCTTTTACACAATTGTTTCTAAACCACTTATTTTTCATAGATGTTGTTAGCATTTTTAGAGTGGGTTTTCTACATGGTTGTTTTTCATAATATGGGTGCTATTTGGTATGGTTAGTTTTTTATATTGTTGAGGATTTATGTCTTGGTTTTGTATTACAGTTGGGTTTTTTATAGTGTTGGATTTTCCTACCATTTGCCTTTATAGTGTTGCGTATACGACTGGGGTTTACCGAATGGACTTTTTACCTGGTTGTGTTTTATATAAATAATTTATTAAATTCTGGTTTACATTACAGTTGTTTGGGTTTTTCATATATATTTTAAATGGACATTTTTAATACAGTTGATTTTCAATTATTTGGTTGCTTTAGTGCAGTTAATTTTGGTATGGTTGGTTACTTATACAGTGGCTTTCCTTTTAACCCCTGGTACAGGGGGGTTTTCCTTTTAACCCCTTATAACTTGATAGATTTCCTTATAACCCTTGATACAGGGTTTTGCTTCCCAGTAGCAGCTGTTGCAAGCACTGGGAGATGTGTCCTCCATGCAGGGGCAGGGGGCCAGGACCCCAGATTTTCTCATTCTAATAATTTCTGTGATCATTTCTATTGCAGTTGGAGTTTTAGATGGTTGGGTTTAATAAGGTTAATTTCTTGGGTTTTTTAAGGTTAGTTTTTTTTAGACCATTGGTGTTTTCTTCTGTACTTTTTAATCCTTTTAAAACTTTTTTAAATGTTTATTTTTCAACAACTGTTTTATTAAACAGAATTTAATAAAGTTTGGTTTTTAGATGGTTGGTTTATTACAGTTTGTTGTTTTGATATATAGTGGGGTTTAAAATTTTATTTTTAATACCTGCAACTTTATTTTCCCATTCTGATTTTTAATATGAGTGGGGTTTTTACCCATTTAGTCTTAATACGGTTGGGATTTTTCATAACTTTTTAAATATGGTTGCTACTACAAGAGTTGAAAGCTAATTTCTATACAGCATACATTTTGACAGCAAACACAGGTTACTCTAAAACCTTTCTCCATTATTTATAATAATAAATACTATCTTTATCTGCTGTAATACAATAATTTTTATAATATGGACTTTTCAAATATTAAACAAGTATTAAACAAATGTATACACACATACAGAAACACTTCTGAGGTAACAGAGGTGTTGCTAAGTCTGTGCTGTTTCTGGGAACACAGTAACTGGAGAAACATGAATAGTGTTCATAGCCACATTATTAAATTCTCTCAGTGCCATGGTAAGACACCAGCCCTGTGCAAGTTGAGTGCAGTGGGCTCCTGCTTTCCTTCCTTCTGTCTCTGGAGAGAAGTGGAAGGTACCTGGGACATAACTCACCCACTGCCTATGCTCAGAAACTGCATCCTCCTCCAGTCTTGAAAGGATATTTTGACACCCTGGTACAGATGGGTACATTTATGGCTAAGCAGGCAGCTGGAACCTAGTCGTTGTTCACTTTTCAAGATTTAATGGCAAACTTATTGAGATTCCTCTGACCTTCCCATTTAATCTTTTTTCCTTCTTCGTCAAGATCACATGCATACTGAAATTTTCTTGTCAAAATCACAGAGTACCTTCTCATTAAAAGTTGAGATAATATAGGGATCCATTCATTTAGAATCAAAGAGCAGTGTTACATTTTGCAGTAAAGCTTATTAAATAATTCAAATGGGAAAAGAAAATCTTGTATTCTGCTCATGGAAGTGAGAAGAGAAATGATTTTTAAAATGTAGACTTTTGATTACTGAATTAAATTATGTAGAACAGAAAACTGTCATGTTTAAAGAACAGGAAATTTTGTTTTATAATACAATCCTCATTTTAAGTTATTTGCACATTTGAGACCCACTGAAAGCTGTTGCAATACACCTAATTAATAAGCCATATATATTTGAACATCTGTATTTCACTCTTCATTTATTTTCTTGCTCATCCACTTGGAGAAAAAACACTTTAAAATATTTAAATGAACATCCAATCAGTAGATAAAATCGCAGTTGTCTGGTAAAATTGTCTGGTCTGATGACTGCTTATTTGAATGGTTTGCAGCTGAATGACCTGACAACACTCTCTGTCATCCACACCATCAGCTCATAAGAATAATATGGTTTACATTTTGAGGTATGGAACCTTTTTTGAGGAATGTATTCAGCTGCCTCAGAGTGGGACTCTACTGGACTTTGTTCAAATGCTACCCTAGGAGATGCTCTGGATAAACTGGTAAACTAAACATTGGTAACAGCTGGTTACTGCAAACTATACAGTGCGTGAAAAACTTATTCATTACTATTAGGCAGGAGATAATAGCAGGCTCTTCCTGACAGTCTTGCTTCTCTTATGGTTCTAGACCAGCGATCCTTTTTTAAAGAAAAGTAGTTTTTAATAATAATGCACATGATGTCTTCTGGGTTGTTGGGATTTTATTTTTCTGTCTTTCCTGACTGCAGTTACTGCACCCTTTTTCAGTCACTGAACACAGTTTGCAATCTGGGTGGAGACAGATCTTCACACAGTCACATTGCCAAACTCAGTCTCTTATCTCAGTCTGCCTCACTGGCATTTAAAATGCAGTAAAGAAGGGCTAAGTTTTTGCCAGATATCTCCTGGAAATATGATAAATGCTTACAGATAAATAAAATTAGACATCATGATAGTATCAACCAGGAGAACCAAGCAGTTTTCCTGATATTGGATAGAACTTCATAATGCCAAACCAAAAGTGCATTATGAGAGGAAATTTAGCAGAGTCACTTTTTACAAGCTAATAATCCTGACCTCTATATTTGTGCATGACACAACTGTGTATGACAGTCTGGCTATCAGGAATGCAGTGCCATACATTAATGTACTTAAAGACCATTGAAACAAAAATCAAAACAGGCTATTTCACTTTGACTCGGATAAATTTCCATACTTACTAAATTCAGTAGGCTCATGCATATTTTACATGTTTCAATGAAAGCCTGACATCTTTCATTTAATTTCTTCTAAGCCTACAGTAATGAAACGAGTCTTCTGCCAGAATTTTTCAGTCACTGGGTGACTGAATTGTAATACCACAGAAGTTTGGAAAATAACTACCAAGAGAATTTTCTTAGTTATCTAACAGCCACACAGGAAATGAACAGACTAATAAAACGACTTCCTGCATGGATGCATCCAAGGGAGATTATTTTTGCTTTTTGCACTAGAAATCAAAATGTTACTGAGCACTTGAGAGGGGTGAATAGACTGGGAACCAACTCAAACCATTCTGCATCACCACATTCCAAGATGTCAGCTGTTTGCTCTTGTTTCCCTGCTAGAGGCATCACAGGCATGACAACTTAGAGCAGTCCATTAGAGTGCTTTTCCATAATCCAAGGTACTCCATCCATTTGAAAATATTCACTCATGCAAATTTATATTGAAAGCTTAAATACGCTGAACGGATAACAAAAATTAAAGAAGAACCATGTAGTTTTCAACCCAGAAACGTTGTCTTGCAATATTCACCTTAAATGTAAGTTAATAAAAAAAATCTGAGCTCTGTTCTTTATGAAATAAAACAGTCTTTAAATTTTTCATTTGCCTTGATTTTTAATTACCTATCTCAGTCACATTTGTCTGTAAAAGGACAGTGAGGTGTCCAGATCATTTCCAGTTCACAGCAAGCCATCTCATGCAGTTGTTTGCAGTAGGAAGAGATGTGAAAGTACAGCTTAGAAAACCACAGAGCTAATATGAAACCTCTCATGGGAGGCTGAGGAAATGAAGAAGATTTAAGAATTAATATAAACTGCTTCATTTCAGTCCCATTCTGTCATATCAGTTGTTTCCAGAGATATAGGAAAATCATCCAGCTGTAAACTAGCAGAGTAAATTGACTTTCTAGGCATTGCTCACTAGCACACAGAGCTGTGTATGATCACCTGTCTCAGTGCACACCAAATCTCACCACAGCTAAAAAGCAACACCATCATATTTTAAATAAATTTCTTCCACTGTGACAGCCATGCAGAGTAGCAGCATAATACATACAAAGATTTTGAAAAAGAAAACTTCTTTGTAGAAGTTCTTTAAAGGTTGTTACTGCTTTTACAGTTCTCACTGAGTTTATTTTACCACAAGGCAATTCTGAAATAAAACAATCTCAGCTATCATCCAAACAAGTGGGAAGAAGGGTCAATTACATAGCCTATGGAATACTTCTGGTTGCTATCAAAAGCATAGACCTAATACACTTTTTCCAGCAGGTCAAAGAGACACTCTTTAAGTGTCCTATTTCAAATTGTGCATTCTGTAAAAGACTTACATATTACCTCTGCAAATGTTTAATAAACTGATTTTCACAATGAATATGTAGGAGTAGAAAAATAAGTATTTTATAAATTCATCTTTTTTTTTTTTTTTTTTGATCTGCAGGGAGCGGCCAAGAATGACTAGTTTAAACAAAGCACAAGAGGGCTTGTGAGATGGAGTTTCTAGAAACAGAAATCAAAGACAACTTTTGTCAGAGGCAGAAGTTGTTGCTGACCTTCTGTTCATTTCATAGAGAAAATTTTGAGATAGAAATAAATAAACAATATAGGGGACTGTGCTGACAGTCTCCAATTCCAACCTCTTTTCAGCTGCTGTACCAAGCATTTCAGATGTTTGGCAATATTCCAGCAGGGCTCACCTGCTGAAGACAGTGTTTGAATGACTTCCCCGAGATTTAACCAGTAAACCCCACATTCTACTCAAATCCCAGCATCATGTGACATAAAATGGACACGTCAGGGATTCTGGCACCATTAAAAAAAACCCAACAAAACTCAATAACAAAAAACCAAACAAAAACCCCTAGTCAGTAAGATACAATCCTGAAAAACATGCTTGTGCTAGTAGCAATGTTCTTGCATTTCAAATGCTCTCAGGTAAATAAAGTTTAAAAAAATTCCATGCTACTTCTCTGGACTGTTCACTCTGATAGTATTGGGGACCGAAAATCTTAGAAAGCACAGAACATGTTACTTCTTTTGTTTTCTCTCCAGGAGCTCAAGGATATGCCAAAGGATTCCTTTCTTTTGTTAGGATCTTTGGTTTGGATTGTTTTTAGCCTCCTTTTATTTCAGCTTTCCTCTTACAGTGCAGTTATCTATGGCCCTTCTGGATCCTGGTGATGATGGAGCATAGTTCCAGTATTACAAGGTAACTTTAATACTATTTGAGACCAACATTTTTAATTTTTTTCATTTTCTTTCTGTTTCTAAGAATAAGTGACAGCTCATATTGTGCGTAGGTTCCCTCTCATGACAGTCCCGGCTGCTAACAGATTGCTAATCTGATAACTGGGTTATTAAAAGATCTTGAGGAGACAATTTCCCCTTGCTTTCCAGCTACAATCTGGAAAACTTATTTCCCTGTATTGAATCATTAACAGTATGAATTACTATCATGGTACCTAAAAAGATAATGTTCCTTAAATCAGTTCCAAACATTCAAAAAGTGCTCAATCTGCTTCCTCACAACCCCTGCCAAGGATGGGAACATACTGTGTTATCATACAGGGATGGTATCCTATATTAGAGAGCCTTCGGTTGGAACCAAACCACACCAAGTTATGGTCAAAAGAAACTAAACATGAGCCAGGAAGATGTGACATGAACACAATATGGCACTGGCAAATGTTGCTGTCTTGTTGGACATGTATTTAATGTCATATTTTCTAGAGTTACAGATACAGACAGAGGAGCTCATACAGAGACAGCAGCTGCAGATAGGAAAAACACTAAGAAACAAATAGTTCTCTACTAGTTTAATACTACAGGGATATTAGTCTTAAATTGAGTTCGTATTATGGAGCATGTTATCAGTTCTAAAAAGGCAGAAAAACTTCTAAGCCATTCCATCAGTTATCTTTCTTATATGAACATAGAGGTTACTTTCCACAATAACAAAAAGTAATTATTCTTCAGTGCTGAAAGAAGCTACCGCACACTTTCTTCTCATGCAGGGCAGATGAGTTTGATGATGAGGACATCTCAGCAAGTCTGGAAAGCAGGTGTATTATTATATTCTAACAGATTATTATATTCTTACTTGTACTAAGATAATTCTTAGGGTCCCAGGAATGGCATAGGATGCTTCTGTACTAAGTACTGTAGAAAAAGAAGATCCAGAAAACACTTTCTTTCCTAAAGCTGTACAGAAATGCCAGCCTACAGGATAAATATAGGATGGCCCGACATCTCTTGGAACAAGGCAGTAAAGTAAGCTGCTTCTACCAACCACTGTTAGGCTGCTGGGGTCCCTTAGGTGGAGCTGGCAGCACCTGGTAACTGAGTGGTTACTGCGCCCTCTGATTGTCTGCTGTGTCCACAGAGGAAAACAGGCTTGGAGTGTTTCAAGAGCTAAAGGTCTCTTCTCTCATCCAGCTTCTGTGCACACCCATGCAGCAGACAGGAGAAGCCAATTCTTCCCCAAAATTTCTGCGGCTGAATAGGCTGAGGGTAATCAGCCAGAGTATGTGTAGATGCCTCTTCACCCAGAGGTGATATTTAAAGTGAATATCACAGAAATGAGAACAAAACCGATGTCAAATTCCACTAATTTTGCAAAGTCCTCTCCTAAAATGAAACCAGTGAATCAAAAACTCACAGATTTCAGTCTAAACATGAGAAAGGTAAGCTTACAGTGCTGTGAAAGTTAATTAACATAATGAACCTGGATAAGACATGCATTTTGACTACTAAGTGCTTGTGAGGCAGCTACTTCAATTAAGCAAAGATACTCATGTGAATAACTCACTGACTCTCCCCTCATCAAAAAAAAACAACTAGTATTACAACATTCAAATTCTTCATTATTCACTATTGGCTGACTCAGCTGTGGCCAATTAGATTTTTTGAACACTCAAGTAGTTTTTAACATGTATGAAGGTAAAACAAATGATGTTTATTCTAACCAATATTAAATCTATAAGATTTTTAATAAAATGCATGAATTTCTGAAATGTCAACATTTCTCTATGTGGTTTTGGTATTCTAAACCAAGCTATACTGCAGCAAGGAAGAAAACATTTTTTGATTAACTGCTCCTCTAAAGATGATAACACAGCAAGTAAATCTAAGGAAGTGAACTAATAGTCTGTCAAATGATTTCATGAATAAGAAACGGAGACAAGACAAGCAGAAACTGACAGTGACTCAATAGCAATGCTCGGACGAAAAAAGGTGAATTGGACAGGAGCACGCAACAAAATCTGTGCTGGGATTCTATGTGACAGATCATTATCTAAGAATAAAAACTGTCTCATTCCATATCAAAGCACTTACAGACTGAAGGGCAATTTTGTGAGCTGCATGAAACTCTGGGTTTTGAAATGAAAATAAATTCAAAACAGTTACTTTTCAGACAACTATCTGGAGATAGAACAACAAAATACTATAAAAAGAAGAACAAGAAAAAGGTGCTACAGAAGAAAAGCAACCAACTGTCATCAGGTCATTTTGCTCTCTAGAGTCATATTAGCTAATAATCTAGTTTAACTAGACATGAATGAGACAGCATTAATGGGTAAGAGAACATTCATAGCAAGGTTATCAGAACACAGGGAAGGTTACAGATGCTGAATACAGAAATTTTGTCAGAAACAGACTATGGGTGAGATCCAGAAGTCAGAGGAGTCTGAGATTCTGACCAAATCCCACAAAAAAATCAATTAAGAGCCTCACACTGACTTTAATGAACTCTGTCAAAACTAAGTGATTTAATCAAAGGAACATCTTTTGAAGTATGAACTTGAGAGTTCATCCAGCATAGGAGAATAAGATTCAAAGAGCACATCAGAAAATAAGGAAGACTGCCTAAAGCATGGAGCATCTCCCATCTGGTTGGGTTACCATCCTGTGACTGATGACACACTTTGGACTGTAGGCAATGAACTGAATTTTGTCAAACTAAATGAGACACAGGGAAATTTGAACAAAGACCTTTAGAACCAAGAGCATGAAGTATTATCTTCTCAGATGGAGCTGTACTGTTATGTAAGCAACATAAAGAACATAGCAGAAATGTTAGCAGAAAGGTTAATCTTAGTGGAACAAAACAAAAAAAGAATTTCAGAGCACAAACACCACGACATATACACAAAATCCATTGCTGCATCCACACTGCTTTTTTAGTTTTACTCAGGAATGCATTTCTAAAACAAAAACTCCTGGCTCCTGCAACCAGCATGCTTTGGTGGGAATTGTAGAGTGCTTTCAGCTTGTACAAACCATATTTCTTTGGAAGAAAACTAAACTGGAGAGAAGCCTTGAGCAACTCAAACACTTGCTAGCACACATTCAGTTTATGGCATAGAGGTCAAGGGAAGATCCCCAAACACTCACAATGCCATGTGAGTCCTCACCACCACTCTCAAACCATACTCCCTGAGATGTTAACCACAGCCTACGTGTACATAAATTGTGTCAGAAGAATCTACCCAACACAATGGAATGAGATTTGGATGCAGCAGAACAAAGTGAGGCATCTGTTTTAACAATAGAAAAAAGAAAATCAAAGCCTCAACCTGACTTTATTCTTAATTTGGTAGAAACAATACAAGAAGAAATGCGACAAAAAAAACCTTATTGTAGACTTCATACTAAAAAATAAACTCTCAGTCTGAAACAATGATAAACTGTAACTGCATGTAATATCTCAAGAGATTAAACAAATGTATCTGAGCTAGGCTTTTCCTTAATTCTGTTTCTCAGTTTAGGAAGTGGGCAGCTAATTCTTAACACTAGTATGACTGGTTTATAACTAAAAGCTATTTTCCTTGGTCTATATTAAATGGTGTTTACTTGAGAAGTTCAATAAACTGCACTGAGAGAAAATTGAAGTATGAAAGAGATTTTTTCATAGTGGAAAACAACCAGATATCACTGACAGCAATTTGCCCACTTATTGACTATTTCAACCCAAAGGTCAAGGGATAAATGAACAATGAAACACTTAACTGTGGTGGTTCTTTGAAACTCAGACACTTCACACATTTGGTCCTGTATTAGTTTGTTGGAGTCAAAAGGTCAACAATATGTGAAATGGAAATGGCTTAGTTGCTCTAAGGCAGCAAAGGAAAATATTTTGGTTTTGGCTTGTGTTTGTTATTAATTAGTATGATAAACAATAGCTCAGAAGTTAACCGTATTTTAAGCTGTACTTGCCAATAACCACTGGAAATTAATTTAGGTAAAGAGAGAATATAGAAAATAACTTCACTGATTTCCAATAAATTTTCTCACAGAAAGACTTATTTTTCCATTTCACTGCACTGTTAAGACACATTCAATAAGTTTAAAGACTGCAGACATCTTTTATACCATATTAAAGCCCTAAAAATTATATGAAACTCTCAGAAATGTCTTACTACGGCAGTTCATTCCTTAATAAAGTTGGTATTATATATGTTATAGTCTCAGTAGACATTACTCTTGGAAGTCCTGTTCATTGTAGTTCAGACCTCTTGCTACATTTGGTAAATTCTTATTGGTCTGACTAGAAATTGGAGCTAGAGACTTTAAAAGTGGAGATATTGTGAATTACTTTAAGGTCAAAGTGCATCTGATAAGAAGGATGTCCAAATCCCTGCTACAGTGCACAACTGTGAGGGGAAATAAAAGAAAAAGTAACCAAAATATAACAGCCAAAGTCTGTTACAGATGATCTGATCATATGGATATGCCTTTAGACCAGTTTTATACCTCAACTTCATCTGCAGTGTAGCCATTCTTTAAAGAAAAAGATAAGGTAGTTCCTGTTACAGAATGTCAGACCATGTCTTCTTTTTGAGATGGCTGGATATTGAATAAGAGTGTTTAGAAACAATCCCATAACATCTGTGAGATTTTCTCTGTGGCAGGTTGCCCCACAGGGGGTTTGTCATGGGTCCCAACTCTCTGAAAGTCCAGCACAGTCATTGCTGCAACCCCCAGCATACCAAGAGCTTGCAATGGAAATTTTCTTAGGTTTCTTAAAAAGGGAATATTTTGAAAATGTCCATTCTCTGAAAAAACTTCTACATTATGACTATTTTCATTTTAGGAGTGAGAGGACTTCAGTTTTTAAGCACTGCTATCAGTCTCCTTCTATATAAAACATATACTTAACTAAATGTGCTTCATGCTGTATTTATATGAAAAATTAAGAAAATTAGGCTCATTACCCAAGGAAATTTTGAACAGAAAAATCATAACGTAACAGTGAATATTGTTCACACTGGGCAGTTGCTCAGATGTATTAGCCTAGACCTTACAGGAGTGACCTTGCTGCATGCTGCAGACTGCACACTGACTATTGTCTAATTACTGCTATAACACAGTAACACATTTCTGAAGGGTGCTTGATTCACTTCTGTCCTTCAAACATTTACTGGGAAACCCTATAAAGATCTGCAGTTAGTCAATGCCAAAAGCATTAGGAAACCTGTATGTAACCCTTCAGGGATGAGTGTTTAGACAGCACTCAAACTGGTTTGTATTTCTAGTCCATTTTATGTCCTGATGCTCTCTACAGGAACAATTTAGCTGATAGAATCAAGGAAAAGTTACAAAACTGCTGACAACACAATGTTAAGCAGCAATTCAAATAATTTAAAATGACACAGGAAGGATTAGGAGGGACTTAGTGATTGAAAATTACCGAGTGTTTGTTGGCATTCAGTGTAGATGGCTACAAAATTAGCTGAGGCATTTGAAACAGCAGTTGAAGGACACTGATATTTTGGTAAATATCCAGTTAAAAGCTAACTTTTAACAGTAATTGATTGTTACTGAGGAGCCATGTAGGATAGCACTCTTTTTCTGTATGAAAAAAAAAAAAAAAAAAAAAACCAAAAAACCTGACAAACAAAACAATACAAAACAATCAGCAGAGGTATGTAATTTTTGGATGGTTTATGACTCTATTCAAAGGTATGGATAAAATATTAGGGATGATAAAAGACTTTAACAGGGAGAAAGTAAAAGCAAGAATAAAATCAATGATTGGAAATGCATTAATGATTTGAGGGTTTGCTTTGTTTTTCATTAGAGTTGTGAGAAATGGCAATTCTAATGCAAAACGACAGTTCAAGGAGCGCAGCCCCACTGCTAACCCAGGAAAATCTTTTTCTAGTGCTGGGATCATTTAGAAAACATTAACTGCAGAAATTACAATCTCTTACACAGACAAAGGCAATGAGTACCACAAGACTGATCTTTGCCTTTATTTACTGGCTGGTATCTAGATTAGAACTGAGATAAGAAACTAAAATTCTTGATAGAGTAGTTGATTTGTTGATCAGAAGTTGTATTTACTGCTCTAGAAATTAGGATAGAATGGGCTTATTTGCCCATTAAGAATAGATGAATATAATTGCAAAAAGCAGAATTTTAGCAACAAAAATCTAAAGCAGCCCTGAGGATTTCTGACCAAATATTTGCTTTCTTGGGAAATTAAGCTTTTCTGTTTATTTACAGGCTGACTTGCAGGTCACCATTTTGGAAAGGCTTCTTTGTCCCAGCTGGCAAGTAATCACTACTGAGTTATATCCTAACACTCTTAATCTCTGCAACATAAACCTCCAGCATAGCTATTCCTCAAGAATATCCTAAATCCTGAACTTTCTGTCAAATGCTTAGTCTTTTCAACATCTCTATGATAACCTGCAATAGATAGCAATTAAAAAAAAAAAAAAAAATATTTCAGAAGCTGCTAAAGATGCCACATTTCCTGCATCAAGAAAAGAAAAAAATACTACCATTTGAGATACTAAAGATGCCAATATACTACAAAATGTATTTGGATTATCTTTTCAAAGAAATTTCTGTAATGGATTATGACTGTGTTGTTTTTAGCTGGATGGTTTCTGAAGCGCCTATCCTCTCAGGAAAGTCAAACAATGTAACTCCCATGAAATTCTCTTGTCTCACTGAATAGCAATTATGGTCTAGGTAAAATTGGCATAAGAGCCAAGAATATTTTGAGGGTTGTGATGAATATGGGCATTCATCAGATATCCAAATGACTTTCTTAGTTCACAGACCCATCCTGACAAGTCTAAACATACTCTTAACCTGCTTATAATCTGGTAGCTAAAATTTGCTAGCAAGAGCTCCCCGAAGAGTAAACCTGCCCTCAAGCAGCTTCTCCTTTCTGAGAGAGGCAGAGAGGGGCTGTTGAGCACTTTGAATCAACCCCTCTTCTGTTCCTGCCCAGGGGTTCAACTTAATCCTTATCTGTGAGGCTGATAGAGAAGGTTTTACTTCAACACTTGTGTAAAATCCTGATAATTTACAAGTAGAGAGTGCATATGGAGAATTCATGCAATAAAGACCTTTTAATAAACTTTTAATAACCCAACACCTTACGTGGTTTTGAGCACTTCGTCCACTTATGCTTCTTTTCATGACAGAACATAAAGGATTGTGGCTTACTTGGGGAGCAGCATCAGCTGATGAATGCACATATTTATTTGAAATTGAAATGAACTCAGAGTTCCTTAGGGTTAATCAAGCCCAGCCATACTCATTTTCAGTGTTGCAAGTATTTCTGAAAGAGAAATGGGGCATGGGGCAAGAGAGTGAAGGAAGCCCTTCCAGATTCCTCTTTTCCATAGTTTGGCTTAAGCTCTGCTGGTATAAACACTGAGAAGGGCATCATGTCCAGAAACATCTGCTAGGTTCAATGCCTTCATGCCAGCTAGTTTAATGCAACCTGAAGCATGATATTACAGCCAGGAGTCATACAACTTACAATCAAATAGACTGGTACAAACTGCATTTTAAAATTAAAAAGAACAGTTCTGAAGACAAGAACAAAATCCTTGCCAAGTTTTCTGTTTGTATAAGAAGCTGAAACTCAATGTGGACAACAAATGAGCAACAAAAATAGAAGATTGCCATCTGGCCCTCTTATTTACAAATGAAGAGGCATAACAGGATGAACAGCCAAAAAGAAGCAATAGGTGACAGATTACTGCCTGCAAAAACTCTTGAACTGATCCCTAAATTATGGTGACCAAGGGAGGCTTAGGGGGTCTGTGAACTCATACAACTCAGAAAACCTTGACAAAGCAGATGTAATTATTACAATTTAAGTGCTTTTAAGTGTCTTTTTAATGAAATGATCCTGGTTTCCAAAATAACTGGATTGCAATAGAGACAGTTTTGAACTATCTTTGGGAAATCATTATACTGCTGTGACATATCCAGATCTCTGTGGACATTTTTGTTTTCTTTTCACTTACCTGCTATACTTTTAAGGAGATTCTGCAGGATGGGATTTATTTCTTCTGTCTGTCAAAGTCTGCACTACTTTAACATGTTCATTAACATCAATATCCTTATAATAATTCCATTAAAGAAAATTTTTACATAGTAAGTTTTAAAAAATAAATTTTTAGCCGCAGGAAGAAGCAGGACAAATTATGTTGAGTCTACTTATAAAGCATTCTGTTTTCTCCTCTCTTTTGTAAGAGGAGAATAAGAAATACTGGAAGATGAAAATGCCAGTACTATCCATCCTGAAGTTCATATAGTTTCAAACAAAAGCACTGTTTATTTCCAAAGTCAGTTTTGGATCTAAGAACTTTGAAACAGAAATGACCTAAAAGTATGTGTGCTTCTTAGCATACTAATTCTCTGAATCTGAGTGATTCTGCTTAACTGTTCTGCTCATCCAGTGCATACACTTCATAGTTAAAACCCCAAAATACAACAGAAGGAGAATTCTAATTTTATGTTTCATTAACTTTCAGAAAAAATAGTATGCACTACTGACTTTTAGGTGCCATAATAAATGCTGCTGGGTTATGCTTTTCCCCCAAAACTAATTTACTCTGTTTTGGTAAGTCCCTCTCCAGTAGGAGATGAAGATGGTTAGTGAAGAGTGGAAGGCAGGTACATTTATTTTAGACAATTGCTGGAGAACAGCAAATATATTTTGGTTAAGTAACTCTATTCACTTAATATGAACAAGTTTCATCTGAATATTAGAACAACTGCTAAAGGAGATGTTAAAAAACAGCTTTTGAAAGTTCAAGGAAAAAATAAAGGATGAGTTGGGTTTTTAATGCTTTTTTAAAGACTTCTCACAGTTGGCAGACTTTCCTCTAGTATCTACCTCTTGAAAATGCATTTAATCAATTTTAATTAATTTCTGAAGTTCTTTCAAGCAGTTACATGTATATCTTACAGAAATGTAGTATAAAAAGGACTAGAAAATTAGATTTACATTTTTCATGCACAAGCTCAGAGAGTCCAAGGCAGATAAATTTTCCTCCCTACTGCCTGTACCTGAGAAGTATCAGGCACCAGTAAAATGGAGCTCTTATTGCAAGCATCCATTAAAGACTGTCTCAGGTTCTCCTCTCTTCCACACATCACCACCCCACGTCTTTTTTCCTTCCCCTAAATCAATTAACATTATGATAATTTTGTTCCTGACTCCTGTTTTTGGCTTGATGAAGCTGGCTTTCTAATCAGGAAGGGTAAACTTTAAAGTCAAGTGCAATCAGGGATTATTAGGCAAGAAGCGATTAAGAGAAGTATTTAAAGATAACAACTGTCATACTAGTATAAAAAGCAAACACCCTTGAAACAAACCAGATGAATTACTCTGTCTTTGATTTAACACACAAATAACCTAAAAATGGGTGGATATGCTCCTATTTTATCCTCATCTTAGAAGAGGAAACTTTTTTGAGAGGGAGATTTAACCACAGAAAAACTTCATGAAATCTGATACTGTTATTTATTTTGACATTGAAAGCAGAGACTGGACAGAACTGTAAACTTAAGTCCCCAACAGTTTGCTATATCTCAGACCAAGTGTGGATGTAATTTGGTTGATGAAAAGTGAAGAACAAACTCTTGATGATATACACTCTGCCTCTGTTCTGTCAATGCTGGTTGTCAGCTCTACAACAGAACACACCCAGGTGAAAATGACAGTAAATGATGTTCTGAACATCAGGGAGAAAAACTTTGATTTTGTACTTGTAAGAAATTCAGATAAAGACTTTTCCAGACAAGGTCACAAAATATTGTGTTTATAATATGTTCAGAAGCGTCTCTCCATTACAAAAGGAAATGGAACAAAGAAGACAGATGCATTTTCTTCTGCTGCTCCCAAAATCTTTAAAAAACATTCAAATCCACATAATTTTTTTTTCTTTAAAATGAAAGTTACAGGATACAAATCTGTGGGAATTTAACTTTTGGTATTGTTATATCTCTCTCACCCTAGACCCTGGGCACACTAGTTACAGTACAATTGCCATGATTGCCTACAGGATTTCAGCCATAAGAGAATATAAACACATCAAGGGATATGTACAGATATATAAATTTCCTCAAGGAAAATCTGGATCTCACAAGACCTGAAAGTACAAGCTTTTCTAGGTGCCATAGGAACTTTACAGAAACCAGTGAAATTAAGTTATTATGAGAATTACGAAAATACGATAGTATTCTCTAGTGAAATAGAGAATTCCACTGAAGTGGAACCATTCCACAGAAATTTACCTGTTGAAAAAAAAAAGACTCATACAAAAATGTCTCAGTGGAAGAAGAGGCTTCACTGAAAAATATTCACATTATCATCACTTGGAAATGCCTTAAAGCCTCTGTTTAAATATTCACAAAGAATTAGCCCCACCACTAGGACATCAAAAGAAGTAAAAGATGAGATGAGTTTGCCTGTTCAGGGCTTTGGGAAGGCACACTGTTTTCAAACACAGCATGTTAAATTGTGTGGCAGAGTTCAATTTCCATCTTCTCCATAGGTGCTGACTGCACATAAACTTGTGACAAACAAGCTGACAAAATGACAGCATTTCAGTTTATTTAAAGAATGATTTCTATGTCCTTCCCGTATTCATCTTGGTAGCTCTGAGTCCCTGGACAAAACACCTGGATCGCCCCGTCGTTGTGTTGGACAGGTGACAGGAGTGGATTGTTAAATGCTGCAGGGGCAGTAGATGTGATATCACAATTGCAGAAGGAGCAGTCTGTTTAGATACAGCCTTGTAGCACACAAATAACAATTTCTAGTTTCCTTGTTCCTCCCCTTCTCTGCTAGGGCCCAAGCAGTGAGGCTGTGCTGGTGCCACCTGCCCTGGGCACCGTGACCCCTGCACTGCCCACCCCACCCCACTGTGCCTGCTCCAGCAGCCCTGGGCCACCTGCAGCAACTGTGCTGGGGAATACACACAAGGAGCTGCTCCCTGCCCAGAGGAAAGCAAGTTGTGGACTGTTTCTGACATACCCAGAGTGTGAGTTTGTGAAGGCAGGTTCATAGAAATCAAGGGTTTCCTCCATGCCCTACCCTTTGGAACTGAGAAGTTCAAATTATTCTGCATTTCCACATTTGTTTCTCATATATTTTCATTAAGTGTATTTTTATAAAATGCCCAGAAAGAGAAAACTAATTAGACCTTGTTTTTAGGATTATTCTAAATGCTAACACAGAGTAAAAAAATGCAGACTCTAAAAATCTATCAGTACATTAACAGAGATTACTCATTGCTTTGTATCTTAGCAACAATACCTGTTTGCAAATCCAGCAATATAGACTATATAAAAAACTGCCAAAGTCCAAACTTTCCACTTGAAACATAGACAATAAAATGAAACAATTTGTAAACTGACTTCTTCCCACACATAATAATTAAGTCAAATGAATTTTCCTGTTCTCTTTCTGAATCAGAATGAAAGCCTCAAAATCCTAAGTATCTGTTGTATGGTTCCAAAAATTCAGAGTAAATACAGGATCTCTGAAAACTACTTTTTAAGTGTCTTTTAAAGTTTCAGGTGCTCCTGTTAAAATACTTTATCTCAGAAATTATGAAAAAATTAATGGAAAAATACTGATAATTTTGACTTGACTTATACTTTACACCTGTATCATACCAGAAAAATAATTAACAATCAATGGCATCTAAAAACAGTGCTAAAAATCATACATCAACATATAACTTTGAATCTGAGCAATTGCATTTATTATGGGCCCTGTGAGGAATCAGTATGATAAGTTCTTCCTCCCTATTTCAATTATAGATATAACACAAGTAAATCAAGTCAAGTCAATATTCTTGAAGTCAATTCTATATATACCAATGTCTGCTCAGAAGTTTTAAATAATAATTTATGCATAGAAAGGAACACTTGGGATTTGGTTTTGATCTGCTGCGGTTTGTGATTTTCTTTTTTTTTTTTTTTTTTAATCTAGTGGGGGTTTTGCCACACAAATTTACATGGATTAACATTTATTTGAAAGGATCTTATGCTCTACTATCATTCCATGTTTACCTCATTTTCAAAATCTTTCTTATCCACTTCTGTACTTACACAACATATTTATTTCTTTCAAGCATTGAGGCATTTTGCAAACTGAGGAATATAAACCACCTTAGTGCCGTTCATATTTTATGGCAGTGATATTGGAATCTCTGTGCTATCTTATCCTTCATTACTTCTTTTATATGTAGTCATAAGACAATAAAAACTAAAGGCAATTGCCATGGCTCCATGACAAAAACAGACTCAGAATTTAATTATGCCAGATATGTGAATGTAGGCAGAAAAGATGGAGCAATGATCTTAGTTGTTAACAACAATTTTAGCAACACAAGGAGGTAAGGGTAAGATTCATGGTTAGTCGTTCTCATGTCTTTTAAGGACCTTGGGGATTTTATTTGGATGCCTGCTGAAGTCTAACACAAAGAACATATAAAAATGTCCTTCTCTAAGGTTTTGGTTCCTTACTTTGGGATTCTTGAATTTTTGATGACTTAACAAAGCTGTTACCATTCAGTAGAGATAGCAATGAAATAAAGGGACAAGGGTGTGAGTTATGAAGCTTGTTTGCTGCACATTCCAGGTCTCTCAGTTATTGTTTGATGAACACCTTTAAAAAAAAAAACAAAAAACTTGCAGATACTTGCAGGTGTTTATCCTTTGTCCAGAATAGATATTCTTGAATTGGTCCATTATTACACAATTTGAGTTAAATAACGGTCCCATCAAGGCCTTTCCTTGCATCTATCCCATCCTCAGAGAAGATTTTAAGAAGGGCTGAGAAACAGACTTCCCCTGACATCGTAGCAGTAGGAAGCTCACACTGTTCCCTGCTGTCTTACTCTCTCAGACAGATCAGCAGCAATATCCGATAATTAAAGTCACATTTTAAGATTTCTGTGACTGAAATCCAAGTGCAAATATCCCATCTCATCCACCTGAATTTTACCCCCAGGAAGAAAGCAATGGGAATTTCTCTCCATTCCAGCCATGGTCTCTGTGCCACTGCCACTGTGGCTTTTTTGTCCCAGCAGGAGAAGCTCTCATTGTTACAGACCCTCTATGCTATTCCTTTTCTGGAATAGGAATTAGTATATTGATACCTTGCAATGTTACCTCTCATTCAATTTGTAAGTGTATACATAATCACACCAAATACTAATTCATCTCAGCAGCAAAGTCATTCATTTTAGATGTTAATCTTAGCCAAATTCTAATAGATTACAATCTAGAAAACAATAGTTTTCCCATCTTCCCAGAAGGAATAAATTAACTGCTTGTAAATCATTAATTTGCAGCTCTCCAATGATCGAGGCTGTCAGACTAATGTGATTTTAAACCAATTAGGATTTGTTCTTTTGTTCATTCATACCAGTAACAATAAATGAGCATAGTAAGAATTGACATTAAATTACCAGCTTTCAATTGAAAAAGAAAGATTGCAGATTTCTCTACTTCATGTACCATTTCTCAGCAGCTGCAGCATATGGACTGTTAAGTTAAAAGAGTTCACTTTAAACACAGCTGGCAAGCTGTGACTGATGCACCTGACTGGCAATGAACTGCATCTAAAAACCTGTAGTAGGTTTTTAACCTGTCCTCCACTCAATCTGTCTTTAAGATTGTTTCATTTCTCTGGTGATCTTTTATTTTATAGAACACACCATCTTTTGAATCAAAGTTGTCAAGCATTGTATATTCTGCCTTCTAGGCCAACAGAACATCTACAACCACATGATACAATAATGCTGAATTATAGCCACATATTTGTATTCATATTCACTTCTTCTGAAGTAGTTTGTGATTCCTTAAATAGACACAATTAAGTGCTTGGGTTTCCACATCAGTTTCCAATATTCATCCCCCTGTGCAATTTCATACAGACATTGTTTGAGGACCAAGAGAGCCTAGTGGTCTTCACCAACTAGACTGAGGAACTTGACAAAATAAACCAGTTTTTATTCATTTCCTGCTTCTCTTCACCTTTAGAACATGTAGAGAATTTAAACTGGCTTGAAAACTCATCTGGTTTCTTCCACTGCTCTGCCCCACAAAGTGTTGCAGCCAAGCTTAATGCTTCGTTTGTATTCAAAACCTAATGAGAAAAATTAGTTGAAAAGTAGATGTGACATTTCTTTTAAATACTATCATAACAAGCCAGATGTTACATTCACCTGCTGCTCATGCGTGGCAACAGTGAATTAGGAGAAGATACAGATTTGTTAATGAACATTTAATTACCATGGGACTGAAGGTGTCTTGGTTTTTATGTTGCAATATTTCTAAGGCTGTACCCATTAAATGCAAATGAGAAAGAAATATGTCTTGATAGATAGAGCAGAAAAAAATGATGCATGTTTTATGTCCTTATTGAATTTCAATACTGTTTGAGGTCTGACCCTTTCTCTGCCCTGGGTCCAAGGTTGTGATGCTATTTGCCTGCTTAATTTTCAGCTTGTTTCTTGAGAACTGCTGTTCAGAAGCTTTTTCCACTGGCTGGGGATTCATCCAGAGCTATCCCCAGGCTCTCCACTCACCACTGTCTTTGAGCCATTTTCTGTGCATATGATTATTTTTTTTTTTTTCTAACACAGAAGAAAATAAAAAAAAAAAAAAAGCCCAAACAAAAAAAAAAACTTCATGAATAATTAATTTAGGGCACATGTATGCTCACTGTGAACACTTATGGTAATTTAGTGATAAACTTAATGAAGAAGGATAAATACCTGATCCTTACCCTGCTGCTTTAGAGGAGGACAATCTGAGATTAAAAAGAGTTAAATAATTTAACAAGGGCACCTAGCAAGCAACACATGCATGTTCCTGCCACCTGCTCCAGGGCTCTCTATGTAACCAGTCCTACTCATTAATCAGAGCTGGTTATTTCTTTGGGTTCTGAAGGAGGAGAAAGAAAACAAAAGCACTTTTAATCTAAACTTGTTCTCATCCCATCTTTCTGAGGAAGGGAGATATGTCTGAAGAGAGAACCCTTCTCTGACCAGTTGAGCTGTCACAATGAAGAAAGCACCCTCAAAATCTTTCTTAATTAACAAGTATATGAATTGAGGGAAGACTTCGGGCTGAGAGTCACCACTGAAACAATGACTGACTGACTGAAAACCAACAGGACAAGTTCCTCAGATGCTATAAAACCACAGTAGCACCATCTGGCAGTTGGTGAGTCCTTGTGGAATTGAACTTTTCAGTCTGGCTGAAAAGGGGAAAACTGCACTCTCTTGTCCACTACTTGCTGTTTAAACCTCAAGTTTCTCATAATAACTTAAAAAAACTGCATTATTTTTTTAATCTCCCATTCCTCAGCTGTCTTGAGAGCATTTCTCTAAACTATAGTGGTATTTCTTAGTTTGCTCAGCCTTAAGAGCATTTTATCCTTCTCAGAAATACACTGAGACAAAAACACTGGAGAAAACTGATAATCTATCAGCCAAATCACGACAGCTGGAATCATTGATAGGAAATGCTTTGGAGAACAAGGTGAAAAAGTATTCATTTTCCTTTTTACATTAGACACAAATCTTTGATTGGTAGCAAATAGGAAATAGAACAGCTCACTGTCAGGCTGGAAGGATGAGCAGCATTTGAAATTCTTGGAGTGTATTACAGAAGAATTCTGACTGCCACTGCCAAAGCTTTTGTAAGGGCACCCTGCTGATACCTTCTGATAGTGACAGATTAAAATCACGGTCATGTAAAGGCATGGTCACAAAATCAAACATTTTGCCGTGTTAGTCACAACTATCATTCCAGTTCCCTCTCAAAGCTCTCGTACCAGAGGAAACATAAGCATGTTTGAATCCCCATTTTGAACAAGAACATAGTAACATTCTTAGAAAGGCACTCAGAGGACCTCTTTCACTTGGTTATTTTCAAACTCATCTAGCCATTAACAATGAATTTTACTAGAATCTACTTGACATTTCTAAAGATGACCTTTTCCTCCAAATTAACCCCAGAATGGAGTCTGATAGCACTCTTTCTTAGGCAAAAAAGGATCTGACACATAAGAAATAAAACTGTGCTATTAAATATGTCAATAGATAACATTTTATAACTGAGTTTCATGTCTTCGCCCATGTGTTGTTTCCTACCATACCCAGAGTCAGATAAATATTTTATGATTCTGTGCAAATGAAAAGGTAAAATAGCTTTTATTTATTGTTAATAAAGCCACCAACACTGCTGTCTTCAGGCAAAGGAAAGATTGTGGTCCAGATCACAATTCCTGTTCTTAGAAAAGGTTGTATCTATTTTACAAAGAGAACCATTGTATTAGCAGCCATAGTATAGTCTGTCACCTGCAAAGGTGACAAGATACAAGATATATATCTTGTATACTATATACTGTATCTTTTAAATGTATATACTATATGCACATATGAAAGAAGACAGATATGTATCCTGCAGGATTCTTCAGTGAGTTCACCCTTTCTCACTATTGCAGCTGGTTCAGTTCTAGATGAAGCATTACTAGATTTTTCTTCCAGTCATGTGCCTTAAGATTTCCTGCTTTCCCATGAAGGCTGTATCACTCCCTAATGGTTTATGTTCCTAAGCTTCCAGATCAGATGACGTCTGAATTCACCTCACTGAATTAAAGTGTTATCTTTCATTGCTTTGAGTGCTGTATTTTTCTAGTTTTCCATGGCACAAGATCATCACCTAATATTGACTCTCAGCTGAAACACCTACTCAGTCTTCAGTTTACCCACCTACCATTCCCTAAACTCTTCTTGCCTTTAACTCAGCAACACAGATCAGCTTCTGTCAAATATATTTTGACAAATATTCCTGGCAGTTTACAGTGCCAATATAACCTGAAGGTCTCTCTCCTGTCTCAAACAAATCAATGTTTTGCCAGTGTCACTTAAATGGGGATATTCTCCTAAAACATCCTGAGTACTACCAGCAAAGTTCATTCTATTCTTGACAAAAGAAAAAAAAAAAAAAAAAAAAAAAGCACTTTTTACCCCTAGGCCTTCACAGCCATGCTAGTGGAGGTACAGAAACAAGTTCATTCTAAACTAGGAAAGATCTTATTGACATAGCCTAAATTCCTACTTAAGAGTCAGCAGCTACTCTGGAAACCATTCAAGGGCCTACAAAGGAAGTTGAGGGAACAGTGATTTAGTTCAAATAAATTATAGATTGGCTTTGGTTCAGAAACCAGCACTTGAAATTTAAATATCTCATACAGAAAGGTAGACTAATTGATTCAAATTGCTTTTGGTAGCTTACCAGCTGCAAGTAAAAGTAGCACTATCCCAATTACAGAGGCAGAAATCTTTCTCAGACAGGCACAGCATTTATGAATGAGTGAGGTTTACACTCTATTGCTTGTAGGAAAGAAGTGTGCCTTCAGATCCTCTTCAATTATTTGCTTTTGAACTGTTACAGGACTGCTGCCTTTACATAATAATATAAATTCTTGATGAAAATTTCAAAGAACTGGGGTCATCAACTTCTGTAAAGAAACAGATCATTTATTTTGTTCATTCAGTGCCTGGCAGAGCACAGCATCTGTCTCAATTTGGCCTTCCAGCCTTGGGTACCATACAAGGACTTTAAGCTGTCACACACATCTGTATCTTTGCAGGCGCTGGTGTTTTCCTTGGCAACAGAACTTTAAAAAGCAGAGTTCTATTTTGTGTCAAAATGTTGCATTTGATGGCACAAAATCATTATTTTATGGTTTCATTTTCTTCCCGTTTATTTTCATAGTGGCTCAGTTACTATGTTATTTATAACCTTTTCAGAGTCTAATTATATTGCATCAGATATCCTGAGATATTTCTAGATGGGAATTTTCAACACACAAACTTCCTGCTTATTTTATTATTACCCTTGCAGCTATACAGTTCCAGCACACCACCAAGATTAATTAAATAGGCACAATATTGCTGAAATCTCCTCTGGTATGCTCTGTCTATCATCACTGAGATTTCTACAACCAGTAAAAGACCTGCTAAAGAAATATGTGACTAATGCTGAAACAAGCTAGTTTAATGAGATCTCCTGGGAAACCACTTCTCCTTAAGTGATCAGAAGAGGAGCTTAAATCCCTCTTTGTTCAAATGGAAAGGGTAACAGGCTGCATAAATATATACAGTAGCTATCTGTGCTGACCTGTTAAGCAGCCCAACAGCTTTATATTACTTTTTTTTGACTTCACACTCAAATATAAATTTTGTTCGTAAGGCCTACTGTAGGCTCTGCATCTGTAGAGCACAATTCTTCTGTCAACTACCTAGAAGAGTTTATTTCCTAATTGACTGACTAGCAATTCACTTTTCTTCTCTGAGATACATGAAGTTCTGGTAAGCTCAACAAACCCTGCACTACTTGATAACTGCAGTCTGTGTTTACCAATGTGAAGATTACCTGTGTGTTCACAAGAATATAACAGCACCAAAATTCATAGAGATGGTCAGAAAATCAAAGCACCAACAGCTATGCTGAGATAACAGGAACTATCCATCCTACCTATCTAATCTCAGGCTCTGAGCCTTTATGGATTCCTTATATATGAGACAGAAAGAGAAAAAAGTTCCTGCTATGAGTTGACCTCTGAAAACGCACTGGTATTCATGGAATACCAGAGATGTGTAGGCAGCTGTGCTTTTAATTTTTCCAATTGACTGCCTATGATGCCCTGTAAGGTTCCTTGCCACCCATTCTAAACCTTCCCTTCTTGGGAAGCAAGGGGCATCAGATCAGTTCTTTCCCCAGCAACTCAAAAAAGCCCACTGTCTGCATTCCTTTATGTCCTGATCTGCTCAGCTCACACCCTTTTTGTCCTCCTGCTGCCCTGCTTGGCTGGAGTCCACTGTAGCTGCTGCTTTGAGGGCCCCTTGTCCATCATGTGTTGACACGCGTCTAAACTACAGTCCAAAAGTACTTAACCTCCAAAAGAAGAGGAAAAGAGGCCACCAACAGAAATGCGAAGGGTATTTTTTTTAAGCAAGTCAAAACCTTTTATCAAAAATCAGAAAAGGAAATATATCCAAACAGCAGCACCCACTGTATTTTCTTTTCCTCTCCTTTTTACTGTATCTGACTGGTTTACTTCTTTTCCTGGAAGACAGAACAACTTCCATTTCTGCATCTCCCACTCTTAATTTGTTTTTAATTAAGTTATTGTTGGGCAGAGAGTCCTCAATTTCAACCAATTTTGACCAAGCTCCAATTACATTTTAATTTAAAATGTGAAAGAAAACAAACTACTTCATACAGAATGCTTCTGCCTGATAATTTGGAAAACATATATTTTAGTGGAAAAGTCATTCATTAGCATATTTTAAATAATGTTTTATAATAAGACCTCTTCCCATTTAATACAACATTGCAGGGAAAATTGAGAGAATCCCACAGAATTTTACTAACATGTTTTAAGACTTTTAGCATTAATTAAATAATGTTTGATCACAGAGAAAAAAAATGCAGCAAATGTCACAGAAAACCAGAGCTTAAATGATTTAAGTTAAATACAAGTATAAAAAGAATGAGTTCCTCAGGGCCATACATTATTGTGAAGAAAACACAGTTGAACAAGTTAAACAGAGTGGGAGATGTCAAGAGGAAGCTGGAAGCTTTCAAATGCCAGGTTACAGCACGGAATGAGTGACAGCCCTTGCAGCTCTAAAAAGGACCCAGCGTGACTGGAATTGTCAAGGATTTTTGGTACAGGAATAAATCTCTTGGGTGTGACAATTTTATTTTTTTTTAATGTTTCCATTTCCTTCTTTCTATAGACTGGAAATCTCTAGAATACAAACAGCACAAAATCTATGCAGAAAAATAAAATAGAAAATATAGTTGTGGAACTGATAGGGACATTACATCAGGTATTGGGTTTCTCTGAATTAATATTATTGTGGATTTGTTGTTCATAAATGTAGACTGGAAGAAGTGAAAAGCATCCAAGTATGGAGCATTTCAGGATGTTTGCATTATTTTATTTCTCTTCCCTTTTGTTTAAAATACACACAAAGGTAAAAAGAGGTATAACTTGTTCTGCTGCTGCTATTACTATTCTATTCTACTGGAGGCCTGAACCTCCAGAATTCCATTCATGCCAATAAATCCTGACAGCTCTAATATAAAAAGCTGCTCCAAGGAACTGAATGTATATTTTCTTTCTCTGTTGAATGACTACAACCTTGAATGGTGATACTTTTATGAGAACTTTCTGAAATCAAGTACCGACCTGGCAAACCTGCTAGGAAACAGTATAAGGCAGGCTTAATCTTCCCTAATATTTAGAACTGGTTCAAATACTGAATAAACATGGAATAGTGAGGATAAAGGGAGATGGTGGGGACTTGGACACCTCCTGAGAAGGAGAGTGGATGTAAGGCTATGTGCTACAGCAGGTAGGTCAGGAATTAACAGGACCAGCTTGTTCTGCACAAAGGCAGGTGACAGGTGCTTCCCTTAGTCTCCCTCTGTATGTCCAAGTCAGTGACTCTTACAACTGAGGCATCTTGGTGGCATCCAAGATTTTCTATTCCCCAAATCTGTTTATCCTGTTAAAAAAGCATAAGAATTTCAGCTTCAGCAACCTCAGAAGAGCTTTTTCCATGGTTGTGTAATCACTGACAATTGCAGCAAATGACTTTTGCTGTTTCCCTATCACTCTGCCTTCCTCTTCCTGCCATTCTGTTTTCACTGAGACCTCTCTGAGTACAGCCTGGGAGCCTGATGCAGTGGGAAGGGCAGGTTTAGAGAAGAGCAGGTTTAGAGAAGAGCATGCCCTAACAGCTCTGTGTAGCTGCCATGGTCATTGGGGTAGCTCTCCTCACTACCCAGATATTTATTAAGAAAATCATAGACCCTAAAGCCTTCAACCATCTCATTCACCACAAGATCAGTTGGACAGGACCCTCATGAAGTCATCTAGATCAATCCTCAAATCCTTTTTTACCATTTCCTGCTTAGTGCCCTAGGCATTCTCACTCAAAGGGATGAAGCTGTGCTGTTTTCTTCTGGCCTTAAATATGAGTCTTAAACTTCACAACAGGATGTCAACATTGCAGTGTGTCTGGTATGTACAGTCCAGAATAGAATTAAAAAGTGACTAACACTTTTTCAGTGACACACTGTATGCCACCCTAATTATGCTGCCTAGTCCATGCTTGCGCTAAGGTTTTTTCCATGTTGGAAAAGTATAAACTCAAGTTTTATTTGTCGGTAGGTCAAACTTTTAACTATGATAGCTTGTGTCTTTGGGCCATCTTAATAATGATTTCTATCAGTATTATGGAAATAAGAATTCAGTTTTGTGTCTGTGTTACCAAGGGACACTGGGGACCCCTTCTGAAGGTCTCAGAGCCACTCCAAGTGTAGGGTTTAGAATGGCATTGAAGCAGGAAATGTAGCAAATGTTATAACCCAAACATTGCTTCTGTTTTGAAGCTGAACCTTAACTGATCTGCCTAAGAGTTTTTTCAACAATCACCCATAAGAAACTGAGCAAAACTGAAGGGCTTCATTATTATCATTGTTTATTGTATCTTTTTACCTAAAAAGCTCTGCTAATTCTTGAGGAATTATTCCATACTCAGAATTCATGACATAGATTTTCTCTGCACCTCACCAGCCAAGACAACTTAAACCTCCCCAGCTCAGGTTCCTGGAGCAGTCAAAGTGAGCTAGCAAGGAACTCCACAGGGAGCAATGTCTCACTTAGCAGCTTCCCTTAATCCAAACAAACCATCCAGCAGTTCGCTGGCTTCCAGTGCCCTTTTCCAGCTGCTCAGCATTGCTCCAGTAGCTGCAATCCGGACACAGCCCGAGCGTGGTGACTTGGGCAATGTTTAAAAGGGACTCAAACCCCTTGAAATCTTTCACATGGACTTTTGTTGGGTTTAAATACTTCTAACCAAAAAGACACTACAATGCTAGAGAATAATGTATTGATGAATGACTGGCCATTAGATCATCAACAACAGGTTGATACACAGAACTGATTTATAAAGCTAGAGGGTTTATGATTGTTTATAACATTTGTTGAAGATATAACCAGTAAATATAAAGGATTTGAGATGCTTCTTCACTTGGGGCATAGTGATGATTTAGAAGAGAAAATTAGAATGTAGTTTTCAATGAGCATAGTAATCAAGGTTCACTAATATGATATATATATAAGTATGTGTGAGAAAAGGACTGACAATGATAATCATTACCATTGAAGATGATTTTGATTAAATGATGATTAAGTAATTAAACATAATTATTTAAAATCTTTCCATTTCCATCTTAGCATGTTTGATTAAAATGTCACATAAAATAACAAGGTCCTGTATTAACTAAATTAATATTTCAATATTAAATAAATTAATTATTTTAATATTACAACCAAAGCTTGTCTTCAGAACAAAGAATAAGGAGTGGTTTATTTCACTACTTTCTGTTCTAGTGTGTTAGTTATAGGTGATAATTTTTTTGAAGTAACTTTGAACTGGGGAGGAGTTGTTGTGTGTTTCTTTCTTTCTCACACCACTCAGCAGATATTCACAGAATCACAGAATAAGCTGAGTTGGAAGGGACCCACAATGATCATCAAGTCCAGCTGATGGCCCTGCACAGCACCACCCCCAAGAGTGACAACGAGACCCTTGTGCCCAAAAGCCTTGTCCAAACACCTCTGCAGCTCTGCCAGGTTCTGCTGTGCCCATTCCCTGGGCAGCCTGTTCAGTGCCCAGCCACCCTCAGGTGAAGAGCCTTTTCCTGACACCTGACTTAAACCTCCCCTGACACAACTTCAGGCCATCCCCTTGGGTCCTGGCACTGGGCAGAGAAAACACCTTCTCTATGGTACAGCAGCAAATTGCTGCCTCTCTGCAGCAAAGGAGAGAAAGCCTGAAGACATGGCAAGGCTTTTGAATTGCTTTCCTACAGTTAGACATCTAAATTTAGTTGTATGCAATCTGCTGCTGAAAGATACCATGAGGGATTCATGTGCTCTATGCACTAGCTGTTATGATTCATCTGAACTATTTTAGATCTCCATGTCAGGATGGGAGAAATCCAGGCCTAAACCACTGGTTTTCTTTTGTACTTTAGCACTAGAGAGGAGCCTTTATTTTGAAAAATAAAAGTATTTCATCTTGCAACGTAAAATTATATGAAAGAATGTTGAATAACATATTGCATATATATATATATTAGAAACTTCTGTAGATATAATGACTGCCAACCTCCAGTCACTTCCAGACACTTGCCATTGACAGGACAGACAGAAAGAAATCTGTTTGATATTTTTGGTCTAAATGTTTCATAACTGATATAAAATGTTTCAAAATTGATAGAAGAAAAAAACTTTTTCTTCCTAACTTTTTTTTCAAGTGATAAATTCATCAAAACGTGTTCTGTGGGGCATTTTTTATTTCCTTTAAGTGATCAGCATTCTGTCTCTTTACTTTCCCTGCCTCACAGACATCAAAAATTTCCGTAACAGGTGTCAGGGACTAGAAAAGACAATAACAGAGTCTATTATTGTTTGACTTAGTACCTCAAAATATTGAAAGCTCCACTTCAAAGTCCAACAAAGAACTAAAATTCCAGTTGTAAAAATAAATTTATCAACCGTATGGAAGAGGAAGCTGAAATCTTAGTGGTATATCCTAGAGAGTTTCTACTAGACTACTTACATAACTGTAGCAACTTTGTAAAGGGGGAAAACCAGAAATGAATGCAGAGAAATATAACTGCTCTGATGCTCACAGATGGGGAAGAAAGTAGAAATTATATTTCAAATTTATTTTTGTTAGCTAATCTTGAAAACTTAAAACTATATTAAGATAGCATCTCCAGTACAAAGAAGCAGTTAGAGGTAACAGTAAAGGGACCAACCCAGAGCAAAGACCATGCAGAAGAAACTGGGATGATGCAATATTCAGGCCACAATGGGACCATTCTAAAAGTGAGTTTCACCATTTCCAGTTCATGACTGTGACAGGGCATAGCATTGAAAACTGAGAAGTGGTTTTGGTCACAACATCTGGAGTTCTTCCAGAGTAACCTTCAGAGGTTTTAAAATGAGTACAATCATTTCTGTAAGTGCTCATTCATTTTTCATATGCCCAGTCTGTCTTCCATTCTGCATTTAAATGTATTACACTTGCACTTGCACTTTTAATGGATATCTAACATTTTAATGGAATTTCAGTGAACTGCACTTTGTATTTCCCCCAAAAAGGAATGATTCATTAGGAGCTGAAGCCAGGCTCCTTTTTGTTCTGGCTAGTGAGAAGACAGCCTGGAGGTATATTGTATTAATTCCTAATATAAATGAAGTTAGACGACTGCAGAGCATAATGGTTATTTATACTGAATAAGAAAGCAGGCATAGCAAAGAAAATGTGAAATGGAAGGGGATAGAACAGAAAATACATTTCTTCAAACTGGGGAATGAAGTAAGTGGGTAGAAAGTTACAGAAATGCACTCAAACTATAAGTACTATTTTCTTTCAGACATCATAAGCAGATTAGGATTTCATGTCTTATTAATCAGTTTTATAAATGCAACACAAAAAAAACACACAGGTGAACGATCACCAGTAGCTAACAAATAAAAGTTCTAGGTACACTGTTTAATTTGCTAATTCCAGTCACATTCCCTGCAGAAGCTGTCTGATACTCCCAACTTAGAATAATTATATTTGACTTTAAAAAGAAATGTATTTCAGTGTGTGTTTCTTCAGCTTTTTGGTAGAGCAGACTTAATAACAGATATGTGTATGCCATGGTAGATGAGCATGCAGAACTTTAATTACAGCTATGTCAATTTTAGGTCCCAAATCTTGTTAAAAAACACTATTACATTGTAAAAGCTTGATTGCATCAACTGTGTAGCAATCCTTTACATTTTGGAATCCTTTACATTTTGGAATGCATTTGTTAAAGGTGACACCATTTATCTCAATTTTCTAGTTCATCAACATGTCCCAGAACTTTATTTGTACTAATCTCAAATGTTTAGCATTGTATCTTAAAATCCTAATTAAAGATGTATTTTGTGCCAGCAAAGAAATGGTAAAGCAATAGCTTTCATATGTAACCATCAGGAAAGCAGGTTAAAATCTCCATTAAATGATTTCACAGGACATGTCTTCAGGAAGGTAAAGAAGCTTTCCCTTTCCTGAGCATGTCCAGATTAGTGGACCAACAACATTTGCCTGTGTAAAGAACAGAAATAGAGCCCAGTGAGTTCAGTAATTTTGCTAATTTTACAATGTCAGCCATCACACTAAGACTTCTACAATAAGAATTGACTACCTTCAAGGTAACTAAGGGATAACAGATCAAAAAGAGATGGCAGAACCTCAAGTTATTGAACAGGCAGTTTGATCTTTGAAGCTGAAAATAGAAAACATCTCCATTTTCAGGTTTGTTAAAATGTAAGAAATGAGGGCAAGAAAGTTTAAACCTTTTTACTGCCTGTCACTCAGCCAGATCAACAATTAGGAAAGCAAGCACATGGTCTGAACTGCCCAAAGATTCCCACTCAGGGATGTGAGTTAATCATCTTTCCTAGGAACATCAGAAAATAAAATCATTGTGATGCCTAAATGGGACCTGCTGTTCAAAGTAGGCAGGATTAGTCTGAGGTATGTATGGGGCCAACTCCTACAGGTAAAGTGGGCAACACACAAGTCACTCAAATCACTTTGCCAACACAGAATTTACATTATATTTTTGTACCCCTTGATTAATACATCCTTTAGCCTGTGTCTGAGGCAAAATTTCCTTTCCAACCACAACATGCAATGTCTACAACATCCCCTAAGAATTATGCAGTGTGTGCTGGGGAGAGTGTCCCCTGCTCTAGGGAGAGGCAGTCACGTTGTGCTTAGCTCAACACCTCCAAAATATCCTCTCAACCCTCAAGAAAAATTGCTTAGATATTATGAAACAGACGAAGTGACCAAACTACAAGAGAGCTAATGCCATGTGCCACCAAGTTAAATGGAATAGATGACTAGGTAAGGACAAGCAGCCTGAAAGGAGCAGACAAGATGCAGTGTCCTGCTCCATAGGTCTGAAATGCTGGAATTGTTTTGGTATTTCATTGTCTTACTATATTACCCTCTTTATCAACTCATTGTCTTCCTTCTATAGTACCCACTCTCCTTTTTCTTCACACTAAATAACCCCTTTTTTGCAGAAACACTTAGTTGAGATGTATTATTGTATCTAGTTCTCTGAGAGTCTCTACCAGAGACTTCTCACTGACTTCACTAGGGGTTGGACCAAGCCATGTGAATAGATTTGAGACCAGCTCTTTCAGAGGTGTTTTTACTTCACAAGTTGGTTCTCGTTCAATGATTCGATCCTGAGAATGTGTCATTTCTTTCCAGAGGAATTGTTACATTTGTACTCAAAATAGTTCCAAGAAAGGAATTGTTTTCTGTAACACCCATGATAATTGAACTGTGTGCTGCTGATAACTACACCAGGAAAAAAAACTGAATTGCAGAATTTCCTCTTTTATAGAAAATAATTTGAAAGCTTCTGGATTTTACATCAGAACCATGAAACTTCTGTCACCCTTATGCTTGCGAAGAAGAGTGACTCACTGAGGAAACAATTCTTTTTTACTTATCAAGCACAAACATACTTTTCATAGGTGTTATTTTTCCTGTTGGAGACTCTTTCTCACACTTCACAATACTCCTAAGCAAATTTTTGCACCTTTTGCATAGTGCCAACCCTGCTTTTTACCAGTCTATAACTACCTTATATAGTATATACCACTTTATAACTACCTTATACAGTATATTTGCAGTCAGAGAAAATCACAAAAGAAAAAGAAAAAAAATAGATGCATGAGTTGTAAGCATATAAATAAACCACAAGGGAGACACAAATTGTTATTAAAAGAACTGTCAATTAAGAAATTAACAGTATTCTCACTGTTAACAGAAACAAACTCCCTGCTGAAGTGGTGGCTCCCATTCATTTCTCCATACATTCTCGGCAAGTCTGGTTATTGTCCTGTTGTGCTCTGCAAAATGCTCTGAGCCCATTTCTCTGGAATCTGCCATTTATTGATTCAGATGAACACGCCTGTCTCCTATAATCATAGGAGTCATAACAGTTTCTCAAAAATTCTATTACTTGTTGCTTGACTAAAGACTTGATACATTTATGATGGTGGGTAAAAGAAGTGAGTGATGAACTGCCACCTTTTCAGCCACCAGTTCCACAGAGCACCTGTGTCAGAGTGCTGGAGCCACCAGCCTTTACAGCTATCCACCTCCCACTGCTGCAGATACTCTACTTGCTTCCTTCTCAGCTTCAGGACAAGAATGCCATTACAAAAAAATCTCAAGTTTATGTGGAAGGTATAAGGAACCTTCCAACCTACCCATCTCAGAAGCACCATTTAAACATAATGATATGTTCACTTGATTATAGCCACCACTGTCTTTCAGACCCTTTCCAAACAGGTTAATTCCTGTTTAACTGTTCCCATTACACCCTGCCTCAGTAGCAGATGTTACAGAGATCTGTTAGAATTGATACTGACAGTACTTGAGCCACTCAACTACTCTTTGTCCAAGATGATATTTCGTCTGTTTTGTGAGGTTTTCTTTTAGGACCTATGCATACATACTAATTGTGCATAATAATGTTGATTTCTGCAACACCCAAGCCAAAGGCTTGTGAGAGACACATACACAGATGTTTGGTTGCCCACTCATCCCTGAGTGATCAGGCAAGAATTCATGGACAGAAGGACTATATGGCAGGAGCCATAGTGAATAAAATAGGCAGGAGCAATAGTGAATTAAATAATGTATGAATACATGGGCATCAGTGATGGAGAATCTTCTTCCACCTGAGAAACACAAATAACAAGCACATTTTTTCAGATCAAAAAGGCTTAAGAGCTCAGTTTTAGAGACAGTGGCCCACTAATCTGGCAGTTCAATGGGGAAATATTTTCACTAGACACTGAATTAATCTATACCCTCAAATTATTCATCATATCCCAGGAAAACAGCTCTCCATTAAGGAGACACCTGCATGGGGCATAAGGCCTGTCTGCTCACCTATATTTGCTTTTCAGATCTCATGTTTCAAAACATTTGCCTCTATTTCTCTTCTCAGCAACTTTCCATGAAGGCTTTTATTTTCTGGTACACAGATTGCTGGAAGAATGAACTTGAGGGGATGGATGCAATGAAAGAACAATCCTTAAAAAAAAACCCCAAACCAAACGGTAGGGAGAAAACAGGTCCTTCCAGAGCAAGTTTTACAGCTTTTCAAGTAACTTGGTATTCAGTGATTAATAATACAAACAATTGTCCAGGTGCACACAGAGTATTAGTATTTCTTTCTGAGAAAGTGCTAGTTCATGCAAGAATACATTTACCTATGAACCTAGAAGAACTTGAAAGTCTCTTACCAAGCCAAGAACTTCTAACCCCAGCACTAACTGCTAATTAATCAAACCATCAGTTAATTGCCTATCATTAGATTTATTACAAAATGCATAAATACTAGCTTAAATATTACACAGGAAGATATTACTACAAAATGAATACCATAATGAGAATAAAGCAACCTGTCACATGAACTCTCTTTAAATTTGTCTTGTCGTACACTTCCACAAAATGAGGCATACCAAATTTGCCAAATGATCCAGGCAGCTCTGCCAATTTCTAAGCATTAAGCCTAACATACCTCCTATGAAGTATTAATCTTATCATAGATTACTGCCCAATGGTGCTTTATCTTGTACTTCATTTATATCAGTTAGATTCTTTGAGTGGTCGGCTCCGGAATGGAGGTTCTTGAGGAAAAAATTCTAATAGAACAGCCTCAGGCTTGGGGTTTCATTTTCCTCTGCTTTTTCTTTAAATACTGCTTTAACATAGGGATTACTCCTTATGTGTCTAATACAGTTAGGCCTCTATATTGTTTCATTTGCAAATACTTCAGAGACAGATCCTCATTCTGCAGATGTGTTTATGGGGGTACCCATCCCACCCATCAACTGTGTCACCCCAGGGAGCCCAGACATCCCTTTAACACGGCCTTATCCTGCACTTGAAGGCTGGGGAGCCACAATTCTCTCTCCTGTGGATCATTTCCAGAAATACTCACTTTTGTATGCAGCTGACAGGGGCAGGAAGGCTGGACACGCCAGGCAGCAGTTGGCCTTTCTTCCTGCCAAGGCCAAGGCTTTCATTTTGATGGATGTTCTTTGTACACGGGGTAGAGATCGTGCTGCTTTCACTGCAAAGGCAAAAGGATTCACTAATTATTTCAGTTATTCGTTACCCTGCTGAGACAAATGTTATGAAGAACCAAACACAGAATGCTAATCTGCTGTGAGTTTTGAGTATTACTCAGGGAATTGAAGCACTATGAAAAGATCTAGTGGAATCAGAAATGCTGCCTGGTAATAATAATAGAAGAAGGGACTTGTTCTCTAATTACCAGACATGAATTTGAGAAATTTGTCTTCCAAGACACCATGACTTTGCAGTCCATTACATTCTCAATGACTCATATAATGAATATGTCCTTTTAATTGCTCTATGTTGTCTTGACCCTTATATTAAGAGTATCATCCATTCTTTCAAAGATAGTGGCAACCCTTGTGTTCACAGACTACTGCCTTAATCTAAGTTCTAAGTTTACATCCAAATTCTAGCAGATAATGAGAATCCAAGTGAAGAGCACAGCTACAGAGACTGGGGTATAATCCAGAGTGTGAGAGAGAATCTCAGAGTAAAAAGAGAGCTGACAGAAAGAACAAATTAAAGGAATATGCACATGAGCACTAGAGTTAGGGCTTTCAATTCTTCTATTATATTAACACCACAGGCTTAGTATCATATGGTGGGGTCCTCATATACATACAGCTGTAATAAACTGCACTGACTCTGCTTCCCTTGAGAAGGTATTAGAATCTGTAAACTGAACAGTCCTTTACCACTTGTTTCTAGAGTTACACATAGAACATGCACAAGTCAACACATGAAGCATCTTACAGAAGTACTAAACCTTAGGAGGGCTTTAAGTATGTTTGGAATGTGGTATTGCTGACTAAATATCTTCAAAATAGTTTGCAATAAATAGACAGTTTACACATGTGAATTTTATGTTTCCTGAGACTTTAAAAATTCCACTCCTACTAATTTTCATAGTTAGTTGAGTATCAGTGTGGATTAAATTGGTACCATCTTCTGTTTAAAAGCTGCTACAAACCACTGACTTTACAAACACTTTGAATTCTCAATATAATGGAAAATCCTTTATGTACATGTCAAACAGGTCAAATTTTGTTGACTTGAAAGCATTATTAGTCTATATTGACCTTGAATTAACATAGTCAATCAAAATCTGAGATAAAGCATAAGTTGCCATGCCAGCTTACTGCTTTATGCTGGTTTCCTTTAGCACTGACTCATATTAGATAAAAAGGTCAAAAAGTTCTGACTGCTAAAGAACTTTGAGGAAGCTTCTCAGCCTGTTAGCAAAAAAGATGTTAAAAAGTTCAAAGTAAAAGAGAACAAGAGCTTATGGAAGAGCAGCCACTAGCAAGCCTAAAAGCTCAGAGTTAATCATAAAAGCAGAGTAAAGGAAGACTTTCTGTATTTTTGAGAGATGTGTTAAATCTTACCTAACTAGCATTATCCGAGAATGTCTAGTCTTTTTGCTTAGCATCACTTCCCTTAAAAAAAAGTTCTTTTCCCATAGACCCTGGAGAAATTTTAGCATATACATTCACCCCTATGATTTTGTTTGTTTTTTTCTAACAGGAAGGAAAAGTAAGCAGAAAACTTACTAGCATTTTATCTCTTACCTTCTGATAACTTTTTTACTTGTTAACACTAAATTAATAAAACCCTGTTAAAGCTGTCTGAACGCATTTTTTTCTAGTACAGAGGGCATCATAGCAGTGTTACGTGTTTCACTGTCAACTCTATCCATTGCATAAAGGCTGAAATAGAAATTTTTGAAATGGATTGTCTTGCATTATGAAATATCAAGAACTTTAATAAAACCCATGAATTGTACACTTCAGAATTAACCTTTCTAATTTTTTACAAGTGTAACTACCTAGAAGTATACACAATGTGCACTTATTGTAACATCAGGACAATGATGCAAACAAGGCCCACCAAGACTCAAAACAACTTGGTTTTATGCAAAACATGATTTATATAAAATTTTTACTTTCAGAGATTAAAAGCATTCAAGCATAGTAATTAATGCTAATACTGATTCATCAGCATTGCAGTAAGGGGCATGCAAAGATCTGTTTATGGTCTTCTCCCATATTAGCCAATTTTTCCAAAAATACAGTTTAAGTTTTTCCAAAATACAGTTTTGCACAACTCCACAAACAAATGAAAGAGCAATTTTGCTTGTGATCATATTGAATTTTTTCATTGAATGTTAATGAGTTTTAAATTGTCTTCATTAATTTTACTTTTTAATTACAGAACAATATGAACTTAGTGGAGATGATTAAAAATTGATTCACTCATTTTTTAGTGAAAGGTCTAGTCCCAAATTCTTAAATGAGAATGGGCTTATTTAAAGTGCAATTCAAACTCTAAAGTGAGAAAGAATAAAGAGTAATTTTGTACATTTTTAAATTTTCAAGCAGTTCTTAATATTTTTTTGTGTGATATGAATACAGGTAAAAGAGAACATTCCTTCACTAAGAATCCTGATTATATAACATTTCCATTTTGGTTCTGAGGCTACATGTTTCATGAACAAATTAGCGTGGTACTGCCCACATATCTTTCTTCAAGAATTATTGGTTTCAAGCTTAGCTTTCAAGAAAAAGACAAAACATCCATATAGAGTTTATTTCTGGTTATATATGTCACTACTGAAACAGAGTGGTCACATAGAGGAAATCCTTATTACAGGAAGTGCAGATCAACAGACTTGCGAAGTTCAGCTCTGGTGGAAGAAACCATAGCATAATGTAGCAACCACAGCTGTCAAAGTATTTTGAGGCATATGTCTTTATATCTGTTTATTTATTTGATTTTCTACTGCTGTTGATTCACGAACCATGGAAGCAGGGAACAAGAAGAATTATAGTTCTCCTGCAATTAATCTATACTGTGGTATAAATATTACCACTGTGCTACGTACAAAGCTTAAGCAAAAAAAAATTTGGTCAAAAGAGAAACATGTATTTTAACCTCACTGACAAGAGACACTAGCAGTTACATTAAAAAACCTTAACTGAGTAACCTACAGAAATAACAAAAAAATCCTCACTGTGGGAAACACTACATCTTTTTATTAGGTAACCTGTACAATAAAATAGAGTAGTGGGGTACAAATTATAAGACAGAACGACAGATAGCAAAATTCAAGCCTTGGAAGATAAGCCTTGAGCTGACTCACAGCTCAGTCTATGAGTTTGGAGGAACAGGTTCCTATAACTGGTTCATCCACAGCAGTTTCCTCAAAACCTCTCAGGCACTCTGGAAAGCTCTGCAAAACTCAGCGTCAGAATTTGTGCCATGGATGGCCTTCCACGTGACAACAATGAGGGTCATATTTCTTCCTTAGTACCATAAAAGGCCAGGGCAGAAAGTCACCTTAAGCAGAAGTTACAAATGAACCAAGCAGTGTTTTAGTCATCTGCTTTTCCTCACAGGTTTGCCCCAGATAGTGAGAACTTTGCAAAGCCCAAAGTTCATTCCAAACCACACTTCATACGTGCTTCTTTCTACAATAAACAGCTGTACCACTGGTGTCACAGTGAAGTGCTGCTGCACATATATTTACACACTATTTTTCTTCACTGAGGCCAAATATTCAACTTTGCAACAACTACTGTGCATTGTTTTTGTATACAGCTTAATGAGCCATCTCAAAGCCACTCCTTTGAGACTGAGCTTTCTAAAGAAAATACCTTAGATATTTTTGAGGGTTTTCTCTCAAGAAATACTAAGTAATTTATACTTGAAATACACAGACATTTCATGTCACTACTTTCCTGCCCATGTAGAAGCAAGCCTTCAAAATATCAGATTTGTGCTAGTTCTTGGCAAGCAGCTGACACTGACATCAGGACAAGGCATTCATGCAAAAAGAGTCCACAGAAAATAGTATAACACTATGTGTTTGAGCAATAGTGCTCTGTATTATTTCTCCTGCTTCAAAGTGCCAGATTCTGTTTACATTCATTAAATAAATTTTGCTACTATCCATGAAAGCAGAGAAAATATATTTATGCATATACAGGGATTTATGATGAATTTTGCCTGTAGATGGTATGATATGAGCTGTAATCTAATTGAGTAGATGCAAAATTAAATTTGAATTTTATATGCATTTTATTTCAACATCCACAACACTGCATGTTCAAGAAGTTGTCATAAATCTCAACATTTAAAATTTTGGATATCCAGTTGTAGTTTTTGTTCATAAATCAGGGTTCCTTCTGTTCTGTGAAGGCAGCCAATTCAGTTTTTGTTTGCTTGGCCACAGAAATTGCAAGAGATAGGTGATTTTGAGCAATTGGTTCTATTCATAATCACTACTCATACACTCTCATAAGTGGCATATAAACACATGGAGAGTCACCAGGATGCCTCGTGCTGTGGTGAATTTCATCTGTTCACATTGGGTGGTGTTTATATCAGGTCAAATATGTAACCAACACTTTTACATTTATGAGCATCTTGTTTTTTAATTTAGGCTCCTGGAGGAACTGACCATTCAAAATTCCTTAGAGCTGTCCTAAGACACTTTCTGAAAACATGTCATTAAACATATATGGACTTCAGAGTGTGTGTCAGTAATTACATTTCTCTATCTGCATGTCTGGTAAATTCTCCTGATTGCAATTTACACATGGTTCATCTACAAAGGAGTTTCTACCCAAGCCTCTGCAAGAAATGCCTCTGGTGACTATGGCACAGTGATGTGGGAATTAACTCCCCAGCCAGGGCTCCTGTGTACATCTGCACCTGTATGTATAGGCACACATAGATTCACACACACACACACATTTTTATGTATATATACACATATGGATTTTGTGGACCACTGGCCAACAGAATCTGAAAATGGGAAAGAATCAATTTGAACACGAATCTGTGGATTCACCAGAGGTTTTTTTATTACTCTCATATTATTTGGAGTTCATTCAAGGAAGTTTCCAAAACACCTGTGGAATTATACATCCATTGTACTCACTTGACATTCATTGGGGTTTAGGGGATTAAGACCATCAAGCTCCATGGAAAAATCTCTCTGCCAGGATTCATACAAGGCTGGTCTCCTAAAAAATCCCAGTGGGGAACTTAATATCTTGGCCAAGGGGTAAATCTCTTCAAAACTCCACAGCAGCTCATGCATAGCAATGGGACTAAAGCATGATATAGGGTCTGGTTTCCACTGAACACTAGAGACAGCTTCACAAATTTAAAAATATAATGAAATCAGCTTTTCATATATCTTGGCATGCTCCTTTTGTATAGTTAGCTAATGGAAAACAATCACAATAACAACCTGCACATTTATTAATTATACATTCCAGAGGAAAAAAATTATTTTAATACTATACCAATTGAAATCCAGTTAGAATTTGAAATCTTAAGAGATATAATGATATACTGGAACAATCTTGATTACAGAGTTAATTAGAGAGCAAGTAGGGGTTTTTTATTAAAAATTAATAATTCATGCAACTTAATTGTTAAATAATTACAATTTTGTCTGCTATATGTTCTTAAAAATTATAAAATCTTCATGCTTCACAGCTATTATTTAAAGTATTCATTTTACTTAAAATACACGTCAAAGGCTTGCTGTTAAAGCAGCTGTCAAAAATCTAATGCAAATGAAAATAGTGCTCATCTAAAACAAAACACAAACACAATCCTAAGTCTGAGTTGCAAAGGCTTCTATTTCTTGCTTCATAATGGAAAGCCACAAAGAATTCTCTTGAGTTAACAGTCAGAATAAACCAGGACCATTATAAGCAGTTGAGAAATTCAGACATTCCATTACTCTCAATGAAGTGGAAGGCTCAAGACAGGAGTTCATGAGCTCTCCTTGAGCTTTAATTCTCTATATCCTCTTCTTCATGCACATGTGAATAAATGGGAAAATTATTTTTGTTGGTTAAATATCCCATTTAAGCAGAAATATAATCATATTTGTATGTGATTGGTAGGCAGATACCGTGTGCACACTTTCTAACTCAATTTTCTCAGTACTGTTTAGCTGTGTTCAGTGCTTAAACCTGATAGAAGGGAAGGTTAGGTGTAATCTACAAACCATATCAACTTGTTTGCCCATATTTTTCTGGTTTTAATGTCCCAAGAAAATAAGTTTACTTCTCAATTGAAGTTTATGACAAAGAGCACTCCCTTTTGAGAACACCCCTTCCTCTTTTCTCTTTTATTTCACTTCTGCAAGTCACAGCAGTTGTTACCTGGAAGGAATTTTTGACAAGGGCCTCTTTGTGCTCCATGAGTGGAGCTCCATATGACTAACACTGCCTGCTGAGTTTACAGTACATACCAAGACAAAAGCTGTGCACTGAAATTACCGGGGAACATCAGTCTCTGGATGAGAATTAAATGGCAATAAAGCAAATATGCTGACAATCAATACCAAGCAGCATCATAATCAGGATCATGGTGTCACATTGGATGCGTTACATCCCATTCTGTCTAAATATGATCAGCACTAGAAAGAATGCAGAATTTATATCCATCTCCTGAGAAGCAGTTAATGGAATTTCCAACAGGAATCTTGGAATAATTTGTGTGGGAAGGAAGGTCAACTGACCTTTGAGGGTGAACTAGTGCAACTCCCCTTCAAAGAGAGGTTCTTAACCAGGCCAAGTTGCTCAGAGACCCATCCAACCTGACCTTCAGTGTTACCAGAGATGGGGCATTCACCACATATCTGGTCATCCTGTTCCAGTGTTATTAAAAATTTCCTTATTAAAAATTTGTTTCTTATATCAATATCCAATGATAGGATGACAAAAAGCACACAAATGGAAATACCAAAAAATCTAGATAAGCATAGGGAAGTGTCTGACTCTAAAGCTGATCAGGTACCCCAAACAACCATACAACAGGCTGCCCAGAGAGGCTGTGGCTTCTCTGCCATGGGTGATATTCACAGCCCAACTGGACACTGTTGTGGGCAACCTGCTTAATTGATTCTGCTTTGAGCAGGGATCTCAACAAGATAACCTCCAAGGGTCTCTGCCAAGCTCAGCCCTCTTGGATTCCATGGTCCTAAGGTCTCATCTCTCCAACTCCAGCCAGCCTTCTGACTCTCATACTTCTTTGGAGCATAAGTAGTTAGGGACATAGTTCAGTTGAGGCTTATGTTGTATCTTCAAAATTTCAGAATTTGCCTTGCTGTTCATACCCTATATTTTCTAAGATGCTTAATGTCTTTGTTAAAGTCAAGCAATATGGCATTTGTCATACTGCCATGCACTAAGTAACTACTTTAAATGAGTGATATTCACTGCAGAAAGTGCTAAGATGACTCCTTTTTCTGGACTGGAACAGAAAAGAACACATTTGCAAGATAAAAAACATGTTAATAGAGGCCTGTTTATGACAACACAAAGTATAACTGATGATTAAATAAGCTTGCACATACAGTAAATGAAAATTATACACAAAACCAAAATTCATGCATGCATCTGTAAAGATAAATTGAGCTCTGTGTAAATCTAGGGATGTTTCTCTTTTCCTTTGAAAAATGTCTATTTTGCTTTGAATGATAACTTAACTAAAAACAGCACTAAAAGCAGTGCTGTTCTGAAAGACCAAGGAGGCAGGAACAAACTTAATGCAGCAGTCTAAAAACCATGACTAAAAGCTTCCTCTTCCCTCCCACCACTACCATTTAAATTCAGTTAGTACAAGGTGTAGTCTCACATCATGTAATACTGTTATGCATGAAAAGTCTCTCCCTCTTTTTTTTGTTTCAATAAATACTGAGCATGCTTCTAAACATTACTCTTTGCTGTGAAGTCAGAAGTCAAGACAGCAAATAGAGGACTTTTGACAATATTTTTTACATTGGGATCAATAACTTCTTTCAGACACTTGAATGTCAAATCATATTTAGTTACCAGTTCTAGATTGTGATAATGAAGAGAAAAATACTAAAAGCATAAAATCCAACAGCTTGGACAAGCTGTATGAAAGAAATGAGTCAAATGAAGGCTCAACCTACCCAATAATTGGGAAACTTATACATTAGTGCCAGAAATGTGGAGAAGAAACAAGAGAAGCTGAAGAGGAAGACTTAAAAATGAGGATTTAATGACTAGTAGTATAGAACCTTAGTAAATTAGACATATTACTGCAAAAGAAGCAACCACCATGGTCATGCATGACATTTGAGATCCAAATTTAGGAAATCACCCTTGCTGAAAGTCTAGGAACATGTTAGTGCCCATTGCAGATGACTAAATCATGAAAATACAGTGGAAAGAACTTATGGGAATTAATACCAAACCTACCAAGGCGCAATACAAGGTATTAACTTAGATTACCCAGAAAACCTCTAAAAACAGAATGAATACAGTAAGTACCGCATGGATTAAACTGTAAATTATGGTGCTGATACGTTTTAGAGGTGTCCATACAGATCCAGAAGGCAGAAAAAAAAATCTGTGCAAGGACTTTTGTATACTCAATCAACAAGAAAGGAAGAGAAACACAGTTTGAATGAAAATTACCATGGTATGGCAAGACCTAATGAAACTTGGGAAAGAAAGGGGACTGGATAGCAGAACAGGAACAGATAGACTTGAAGAAAAGAAAACTCAACATATTCAGCAAATCCTTTGGGAAAGCAAGCAATGAGTGGAAAAAAAATTACAAAGAGTGGCAGTCCCACAAAAAATTACCTATTGCAATACAGAAGTTGAAAATAACTACATCAGAAGCTCATCACCAGTGTCAAACCAAAGCAGGAAGCACAGAGAAAGTGGAAATAGGTTATACTAAAAATATAGGAGTACATAAAAGAGAATTAAAAACGTCAAAGCATAAGACGGAAAGAAGCCAGCAAAGAACTCTAAAACAACAGTTAGGAGTGAGAGAATTATGTGGCAGTCTACTACTGACTGTAGAAAGAAAGCTATCATAATGCCCAGACAGCTCACATGCTGAATTATATTCTTGCTTTAAAATGTTAACTGCAAGCAGGTGGGTAAAACAATCAATACCAGAGAAAAGAGTCTAAAATAAAGAAAAACAGACTAATACAAGCTACTCGTACTGACTGATGAATTCACTGAACTAGCTGTGAAAAATCAGACATATTAAAACTCATTAGGTATCTGCGAGGAATTGTAAAGCCAAAAAAGTAATTCGCAATATCTGCCATTAATGGGAATATAAGAACCATAAACCACAGGTTTGGAAGCATACATGAATTAAGTTTCCCTTCACCCCAAAACTGGTCATAAGTAGCAAGGAATCTGAAGAACATCATTAGGCCCAAGAGCTGGTATGTCTCAGCTCAGGACATACCATGTCAAACTAATTTTCTTCTCTGACAGAGCAACAGGTCATTTCAGTGAGGAAGAAATATTGTTTATATCAACTTTTGTAGAGCTTTTGACACAACATATTCTATTAGGTGAACCAGGGAAGTACAATCATCAGAAAACGAATGAATAATAGAAAAATGTTTGGAATAACCATGCTTAACAGAATTATTAATAGTGGTTTACTATGAAAGGTAAAAGCTAGAGGCTGATTTGTAGGTGTGTTCTACTCAATATTTTCGTTATTAACCTAAAGGAAGAGAGAGTACATTTTTTAAATATGCATCTCCCAGCAAAATAAGAAATGGCCCATGTACATTGGGGGAGAGGTCTAGAATTCAAAGTGTTCTTGACAAAATGAAAAAATAAATCTGACATTAAACTGGAAAAGATGAAAAACAGACAAATTCCTTCCTAAGTGAAGCAGAAGGCAAGAATGTCACACAAACATAACAAAATAAATGTTTGTGCCCATTTAGTAAACATATATAACATAAAAACATACAGACCACAGTGCATATGCAAACAAACGTACGTACACCAAATAAATAACAAGAAAAATCCTTGTCACAATTGTTCTCTAGTCACCTTGGGCAAGACTTCAGCAAGCAGTGCCTCTGTGAAATAAATGAAGCTGTCAACTGTGCTTTAGCAAAGACATGGACAGACTGAGGTAGATAATCAGAGATTTAGGAAACAGAACAAAAGAGAGAGCAAAGGAGCAGGGAATGTTTCAATTTGATAGTTACAGTAGATAAGTGAAAGACCAAAGGGCTTAAACTACACTAACACACCAGTTTAGAGACTGAAAAAGTCTCTGGTACTAAGGAAGAAACAATGAAATTAATTGCCTGGGGTAGCCATGGCATAGATATCACTGGAGGATTTTATAAACCATTATGCAAACATTTGTCAGGGGGTACACAGCTGTAATTTATTCTGCCTTGAGGGTCTCCCTGATTTCTTTTTCCAAGATTCTGCCATTCAGAGCAGTCATTAATTTAAAGGATAAGGTACTCACACAAAATAAAGGTGTTCTGGTATCAAGTTTCTGCTCCTACCTAGACAAGTAAATATTTAACAAGCGCTTTGGCCCCTGACTTGAATGCTGATCATCTCATCTGACACAGATGCTCCAACTCCTGATTTACTATTGCACTGGGAATCTCAGGTGTCATCTCATTTGTTTACCTACGGGAAATTTCTGCATCTAAAAGACAACAGACTGATATGAATTTTGTGCACATTCTTGTAGTTAATGAAGTTTTCCACAGTTAAAGCTGTTTAGGCTGAGATTCTTTCCTACTTGACTTTATGCAGCTTCCTGCATTTGAGTCTCTTGGGATGGGCCAAACATCTCAGTCAGTATGCCTAGAGTTTATCCAATTTTATTGGACTTAACACACTGACTTCAACAGAGCTACACATATAGGTGGGACAAATCCCCAGAAAACTGCTTACCTATGTTACCTTGCAAAATTAGGAACGTCACAGTCTGACCTTTCACATTTTTAGATTCCACTTCAACTCTCATCCAACAGAGATGATAGCTTGACACCTTAAAGTTATTTTATGCATATTCTGATTGTATTAACTATTTTTAGCTGTCTTTTTTAGCTGAAGTGTGTGAGTAAGCACATTTTGCCAAACTGCAAAGTTCAGCAATGCTTTTAAAGGCATAAGCTCCTTTGAGGTTTAATGCAGTCTTTTCCCAGGTAATATGATTTCAATCCAAACTCCAAAATATCATTTCACTATATGTTCTCAAGGCAACAAAGCAGATAAAAAAAATTAAAAACAAAACTAACCCCCAACCCCTCATTACTTCAAACAAGCCTCCTCAATTATTAATGTGATGATAAATTTTTCCCTGATCACCCTATTCTGAGCATACCTAGCAAAGCCATTCCACCCATTAACTAAGAGCACATGGCTTTGAATGGAGCTTAGAGGCTTCCATTATCTTAAGTTTTCTGGGAATGACAGCTTTTCAAGCTGTTTAATGTTTGCTGTGTGCAGGCCAGGCCTTGCTGGATCCTGCAGATGAACTCTTGAGCCCAAACTGCAATTCCCAGGACAGGCTGCTCCTGTTCCCTGCTGCAAAGTGAATGCCATGAACAGGCTTGCTGAGGGACAGCATATGGAGCTGATAGAGGGAGGAGAACAGGATTATTCCAAAGCAATGCAGAAAGGCAAAGGCAGCACAGAAAGTGACTGATGCTAATGAAACCACTAAAATGTAATCACTGCCTGGGTGGGGGTTCAATAAGGAATGATGAAGGGAACAACTCATGGCAGTGCCAGATCAGTGGTAATATGGGAACACCAAGTACCAATCCACCAAAAATCCTATACTATAGAATTTTGCTATAGTAACTCTACACTAGAAAGTCATTAAGTGAATACAGAGAAAACTCCATTAATTCTCTGAAACTGATTTTTAAAAGGAGAATTTAGACAGATTCCAATATGAAAACAAACAGAACTTTATCTTGAGGTTCTCTGTTTGGCAGCCTAAGTCAGAAAACTAATGGGAGTCTTCAAGAACGGTTCTGCAGTTCAATCAGTCCTGAGATAAACTTTTATATATAACTAAGACATAGGACTGTCTTCCTTGAAAATATTAAACAAAGTAAAATTCCCTTCTTCTGTAGAACTATAAACATCATTAAAATATTGCAGGATGAATTTTTCCATATTTCATGTTGAGATGAAAACAACTGTAGAAACTTGAGGTAATTTTCAAAGTAACTCCTTACTGATTAATCTTAGAAATATGCTGTCATTTGTATATGCTGTAAATAGATACAGCCAGCAGAAAGAATGCTATTTTACAATACATAAGCTCAAAGTAGCATATTAATTAATTGGATATCTCTTTACACCATATATCTGATCAGAATTTAAAATTATATGCTTTGTGTTTTTATCTAAAATGTGATCATGGTAAATCATATAATATAGAAAATATATAATTTATCCAGACGTGCAACACAAAGACAATTAGAAACACCCTAGTTTGATTTCACACAGCATAATTTTGCCTCCCTAGGCAGTGATTACTTTTTAGTGGTTTCATTAGCTTCAGACATAAGAGTTGATTATGGTTTTTTAGATTATTCTCCTAAAAATAAATTTCCCTTAAGCCGAAGTACTTTTTTATTACTCTTCACATCTCTGCGCTCTTAAACATTTTATTCTTCCTTAGTTATATATACATATATTGGGTTTTTTTACCTCCAAAAGCATTTTTACTGGCAATTCACTGCTTTGCCTGGCACAGACTGTGCTGTGCCCTGTGAACAGGACACAACCAGTGGCAGCAGCCACTGGGGCAGCTCCGATGTGCTACAGCAGCACTGACAGTGTAAATGTTCTCCAGGCTCTGGCATCATGTCTGGAAATAGGGTAAAATGCCATAATTCCAACTTGCCTCTGCTCAGTCATCTTTAACCCTGCACCCAGAGCACCTGTGGAGAGGCACAGAAGCCCAACCAGGACCTGCCTGTGCTTGCCAGCCTCCCACAGGAGGTAGCACCAGACTCTGAAATCCATCGTGGTGTTTTCTGGCCCAGAAAAAGAGGATTGTGTTTCCAACAGAAATGCTACTCCAGCAATATTTAAAGTTATAAATAAAAGAACCTGGATGTATCCTACAGTATTAACACAAAGAGAAAAGCTTTATTTGCTGTAATGACACACCTCTGATAAGCGTTGTAACATCTCTCACCTGTGAATTCCTTTACATAAAAGTAAAAGGGCATCATTTCATGAAAACTTGTGCAGAAAACTCTTCAGTTTATGTTACTGTCTGCAAAAATACTGCTTTAGAAAAACTTCATCTTCCTAGATATTCTTTATGACGTTATTCTTTAATTATCTCAGATGTAAACATTAAAGAAAGGACTAATTAATTAGAAAGCCTTTTGCACTAGACACCTGATGTCTAGAAAAATTAGTATTTGTTCTTGTGAAGGTCTGGGAATGGATGAAAGAAGTAACTTGAATTAGCTGCAGATAGTTCACATTAGTGGATAATTAATTTTCTTCATATTTTGTCCTAGATTTCATTAGGCAACAGTTGTAAACATGTCTCTGCTAGTGAAAGAATGCCAGAATTCAGTTTAGATTACGACTCCTCAGGAAAAAAATAATGCAACAACAAGCAAAACCAGAAAGAAGAAACTTATTGAGAATTCAAAGCATTATTTTGGAGCTGTTTAAATAACTTCTATTGAAAGTTAAGGGAATATGACCCTCATCTCTGAAGGTAATCTAAGACCTATGGGACTTCCAAATAGCAAAGGCAATATTCTTGTAATTTAACCTGATAGCTGTGATAATGAAATAACAGGATTAATAGTCTTAAAAGACAGGATAGCACTATATTTTCTTTATTTATATATTTCTATTTTTAGTGTTTAATGTAAGACTTTATAAAACCAAGACATTTCTGCACTTGAGGGGTTTTTTTTTACATTTTCTTATGTAGGTACAGAGTAAAATTCTGTCTAATGAAAATAACATAATATTGCATAGAATATTAGTAATAAACATGCTTAATTTTTATTTTGAAAATAGGGACTATGAGAAATACATTCTGATTGTGACAAAAACTGAAAATGAGGTTGTCAGAACATATCTTGTGGGAAAAATGTGATTAACGTGTGTTCTACCCAAACATTAATTCAGTAAGTAATTGTTATATAGGGATATATACATATATATATAGGGATAAAACACTACTGATAACTCTGATTTAATTCCAAATTGTCTGACTGCTGACAATGCTAGCAACAGCAACTGTCCTCATTTAGCTGCCACCCTCAGAAATCACCTCAATGTGTAAATTAGACAGATGAAACCTTGCACTGCGCAAGTTGTTTTAACTGATCATCTTGTGTGGAGCTGGGGATGAAGGAGGAGCTGAGTTGCTGCTCAACACCAATGAGGAGGTAGAGCAAGTGGTAAAGTATTTACTGATCAATCATTGTATAAAACTAAGAGCTGCAAAATTTTCTTGGGATAAACACAAAGGATTTGCTTCACTTGAGCTCAGAGGATGCAATTAAAGTCACTGGGGTAGACTTAGGCTTATATTCACAGATTTTCCAGCTCTCCAGATAATTTTTATGGATGCCTTGGGTCTCCCCATCCTGAAGTGTTTCTTACAGATTACCTAGTCTCACAGCAGCCATCTAAACAAATACCATTGCTGTTATTTTTAAATGCCTGTTAAGATTCACTACAGTATTGTCTAGACTCAGTTTCAGACCTGGAATTCTGCTCCTCATTGGTTTCAAAGAATTGTGTTCAAAAAGTCTCATGCACCTACTATATATATGAAGACATGAAAAGGTGCAAAATAGAATTTACTTAAAAGCAGCTAATTCATTAACAATTGCATTAGAAAAGCAGACTTTTTCTAAAATACTAACACAAAGAAAGATAAATAAGATTTATTTGAAGGAAGAACATTCTTACAAATCTGAAGGACAGGGGAAGTTCTGCAAATTACTGCAGATATATGGAAATTAATTTTAAAAAACTACAATGTCCCCTTGAAGAATAAATATGCTGACATTGGAACTGCAAGTGTAGCTTTCTGTGCCTACACAACATCTGTCTTAGGCACTGAAATAACCATATCGAAAACAACAGAATGGATCTGCCTTCAAAAATAAAATCAATACCAAACTACTTGCAATACTGACTACTTCATCTAATCAAACAAATGAAAAAAAAGGGATTTCCACTTAATTAACTTGTATTTTACTATGGTTTCAGTAAAATTGTTCAGACCTTATATTCTAATGAAATAAACCACTTAACGGCTGTTAATAATGACACTTCCATTTTCTCCACATACAATATTAAAACAAACAAACAAAAAAAAAAAAAAAAAAAGCCAAAACAAAAAAACTTATTAGCAAACCAATTTTAGTGAAAATATGTTTTAGCAGCCCTTTTGTTAGGGCTTGTAGAAACAAGCCAAGACACAGACTCTCATTTAACAACATGAAAAGGGTCCTGGTTTATTCCTCTTTCCAGCTTGGCCATCCTGACTCTGACTGCAGCAAGCTCCTGCTGTAGGGTCCAGCTGCAGACTCTGACTGCTGGGTATTTCCTGCTGCACTCTGACTGCAAGGATTAGTTTGCAGTTTCTGACCACAGGCTCTTACCTAGCTCCACTCTGACTGCAGGCTCCAACAGCAGCTCCAACTCCATCACAGCCAGACTCACCTCAGAGCTGATCTTGTACAGCAGCAACTCTCTCCCTTGCTTTGTTCTTCTTTGTGTCTCTCGGGATCCTTCCTTCTCCCTCAGGGCTCCTCTGCCTCCTCCAGCTCCTCTTCCTCAAAAGGCTCCCCTGTCCAGCCAGCCCACCCCTTGATCACACTTTATCACTCACAGCTGAGACCCATTAAGGGCAAGGCTGTTGCTCTTCTTTGGTAATTAGTACAGCTGTGCCTTATCAGGGCTGAGGTCACCTGTAATGCCTTCTTCTACACCACAAAAATAGAGATACGTTTTAAATGCCAACATAATTTATTATGCCAAGTAAAGTTTGGAATTAGTAACATGACACTACTTCCAATAAAATCAGGTATAAGACGTTCACAGCCTTTATTAAATCAGCTTTAAGCCACAGGAGAAAGACAGAGGGTGGACTACCCCAGAAGATTAAATCAGATATAAATGCAGCCTTACAGTTGGCAAGGAGACACTGGGAACAACTGGGCTGCAAAGCCACACTATTGTTGTGAATCATTTTAACCTGGCCTAGGGGAGACTAAATCTCACTCAATGAAAAACCTTTTGACACAACTCTTGGAACTTACCCAAATCTTCCCAAATTTCAGCCACAGTCATATTATGCCAACAAAAAGGAGAAAGTTCTCAGAGTTGTATGCTTGTTTTAATGATGTTTCTGTGATTTAAATCTGGTATAAATTGGTTTATTTTTTTTTTAAACAGAACCTTAAGAAGGGTAGTACAAATTCTTTTGTTGGGAAGGAAAAATTCTTCAGAATTAAACTAATCCTCTTATTTAAATTTTCGCAAATTCTTAAGGAAAATACATTGTTTTCTTTTCGGGGAGGAGATAGAAAATATGATGATAGCAAAAGTGTTTTTCACTCTGCAGGTCATTTTTCAATTCTTTCTGCAGACTACAGTTTTTGCCTAGTTGGGTAATTGACAACAACTCTACTAGAGTTCAAGTGTAAGCCATACATATATATATATATATATGTATATATATATATGTATATGTATATATATATGTGTGTATATATATAGTGTGTGTATATATATATATATATGACGTGCAAATAATGTTATCTATCTCTATATACATAAGTTTTTAAGTAATTTGAATTTTTAAAAAAGGACATTTGGTCTAGAAAAAATAAATCATTTAAATTGTCAATGTTCTTGATCACATTTTTCAGAATACATAAAGTTTTCACATCAGGATAAATATGTTTGGATGAAATATATTTTGCATTTTTTCCTTTAATTTTTAACTAGCTGCACATTTGTCCGTAGCTGACTTTGGCATTAGTTATCCTTTTTTTAATCATTTTAACATACTTTTATTTGGCGTATTTGTCATTATTACTTGAGATATTTTTTTAGCTCCGAGAATATTTTGTTCACATCATTTCAGGAAATGCAAATTATTTTTATGGCTTTGTATTTGCATCAGTATAGTCTTCTGATACATACTGACTTTCATTGAGGTAAGACATTATTTTTAACTAAGAAATAAGGATTTTTCATGATGATTCTAATTCTTCATCCATCATTCTTTGGTTGGGCATAACCATTTTGTCTTCTTCATGATGCCATTTCATTTTTCTCTCTTTATAAGCACGGGTTTTGAGATCCAACTGAGAGTGAAAATCCTATATAGTTAATTCCAGTGAGTTACTTTTGATTAAATTTTGGACTTCATCCTAAGCAATGAGAAACTGAACTGCATTTCAGCTGGGACTTCTGGATAAATTCAAAGGAATTAGGTACTCAAAGATGACTCCGTTTGATGACTCCCTTGTCCCCACAGTGTGTGATCAGTCTCTGTCCTTTGAGCCTGTCCCAGATGCTGTTCAGGTGAGCTGTGAGGAGATGTCAGTCAGTGATGAGAGGCTTGGCGGTGTCACACACTGAGCACTGAGCGCTGCCAGCTTGGGAGGCACCCCAGCAGGCAAGACCTGACCTCTCAAAACTACCAGCAAATCCTCCAGCCAGATAAAACTGACTGCAAATCATCCCCGAGTTTGCCTAGCCCTCTCACTGAAGGATCTCCCCGTGGGTGTTAAGCAGGGCGTTGATTAATGAGCGAGCACCTTGTGCTTCAGAGATGTCAGACCTGCACAGCTCTCCGAAACTGCAGCCCAGTTGCCATGGCTACAACAAGCTCCCATAGGATGGCTGCATTTAGCTGGCACATCCCAAACACCCAGAATACTAATGAAATGGAAGAGTCCATCTATCTGCACCGCAATTCAAAGGTGCGTTTTACAAATCTAAACTATTTGCGCTTGTCAACTGCAAATACAATTATCTTATTTTTCAATTAAAAAAAAAAAAAAAAACACAAAAACACCCCAACAACCTTATTGTCTTTGCAGAAACCTTTTCTCTCCCTTTGCCCCATAACTAGATTTCATTTTCATGTAATTCTTTAACAAAATAGAGTTTAAATTTTGTGGCTTAACAGAAATGAGTATACATTTTCCTAAAAATATCATTAATCAAACAAAGGTAATAATGGTTTCACATTAGCTATATGCCAATTTCCTGTGGGATCAGAAAATACAAAACTGGATTTAAACTGGCTTTTCCTCTTTTGGCTGAAGCATCACTGGCCTTTGCAATAGTTTACAGAATCTCATGTTGCTGAAATTGTGACAGCCACTTAATAATTATCTAACAAAAAACAGTCTTTCACTGTGATTTAGTGTTGATCTTAGGCCATAAAGTGAGGCATTGCCAGTGCATAAACTGCCTGCACCGATTGAATCCTGCTCCATATTCATGAGATAGCACATTAAACAATTCCCATAATAGAACCCTTCCTGTTAAAGGACCCCTTAAGTTCCCACAACATCCATAGGTGAGACCAACAGGAGATTCATGAACACCAGCATGATGAAATCACCTTACCAGTAAATCCGAAAAGTCTGTCAGATTTACATTAAATTATGGAAGTGGTCAAGTGCCAATTTCTGTTTCAGATTTTTTTTTTTTATGCATATTCACAGAAATTTCTCTTTTACTTGGTTTTCACACATCACTGCAGCAGAAATCATTGTAGAAATCACTGTAGAAATCATTGCAGCATTTCCCACAGTTCGCATATCAGGACTGAAGTGGAAAAACATAATCTGAAAACATAGTTTTAACCATATAAAATTTTAAATACCTCCTGTTTACATGTATAGCTGATCACTGGAAGAGAAGTTTCCATCACTTTCCATTCATTTAACACTGGATCAGATTTTCAACCACTGATATCAACACATGCCTAACTTCTTAGTTGTACATGGAAATAAAGGGTGTCCCCTTCAAAACAGAGATTGTTGACAGAAAGACAAATCCTAGTCTCTTGTGGATTTTCTAAAACACCATATGCATAAGGGAGACTTCAGCAAGCTTGTGCAACATCTTGAGTAACTTCTATTTAGATTTACAGTCTGTATTGATTAATATGTACTGATAGAAACCATGCACTGAGTAAAGAGAGGTATCTGGAAAAGGCAGGAGTTATGTTTTGAAGTGTTTTATACTCTGCCTATTTTCATGAAAAGCTGAATGAATTGAGTATACTAAATTTGTAAGGCAAGCAGAAAAATACAGAGTAAGAAGAAATGGTGACCTGCATATAATCTATTGCATAGGCAGCTTCTGAAGAAAGAGGTTTTACAGTTTGGTATTTGTCTATATCCACTGTGCAAAGATTACTAAAGTGCATAATCCTAAAATCTCTTAGTGACGAACAAGAGTGTTCATGACTGTTATTATTACACCCAAATTCTACAAATACTTTATGAAGGGTATGTTTTAAATCATAAATAATGCTTACATTTTGCCAAAGACATCAGTGAATGTGTACAGCAAGAGAAGCACTGGTCAGTGGACTCTGTCAAGCTGTAAGACAGGTGTGGTGAGGTGGAGGCATGGACTTGTAGAAGGTGAAGAAAACTCCCTGTAGACATGCCTGATCTTCTGAATGTGTCTATGTTTAAGAATTTTTCACAGCCTGACTTCACAATGGTCAGCAAGAGAACGGAACATTTGGTTTTGCTGATAAATAAAAGCTCTTTTGGCTTTTCTTACCAAGATGTACATATAGTAAAACTAATGGAAGCCTTCCTCTAAATTCAGTGAAGAGCAGACATCTGTTTTGAAGCTAATGATTTTTTTAAACATCTGTTCACTTTAACAAAGCATTCGTATTCCTTTTTTTATTTTATGCAAACTGATGAGTGCCATGAAACAATAACCTAACTTCTAATCACACAAACAGTTTCTGGTGCAGTGACAGCTACTATAACATTTCCACAATAGTGCTGTAGATGCCTCTACATCTGAACTGTTCTTGAGGAGCTTGGTGACAAACTTTAGGGGGGTGAAGCAATGGGTAAAAACCTCATATTCCTACCAAGAAGTGTGGTCCTCCTGCAAGTCTCTGTTAGATCTTCTCAAAAGTAGTCAATGATTCTAATCTGCTTCAAGTCAAATTAAATGAATAAAACAGTTTAAATAGGTATTTTGAGTTAATTCAGGTGGATGCAGAGAAAAGTGTCCTTTCCAACTTACTTTATTCTATTATGTTGTTGTACAGATAGACCTAACCAAGGTTCCCCTCTCAGTCCAAAAATGCCAGCTCACACCTTAGGACAGTATCTTTCCAAATAACACACCAGGAACCAGAACCACAAGGCTTCATCTCTGGGTAATTTACTACAAGGAACAGTGAGCAATAAGAAATAATTTTACAATTTCTGCAGTTGACTCTTTCAGAGGTTGTGCATAGACCTGTAACCACATAACACTCCCTGTTTTGTAGATCTCACACACTTCTGTCATGATCTGGTTAGTACAGTTCTCAGAAATGCCCCTGCCTGAATTAAGGGGCATTTCTGCCCCTTCATCATTTCATTATGAAAATGAAACCATATGCCAGTGACAACAGTATGGATTTTATTTGACTGGTACATATGAGAGAGAAAAGGAGAGAGAGAGGAAGAATAGAAAGTAGGTGGTCAGGGGACAAACAGAGAGTGATAGAGACAGAATAAAAAAAATATCACCACTGTGTGGATCCCAGTGATGCTCCATGGATCCTCTCCAGCTGCTCTCCTTGGTGGTGAGCTTCCCCCAAAAGCACAGAGTGTGATGGGTCAGTGTATGCTCAGCCAGGTGGCAATGGCAGGTCCCTGCCCTGGGGCAGGGGTGCAGTCTGACACAGCCTCCTGCTGCATCACTCTGGGTCACAGCAGTCCTGGGCAGCAAGGCCTCAGCAATGAGTCTGGGGAGCACTTTGGGGGTCTTTGGTGGATTCTGACACCCCCTCAGCTGCTCCCATGTGGATGTCCTGTGGATGTGACCTGTGGAGTGGGGGGTTCCACAGCTGGGCTGGTTGGTGTAAGGGAGGATGGGTGTTCACTGCCTCTGACCAGAGGTTACACCTGAAACCTCCTCCCCCCCTCATTTTGGGGGGATTAAACCTGGCCTCTGCAGGCTGTGGTCTCCCTCACCCCAAACTTAGCCAGGAAAGAATCTCTGCTGGTTTCTTGTGGATGCATTCCTCAGCCTTGTTTGTTTATCCCTAGGCTGAGATGATTGAACAGTAGCATTATCTAGGCAGCTGAACTTCCAGAGTTCCAGTCAGGTGTCTTCAGAGAGGTCTCTTTGGTTGTAGCTTCCCTATACAGTTTTTGTTACAATGGGCAGAACTCTTTGATATCAATGTTTGAGGCATGAACTATTTCAGTCTCTGACAACTTCTCTAGAAAATAATCAACGAGTGAAAAGTTTCCATACCAGCAATCTATGTGGTAGATTCTTCTTCTTTATTGACATGGAAATAAAGCTTGCAGCTCAAATAAAGATATCACACAGTAATCTTGTGGTGTTTAATACATGATAAGCACTTGAAAGATTTACATAAATCATGCCAGATTTTTAACTTCTTCACTATTTCAGTGTCATTTAAAGTAATTTGCAGTTGGTGATTTACAGAGCAGAAACATTCATAGTGGCTGTGTGGTACTGAACAGTTTCTACTATGCAATTTCCCTATAAATAATAATTTCTCATCTGTCTCGTGTAAACATGACAATGCAGCAAGGCATAGTGGCATACTTCTCACATGGTCTGTTCCCAAAAGTAAATCAGTATTCTTTGGATGATGCTCTGTAGAGCCAGGCAGATTGTACATTTGTCAGAAGTTTACATTTACAGCAGCTTTTCAAGGAATGAGGAGACTGATCTTAGACAGAGGCCCAAAGAGGTAAGACCTGAACCTTGACATGTCAAAAACAGCAAGGAACATCATGGAGCATCTGTTTCACAATACAGGCCTGCCAATGTGTTCTTTAGTAAAACTGGAGCTTGACTTTAGTGCAAAACAAGAGGCAAAACAAAATTTTGTGTAGCTACTCAAATAAACAACACAGAAGTTGTTCTGTTTCACTAAGGATCTTACAATATGGCTTCTCTTGAAGTGTTGGAAACCATACCAGTTTAAAAATTTTTGTATCATTTTAGCCTAGTTTGTTCACCTTTGCCCCAGGGAAGAGAACTGAAACTCTATTTCAGGGCATTGTTTCTCTAGGTAAGGCCTGATGAACTTAACATACCAACAGACTGGGAGCAGCCCAGAGAAAGATAAAAGGCCATCAATGGAACACCAACAGAACATCAGGGGCCATCTATGAACATCTACCCTAGACTCTGCCTCTGTCAGGGTTGGAGACATCTCCTCCAGAAAAGAAAATTAAATAATAAAGATCTAATTAACATCAGAAGCAAAGAAATACGGATCCAATAGGAGACCAAATACTAGGAACTATGCTACTTGGGACCAACGAACACTGACCCCACTAATTTTTATGAGCTTTGACTGTATAAAAGATCTGAAAAATCTATTAGCAAATCTATTAGCAAAGCCATGTGTCATGGAATGATTCTCTCTGCACACCTGGGGTACGTGTGGATGAGATGATTTCTGTTGTACGTCCTGGCCAGATAACAAAGGAATGGCTTGACTCTTAACTTTAAAAATGTTGGAAGCCTTTTGGTTTTTCCCACAGTTTCAGTGGCATCAGGGAAGAAAATTTTAAAAAAGACCTAGAGTCCTGCATGATGGAAAATTCAGAGGAGGAGACCTATATATTTCTCCATCATTTTTTTCCTCTTCTTAGAGCAAATTCAGGCAAGTCTATTTATGTATTAATGGTTATGAAGTTTTCCTCAAGATGTGAATCTGACCAAGTTCACTTTAAATATCTACTATTTTCCTCTGTTCTTGGGACCTGAGAGCAGGAAAAGGGAAAAGTTTATCAGGTATTTTTTAATAAGTTTCTGTACACATTATAATTAGAATTAGAAAGGAAAATAAATTAATACTTAGCATTATTCCTAAGTAACACATGTATTTGACTTAATTAAACAGAGAAAAGTTATCCTTTCAGTTAAAAACCAAAAGACTATTCTGTATGAAGGATTTTCTTGAACAACTCTTCAAGCATTAATTGATGGACTGTGGTTTACTTGCTGTAATTGTGTGTTTCAAGAATTACTTACGTGACTCCTGAGAGTGGTTTACTGGAGATCATCCAAAACTAGCATCTGTCCACAGCACTGGAAAAATTGGACTTCCCTATTTGTGCCAGATATTTCACCATATTTCACACAGAAGAAGGAAAACCCCGTTCATATTGCCAAGAACTTCTCTGCAGTATTGTTCTCAGCAAAGGGATAAAGAATTCTGTTGTTTGATTGTTCCAAAACCACCCAAAACGCTGTTCCTATTGTTCAATTTCAAAATAATCATAGAATGGAAAGAATTCAGTGGCTCAGCTGATACCAACTGGATAGCTGTTTTATACGTAAAATTCTGAAAGCAAATAAAAGAGAGCTGGAAAAGGTTTCTTTGGTGTGTTTTCTTGCAACCAGAGTTTAATTGCGCTAAACTTGAGCAAAGTAAACTACTTGCTAGAAAGATTAGTCTCAAACATCATACTCTTAACTGCAATTTCATTTGCTTGAGGGTTGGTTATGTAGTGGAAATGAGGGGAAGTGTTTCCAGAATGTGTATAAAAACTTGTAATTAAAGTAACGTCCTGCCACATTCAAGGCACAAGGCCTGTTAGATGTGTGGACACATCAGGGGCACTGAAGCTGGTGTCTGGGGGTGTTTCTCTGTTTCCTTGTGCCCTGCTCCATGCCCAGAGGTCGTTGCTGTAGCTCTGTTCTGGGGGAACCTCAGCACTCTGGGCTGTCCCAAACCCCACTCGCAGTGCCCGTGTGCAGGGAGGGCTGGGCTCTCTGTTCCTGAGCTAGCTCGGCTTTTTGTTAGCTTAGCCAAGAAGTGGTTTTCTCTTTCCCTGGCCTTGGAGACTGTAGCAATATCATGATTTGCAGTGCAAAATGTAACCAAAACTCTGTATTCTATCACCATCTGCTGAAACTGGGGGGTGGTGTGTAATTGTTTGTCAATAGCCAACTGTCAATAAACCTGCGGGGGCAGTTTTCTTATCTCCTCACAACCCAGCCTCCCTCCGGGAGAGATCTTCTGCTAATGGGCCACTGAGTGTCACTGATACAATTCCATCATCCCACTGGGAAATGCTCCAGCCAGGGGAAGGAGCCAAGCATTCCTACCTGGATAAAAATCTGGGAGTTGGAACACCAAGCAGCCTTTCTTCTGGATTCCTAGAGGAAGACCAGGCCCATCTCTCACCACTGGACCTTCAGTGAAAGAACTCCACTCTCTCTCCAGGGGCATCACTTCAACAGAGCCACATCTGCCACTGGGACTGCAGCCACCATGGGATGGCACTGCCACCAACATACTGATGCACAGGGTGTCAGCTTGGATCCTGACTCTTGTCAGTGAGTCCCTTAAATTCAAAGTTATAATAATTCAGAGGGAGGGGTTTTAAATTCTCCATTCCAAGGGAGGCTCCTGCCTTCCTTAGCAGACACCTGTCGTTCAAACCACGACAGGCAAAAATCCTTTGAAGCCTTTGTTTTTTCCTGAACTCTTTGGTTTGGTCCAAGGCCAGAGAGGACTACGGACAGGAGAAACGAGGGACCTGAGCATCTGCTACGGCCCAGCCCACAAAAAGTTGACCCAGCAAAAGAGATGACCCTAAACCCATCAGTTTCATCTGCTGTGAAGAGACCAGCCTCAGAGATTCACCTTTGTTTTTTAATTCCCTGAAATAAAATCCCTTGCCATTTTTCGGGGTTTTTTCCCCTCCTCCCCGTGATGTGGTCAGCCTTAGACTTTTTTTATTCACCTGGCATTTTGGGCTTTTGTTGGTGTTTTTTTAATTTTATTTTTGTTTTGGGGTGTTTGATCTTGGGGTTTTTTTTGTTTGTTTTTGTTTGTTTGTTTCAGAGGCGGTAAGGTTCTGACAATTCAATATCTACTTTTTTTTTTTTTTTTTTTTTTTCCCCATGGGCACTTTATTTGTCAATAAACGGCTGGGATTTTTCACTTTCATCCACTAGTACTCATTTTCTCATTAGCAGAAAGGGATTGTTGGGATCCCCTTTTTTTTCATTAGAGGAAACACTCATTCAGGAGTGTTCTCCTAAACTTCTCTCTAAACGGATACAGACAGCATTAGCACAAGAAATGGTTAATTTCACCAGATTCAGTCTTTGGAAATGCCTGATCTTTGTCTTCTACATTTTGTCCCTACAGAACCTGGAGTCCTTAGATACTCTACTATTCTTTGAAAAAATAGAATGGTTCTGACCTTGAATATTTTATTAAGAACCAAACCAACAAACACTTGAATCATACTCGGGTTGGCAATCACTTCCTTCACTCTGCCACCCAGCTGTGCACTTTATTGTTGAAATTATAACCTGAAGGTCTGTTAAATATACAGCAGAGTATAAATGCCCGCTAAGTAGTGGGATGTAATATTCTGGGGAATTAAGGTAGCTACCAATAATAAGTTAAACAAACAGTGTTCAATCATTGTTGTCTCTTGTGTTCATAAGTTATAGGGCAGATACAGTCATCAGTGCAGCACAGCAAAGGGAATTCTCAGCTAATAAAAATTCACAAGGCCTTAGGTGAATTTTGTGGAAACATGACTGAGTTTGCACTGGTGCCCCAGCTGAAGGTGATATAGGTAAGGCCTGCTAATACATCGCTGACAAACTAATTTAAATATACAGGGACTTTTTCACAGATCTCACTTTTCCAATGCCTTTATCATTTTTCTTGCCCATCAGCTTCCTCTTTATTTCCTACTCCAGTTGCTGTGCCTCCCAGTATTCAAGAGGAACATAGGCCAAACTCATTAATATTCATCAGTTCACATTTTCTCCCACTCTTCACAAGTTCAAAGGGTACTGGAACAACTAGCTGAGGGCTATACTCAGAGGCTAATATCTCTATTTATCTTCATGTTTCATTGGAAGAGAGACACAAAATGAGTAATACTTTGTCCTCAGTCACAAACCTTCATAAACTGTGGTAATTAAAACCTTTGAAATTTCCTTGATGTTTAGAAGATCCTCAGATTTGGTTGTAAAAGAGAGTCAAAGTGGCCACCTCAGTGGGAGGCCTCAGATACCTCCAATTCTCCCTTTGTAGCACTTCTAAGGTTTTTATGAGCCACACACCTCATACAAATTATCAGGCAGATGGAGGTGTGACACTTCCGTAGTAATTCACTTCAAAGTTGCTGCAGCTCTGCAGCTCTTGACTTTGTGGTTTGCTTCTTTGCAATGCAATCCACTAACCTCATCCATAGCTAAGAAAACAGACAACTGCGATCCTTCTCTTCCCCCAGATTTACAAATAGTGTGACTGAGAAGTCCTACAAAGTTGCTGCAAGCAAAATTGAGAACATTATCTAGGTCACTAACATGACAGGGCTGACTCTTATACATTCAGCTCTCGATATCTTTCAGCTCAGCAGAGGACTAATAACAGGGAATTTTGCTGGAAGCTGTAAGCTCATCAATTGCAGATGTCACAAAGAAACCCAGGCTTATTAGTCACCAGTCACCAGATGAGCTACCAATGGGATAAAAGTGTAAAAAAAGTTAATGAGCAGCTACAGACAATCAAAACAGACATTTCCAGGAGAGACTGAAGAGCGTTAATCTTTGTCATTATTATGTTATTCATACTTTTAAAAGTTAAGTGAGACTGAAACATGCAAAAGAAAAAAAGTTACTGGCAGAAGAATGAAGAGACTATTACATGAGAAGAACAGCTCATCAGATGAGATGACTGTTCTCTATAAATGTACTTCAGGATAAAGATTAGATATTTAAAAGAATATTTAAGCTAAAGGTAAAACAGATCGATGAAGAAATGCATATAAACTGAATTCTCTCAGACTGGAAAGTAGAAGATTTCTAGCTGTCAGAACAATGACATTCCTGAATAGTTTTCCAAGTACAGCAGCTAAAACAAAAATCCTAACTAATGTAAAGTTTGATTTGAAGTTTATGAAACAGCAATATCAGCATGATTTGTTGATCCATGAAGATTTTTCATGGATCCTTGTTTCCTAATAGGCTTCCAGAAGCACTGATACAGATCTAGGAGGCTTAATACCTAACATGTATCTCTTGCATCACAAACACAGCATCTCACAGTCCCTAGAGAGTACAGCCACCTCTTTCTTGCAGAAATAACACTGCCAGTACAAATCAAACATTGTTGCAGCTGCTGGATTCAGACCCCTTATCACCTAATCAAACTAGGAAAAAAATATTTTTAAAAATATCAAAGTCCTATTTTGCCTAACATATTCAGATTACAGTCGATATTTTGTTTAATGTATTTTATTGAGCTCAGTAAACCTGAAGTGGCCTTTTCAGACTGGGCTAGATTTTAGATACTATTTACAGAAGCTTATAGATCTAATTATTTTCTGAACTCAGAGAAAGATGGTGTTTCTGTAGATTCAAAAAAGGACTGAGCCTGTGTTAGCAAACTAATATTTCCAGCAATTATTCCTATTCTTATCCTTAGACATGGTTAAGAGAGCAGTCAAACCTTGATTCAGCTCTTGGTATTAAGATAATCCCTCTGTGTTTTCACTTTTGTATTCAGCTAAATGTCCAGAGATGTCCCTTACTACCAGCTTCATGGTGTGCTTTGCACTAATGCTCACCCAGAACAGAAAGTTCGGGGTAGAACCTAATCCTGAGTCACCTCGTTTATAAACTTTTGATTTGCACAAGGGTTTATTTACCATCTTGCACAAAGGGAATGCGGGCTACTACAGGAGCCCAAATATAACTCAAGATAGTTAACAGCTCTAAAACACATTAGCACTATGCAGCAAGCAAAAAGCCCTGAAGGATTTTTCTAATAAGCTTTGAAGTCTAATAGATTGTCTTGCTTAACCAATAGAAAAAATGAAAAGCCAGATAAGGGAGATCATTATCTTTATCCCTGCCACAGTTTTTTTTATTTTTCTCTAACCATGGATCCATTCTGCTCCCAAACTGTGTCTTCCAACTCAGCCACCAGATAGTCTAGATTCCAGGAAGGTAAAAGAATTGTTCACAAGCTTGTCTAAGCTCATATTAAATCCCACCTACTTGCACAGCTAGCAATAAGGTGAAAAAATTCAGCAAGCTCCTAGTGCAATGACTCAAAGTGAAATTCCAATCTCTATCAGATTCTCTATCCATCATATCTCTATCTAATTCTATCATCTCTGAAATCCCCTAGCTTCTTCTCATGCTTCATTTTTATTCCTTCTATATGGAATACTAGTAATTTGCTTCATTGCAAATATCTCCTCCTTCTAGGCAGAAGATTAGAAGAGTCTGCACATGCTTAGGAACTCTGCAGGGGTAAATTCTTGTCAGTATGCAGAGGCTTTATGATCAGTAATTCAAACGTGCAATCAGTGCCCCATGTGAGGGGGCCTTCAGCTCAGAAGCTTCCTGTCTCTGTAACAGTTTGAAGAGTAAGTTTGACAGGTTAAGTAGCATAGTTCTATTCTGTCCTCACTCTGAATGTTCTTTTACTGTATGCTGAAAGACTGCAACTTAAAAACCAGACCAAGAAACCCACACAAATACAAAACCCCAGAGCAAGTGCTTGCAAACTCCAGTCTACAGGCATAACAAGCATCTACACAAGAGTATCATGCACAAGGAGATAGGTCAATACTTAATTCACAAAGGCAGAAGCACAGGCTTGTATTAAAAGGCTGCTGCCCTTGTGTTCTGTCAGCCAAGGAGTGAACACAATCACTGATGTTCATTTCTGAATACAGCACTGCAGAATACTGTATCCCACTTCCCAGGTAAATAGCTAAAATTTCTCTACAACTTTCTACACAAGATCCTATTCTTGTACTGGTTTGTCAGTTTTCTACTCAGGTGAATCAGCCTGTGAAAATTTGAAACTCAGATAAAACCAAGGCATATCTGTCAATCCTGTCTGCTTTTCTTTCACAAGAAGGCACCAAACAGAACTACCAGGGCTGGAATTGTGAGCTAATCACATCTCCAGGGAATTGCAATTGTTCAAGGCACTTCACACTTCCTGAGCTTCAACTTCAACAGCTGTAATTAGTTTGCAATAATTAGACCTTGGCAGTGCTTATTTCTTAAATGTCTGCCATATCTAAACATGCCAAAACCAGGAGTCATTTAGCACTCGAGTCACAGGATATTTATATCTGTCCCAATATTGTTTACCTCTTCTGCAGTAAAAGCAGTGGATTTTGACTTCATAACAGCTCAGACTGTTCAAACCCCAAAGGACTGAGTTTAGAATCTTCATGTAAAATAGGAGTCATCTTTTTTTCTCTTGGCCCCCTTGAAATATGACAGCAAGTAGAAAGTTTTGGGGGATTTTTCCTCTTGTTAACCTCTGGACTAAAGCAGTTTTAATTACTGCACACAGTAAAAACTATCTACATGACGAAACGTGCTCCCCAATACCCACCCTTCCCTCAGAACACTTCCCTGCAGCTAGCTCTCATTACTACACCACCACCACCACCACAGTTACTCAAAGTTTTCAACAAAGCAGAGATCTGCTTAAAGAGACACTCATAAAGACTGGTTAACTGAACATCTACAGGAGAATGTTCTTTAATTATTTGTGCTATTAACAGGTGACTTCTGTCTGAACAAAACATCCCACTCCAGATCACAAACTCTTCTTCCTTGGATTAGAGGTAAAATATTCTCTTGTCTTTGCAAATGTTTGCCTTCTTGATATTTTCTTTAGAAAACAAAAAGTGCAGTAAACCAGTAGATTATCATTATTTCATTTCTTTTGAAAGAGATGTCCATATATAGTCAGAAACAGTGCTGGAAGATTTCTCTACTCACGGACAAACAACCTCTTCTTTCCATTTGACATCTTTTTATTGTGTCCAACAACACTGACCTTTCTTAAAACCTGAAATTCTTGCTTGCTTACACACTGCTTTGATCCACCTATGTGAGTTTTAAATTATTGGTCTATATTAAGACATCATGACAGCCTGGCAGACAAGTGAGATAAGTTAGATACAGATGAAAAATTTGCAAACTGGCATAAAGAATATAGCTTCAAAATAGCCCAAAGGATGACTAATAGCTCTCAAAATCGGCCAGATTTTTAGCTGCTGGATTAAAGGCCCAAACTTTTTATTCTCAGACCTCCAGTTAGAGACCAGAATATTGGGATACCACAACATAGACAGGATGAAGAACCTGAGATCTCAGCCACACCATATTTTCAGTCTCAAATACATCTACTTTTTTCCAGCTTTGGGAAGACATTTATTCCATACCTGCCATAGAGATGAAAATGCCCTATATATTCATCTTAATTATTTATGTTTTATTATTCATCCAATCAAATTTTATGATGTTCACTGCACATGTCTTGCTGGGTTTACTAACTCCACATACTACTGTGAATGTTACCATACATAATATAAGAAATATTTCCAAACATCCAACCTCCTCTTTTCTCTATGAACTGCGTTCCATAAGGAGGAAATATCATCAAGTAAAAACTGATGCTTAGGTTTCCGTCACAAAATCAAATTCATTTCCCGAGACCTCAGTTTCCTCATTTTCAAGACAGTCTAAAAAATAATTGCACATATATATTGCAAAAAATGTACAAGCTAAGAAGTTGCTTGTACAAGTAACAGAAGTAGCTTGTCAGGTCATTCAAGAAAAACAAGGGGGGAAAAAAAGGAAACAGAGAATAAACACTGATCAGCTTTTTCTTAGTAGGTTGAGTTTGAGCTCCTCAAGAACCTCAGACTTTCTGGGCCCCTGCAAGAACAGCTCTTGTTGCAGTTACTAAGCAAGAAAGATTCTAATGGATTTTTGATGAAATCTTAATGAAGATTCAACATGAGAACAATACAGAAAGACATATTTTTGTAGTATATTTTGTGCTCTAGTAGCTTTGGCCGAGCAGGGGCAGTCTTTGAATTAAATATACACATTGATGTACTGCATGGTTTCTTATTTTGTTTTGCTTTTAAGAAATGAAACAAGGACTAGACAAAAAGAAATAATCAGTGGGTCACACTTCTGAAAGCAGAAAATAATGAAATGGGTTATAAACTGATTTTAACTGAAATTCAACACAGTTACAGATGGATATTTATAAGAGTAGCTCACTATTTCATTCAAGTCAACTGTCTCTCACTTTGAAGCACAAACTAGAATTTTTTCACATTCCAACATTGTTGAACATGAAATTGAAAGACATTACAGCCTCTAGGAGGGTAAATATGAAAATTTTATATCCCAGTTAATTTTTTTTATTGTCTCTGATGAAAAATCTATTAAACTGAGCTTATTCATATACACTATAACAAAACCATTTTTTAAATTAATGCCATATGTTGAGACAATCACAACCAATCACAGGTCTTCTCTCTTCAAGCCTTTCCAAGGTTCCATTTGATCACCCTACTCCCTGCAATGATGGCAGCTCTGCCTGAGAAGGCACAGGAGCTTAACCATTGCAGTCTCTTGCCAATTCTTTCACTCTTCTGCTAGGATCAATCCAGCCCTCAGTCCCCTGTGCTTTGTGGAAAAAGTGTCATATCTCAGTTGTAATGTGTCTGAAATGCAATATATAAGCTTCCTTTGTGCCACCCAGACCCTGGAGGATGTTTTTTCTGTTTGAACACTGGAAACAGCTTCAACTGCCTGGGTAAGGCCACTTCTAGAGAGCAGGGCAACATCCACACTACAGAGAGCCTGATTCCTTCTTGCTTAGAATTTGTTCTTCCATAAAATACTTGTGATTTTGCACTGCAAGCTGAGAAGCAAATTAGCTGAGTTAGGCAAAACTTCTGTTACTCCAAGTGCTGAACATCAGGCTCTCCCTCCATGCAAATGCAGGGAGAACCCCATGGGACTGTCCATCTCCCTGCATGGGACCTTGTGCACAGCTGTGCCTGCAGCTCCAGCTGCTGCAGTGCAGTGCAAGATAAATGAACACATGTGGTGAATAATAATGGATTTTGTAGCCTATGGGTTACAAACAAGCACTGCTACAAACCAGAGGTCTTTTGGACAGATGTTTCTATGCACTGTTACACAAGACAAAATGGTTTAAGACTAGAGGTGATGAGTGCTGAATCCTACTCAAATTACAGAAGGAATTCAGAGGCAGGAAGTAATACTTTTCAACAGAACTTAGAAAAGATTCTGGCACTAATGCCTTAACTTTTACAAAAAGGGAAAGGGAGGAACACAGGTAGTGTCACTGTGTACAAGGAAAGTTGGGAATAATTTATATCTTGTTTTTGTAATGAAAACTATAAGAACAGAATAGTTCTCTATTTCATTGTGCCATGTACAGATAATTTTTCTAACACAAAAAGGATGTAAAAAGCTGCTGAATGGGAGCAACTTGACCCAGACATTGCCAAGGAACACTGCACCATACAGATGAGAAAAAAAGCGCAGGGTTTTGGGAAAGACATTTAAATGATCCCAACGATTTGAACAGTCACTCCGATACCAGGGAGTATTCCAAGTACATGTTCCACTTGGCAGCATTCTTCATCTCTCAATCATCACTGAATTTGATGAAAATATTTCAATCACTTGTGGTGATTGGTGCTATTGTATTCTGTGTAGCTACATATAACCTTAATTACATGAATATTTATTATCTTAAGTGTGACCTTTATGTTGCTTATTTCAGACAGAGTGAGTTTGAATAGCTGCTGGTACTTTCCAGGTATTTCATTATATAGAGAATATTCTTATAACTACAACTAGCCTGTGACCAAAGCTAGAAAACAGCTAAATTGAAAGGTCTTTTCCTTTCACTTTTTTTTTAACTGAGCATGCAAACAGTGTAATTCCTTCAGGTTGCTTATATGCAGTAGAAAGAAACAACTAAAAATTCAAGAATCTCAGAAGACTACTGTATCTCTCCCCATAAAAGAAATGGGGAAAACAAAGCCAGATTATTACAATTGACATTTTAGGTATAAATTCTGTAGAGTAAAACTAATAGACAACCATTTAGCTTTGAAATTTAGGAAACAAACAAAATCAGAGTCTCAAATGCTTATTCTTCATATATTCCTAATAAATGAAGTACAGTTTTAGAAGTATTCCAAAATTACTTATTTCAAAACTTTCAAGCTCTACCTAAAATAATGGTAAGCTATTTACCCCCAAAATAATATAATTTCTGCCTATAAAAATTATAATCCTAGTGCATCACAGAAAGGTTAAAAAACAACAGAGAAAAACATATATAATTTCCTCAACTACTGAGAATGAATAATAACATATAGTATAATATTAAAATCTGAGTAGATCCTTTTTATGATTATGTGTATTTGGTAAAGAACTGCATCAGACCTGTTGGCATTGGGCAGACACTGATTCCAAAAACATCATCTCTGAATGCAAAAGCAAAAGAAAGAAACAATCCGACCCAGTAGTAATTAACACTGATGTACCACTGGAGACATACAACAGGGATTCAGCCTTTCTGAAAGAAATTTTCACATGAAGTACAACATATCACTTCTATCTGGAACTGAAAACAAATGCTTAGAAAGGACAAGATCACTTTAATGTTTCCATAACATAAGCCAAATCACATCAGTTGTATCACATAAAAGAGAAGTGAAAAGGTGGAAGGTGAGGTGAACAGAAGGTTTGCTTTGACTTTGTGATGTACATAAAATAATTAAAATCCTGTGTGACGGTATTTAAATACACGTACTGTATAGTCAGAAAGAGACTAATGATAAGCAAAGGTTAGTCTCTGCCTTTAAAAGCACCAGTTTTGTAAGAGTAGGGCCTGCAAACCACAAAGCATCTGTAACTGAGATATCTCTGCACCACAGTGCACAGAAAGACAGAGTCATCTATTTGTAAAAGCTGCACCCACAGCTGATGACATATGTTTCCTGTCTAAATATGCAGAAAGATAAAGCAAAGAAAGAATCACATAATATAGTCATTTCAAATTTGCAAATGGTCTATGCCAACTAATTATTGCAGTTAGAGCCCTGGACACAAGAGAAAAGATGGATCATATTCACAGCACAAATGAAGGCACTAACTCAATTTTTTCCTTCAGCAGAATCACTGGATACAATTACTGAAGTGCATAGTGGGATGCATTAATAGGTTGTTATCATCTCTGGATGATAATATATTGCATGCTCTCCCACAGGTACAGAAGAGAACAAATTGGGCATATCTGAAAACCTGTGAAGTCCATTTCAGTGTAAGCTCAATGAAAATGCAAAGAAAGGGGTAAGAGGAGCAGCAGCCCCTCTAGTCAGCTTCCACAGCTGTGGCCTACCCTAAGAAGCAAAACAACTCCCCGTGCATCAGATTCTGCAGGAAAACAGCTTTCTGAGGAAACCTACTGCCAGGATTTTTCTCTTTCCAGTATTTCAGACCGAGCTGACCCACAGGTATGTGGAGCAGACACACCTTAACACTGATATCCTGCTGGTCCTTACAGGAACAGGGGAATGCAAGAGGTACAATATGAGAAGGATGAGGCTGCCAAGCTTGCAATCTCATGAAAAAGCAACTGAACAGTCGACCTCTCTCCAAGCACCTATTTTTCACTACTCTGATGCCATCCCAGTCAGACTGTGCCAATTTCTGTGAAGGCAATTTATCCTGCCTTTTTAATGGGGCTAGATGACAGATTAAAGCAGAAATTCCTGCATGTCCTCCCTTCCCTTACCCCGGAGTGCACACAAACTCAGCACTCCATGGCATGATTCATGTGAGTGAAAATAGGAAGAGGTGGGAAATTGTTAGAGACTTCCCTTCTTTCCTTTGGACCTTGCAGACCTTTCCATGCTCTTCTCAACTTTTTCCTCTTTCAGCCTTTTTATAAAGGCATGCAGCAATGGGATACAGCTTCTTCCAGATGATGAGTAGACACACTCAGGACTAAAGATTTTGTCAGTCACAAGCCTCATCCCAGTATGAATTCTGAATAATGTTCTTTTGGCACTGATTGAAAGGATCCTAATAACAACCCCCTGAGAAGTTGCTATCTTTACATTTTCCTTTGTCACGACACAGACATGATGTAAATTTCAACTCCTTTTTGGTATTCTCTGTCTGCTGGGCACATTCAGACTGTCTGGGCAATGACCCTTCAGCAAAGTGACTCACAGTTTAAAAGGTAGAATGCAATTTCATTATTTTTGGTGCTGTGAGTAAAAATGCGCAGGATTCAGCAAAAGGTATTCAGATGCACACTGCAAGTCAACAAAAGCTTTGTCCTCTGTCCAACCAACTGAGATTTAACATCTTTGGGTTTTTAGACCCTTTGCCACAACTCATTTCCTGAGCCTTTTCTTATTTCCTAGTCCGGTTGAGAGTAATTTGTTTCCATGCTCTTGCTTGTAGTGGTACAAGACAGATTTAAACTGACTAGCAGTTGATCCCCTCTGTTCATAGTGTCTTTATATTCTTCAGTTCTTTTAACTCCCCATCACACTTATTTCCTTTATTTGTTTTTTCCTCTTTACACAGTAGTGTTTATTTTGCTTGGTTATATAACTGATTTCCTCAGCTATGCAAACAGTACCAAGATTGTGATAATCTTCAGCAGACAGACATTTTGCCAGTTGGTATCTATAATGACACTTTCAGTCTCTTTTTTTGGTTTTGTATCACTTGCTGATGATAAGTTTGTTACTCTTTTTCCTTTTGTGACTGCAGTAGCTCTTCACTGTGATTTTTTTTTGCCATGAATATTAATATGCTAATAAAACACAGGGTACCACGAACACTTTGTGTAACTATTCCTGATAGCTTTAATTCCTGATTTCCTTAAGATGGTAGGTCTCTATGATAAAAAATTATCTAAGATTACAGCTCCAAGATCCAGAGGAAATGCAGCACTTCTACACCAAATTATTCCCAGTAACAGTGTGGCACTGGTGTGATATTAATGTGGTATTAACATATGTGGGAAACTAGCATGAGTGGAAACTAGCATAGTGGAAACTAGCATGTGGGAAACACAGCCCCAAGTGCAACAGGAACAACCAGACCAGCAGTGTGTAACTAATTCCCTGCATGTATTACCCAGCACACACACAAAGGATTTGATTCCTTTTGAGCATCTGAAGACCAGTTTATGCCACCATCACCCACCTGATTGCACTTCAGTGAGTGCAAGGAGAGAAACTGCAGTGGCATTGGTAAGACCCAAGCCAAGATACTGCTGTTTGCCATTCAGCCTAACTCCTGTGGGGTCAAAGGTAACGTATATCGTAAACCCTTTAAAAAGAGGTGTCACAGAAAGGCTCTAGAGAATGTAATTTTGTAATCCTTTTTTTATTCTTTCAGTCTCATTCAAAACCTTACTTTTGTAAACCAGGTTAGGTTTCCACATCTTAAAGTTCACATTAGGCCTGTCTTCCCTGTGTTCCTGTATTTGTAATTGATTCTGCAGAAAATGAGGTATTTTTGCTCTGTCACAGAAAGGGCTTCTCTAGGACCATGGATTGCAAATTCTGTACTGGCAGAGTAAATGTACCTTGGAGAGCATCTGCCTCAGCTCAGTGCCTAACAAAACACATGGGGTCCCTATGTGACAGAGCAGGAGGAGGTGAAACAATGGCTGCCAGAAAACAAAAATAAGAATTCAATATTTTAAAACCTGTCAGTTTGATAATCCTGGCACCTGAGCTACTCCGGCCACAGAATAACCAGTGTGTCCAGTTTCCTCCTACTCTCACTAGCACATGCTAATGTGAACATTACAAAGGCAGCACATGCAATTCAGTCTCCTCACAGTCTTGTCTTTTGGCCCTCTGCCCACACTATTCTCAAGATAGTCACTATGTATCTTTAGACAGAAATTAAATGACTAATTACAAATTGCTTATCTTAGCAAGACTGCAAACTCCTTATTGTAGATTGAAGTCTTTCTGTTTGCTACAATTTCCAGCAGGGCTCTGCGTTTGAGTTTTAGCTAACAATAAGGTTATTCAGAAAAGAAATACCAAAGCTCTCTTTCCATTTGGTCTCAGACCTTTCTTTTGTGTCACTCTGGGCAGCAGTCCGTGTGTCCTCCCAGGGTTACAAAACTCTTCATGTATTTGGCTTTGACATCTTGAGAAGTGATAGGAGAAAAAAACTACAGGAACAGCATCAAGCAAACCTGCTGAGAAAGGAAAAGGAATTTGTAAAGAAAAAAGAAAGAAAAGAAAGAAAACCCATGCACAGTGCAAAGCTGACAAATCTCTTGTACAAACATATAAATAAATTAAATAGTACTAATGGATAAGTGACGGAAAGACAATAGCTTATCAGCCTCAGTTGCATCAAGAAGTACCAATTTCACACTCTGACACCTTACATTACTGAAAAGAAAGATATAGACTTGTGCATTAATCAGAAAAAAGTTAAACATAAATGTTCCCCCCCATTCTCATCTGCAATTTGTTATTTAGAAAAATATAATGAGAACAGTAGAAACTGGCATTAAAATAGAGAGAGAATGACATCTACTGGCTGCTAGGAACTGGCTGAAAATGCTAAAAATATTTCGGATTTTTATCCTTTTCCTCAAAATATTTAAACTGAGACTCTTACTAGTCATACAGTTTAGCTATTGAATAGAGAATGGAGAACAGCTCAGTAAGTTTCCCAAATAAAAGTCTTCTCTGGTCAAATTTTAACCCATTACCTACCTAATTAAGAACACCTACGTGACAGCTTAATATGTTTCATATCTTTAATAATGCTAGTGAGATTATATAGTTCTCCAGAACTACTAGAAACTGAAAGAAAACCCCAGAAACACTGGAATTCTACACTGGATGAAGGTCTCCGCTGCACATTTTACAAGAATACTGATAAGCAGAACTAAGTCTCTTATCAAAAAGTTACTTAAGCAGCTGAATTTTACAGCACAGCATCACTTTGTAAAATGATAATAATTACCTTTTTCTTGAATTTATTTAATGCATTATTGTTCTTTTTTTTTATTTATACTTCTCAGCACCTTCTTTTTTAGTGATTTTATAAATTTTCATATGAACAAGACATTCGATTCCGAGGATTTTTTTGCTGCTGCTCTGTTTTTTCAACCATCCTAGAGCAATCACCCATGATATAAAAATCTCAGAATGTCTTGAGATTTTGCTAAAGGTCACAGAAGCATCTCAGTCCTAAGTGAACATTGTTCTTTGTGCTATACATGTCTTCTGGCCTCTCTTATAGATCTGTGAGTGAGGCCCTTTTCCCTGTTAGCAGTGATACTCTGTGGGTGATAGTGCCAGTACAAACAAATCGATCTTGCTCACTTTCTATCTACCACAAGATATATTTTCTCCTCCTGCAGTGTCTCCACACTAGTTAATTAAACTCCTCTCTACTCTCTGTTTGGTGGTCTCCTCACCAAGAAATATCTATCTAGCTCTCATGCCTCTGAAAATAATCAGAAATTATTCTGATATAGACATAAGCACTTGGTGACTCTTTCCTAATATATTGAGCTGGGAAAAAAAGAAAAATTCTAAGGAGATCACAGTGTTATCCCAACTGATGTTTATATAGCACATATTTATACAACATACTGCAGAGAGGCAAAAGTTAGCCTCAGTTCTGGCCTTGAGCCATGGCCAAAATAGACAACTATGAACAATGAGATAGCATGTAAACAAAGGTGGGGGAAAAAGCTGAGGGTGAACAAAAACAAGAGCTGATATTTGCAAGAGCAGACTGGGGGATTTATGGATATCTTTCATAAAATTTCAATGTCTTCTCCACTGCAGGAATGGATTCAGACGTAGCAGGAACAGCACAGCTGTGCAGCTGCACTGAGCAGTGCTCCCTCCTCCCCAGGCCTGGACCCAGAGCAGGGGATGATGCTGTGTGGGGCTGTGGCTGTGCACTCAGGCATCCCCTGATGCTCCTTCCTGCAGAGCTTCACTTTGGTCCATGTATCTGAGCCCTGAGCCTGGAGGGAAGATGCAGTGCTGCACGAGCATGCATGAGTTACCACTGCCAGAGAAGGACAGTACAGAATCCCCTTTCATTGTTCATGTGAATTTTTATCTCGTGTGCCAAGTGTTCTGAAGTTCACAAAATGTTTCCAGGTATTCCTTTAGGGATATTGTGGATATATTCATGCTACTGCTTTTTGTCCAATACTATTATCTTAAAGAACAGCTAGAAATACACTAAACTGAAATTGATACATTGTTCTTGATAACTTTCTACTCCGTAAGCTATCATACAAAATATACTGATGCAAATAATTCATAATTTATACTGAAATCATATCCAAAGAAAAAATACCCAAAGATATTACCTTGGATTATTCCAATGCATCCATAGAAAGAAATATGGTATCATAGTATTTCATGTTCATAAATTTTAACCACAAAATACTCTAATATAAGTTATTCATTAAAGCTACCACATCAGATTCCAACAGTTAGCCCATTTGGGAAGTTCTAGTTCAAACAACAAGAGAGCAGCAGGTTGCTTTAACTCATCTTGTTCATCAAACAATTCCCACAGGAAACAGCATGAAATATCTGTACTTTCAGGGAACAAAATCTGTCATTTCACCCAGCTCAGAATGTTACAAAAGTCACCTAATCTTTTCCTTAAAAAGCCACAAAATAGTTCTGATGAATCACTCTCTAGAAGAGCCTCTTCATCAAGTTCAAAAGAAATCTAGCTAAGATACAGATATCTATTGCAGAAGTCTGAAGCTGGAGGAGATGCAATCTCAGCCTATAGATAAGAAGCAATATTCTCCTTGCACTCAAGCTCCCAGCAGTCCTCAGGACTGAATTTTGGCCTCTTTTTTTCACTGCTCTGAGGGGCTAGAGGAATTAATTATTTTGGCCTGTTATTTCACTGCACTGAAGTGCAGCCTCCTATGTTCTGTGCTGAGCTGTGCCTACTGCAGACCCTGGGAATTTCAGATTTATGCTTCTACATGCAAGTGAGGCTTCAGGTCTGCACCACTGAAACGTGTCACATAATGGGAGTGACATCTGGGCCCAGCAAAAGGAGAAGTCATTCAGTTTAAGTCAGAACTGGCTATTTCCTCTCGTGGAGTACAACTTGATGAGATTCTGTATAAAGAGTTTTTCCTACAATTTAGTTTTGCTTTCCTATTTCTACATATACATGTTTCATGGCAGATTTGGTATCTGCATTTACAGACAACTCTCCATGCTGTGTATTAAACTGAAAAGGAAAATATTTTTCTCCTGTGATATTGTTTGAGATCTTCATAAAATTCTTATTACATAGCTGTCTTTTTTCCAACATGTCTACTCACATGTCCATGTAAAAACATAGATCTTTTATTATGTAAATAAGGTCTACAAGAAGAAAATGAGGAGGGCTGAAGCTCTCTCTGACTTCACACATCACAATGATTGATTTATGCTATCATTAAATAGCGATTTATAATGTGTATTTTGCAATGGATATAGAAAATATAAGGATAAAATGCAATAAGTTTACAGCAACCTAATGTGACATAATAGGGTGTTTCTTTGATTTTTAATGAATTGATGTCATTATGACTTCCTAATTTCTAGTTTAAAATAGATATTTCTGATGCTGTTATAGAAAAACGGTAATAACAAAAAACAGATTTATTAAAAAGGTACCTTATGCTTAATATTTCATAAAATCATCTCTTCCAGTAGCCCACCTAGCACTTTCTCACAAAATTGCATTCTACATTCAAAAAAACCCTTGATGTTTTAGAATAACTCCCATGTGTTCATTCACTGACTGTTACAGTAAATTTGTCACAAAAAGTTTCATCTGGTTAAAGGTAGGAATATTTTAATGGTTTGGCTATTTAATAGGTTTCAGGCAGACACAATGATTTTATATAGGACTGTATAAAATTTAAAAAACCCTTTCTATTTCAGTGAATCCATGCTGCTTTCTCTAAGAGTGCACTGATGGAGGTTCGAATCCTATTTCAGCCCTAAATGAAACAGAGATTTTCCTCTCAGCTTAAGTCATAAACACCAACAAAATCCCTGTGTTAGAGCTGGGCCATCGCCTGACCTATCTACATTTAAAAGAGTGAGCTGCTGCTGGTGTAACAAAGACCAAATTTTGGTTATACCATTCACCACCTCCGTAAGTCACCACTGAGTGAGACTGTATCACCCTTCTCCTCTGGAGTGTCTAAGGCCTTTATTCCATCACGCTTTTATTCTTTACCACCAGCTAAACATATAAAAAGGATTAAAAAATAAGTGATAAAATCACTTCAGTTCTTACCTTGACTGGCCAAGACATTCCAAGTGGGTTTCCAGAAGTCATTTCAATCCTTAGCACAATGGCTGCAGCTGGCACCATGAACTTAATTCTCAGCTTGTTTTTCAGAAATATCTACAAAATAAAGCACAGAGAAAACTTAATTTTCTATTATGCAGGAATCAAAGTATATGATTAATATATTTATAATGATTTTTGCATTGAAATTGTACATTTCAAACATAATTTCCCACTCAATTTATATCTTTGCTTATTCATGTTTAGTTTAGAGATGACTTTCAAAAGTCCCTTCCAACCGACATTACTGTAAAATTCTGTGAAAACTATCTTGAATGATTTGTAAAGATAAATTACTTTATAGAAATGACATCCTAAAGTAAAAGATTAAATTCAATTACATTAGAAAGCTCAGGATATTATAAAGAGAACATAGAGGCTTTCTCAGTGGACTCTTCATCAGTAATTTTTGATTACATGATTTTCAATAAGGAAACTACATCAAGTCAATTCTTAATGCATGTACTTTATGTACTCAAAGGACAACAACCAGATTTTTATAGTTTTAAGAACCAATGTCAGACTAACAGTGTCATATTAACCCTTGCAGTTTAGAGCACTGCACAGTTTCCTGCAGTTTTTAAGAAACAAATAAAAAAATCATATTTATTTAGCCAACTTACTTTGATTTCCCGTATGTAAAACACATGCGAGTCTCAGAATGAACTGAAGTCAGGACACCCTAAGACTGGGGGGATATTTTTTGAAATACTTATCTGTTGAACACAGCAAAGCTTTTTTCAGACTCCCTCAGTGTCTCCACCAATGTGAATACTTTGCCACTACATTCACCTATCAGCACTTCTTTTTGAAGCTCATTGGAGTTCTCTACACTTCAGTAACCCTTTTTAAGATTTATTCCGCAATTAGTATGTATCTCTGATCTCATCACGTACTTCAGAGAAGCAAAGTTTCTCAAGCACAGTGAATACTTAACATCAGCTCTCTCACAGGTGAAAAAAAAAATACCTGAGATTATTTTTGCTTAGAGCAAACTTTGCAACTTACATATTTCTGCACTGAGTCTTATCAGTTGGAACAAATGCATTATATCTTTTTCTTTCTACTTTAAATTAAGAAGTGCTTTCATCATTATAATTTTAGATTGAAAAAGAAAATGCTTGCAGAATAAATCATTGTTTCATAACAATGGCTAACCAACCCTATAGCAGCCAAAGGGAGATTTATCAGTACTGTTCATAAGCATTGATACAGACAGAATGAAATTATTATCATCGTGGTCTTTATTGATTATTATATCACACAATGTGACTTCAAGTGTGACACAAAATACATTGAAAAATATTTCACCTCCAAGTGTTTATGTCAATAGCAAGGAGAAAAATTCTTTTTCTTAACCTTTCACCACAGGCAAATCTTCCACATATTACATATTGATTTTGTGTATTTCAGAACATCTTGAAAAATGAAAGCTTAAATGAGTTGTGATCAAAAGTTGCTTTCTTTTGATAAAAAAGGATTAGCTAAACAAACTTCTATTTAAAAAAAAAAAAAATCATCTAAAAAACGAGGCATCCTACAATGGCATATACAATCCATACACATCATCTAATGTATGTATCATCTAATGTATGAAGATATGGGAAAAGTTATCAGACTCATCTCCCAGATGTAGAACTGTTCATTTTACTGCTTCTGCTTCATTAATGTAGTAGTAAAATGAGGGGGGGAACATTTTTACAGCATGCAAAGGCCACACACTCTTTCATGCTAGATACCCAGGTTTTGTTTGTACCAGTGGGACAAACCTGCCCAAAAGCACATTTAATTTTAGTAACATCACCTGATTTTAGATAATGGTAGTGAAGTTAAATTTGTCCTACTTCTCTAGGAGCCTTTTGTAGCTATTGAATTACTCTTTTATCCAGGCTGTACATACAAACTACTAATCTGTTGGGCATCAGCAGAAATGTAGGTTTATACTCTTGAAAGTAAAAAAAGGGAAGCCACATACACATATAATGTAAATTAATTAAACCTCCAAAGGAATAAAAATTAGGAAACTCACTTCTGATAGGACCTCCAGCAAATATGAATATAATTTCATGATGTGTCTTAGTTTCATCCAACCAGGACAATCCTCTCGTCCCTTAGCTTCCAGGTGTTTATGGTACCCATACTGACAAAATTTTCATCTCTTCTCCTGAAGAAAACATTGGGTTTGTTCAATTTTTTCTGTTTAAATTATCATCCACTATGAGTCTTATAAAAACATGGCCTTGAAAACCTATAGAGAAAACAGTGGTCTCAGCTTCTGTAGTCCAGACTTCCTTTTGTGTTTTAGAATTTTACAAGTTTTTCTCAAGAAGTTCATAATCTGCTCTTTAGATATTGTTGGAATACAGCATCAGTTGTTTTGCCTGACATGCAGAGGGATATCCTGAAAACACATGCTCTGTTCAGATATTCCTATTTCTCAAAGCAGTAGATCCCATCACCAGCATCTCTGGTGATTTCTCACCAGTTGTTCTAGTTAGTGGGTTTGTGCCACCTGCAATGTAACAGATTATCTATTTCTCTTTTTTGTAAAAACTGGCAATGCAGATGAAACAGGAAATTGGGCTTGTCCTATGAAATAAGAGTTTTGCCTGAGCTCTAGCCAAGAGAAAAATCAAAAAAGAAACAGTGAAGCAACTAAACCTTTCTTTAGCAATATTTTGCACAAGTGCCTCCAACTTTTTATTTTCATCTAACACGTGCAAATTTCCAAAACAAGTCAAGGTGAACTGCTGGGAGAAAGAAGGGCATTTAAAAGTCTGAATTTTTACAATCTGGGACATTTTTGTCCTTCTTGGACAGTAAATTTGCAACTGTCAGTTTCAGTGAGGATCCCAAGAAAACACCTGCCAGACTTCTCCTCTCTTTGTGGACCATAAAAATGCACTGTGTTTGGTAACTTCATTCCTGAAAGTGATTCCATCTCAGCTCCTGCTGCAGAGTGCTCAGTGCTGAGCTGTTGCCATTGGAAGCACAGTCTAGACAAAGATAAAATTAGAAGCAAGCACTGTCCTTTTTGGAAAGCACAAAACAGCATCTAATCTAATCTCATCTCATCTCAGCAGACTTGTTCTGTCTTGTCTACAATATCTAGTGACATTATAAAATGGTGGACAGGACCTCTTTTCTTAAATTGAGGAGCAATCTAGTAAGTGCAGTCCCAAAAACATATATCATGAAATATAAACAGTTACCACTTATCAGAAGAAAAAGAAAAATCTGACAAGTACAGTATTCATCACTATTCTACAAAATCTTTCCATTTTCCCTAGCAATGTAGAATACATGTCAGATTTAGCAACAAAAATTATTAACTGAGATGACTCCAGGGGAAAATAAAAAACATACATTGTCGCTGTACTTAAGAGACAAGCAGTATGTGTATCACAACTACATTTTACTTTGAAATGTTTTTTATTTGCTTTCTGCACAGCCTTGATCCCAATATTTTTCAGGATCTATTTAAAAAATGCAGGATTAAATTAGATTTTTTCCCCTGATTTTGGATAATGGCAAATTACTCACCACATCCTTAAGTAGGTTGTTCCCATGGATAAGTTAACTGCCGACAGAGCTATGAACGTGTTCCTAGATTTCATTCCCAATATGTCTGTTGTCACATAGATTGCCAGAATATTTTATGGTCATTTTTTCAACTAGACTGAAAAGCCATCAATGACTAAGATATTATTCCCCTTGTATGTGTTATCCTTAACTAAAATTCATTTTCACTTGGATATGCAAATAAATTCAGTTCATTAAATCTTTCACAAGTCAGTTATTTTTTCAATTGCTTCTCCTGAATCCCTCCTAATCACTTTCTATGCTATTAGCAGGAAAGTAAAAATGTGAGCAGCATTACCCTGTGAGAACAGAGGCTGTGACTGCCTCATGTAGCAAAGCTTCCACACAGCCTACACCAGATAACTGTGGTTACTCACAGTGAGCAGCAGCACTCAGAGCTGTCAGCTGTGTTTGTCTAAGCCCAGCTTTGTATCATTAAGACAAACTTGACAGCACACAGGTATAACGTCAGTGACTGACAAAGCATCATAATCATGACAAATTCTCCCAGCTCACAAAGGTTTAGACTCTTCTGTTTGTCCACACTCACAGCACAGGGGGACTTTTTTCTGGCACATCTGGGTTGCCCACAGTGATGTTCCTGTCCACAGCAGGCCATGCTCAGGTGAGAGGACTGTCAGTGCTGCAGCATCCCTTGCAGGTTACACTTCTAAATGTTAACTTTGTGTATCCCAGGGTTTCTGTGAGTTGTACTCTCTCATATTACTTGTGTAGACAGATTTATTCTTCATCCCAGCTGAGCCAGTTCCAAACCCAGCCCAGACATGAGCAGTGACTCAATTCTTGTCCTGCAATTATCCTACTGGGAATCTGCCCCCAAAAAACAACCCAGAGAGAACCAGCCTCTTCACCCTCACTCTGCCTTAACTGCAATATTATTGCTTGCTTTATCTTATGGCCTTCTAAATGTCAAATCAGCAATTACCTACATATGTTAATGACACTTTAACAATTTATTACTACTTAATAGTTAAATACTAAGTCAGCAGTTCAGTTAGTATCTGCCTTACCATAGAGATGTTTTACTGGGTTGACAATTGGTCATGAACTCCAGCCTAATGGTCTCCTTTCCCACATCATGGACCTCTGACTCCTGCTGCATTCACTTGTTTTCTCTCAATGGCAAACCAATACTATAACTCTTAGAGTTTGGAAGTCCCCAATGTCCCTTTTACATGTCCTAATACCATTATTCCCTGATAATATGTTCACCTGCCTCTTTACAGCATTGCATCTGGAGTTCAAATTCACCTCCCATTTATCACTAACAGCTACTTGAAAATGTTAAAAAAAACTTTCTCTACAGTCTTCTACATTCCTAACTTTCATACTCTCAAACTTCAAAATTTATTCATTCTTCATTTTATTCATTCTTACTTTTAAAAACATTCTATATGCAGAAGATGCAAATCAAGTACTTTGGTGTTTGGCAGATAGAATACTACAGTAAACATTCCTCAGCACTCCAATTATCATCACTTCAGTTTCATTGATCTGTGCTCACTGCAGTACTTTAACCAATGGTACAGGCTTTGGTTTTTGCAGATATTTGACCTTTAAAAGTTTCACTATTTGAAATTGTTATGCTTTTGACATTTATGACCCAAACCCAGGAGTATTGGTTTGTTTAAGTCCTCACACTGCATCATTCAGCCCTGTGTCACAGCACTGGCTTATTTTGACCTACAGTAGTCCATGTCCATGTAAGAAAACTTCTGTCTGTAGAACTACTTACATTTTTCAATATTAAAAAAATTACTTGAGCCACTATAATACGCCAGGTCATATTTTTCTTCTTCTCTTAGGCAGTCCCAAATACCTTGATCATGATTCTTCCAAATTATTTCCAAGGTTTCAGGTACTCCTAGTTATCCTGCATTTCATCATTTCTAATGCCACGAACCTTTCTCCCAGTGTAGAGTCATTTTGCTTCTACCAATCAACTCAGATATAAACAGAGAGCAGATTTCATTAAACTTTAGTATCAAAATCACAGACTAATTTAGATTTGACTGAACCATTGGATGTCATTTTGTTCTAGCCCCTGCTCAACTTTGTTTACATCAGAGAAAGAAATTCAACTTAGCTACATTTATTGCCTGAATTTTTAGGATCTTGCATATGCTTGGGCTTTAATATCTTGAAATCTCTTTGAGGCTCTCCAATGCAAATCAAGTGCAAGATACCTAAAATGTGCACTCTTACTTATTTAAATATGTATTTTTTTTATCTGTAGGAATAATATGTCTGCAAAAGAGGTTCCATAATGTTTCCATAATGCTTCATTTCATGCAGAAAGTGTCTGTGATGAAAACCTGTTGAAAAAATTAAGCACAGAAAAAATCATGCAGTTCACTTCCAAATTTTCCTGGTATAACTCTACTGATTTCAGAAGAGTTCATCCTTATTTATACCACAGAAATATCAGAAACACATTTACCAAATGTTTGTCCCAGAATTCCCCATATTTACCCATTAGGAAAGTTGTAGGAGACTACAATTTCCAGCTGTACAATCCCACCACCATGCTGTTTCTTCCAAGCATTAGTAGTATGCATTTTTAGCCTCCATTGGTCACCAAAGTAAAGATTCATTCATTTAAAAATAACATTCAGATTAAGCTCTCATAAACTGTGTTTCGTTCTCATCCATTAGATTTTGATGGTATTTTCCAGCTATATGGAAAGAGTTTGCCAATCAGATAGGATTTCTCTGAACTCTCAAGTTCCCAGCTTAGGTAACTTTCAAAACCCAAATTGTGTTTTACATAATGTGTGTGTTTTTACATACCAGATATTATATTTGGATTAAACATGCAAGAGTTGAAGATCTGCAGTGTTTTCCAAGCAAATTCCATGCAGCAGGAGAGATGCAGACAGATTGTATTCCCAAAACAAATATTGTTGTTTAAGGCACAGAAATATAGCAGTAAGATAAACTTTAACTGTTCCAAGTCTATGCTGCTCCAGAGCACTATCCTAAATTAAATGTAACAAGATTCAAAAAATAGCCCAAAAGAACACATGATAATTGTTAAAGATACAGGGATTTGAATATTTCAAACCAAGAGCCAATTTTAAGATGATTTTTTTTTCCATTACAGTTAAGCTATTTCAAAGATAACGTAACAGATTAGAAAAGTACCTAAATAAAAGCCTAAAATAACATTTTAGCTTTGCTTTTTCTCATTTTCCTAAAAACATCAAACAGTACACACTCCCTATTTGTCCATCTTCATTTGTCAGTCCTTCATTCTCCCTGCAATCACTTTTCAATTCACTGGACCATTTCAACCAAATTTGATGAGGTTAAGGTTTTGCAAATTTAACTTTCAACTTTGTGAACTCTAATGACTGACTAGAGAACTGCATCCAATTAGTGCCCTGACAGAGGAGAGCAGGGAGAATTCAAATTTTAGCTGCTCATTTCACTCATCAACTAAAGGGCAATAATCAGATGATCAGTCAACCATGAGTAGTTCCAAAGCTACCAGGACATGTGCTGCTAGTTGACAGCCAAAAGCACAAGGAAAAACATTTAGGGGATTAGTGAGAGACCAGACAGATTTTCAGGGAGGTTTCAAGACTGTAGGCAACAAGTCATTAATTCTTATGTAAGTTAGTTGTTTGATTGTTTGTTGTATTGGTTTTTGTTTGGGTTTGTTTTTTTAAATACGTGTCTACAATCTGTTTTTTGCACGTGGAAAGACAAATTACAAAAAAATTTCTCATATAGATTTTCTTCCTGTTCCTCCCTCACTTAAGGAAATCTGTGGGTCAGTTGCCACTTTTTAGGAAGATTAATGCAATGATTTTTTAACTGCCTTTAACTCATTTGTTTGGACATGCTAGTCAAGTTGATCAGGCAAAACAACAATCATATACTCACACAGGTAACTCTCAGTTAACAGCAGTCACCTCTTTTGTAAGGCTGCCCTTTTCATATGTTCTGGGTAGGGTGATTTTCTTGACTTTTTAATGTAGATACCATTATTCTGTTTGCGAGCCTTTTTTTTCCACCTTACATAATGAACATAGAACATAGATACTTACTATCATAATTTTTCTTTTTCTGAAGAAATACATAATTGTCACCAAACTGGATAACCAGAAGTGGTCATCATCTTTTGCAATTTGTTATATCAGAGCTGTTCATTGCACTGGCTTTATGCAAAACCCATAGAACTGTCTGTTTCCAGACTTTATTCATTATAGGAAAAGCTTATCTAAGGAAGGAAGAAAAATGATGTTACGTGAAGCTGCTCTTGGTTTTGTTCGTATTGCAAACAAAAAAAGGCCTTTATGATTGCCCTTCCACTCTCCTCTCCCCCCTCTCTGATAATTTTGGAATTCATTGGCATTTGATAGAGCCCAAAAACACCAAAGAAAATTGGTTTCCTCTGATAATCAATTGCCAGGAATAGAGGAGAAAGCAAAACTAGTGCTCTGAAGGAAGGAAGGAAGGTTGGGAAAACTCATCAGCTGCACAGTTTGACACAATCCAGATAACCATTCAGGAGGCACAGATACACAGACTGAGAGTACACTGGAGACACAGCCATATGCCTTTATGTAATGAGAAGGAAAAACCCTATCTCACAAAACTTAAAAAATCAACAGGAATGAATAAAGAAGGGAGATGCAAGTTTCTGCATCACTGCTCTGCAGGATATTAAGTAGTCCTGAGATAAGACACAAAGTACTTACCCTGGGATATGTACACACAGATTGGAAACAGAAGTAAACAGTTTTTGCAGTACAAAGAAGTGACCAGTGAAGTTTCCCAATGTAAATTCATACCACATTGTTTATGCACATTGGCAAATGGGGGGTGACTCTGGCCAGCTGCCCCTGGTCAATCATCACTGCCCCTCCTCAATGGGACACAGAGAGCAAGAACAAAAAAGCTTGTGGGCCAAAAAAAGGCAGGAAGGTCACTTAGCAATTGAAAAAAAAAAAACCAGAAAAAACAAACAAACCTTCAATTTCAGGAATACTGATTTAATTGACTGACAATTAAAAGAGATTAAAACAAAATAAACCCCCAAATTTCATATGTTTAATCATCCAGACTGTCCATACTGCTGCATGAACAAGAGTTTTGATCATAAAGACATCAGCTGACAAAAGCATTAGCTGACTGCCCCAAAGTAGGTAGGGAACAAAAACAAGACGTTTTGTACCACTACCCAGCTCTAGGGTGTGACATGGAAAATGGCAAAGGACAGTCAGCTCAAACAAATAGACCCACAGAGAGATGTGTAGGCCATGATTACCCTGAATAAGAATCATTCCAACATGTCACTGACTGCCAGGGAGTGAGAACAGCACAAGGCAGCTGGCATGGGACAGAAGGGTGGTGGGTGCTTTGTACACAGGCACTCAGTGCCTGAAATCTCCTGCCACCGCACTCCAAGAGTTCCAAACAGCCCAAGAGGAGACAGGGTGAATTAAAGAAGCCAAACACATCAAACTATGCAGTCCCCCCACCTTCCTCTGAGCTACAGAGTGCTCCGTTCCCATCCTACACCACAGATGTTTGGGTTTGGTCACTGTCATGGGCAGGGAACTGCACCCAATAAAACTGGGGGCTGGATCACACAGGGCAAATGTTACAGCTTTTATGTTGCTCCTGCTCTTCAGATCTGGGTGAACTGAGACTATTAATTATCCTTTTTCCTCTGCTTTGTTTGTACAGTCCTATATGCATTATCATGCCTGGATTGTCTTAATTCCCATGAAATCTCCTATCTTATTATCTTCTACAGAACAGAACTAAGTTAACAGGGAAAGCACAGAAAATGACATCTGCACTCTCGTTACTGAGTCTGCTAGCTATATACACTTATTTCATGTTTGTTCAAAGGATGCATTTGTTCTTTGTAGGTTTTTCAGAGAAATGAGAAAAATAATAATCTCTCTATCCAGATGGTGATGGCAGTAGAACAATTTAGCATCATATCTTTCTGTTTCTCTAGGAGATTATGTGATTTTATACAACAACGTATTTGGAAGAAGCTTAAGCACAGGTAATTCTTAACTGAAGAACAATAAAAATAGGATGTGTTTTCAGCCAAGTACCCAGAATCACCATAAAGGGGTTTTTGAAATCTTAAAAAGTTTACTGATAGTAATTGGGGAAGGAGTTAAAATTTTATATGTGAACTTGTACATTTATGCAAACTAAAACAAGGGCCACAGAAATGGACCAGAAATAAAGAGGTAATAAACTGGCAACTTTTACATACAAATAAATAACACAGAAAGATTTAATTTGCTGGAAAGCCATAATTGCCTTAACAGCAGTTCTGCACATCTACACATCTTTCAGTAAAAGAATTACTTAAAACCTACATCATAATACTTATATAATGATACAAATTCTGACTGTATATTTTCATTATCTCCTTTATCACACCACATATGCATCTATTTCCAGTGATTTCATCAGAATTTTGACTGCAACCACACAAATTGATTATGCTATACAGATCTGAATTCATCCTAAAGAATTAAAATTGCCTCCTGAGCTGTGTTCTTGCCCTCAATTTGTAGTTTCTAATACATTATTACAAAGATTATACCTAGTTTAAAAAAAAAAAAAACTAATATAAACATCTTGCAAATAAAATATATATTACCATCTTCAACAATTCACGTAGGGCTGGGAGAGTAGAAAATTATTTTATTTTTATTCAGATCACATAGTCAGCAGTAGATAGCTACATAGCTTCAAAACTTCAAGGAAGTTCCTGCAAGTTCATATAGTGCTTTAATGGAATATTCCACAGCATATAGGTTCAGTGACATGCTGACCCACTGTAACCACCTAGAAACATTATCCAAGAGGAACAGTTGAATTCTGCACTGTTGTAACACCATGCAGCTCATATCCTCCTTTTTCTCATTAACGTAGCTTTGAACAGCTGAGGATCCAAACTAGGCTGTGAGCATACTAATAAATATTTGATTCAACCTTATGCACCTTCAGATAGAAAGGAATATCAGTGTAACTACTTTAAACTCGCTAAGGCTTAAAAAAAAAAAAATCCAACAGCCCTCATTTTCTTTTCCATTAAGCGTTCCTTTTTTGTTAATACTAACAAAACCAAAGATGTCAATTAGTAACAAATAATAATAAAAAAAAAAACCCTGAGATATTAAAAGTTTATGGTTTTTGTCAGAACACTGAAGAAGTGGTATCCATATTTACTGTTACCTATTTAAGCTTTCCAGACTAGTTGGCACAGCTCCATTTTGATGTGAGTGGGCTTTTTTTCCATGAAAATGTATCCACATTCAGCATCTTCCCCTAGTAACCTGTCTTGCTATAAAGAATTGCTGAACTAAGCTAGTACATTTGGAACATATAAAAAAGCCAATCAAAAAAAGAAAACCACAAATGAGAAGTGTGAGGGAAATCATAAATAATGAAGTAGATTTCTTTACATAAGAAGTCATTCTACTTCATAATACTCCACTCATAAAAAACAGGATTTAAAACACTACTAGTGACACTGTTAATGGATAAGGATAAAAACACTATAACCAAAGCATTATTTTTACTCTGACTCAGGTTTATTGAGAAATAAAAAGTCTAATAATCTCTTTCATTAACTCCTTTCTGTATCAAATTTTTAAATACTGTTGAAAATGAAAATTGTAACTCTAGCGACCAAAGTGACATTGTGCTGCATTTAGCAGCTGAAGACAGATAGTGTACAAGATATTGTATGTTGCTCATTTTGAATACTGAAGAGTATTAAAGCAAAAAGAAGCCTGAGCTGGCTGCATGCACCACTTGGGGTAACTGCCTGAAAACAAGAGATCTGTGGTTATCTGAGCATCAGGACAGTGGGCAGCAATAATAAGGTACAAGATGTTATCCTAAAGGGAGTGATCAGAACATCACTGTTCAGGGATAGTGTAATTCCTTGTGACATCTGTGCTAAAATTACATTTCCATGCTACAATATACACTAGATCTGATTTAATACTTTCAAATGCATTTCACATAAGAGCGGCTCAAAGTATCAGAGAGACAATTTTGCCTGGTTCTGCCAAGGTCCCTTTTTGAGGAACCAGAGCAACTGGGAGAATGATTCCCTTCATTAAGTTCTGCTCTATTTCCTTAGAAAAGCTAAGCGCCAACAACAAAAATAGTGGCATATGGTAACAACATTTTAATCTGCATATTTTTGTTCTCTGGTCTTAGTCTCTTGCTTTCTATTTTATTATCTACACACTCCCAGTGCAAGGTGATTCATCAGCACTGTTCTAAAATGGTGAAGTGACACTAAGAGTTACCTAAGATTAAATCAGAATAGCTCTCATCCATTTCTTTGTTACCTCCTTGTCATGTCAGCAGTGCAGTTAGATAGACATAAAGACGTATATGGAAATCAAAATAAAAATCACTTATCAAAATATTAAACCACAGGATGGCAGCTGACAAGAGAAACCATGAAATCCTACCCATGCTGCATTATTCTTCAATTTCCAAATACATGTACCCAGCCATCCTTCAGATACTTCTACAGTAAAACTTATAATTCTTACTTCACCAAAAATTATGGGGACATTCATGAGATAAGACCACTGCCTCACTGGAAGCAGAACAGAAGCTCTGGCTGCATTCACAGATTGGTGGCTGCACCTTGGCTCTGCACTGTACCCTGCTGCCCTGGGTCACTGCCCCGGCAGTAGAAAGGAACCATTAGCAGTGTCTCTGATTTAAGAATGCTGAAAATACCATTCACACTTAAACAATGAACACCGAAATGATGAAAACCAGTCAGCTTTCCAGCTTAGCCATAGCCTAAAATAAGGCCATTTCACCACTCTTCCCATCAAGAGCACAAAATTTATGTTCATCGTGTTTGTTAAGGCTTTATTTGAACTTCAAAAAATCAAGAAGTTGTCCACAAACAGTTTTTTTTCCAAAAGGAAAGAATACTTTTCCAATAAATAGTTTTACTTTTTCAAGTCCATTTCAACAATTGATACATCAGCTGATGACAAAATCACAAAAGAAAATTCCCATTTTGATGCCTACTGAGGACACCACGCTGGCAGAACACAAAGAAAGCAGAGTCAGTTCCCCAGTAGGGACATTCTCAGGCAGTACAGGGAACGTGTCAGAGTCCTGAGAATGGCTCTAAGAAATGTAAAGTTCCCTTGGTGCTGACCCTAAACATGCCCTTCTGAGGCGCCTGGCATTGAGCACCCTCTGTGCCCTTATCAGTGCAGAAACAGCAACAGCAGCCACAGCTGGAGGTGCTTAAACAGCTTTTTGTAGTCCTCCTGTCCATCTTTGCAAGCTGCTAAAACAGAGCAGTAAATAGAATTATTAGCTTATAAAATACACATATGACACAAAACCAAGCACATGAAATGTACACACATGAACAAGAAAAGTAACAATACCAAGGATAATGAAAAATGTAACCTCACTTTGATGTATTTCCAATATTTTCCAATAAGCCTGTCTGGTAGTTTATCGCATTTCCTCTCAGTAATTAGTGTCCTATAGGGATCTGTTTCACTGCAAAAAAATTGAATAAACCATGGAAAGATTAAACGTAATTATCATTATTTCCATTTCTGGCGCAAGGCCTTTTCATAAATAATTATGTCGCAGTGTAAAACTGGAGGCTTTATACAGTTGCCCTATCATTCATAATAATGAGTAGGATAATAAGCCACAAGCCAAATCTTCACATTCTCATTAGATAGAGAAGATTAATTAGGACTTTAACCAGAAATGCCACTAAGCATGATGCTTACTTAGGTAATTAAAGCACTGAGGATATTGAGGCTTATGTTGTCTTCCAAATCTGCAAATAGCATGATGCTGACAAATTTACATTGTATAAAACCATATGGTCTTCAAGTAAAGTTAGAAGAATTTGTGTGTGTATAACAACAAAGTCACTTTGGTGTCAAACAACCAGATTTTCTTCTCACACTGTTTTCAACTAGTGTGGAATTCAAGGTGGTACCTTCAATGTAAAACTACTGTGGCTAAGACCTCTGCCAATGTGACAAAGACTCATTGCTACATGAAAGGCAGAAAGACTTTTGCCCTCAACTGGATGAAGTTAATGAATTGACTCATTGCCAAGATGCAGCCAATGGCATCAAATCCCATCTCTTATTCATTAAATTTTCAGAAGGAATAATTTTGGATGGAATGGTCTTTTCCTGTATTTTATGCTTGAAGGAGTTGCCTGCAAATACCTGACAGACTGTTTTTGTCATATCTTGTTTTGGAAGAACTTTTTGTTCTAGCCTCCCTGCAAACAATACACACACCAGGCTGAACAGGTGGTGTGTTCAAAGTACCATTTACTACACCGACAAAATGATAGCCGTGTCCCATTTCTGCCCCTTTCTTTGTCCACCTGCTGACTTTCTTCATCTTTTTCAACCTAAAGGCTATATGAAATGTCTCCTGTTCTAGTTCTAATTCTGTAAAAAATATAGGCCATGCCTATGGCTCATGGGTACTGCTCATATGCAAATAATGTACATTAGTAATAATAAAGTCATGGCTGAGGTCAAATCTCTTTGGGTATCTTAAGACTGTTTTACTGATGTGGGAAGATAAATATTTATGACCATGCTGAAGAACAAAAAGAGAAGGAACTGTTCTGTCATCTAATGGTTCACAAAAACAAGTTGTAGTTTAGTAATCTATATTCAAGAACCCCCACTAAACACCCCTGGTTTCAGCTTAATGACTGATTAAAACTGAAAAGCCTATCAATAAAAAGTCTACACAAAACAAATGTTTGGGGTTTTTTTGGTTTTTTTAAGATGGACTGTTTAGTCTCCAAACATGTTCTTTCCTCAGACTAATTCACTCATGAAAAACACAATTAAAAAAACCCCAAACAATTAAACATCTCTTTTGATAGGCAAATTCCCCATTATCGCAACATTCTCTATAAACTTTAGTGAGCACATTCTGAGCTCTATATAAAACAAGGTCCAACATAAAAAATGGTATCTTAGAAGACTCTTTAAAGCACTTAAAGTTTCAGCTTTTTACTTTTCATTCTGGATGATTTGGCCAATTTTGCAGAAATTCAAGCAGCATTCAAAAAGGTACTAGCTTTTGCTTGCTTTTAAGGTATTGACAAGACACTACACCAACCAAAATATACAGCCAAAAAATGGAAAAAAAAAGAAAAGAAACCCGAATCTCTTACTGATTGAGAATAAGGAAGGTTCTCAACCATAAGACACAGAACTAGAAGTAAAAAAACACTCTTCCCAAAAAACACATGAAATTATATTTCATGGAATGTAACAAAAAGGTTTTAGAAATATACCACATTTTTGTTCAAAGTAATATTCCCCAAGAGTGAAAATGATTTTGTGTGGTTTATTCTAGTGGAGGAGAACATTGCTTACATCTTTTTTCAAGCTGCTTCTGGCAACTTCTTTTCTTTTAAAAGTTAACATTTTTTGACAACCACATGCTTTGCAAGAGCAGTGGAGGTGAAATGGCTCTGTCTCTGAGAAGAGAGGAACTCTCAAATTCTGTCCTTCCTTACACAACTGAATTAAGGTTTTCAAGAGAGAATTATTTAAATCAACTGATTTCTTGGTACAGAAGTTCCATGTTGTCTGAAGCAAAGTTCTCTGCAGCTGCGGCAGCAATGTTCTCTATGTAAACTTGTCCACGTGTAGGTCCAGAGAAGGGTTGGAGCAAAGAAGGATCACAAGTAAATGCGAGCAGAACAAGAAGAAGAACAAGACAAAAACTAAAAGAAGATGATCTCTATTTGTCACAACAATAGTTGACACAGGACATTGTCTTCCTGAGAAGAGAATTCTCTTCTTCAAATCTAAGTTTGGCAGGACTTCAGTAAGGATGCTGAACTGAAAAAAAAATTCTAGACTAGATTAGAAGCCTCAGTTTTTCAAGGAGTTGTAATCCCCTTGTAGAATCCAGCTGGGATCCACACACAATGGGTCATTTTTATTTCTGATTAATCACTTGATCTAGTCCCTTTACACTTGTTTCAATCTCTAGTCCTTGTTTGAAGAGAATTATCAAGGTAGGTTCTCACTCCTCTTAATATTGCCGTGTTACTAGCTTTTAGCAGGATATAATTTCCTCCTTAAAATGTGTAATGATAGTGAACATTCCAGACAGGCATGGGAAACAAATAAACCTGATTTAGGGAAGGAAGGAAGGAAGGAAAGCTTGAAGACAAGACAACTAAAGATCAGTTACTGTCTTGTAAATTCTATGTCCTAGATAAGAGTCAACAGGAACTGGACATTCTTAGCAACTTCCAAACTAAATTCAGGGTAACACCTTGAGGCTCAGGGATCAATAGTTCTGGTTTAGTCACTGTGCTGTAAACTCAGATTTAGTCAGCAGCAGCTCAGGAAGTCCTCTGATGGGAAAAAGATAATTCTAAAATTATGAAATCTGCAGTTCCAGTTACCTCAAAGAAACAAATGTAATTTTGTTTTTTTAAAAAAAGATTCTAGATTAAATGATGTTGTCCACTAATGTTGCCTTGTTCACGCTGCTATGCTTTGTAATTTAGTAAGCTAGCACCAATGTCACATCTGAAGTGTATTTCACATGCTGTTAGGCATAATAATGCATATGATATGCTTCATTTAAACAATCAGATACACTTATTACTAGTCATTTATTTGCTTTTTGTTATTGATTGCTTTTTATTTCACCGGATGAGATAAATTAATCCTGCTGACAACTTTCTTGCAAGATCATCAATTAGAAATTTTCAGTCAAGCAGCACATATTAGAAGCTTTCTAAAAAGTCCACCCAGTATCACAGATTCTCAGAGTTGTGCTAAGTTCAGAAAAGTTAGAGCTGAATGCCCTAAAGCAGTAAGAGAACCCTTCTTTGAGTGTGTCCTTGACATTTATATCACCTCTAGGCTCTTCACCTATTTCCTGTTTTCTTGCCTTTCTTCTTAGTCCAGTCACCATCACCATTAGAATTTTATAAGAGGTGGATATCAAGACCTTATCCTTGCCTCATGTCATGAGCATCAATTAGCCTCACACTAAAAAACACTAACTGTTATCACATTCTGGAAAACCTGACACATTTAATGTTTACACATTAAACAGAAAATGGCTGTTGTCTGTAGTCCCCACCACGTGTAAGACTTTCTAAATTTTGATTTCATTAAAAACGGAGCATGACTTCAATCACTGCATTGGAGACACTCCATTTAAATATGACTAAACATTTGATTACTGTTTTGGAGACATGAGAACAGCACTCAGGAAGCCTGTACTTGCTATCTCCCATGGATTAATAACTCCACCAAAACAACAAGCTTCAAGTCAAAACTGAGTAAAGTGGCAAACTTCAAATCCAGCACTATGTCATACTACTGATGATGAAGACCTTAAGCCAGCATGCCAATGAACAGCTACTCCTCATTAAAAGGAGTAGCAAAGTATCCACACTTTCTTAAATCTGCACATGTAAGTGCAATCCTGCAATAATATGACTGTAGGAGTTTTGGCTTGAACAGAAAATATTCTTTCTACTTCTCAATAAATAACAAAGACACATTATTTAAAAAAAATATTTAGCTCTGTCAATAGCCCACGTCAAAAGTCTATAAAATCTTTCATCTACTACAAACTTGTTTAATAATCTTGTCATCTACTTCACTGCTTATTAATTGAATGGAAGCATCTCTGAGCCACAGGGCATATGAGATATCTGATTTCTGTATGCATTATGCATATGCAGAAGCAGCTGAGAGCTGTAAATTTTTCTATTAGGGGACTATTTAATGGGCTATTTAAAGAGGAGCAGTTAGGGATGACTCTTGTAAAATGGAATTACAGCTACCTTAAAAAGGGTTCCACGTGTTAAGGTATGCCTGCCCAGATTCCAAAGTGTTATGCTATAAACCTACATTACCAGAATTCCTAATGTAGAATGAGATGAAAACAAATTACATTTATATGTGGACTCACAGATTTATTTGTTTTCAAGGTGTTGCAAAAAAACCAAAATGTAGAGGAATAGGATGCTTTAGGTTTGCATTTCCTTTCTAGTTCAGATCAACTTTAAAAGATGAGAAAGGAATGAAAAGAGGCAGAGAACAAAAGTGAGCAGAGTGAGGAAGATGGATCAGTTGAAAACCTCCTGAAAAGATGAGTAAAGCTTTTCATTTTGAAAGCATTGAATCAAAACCATATATAAGAGCCCTATTGATAGAGTATTGCACTGGGAGAACAATAACAGAGAAAACATCAATGAAAATATATAGTAATTCATATCCAAAGTGTCTATTCAACCAGGAGAGAAATCACCTCACCAAAGGTGGACAGCCAAGATGTCATCTGTGTAATCAACCCCAAGATTGTCCTTTAAAAAGGACATTTCGTGTTTGAACATCAAAAATTCTGCTGAAACATAAAAAATTCTACCTATAAACAAATGAGAAAACATATCTAATTAAATACAACGTAGGATTTAATGGGAGGGAGGGGTGAGGAAAAGAGAGAAAATTACAAGCCTGTAGAGGAGAGAAAATGAGGATTAGACAAGATTGACCATTTTTATTTAAAATACTGCCAGAGTGTTACCTAACATTTCTTATTAATATAGATAACTGTAAGAAACTTAATTCACCAAACAAGTTTAAGATAATGAGTTTAGTACATGGACAAAAGAAAATTAACACTGTTTAACATCAGTAAAGCTCTCCACGAAAATGCAAAGACTAAACCATTTAACATAAGTATAGATGAAAGTGAAAATCCAATCCAATTCAATCCAAATACAAAATCTGTTTTGATTCCACTGCTGAAATAGAAAGACAAACATAACAATAAGGCAAAAGCTGGCACTTGGATTCAGCTTTAAGGATCTGTACATCAGTTTCTTCTGAAGTTCTGCAGTTGAGTGAGTTCTTTCAGAGATCCACAGTCACCAGAGTAATCATCATAGAAGGAAGTTAGGAGGAAATTTATCAGTTTTTGTGAGAAGTACTGCAAAGCAAATACTCATTTATTATTAGCCTACTGTTTAAACAACTTTCACAGCACTTAAAAATCCTCCTGCCATGACTGTTCTATGACCCTGGGATAATTAGTGGTTTTTTTCTTGTCTGAAAGTCAAATAACCAACCAGCCACATTAAACATGGATGCTTAAGAGTAACGTGTAATTAAAGCACATAAGAACTGAATTCAGACCTACTTATACAAAGGTATTTTCCAAATGCCACATGATATAAACTTTGTTTCTAGGTTTCAGTGTCCGAATGTTGTTTCTGGTGCATACTCTAGATCTCTTAATGAGTATTCCTAGAAAAACCAGAAAGAGAGAACAGAGATATAGCCATTTCATTTGCCACTTTCACAGCAAAATTATTCAATAACATTGGACAGCACTGGATTGGATAATGAGTTTAATAAGCCAGAAAGGACAAGGTCATTTTTGGGAAATAGAAAAAACAAGATAGAACAGTTTACAAAAGAAAAGTACTGCATGCTATAGGAAAAATACACACATATACCTTTATGGTGGATAAAATACATTTAGCAGGGGTTTTTTTCCCGCAGTATTTTCTTTATATAGTAAACTCCATGAAAAAGGATGAAAGATCTGACTCAATAAAATGCTGTAATAGTTCCTGATTACCTTCAATTGTTGCCTTCAAACTTTCCTTCATTACCAGACACAAGCCACAAACAACACGTGATTCATAACTCCCTCATCCAGATGGTGTCTGAATACAAGAACTTGTCTGGGTCCATAGCTTTTTCTTATTATTGCTGCTCTTTCTGGAGCAAAAAATGGACATTTGGTTAGTCTGGTCCTTATATGACCTTTCAAAAGTTTAAGAGAAAAACTCAGTTCAGAACATGAAACTATTTTGTGGAGATGCTGAACATTTTGAACCAGATATATTCACACAATATACAGACAGCAGGAACACTCAGTTTTGCTTACCTTTCCAACTGCTGCATAATAATGACAACCCAATTTTCTGATCTGGATCCTGCAGGACTTTCTTTTCTTTCCTTTAGACTATTTCTCTAAGTCTCTGGCTGACTCATCATATAATGTATCTCAGAGGCCTGTCTGTCTTCTCAAATTAAGTTGAACATGCTGCTGAAGAGAGATGAATGACAAAACCAATATTTTCCACTAGCAAAATAATTCAGTTTGTATTAAATATTTACCAGCCAAACCTTTCTTTCCATGTTTTACCATTTAGTCACTTTTTCTAAAGAATGGAGGTATTGTCTTCTAAACGTTTTATATACAATCCTATTAGATGAGTATCTAAGAAACATACCCTGTTAATCCTTCAAGATCTGATGTTATTATTAATAACCATTTGGTTGCAGATCCTGACATAGACTAAAGCCCCAGAAGAGCAAGGCTTCTCAAAGAACTACAGAAGACAGCCTTTACCCTAACAACAGGCCAGGAGAACAGATGAAAAACAAAGCACTCTCTGAAAGCTGTTTACTCAAGGATGCAAGATCATGAGCATGACCAGCATAAAAATCAAGCTGTGTGTCTTCAGAGGATGATAAGGAAGCAAGAACTGCTTTGGATTTTTTTGGGTAGTGCACCTGCAGAGGAACAATCACAACAGAACAGCCTCAGAAAATGAGTTCAGTGTTTTGCTGCTGTCTCTACATTTGCTTCCTATCTCTTTGTTGCCCCAGGAACAACCAGGAGAGAAGTTTCAGGAAACTTCTTTTGTCAGAAAAATAGAAGCCATTTGTAAGCAGAGTTCCAGGAATTTTCCCCCTTTTTTCATGTTGCACACTCCCCTGAGAAATAGTTACCCTCATCCCTGTAACCATACACACAGCTCTCTCCTTCCATCACAGCTACATCTCTATATTCAGTCCTAGTAAGAAGAGATGGTGTGTGCCAGTTTTCACCTCCAGCTCCTCTATTGTGATTGTTTTGACTCTGGCTTTGCTTCACACACAGAAACTTCTTCCCAGCAAACTCATCCTCCACCTCACAGGACAAAAATAGCAACATTGACCATAGCAGGTTTTCTGCCACAGCTAAATCAAACCACATATCATGTTTACACTTTGTGCCTCCTCTACCAGCTGTGTTGGCAGGTGCCCAATCCACTACACCACGAGATGGATCCCCTCCTCTCAGAAAAGATGCCTTCAGTGCAAGTGAGTCCTTAAGAGTCCCAGATCAGCATGGCTTTTTGTTTTGTTTTTTTTGTTTTGTTTTTGGGGGTTTTCTTGTGTTGGGTTTTTTTGTTGCTGTTGGGGATTTGGGGGGTTGATTTTTTTGGTGTGTTTTTTTTTTGGTCAGGGGAAGTGTTTTCCCTTTTTTCCCTTTGTTCCACTTTTAACCACGTATTACATGGCTCAGGTTCAAGACCTGAGCTTTATATACCAAAAAGAGAGCTTTTCTGTAAAACAGAGCAATTATCATCTCTGGAGAAGTCTAGGAATTAATTAATGAAATCCATACTAAACAGGATGGATTTTTTTCTTGGTAAGGTGACTCACATGACAGAACCATGCTTCAATAGGACATTCATACATAAAACTGACTAACAGTAAATACAGCTTCAGTTTCATGTTCTGATGCCAGCAGTGAGAGCTGGAATTCCAATTGCTCATATCCTGAATTCCCTATTTCAATGTACTTTAGCTAATACTTCTTCTCATTGTACTCTTAATTTCCTTTCCACAGAACTCTCTTAAATTTCAGCAATTCGTTGATGCAATTTTGCTGAAGCTTTTCAATTTTTAGAGTTCACATAAATAACAAAGCAAAATATGTACTTACATCATACATATTTTTTCCTAAAATATTCTCCAAAAGAGGATACTGTGTACTTTGAAGTATCTTGTAAAGGTTCACTGAATGGATGAATATCTTATTAAGAATATTTAGCTGAGACTACATTTAGAATTGAAACATCTTCTTGAAAGCAAGAGTAAAACCCGTGCTGTTGATAGCTATGTTTCAGACTCAAACACTGAAAAACTGTAAGAAGGTGTGATGGAAAATGCATTGAGCACAGGAGTGAAACCACCTCGTTTGAAAAGCCACCTCCACGCCAGCCTTGGCTTCTCACTCATACAAGGTATGTGCTTTTCTCAAAAGGATGAGTCTAATTGACCCAGAAGGATTTGCAGCTTGAACCCAACACCAGTCAGGTGTTGGACATATAAAAATTGAAAAAGTTATGAGACCTCACTGGAATTATTAAGGAAATTAAAACACACTATTTCCAGTTGCAACTTACGGAAAAAATGAATTTTTAACCTACAGAACCCCCATTTTAGTGCACTAGTATACCTGAAGCTTCCTGCAATGACATACAGCAGGCTCCAACGAGAGAACACATGCAGAAATCTTCCCTTCACCACAATATTCTTGCTTAACCATCTCAAAAGGGAATAAAATAACTCTTGGTAGATATGATGGCTCAGTTTTCGATTTAAAGCAGTATCTGGGAAACATCAGGAGGTCATGTATTCCATTCGTATCATATAAAGTTTTACATCTTCCCAAAGGCACTGGAGAGCATGCATAATTCACGAGAAAGATATATTCAATAAAATGTTCAAAACATTTTGCAAACAACACACAGCAAATAAGACTTTATTTGCTCCTTTAGTGTTATGCTCTCTTTCCCCTTGAAAATACTCTTCTCTGTATAATTTTTCATCCAATACTTCTGAGGTGTTATTGTTGTTCTGCTACCTTCCTTAAGTAAATTACATATAAAGAATATCAGAGGATGCTTACTTGCAGCTACAATCTCAGCAAGAAATATATGCAACGAATTCACTGCTGAGAGATTTATGTGATTCTAATCAGAAAATGTCATAATAAAATGTTTACAATGGAAAATGAAAAATCTTAGGCTTTTCAGGGCTGCAGGATGGGACATTTGCCACTTGGCATAGCTGAATTTTTATTAATGTTTATGAATTATTCTACTGGAAAATGAATGTTGGGCTATAATAGTTTTTGTGTATATGTCACTATTCCCAGACACCCTATGATGGAACTATTCATGTATAACAGTTAATACAGCAGAGCTGGAGCTGTTCCTGCCTCAGTAGATGCTGGAGTTTTCAGAGCCAGATATTTGCTAATGCCCATTGGTATGCATCTGATTGCAGACACTGTCCAACTTCAGGGAGACAGAGCAGACAGAAAATGGAGTCTAGAAAGAAATACATTAGATATCTGCAACAAAACAAAAACCAACCAAGCAACCCTCTACCCACAAAACAAACAAACAAAATAAAAAACCCACAAAACCCAAAAAACAAACAAACAAAAAAAAAAAAACAACAAGGAGGAAGGTGAAAATCCAGTGTAAGAGATCTCCATACAGATCATCATTCATGCATTGCAACTTGTAAGCACAGACAATCCCATTATACACTCCCCACAGCAGTCAGGGCACCTTCAAAACAAAGGGCAGCAAATCAAAAACTTAAGCAAAACAAAACAACCGAAGAAAAAAGTCAGTTCTGTGCTGCCTCCTACTGCAGACCCTGCCAGAGCAGCAGCAATGGGGCAGGAGTAGTCATGGCCCACAAGGGACAGAGGAAGCGAGCACAGCAGCACTGAGTCAAAGGAGTTTCTGCTTCAGTGTGCTTTGGCTGAGCTGTGCCTCACAAATTCCTCCTGAGCCACTGGCTGCCATGCCCCTTGCTAAACCTCTCTGTTCTGCTGGATCATTAAGCCATGGATACCCTACTGCTCCATAAGATAAAGGGAATTCTTTTTTCTTCCCCCTTTCTTTTCTCTAACTCTGGAGTGAGAAACTAACTACAGCATACAGCTTAACCAAGGTTCCTTAGCAGAAATATTTTTAAAAGAGGAAGTTAACACGAACAATGAATAAAACCACTTATTTGTACTGCAAACTCTATTTGCTGGTAGAAGAAATTGCTCCTGTATTCAGCTTCCCAAGACAGAGATCCCATTACAGATAGCAGTCTATTCAAGAGTTGCATGGATCACAATTTTCCTTCCTTCTGGTCCTTTGGAAAGGCAAGTTGCTGCCAGAAAGTTGTTCTGTTTGTTATGTAATAGCTCATCAGAACTTTTTCGGGTTGCACCAAATCCAAACTAACTTGTAGTATTCCACTGCCATTATTTTCCTTCCATGTTTGCAAAGTTCACAGCTAACAGTGTTCATGGAATACTGCAGGAAGGGCTGTCTGAAACTCAACATGAACATCTTGGGGATTAATTAGTAAACAAAATCAAGAACAGTATCATACCTGGAAGACAGATCCTGAGATACAGCTGCCTGTGCCACACTAAAACTTAACTTTTTTTAAAAAAAAAAAGTCAGAGAAAATATTTTCCTTTCCCAAACACAGGTAACACCTGGATTTGTCAGACCTTCAGCCAGTGAGTTCTTCCTCTATTTATCATCCAGCAGCTTAAGTGATCACTACTGGTTGCTTCTTCATAATGTTTGAATAGTTCTGTAATAAACTTGAGCTCAAAAGATATGCCTGAAAAATTTAGGCCATGACATGGCTGGAATTTTAAAGGCAAGTCTGTGTGTGTTTATTTGAAGAAATATTTATGCAAACAGAATTCTCTAATTATACACACGTGATAACGCTCTGAATCAACAGCACTGGTACACCTTTGACATTAGTTAGTTTTATACCCTTTAATATGACAGTAATTAAAATTAATTCATGCAGATTTTCCTTTAAATATACTCCATTAGCAAAGAGCATTTGTCAAATCTACCTCCAGCATACAATGCCTAATGATATCCCTAAACATTAAAAGCCCTAATCTTGTAATTTATAGCTCAAAGCAGTTTACACATATTAGTCTAATAAACTGCAAGCAGTGAATTAACAGATGTCTGCTTGTACGTGGAATAATTCATGCATATTTAGCAACAGTTTGATACAGGTAACTACAGTGGACCCACTGAGATGGGAATAAATGCTGTTGAAGACAAAAGGTGTTCTGAATACTCTCAGTCTCAATGGTTTTCTTGGGATTTACCATTCCCATGCATAGTTTGACATGCATCTAATTAGAAAACTTAACAGGTTCTATAGCAGAATGCAAAAAAGCAGACATGGAGAACTACAGTATTTACTATCCCAATATTATTCAGTCTATTTATGCAATAAAACATAACACTACCTATTAGGCCCTTTTCCATTTAAGATTATTTGTAAAAAAGATCAATGAGACTATAAACAAATTCCAATTCTCACATCAATAAAAATGTTAAAAATAAGAAATGTAGGTACAGGTATAAGTAAGTCCAGGCTTATATACAAGATTATCAGGCCAATATTTATGTTAAATACTCAGTGGCCAGTAACTACCAGTTTTGATTTATAACCTTGATATGCTAAAGGTTCCTACTGTGTAGGTCCAAAGTAGTTCTTGAGGATTGCTACGTAGGGAGCACTGAAAATGAAGAAAATTCATAGCCTTTGACAGATAAAAGCCTAAAAGACTGTAGTGCAGAATTATAAATATTTCACAACTGCTAATTCCTGTCCTTAAAGACAAAGGCAGCATACACAAATACATGACAGGAAAAAGTGAAGCAACAACAATCACAAATCAGAAATTAGAAACCCTTAAATTTTCAAGGTGACTGAAGAGGCACAGTAGAGAATCTGGTTGGCATTATGTTATTAAAAGGGTCTCCTTGTTTGTACCCTTTGAATCCTCACAGCACCTTGTGCCTAACTAAAATACATAACTGCAGTGACTGACTCAGTAATCAAGGAAAATGTCAGAGACACAGTTTTGTTATCAAGAGCTTCAGGATCTAAGGTTTTGAATTGGGAAGTTGTGGCAACCAGCCAGATCTCACTAAATCTGAATTAGCAATGGCTTTTAAGCACTTATAGGTCAATCAAGGTTAAAACTGATTAGCCCAAACCATAAAAGCCCAAAGGGATATTCTGCAGCATCACTGAACCTACAGGTTCCTGGATTTGGTTTTCTCCTGCACAGCACAAAGAGATGAGAGGATTGGTTTACTAACATTCCTGTTATTGAATTCATGACACTCAGTGATCATGTCCCTGACAATTGGATAAATGGTAATATCTGCTAGTACATAAATAATATCACACATTCAACTCCTGCTTCTTCAATAAAAGTGCTTTACAACAGTAAATAAGATTTTCCTCTCAGTTTTACCAATGGGAATTTGAAAACAAATTATATGAAGAAAGAACCAAGCAAAGCAGATTTCCATCTCCTCCCACTGTGTAACTATTTTATAAGTGAATTGATTACTGTAGTGTCCAGCACTTCTCGTTTCTAACTGGTTCTGATAGTTCAATACAGGAAGCTATAGCAAGTTATATTAAAAGTGGCTACAGAGCAATGAACAGACTCTTCAGGTTAACTGCTTCTGCAATACAGAATCATCTATAACCTCTTCCAATTTATCAGCTTCACAAAAAAAAAAAAAAAAAAAAAAAAAAAAAAAAAAAAAGTGAAGTTCTTTCTCCCCTGATCGGGATTTCAGGGCTGATAAACATTCTGGTCTGTTGTATTTCTCATGTCCTTTATTTTGAAAGAATCACCCTGCCAAATATATAAAACATTGGACAGCATGATGAAAGATACTTGAAAATAGGACTTCAAAGCACTGGGATTTTTATCATGTACTGATTATATAATGATTAGATTTACCAAGATACTTTTGGAGATAACTCTGAAGTGCTATAAATGTTATATCATTTTTAAATCACAAACAGTTAAGAAATGCAGAAGGCTATTAGCTTCATTGCAATCCCTTAAACTGCTGTGAAATGAGTTCTAAATGTGCTATAAAGTGATTTCAACAATTTATAAGTCTCCCCTGATTAGCCTTGAGCAAGATATAAATGTTATAGAAAATGATTGTTGCAGCAGAGATATTCACTTTGGAGATGGATGATCATCCTTTAGCAGTTTGCATTGAAGATTCCACAATAAAGGTTTGCTCCTTTGGTGTTCATTTCCAGCTAATTTCTACACAGACTCCAGAGTCTGCAGTTCACCTTAGAGTTTCAGAAGAGGTATTTTACTTTTATTCTGCAGGTCCCTTCCATGAGCTCTAGCCCCATCTTTGAGCCATCTTCTGAGCAGTACCCTTCTCCCTTTTTCCCACAGGCATCGTTTTCTTCCAATGTCCTTAAATGAATTTACTCTCACATTTGAACATCTTATAATATCCACAACAAAACCAGCTACCCCTTTTGGAATACAACATCCCAAAATGTGATCAACACACTGAAGTTGCCGATGTACTGCATTTTTGAAATATCTCCTTACATAGAAAATTCAAGTTTCTGAGCGCTGAAGTGTCCATACTGCAAGTAGCTCATGGAGAAAACACTCCCTGGAAGGGTCCAAGGCCAGGTTGGATGGGGCTTGGAGAAACCTGGTCTAGTGGAAGGTATCCCTGCCCATGGCAGAGAGTGGAATTAGATGACCTTTAAAGTCCCTTCCAGCCCAAGCCATTCTGTGCTCTGATATTCCAAAACAACAGAAAAAGCACATAAACACAATCTACTTTTCTTAGCAAGCGCACACATCACGGCCAAGAAAAGCACAATATTTTCTTCTTCATTTTTTGATGCCATTAGCTTTTAAGCCTTTAAAACACATGTGAGAATGTAAAAGGATAATTTCCTGGTAGTCTGGACATGAAAGGAATCATTTATAGAAACTCAAAGTCATTTTTTTTAACACCATTTATGAAAGCTATTTGTTAGAGCCCTGGCTGACGGCCCTGACCTGCTGTTCCCAGTTCAAACCACTCACTCCTCTCACAATATAAAAAGCCACTGATCAATACCTGGGATTGTCTCTGAATAAAGTTAACTTTTTTCACATCAGTAAGCAATCTTCCCCTCCCTCTCTGAAGCACAGCAAACCCAATCAATTCTCAGTGTCTGCTTCATCTGTTTGCATTTTATGAAGTGCTTCAGAGGAAGGAGGAGGACTTCTGCATGACAAGCTGTCACCCAGTTTTTGCACACTTCCATTAGGAAGCCAGACTATAAATGATTTGCCTGAACCCACGTCTTACATCCACTTGGAGCTAGGGCTGCATGGGAGATAAATCACACAGAAATATCAACACTAGAGTCAATGTTAAACACTGGACATGGAAAGCTGTAGAATTCAGCTGCAGTGTGTTTTATTTCTACCAATGAACAAATGCTGTATTACCCATGAGAGTCAAGGAGAACTGTTTGTGCATCATGGAGTTCCTCTTCCAGACAAAACCAAGTTACTTCTACATAGGATTCTGAAAATTACTTTTTTAGGCATTTCAAGTGGTTTTATTTTGCTGGGTTTTTCTATGTTTTTTTGTTTTGTTTAGTTTTTTGGGGGTTTTGTGTGTGTGTTTTTGTTTTTTTTAATCTAAACATATCCTTTTACTTTTTACCCCAGGCAGGAGCAGGACGGGTACAATTGTGGCATGACAGAAATATTGACCCAAACTAGAAGTGTAAGAATCCTCAAGAGAAACATTTCTAAGATTTGTAGTTCAAGTCTGCCATTTCAAAATGTGTGCATGCCCTGAATAAGCTTGTAAACTTTTGGATACTCACACAAACTAAATTAATCCCTGAGCCTTTTGTGATACATTTGTTGTAATTATGATGGGAATTCTTACAAGAATTTAAAGCAATACAGTTCATAAATTCTATTAACCTCTTCATCAAATATCACTTTGAAAATGCCACTGGATCTGTTACAGCTTTTTTCTTTATGTTCCCTGCCTGCCAAAATTTCTATTTTCTACACAGCTAATAGTGCTCGAAAGATCTGTTCACAAGATTCCCAAAGAGAGCTTGAAATGTTATGCTCTACAAAGTATAAAAAGAAGATTTTTGATTATTAAATTTTGTTTACATTTCTTTTTAAAATAGATTAATTAAAAAGTACATAAAAATTAAATTATTAACATGAGACCAATTACTAGTAACTGCAAGGAACAAGAGTAGAGATAAAACATCCAGATTGAATAGAACTGGACTTATGAACTTCACTGGAGTGTCACATAACTTCTGTTCTTAGGTAAGCACAAGCACTCCTTGCTTGTGAAATAAAGATGTTGTAAGACTTGAGCTTTCGGGGGATGGATAGCTCCACAGTTTATATTCCAGTGCAAAAGATTAAATATTTAAACTTAAATATTAGGATAAATAGTCAACAGATAAACACCAACAGTCACAATTCATTTCCAATTTTAACTTTTTTCAAGTTACACACATGCTTGGAAGGGTTGGAGCCACAGCATCTCTCACCTTTGGCCACTGCATTTGCTCTCCAACCATCCCTTCCCAATGAAAACTGCTACATTGTGACCGTAAACAGGGAAGAAATCTGAATTGAGGATTCAGAAATAAAAATTACAACCTAAAGAAGATAATGCTTCCACAGAGTGTGCAGTGGCTCTTGGAGACACAAGATGGACAGATTTATGATCATCAGTCAGAGCCCTCGCTTCAGCCATTTCTGTGATCTCACAAACTGTGGAGTTTTCCTGGGCCTCAATTCCCTACCTGCATAATAGAAATAACAACATAGTCAACAGTTTGAGAGGGGAAACATCTAAATGTTGGCTGAAAATCACTTTCAGTCAATACAGGCAGGCAGAAATATTTCATGAGACTTAAGTTAAATGAGAAACTTTTAATAGATAAAACAAAAAAAAAAGGCTTTGGAAAAGCTCACTGTGATACAAAATGAATCATTAAAAGTAAGTTTTGATTTATTGTGTCATTACTGCCTCAAGAAAACTATTCAGAAGCCTCATTTTCATGTGAAAATGAAAAGCAGGAGATGGACAAAAAGGCCTCACCCAAGAGTGGTTGAGGAAGGTGAAGATGATGGTTTCGTAAAAATACTCCCTAATCAGATTTATTCCAGTAACACAGGGCTTCATTCAGGCCCAACAGGGCATATGGACAGTAATTAAATTACTCTCTTTGGCAACAAAGACTCCACTGAGTCCTTCCAGCCAATATGAGCCTCTAATTATGTATGGAGGCTTTCCCAGTGCAGTGTGACATTGGGTGTCTTTGAAGTCAACCAGGAATTAAACACGACCTTTCACAGTACAAGCTTGCCTTCAAAACTTCTCTTTTTGGAGATTCTTCTCTGTAGGCTTCCAGAGCTGCCAGATTTTAAAATACACAAAGATACCTTTGCTTGTTTTTGAATAAACCAAATACACAGAGCTCAGGATTAATTATGTCAGTCTTCACATTTTTCTGAATATCTGGAAGTTAGTTGAAATTACTCCAAATTTACACTTCAAAATTAATTTATTCCCTTAAATCCTATCTCTATATTAGCTGTGCATATTACAGCTGCCATAAAAATAGCCTCAGAATCCAGACATATCTCCCAAATACATTAATTTTCACCTCACCTGTATCATGGTTTAACCCCAGCCAGAACTGCGCACAACCACTCACTCACTGTCCCCTCCAGTGGGTAAGGAGAAAGAATCAGAAGAAAAGCAAAGTGGGAAAACTCAAGAACTGTTATCAAGGCAGTTCTACAGGTAAAGCAAAAGCTGCACACACAGGCCAAGCCAAACATCCCTTCACTACTTCCCACGGGCAGGCAGGTGTTCAGTACCCCCAGGACATCAGGGCTCCATCACATGGAGCAGTGGCTTGGGAAGACAAATGCCATCAAAGAGAATGCCCTCCCTTCCTCCTCCTCCCCCATAGTTTATATGATGACATTCCAGAGAGTCTGGAGCATCCCTGTGGTTCCTTGGGTCAGCTGCATCCCCTTCCCAGCTCCCTGGGCAGCCCCAGGCCAACAGGTGTGGTGGGGCTGAAGAGCAGAAAAGGCCATGACTCTTTGTGAGCCTGCTCAGCAGCATCCCTGCCTTATCAACACTCCTCCCAGCACAAACCCAAAACACAGCCCCTACCAGTTGTGTCCATCTGTGCTTTCTGCCCAGCCATTCCCATTCTTGTCATGCCTATGTTTTAACCTTGTGTGTGTTTCTTCTCAGAAGAGCTGCTGTTAGTGCATAAATTGTAGCTGGGCTGTCCATTACTGTAATAGCAATAGTGTGCAAGACAAATGTGTCAATACAATCCATTTTCAAGTTATTCTCCATCTCCCAGAGCTAGAAAAAGTTAATTCAAATACAGCTCTGTTGCAAGTCACTGCTTGCCTAGGAGAAAAAATGCAAATACTTCAGAACTATGCTCAAACTGCTACTAAGGAAGGAGATAAATCCAAACAAAACCAAATATTCCTCTGTTACACTGTGAATTGAAAATGTAACATAAACTTTCTTACATTCTGCAGAAATACATGGTAGATTAGACAGTCAAAACATGGTTTGATTATGTGCTAGTCAGAAAAACCTGAAAACAATTTCATTCAAAATCTAAATGTGTCCTGCACAATTCACCTCGGGTTTCAAGGACTGAACTCATTAGCACAATACCACTGAATTCACTAATATAATTCACTACTGCTACAAAACTCTCCCAGAAGTAGACATTTAGATTCATAGCTGGATTAGAAGTGGGAGAAGCTGTTCCGCTTACCAAGATGAAGCTCAGGAATTCATAGGGCAAGAGATAAGAAATAGCATATTGAAACAGAAAATGGGAGATTTAGACACCAGAAGCTTTTTATTTTTTCAATTTCTTCCTCCATATGACTCACAATATGAAAAAGCAGGGTGTATATGAACACATGCATCTCATAAAAAGCATCTTCATGATGACTGACCCAAATAAATAATATTACTAATTGAATTTCTGTGTTCTAATGGAAAAAAAAAATGTTAAATACAAAATTCCTTAGAAAGACCTGAAATATATTGTCATTTATAGGTTCTGATCAGGAATTTTCATTTCACTTATAATCTGGAGTAGTCAGCATGGTTTAGTGGTTTTCATTTGTAAAATCAGAAAATAAATCCATTCAAATCTTTTAACAAGTAATATATCAAAAGCTACCATAACTATTAACTACTTTTAGCAATATAAAAGGCTTATTAGCGATACAAAAATAAAATCAATAAATCATGAATAGAAAAATAGGGAGAGGTAACAAAATGGATCAGCCTTGACATAGCTATGCTATTTAAAACTTTTCTTTAGTTCAGAAATTCCTGCCAACCTAATTTCTAGATAAATTTCCTGTTACACTTAGATTAGTTATTGATAACATGCACATATGTACTCCCATATATCTGCGTGTATGCATTTTTTTTTATGTAGACTTATTTTAAAGGCCCTACTCTTCACAGGAAAAATAGTTGCTGACTTAGCCTGCCTACATTATTTCTGGGCCAAAACCACAACACAGCAAGAATTAGTTTGTTTTAAAACAGCTTTTCATGTATCAATCTCCATCTCTCTTCAGGGAAGCAGTGACATATGGCAGGGAAGATCCTGGTCCTGGGAGCTTCATTCATAAACTCTCATTGCTCCAGGCTCTAGATTAAATGAACAGTTTGACAAATGCTCATGAAGATGTGCCTAATAGGAATATGATTCAGCATTCCTGTCTTGTGTGGACAGAAGCCTTCATCTTCTGGGGCTCTTCACAGAGAGAGAACAGTACTGTACTTGCTCTTCAAAAATTTAAAACTGTCCCCATAAATAAGATCCAGCCTCAGAAGACATACAGAATAGAAGGCAGGGAGGACTCATAAGCACAAGGATGCAAAGACTAAGTGAAAGCTCAAGAGAGGGCTGAAAGATTTGTCATTGAAATATTTATTGGCAGATTAAGAATTCCTTTCTTCACTTCCTTACATACTTTGAAACCTGTTTTTGTAAATAGTTTGCACTCTGACAGAGTCCTGGGATTTCTGCAGCCCTGCTCCCTTCTTCCTGCATCAAAATTTAACCCAGAGATGACTGGAGTGACCACAACTAAGTCCTGCTTGGGGCACCAAGCATAGGGTGAGAGAGAGCACAGGATCATCAAGAGAAGCATTTCTTAGTGCAGAGAGTTCCCATTATTGACTAAAAGCCTTAAAAGAAGCTCCCAGATCCATCTCTTGAAAAGCCTGAAAGTGATCCAGGTGTACCACAAGCACTCCAGAGTGACTTCTGATACAATTTTAGAGTAAAATAGTCTCTTCATATTATAGGTGCTGACGAGAGGATGGATGAACTTCGATACACCTTGACAGAAAAAAACCCAAAACTAACACAGTTTTTATTTGTGTCTGTGATTTTGAGGCTGGAAATGCTTTAAAAAATATGCATAAAAGGAATTCCAGTCCCAAATATAATGTAGCCCAAGAGAAGTCAGAGAAAGCAAGAAGAGCATGGTTACAGGAAGTCACCAGGAAAAGAAAAGGAAAAGAGAAGACCTATTGCAATGGCTAAAATCAAAGTATGACAGGTATAAATCACTACAGTGAGAATTTAACCCAGCATCTCTGGGCATACCACTCCATGGCAGATGCTTCAAGAAAGTTTCTTTCCAAATACTGATCCCTGTGGGGATTACCCAGAGAGGAAGGGTGTGGTCAGAGATTTTTTTTTTTGTTTGGAGGGGGAGGATATTAGAAAAGTGTGACAGTAACAAGCCTGCACAACTTTTAGGACCTAACTAAAATGTATTTTAACAGCAGACAAAAATGGTTAAAAAATTTTCACTACAAAATATCAGCTAATTTGCTATTAAATTTGAGTGTTGTTGACAGCTACTTATGCAGCTGAGGGTTAGAAAAGAAGTGTTAAGTTTTGAAAAGCAGAGGATGAGAGAACCTCTGTGGTAAAATACAAAATTTTCCTGACATTAATGATGGAACATCATCTGATAGTGAAGTCACAGAGAATAGATTTTATTGCCTCCTTAATTCTTTGACTTACTGAAAGAACTGATTTAAGGAATTTAGGGCCCACAGGAAGCATACACTGTATATGACCCAGACATGAGGAAAATGAAAACTGCCCAGACACTGTGCAGTGCTGACTCTACAATTGCTAATTAGGAGGAAAAGAAAGAGCATTTTGCAAATATTGGCCTTTAGACTGGGACTTGTAGCTAAGAGCTCTCATTCTCTTTCCATTTCCATCTTCCCAAGGCAGAGTCAACCACCTCGAGTGAGAACAGGTTTCCAGCTGACACTCTGGGCTTTTGGCTTTGGCAAATTAACAAAACCATAACAAAATAAACTGAGGACAAATGCTGTTGGAGTTTGGTGGCACCATGGATCAGCACCACCTCTATATAAATCTTCAGCAAACCAAAGAACTGTCCTCTTACAGCATGAGAATCATTCTTTTCAGCCATACAATTTTAAAACCTATTTTTACAAGTCCAGTTGGCATTTCTTGATTCTTTTTTTCTTTGATTCTTGATTTTATTTTCTTTTAATTTGAAGAAAAAGTTGCTTCCTGTGACAATAATATTTTGATATTCTGAACAAAGTTTATGTTATTTGTATCAAAGTATTTTTCCTTTTGCCTTTGGAAAACCTGATTGAAATAACTTTTTAGGCTTTTGAGATAAACAGGCATTAGGAATTGTAAAGGAAAATCACATTCACCTAATATATTCAAATAGAGTAACTTTTAGGGCACCTGGCTTTTATAAAAGCCTTCAGGGCAGCTACCATTACCTCCTACTGAAACCCAAAACGTGTTTGATCACGCACCAAAGTCAGAAACTTTAATAAACACTTGCTAGAATTCAGAGAGGTAGCTGCATAAACTGATGCTCCAGTAGTTATTCAGCTGTAAAGAGCTTTATTTGCTTGATTCTGCTCAGTCCTACAATATCCAATATTACAGAACAGCAGTTCAAAAGTACTGTCCCTGCTGCTATATTTGCTCTCATGAGGAAACTTCTCCATGAGACTCTCCTAAATGAGAGTTTCCTTTGGATTATTATTGTTTTCTTGCCCCAATTTGTTATGATTATCAAGGCTATTTCAATTTATTTTTCCTAGTGATACATAAATATTTATTGAACAAGACTATTAGCATTAAGAGAAATAAATCACAAAGCCTGTTCCAAAACACACCCTACCATTTCTTTGCAGAACCTGAGCTAATATTTCATACTAAACTGAATTTCAATTTCTCAGCTGTAGTGCTCATTAAGATGAGGCAAGTGATTTTATGATCCTCGTAAATAAACTCATGGGAAAATAACATGAAGCAACATCCTAGCATTAAAGCACAATTACTTCAGAGAAACTTCAATGAAAAATACTCTGCATTTCATCTAAATACATAGCTTTATTGTAGAGTGGCAAAGAAATTTTGTACTGTCCTGTGATACACTGAAGAAGTTGCTCATGCAGTATGTTTGATGCCTCTGAGCAGCTGAACAGTGAAGTTTAAAAGAGCTTACTGCCATCTTTTTCCAACAAGCCACTTTATTTCCATTTTACTAAATTATGTACTGAGAAGGAGTGAAAAAAGATTATACTTAACTGTCAAGGAAAGGTTAATTCAACACTACAGGACATAGCTTAAGGATTTGCAGACTATTCTGGAAAAGAAAACTGAATTTCTGTGATTTCTGTGATACTGTTTTATGTAAGAAACAATAGTCTTCCTAGATGTTGTCAGACCTGACCAAGAAGAAGCAACATTCAGCATGTTTCTATTCACAATGTCAAGTTAAACAGGTTAAAGTAAGAGTCAGTTCTGCATAGAAACCTGAGCCAACTCGTGCTGAACTGTTGTCAATGCTGTGTGTGAGGGGTTTACAGTGAGGTGAGCTTTCACTGGGGAGCAAACGAATCCATCTAATTTTGTGCTACAGAAAACCCAGTCATGTCATCTTACAAATGAGACATTGGGGAAAAAAAAAAAAAACAAACACTTAACATTAAAAATAATAAATATAAGGGCTACACAACTTCTCAAAAGTTTTAGTATTATCCCTCTGTATCATCTGAGAAGAGACAAATTACTGAGGAACATTGCTTAACTTTTTACCTCTCATTAATCTTTATCCTCCCACCCAGGAGGATTCCCAGACAATTTATAGCTATTTGTTGTCTTTTGCTTTCACCTCAAACTGCTCTCCCCATGTTCAGGTGTCCTTCCCTTCACACACTCATAGAGGTCAGGTCATAAGATTTTCCTCATCAGAAATCTTCTTCCAACTCGACACCAAATACTAAAAATCATGTTTTGAAGCAGTCATTAATCAAAATATAAATGAGAAGCAATAATTTTATCAGGCAGTATTCCCTTTTTCTTCGATCAGATGCATTTCCATTATTATATCTGAAAAGATGCCAAACACAAGGTAAGCTTAAAGATAAAATAAATAGCTTTACGTAAACACGCTATTTCTTATCTTGTAGTGTGAAGTATTAATTCTCAGGCTGAACAACTTTCATTTTGGCAAGCTTGAACATCTATCAAAACAGCCACTTGCTCTTTTCCAATACGTGGAAACTATTACTTTTCACACCATTATTTCCTTCAATTTGGAGGTGTTAAATAGTGTCCATGACATTCAAATACATCTTCTTTGAATCAAGCTCAGGAAAGATTTTAGTTAATCATCCCAGAAAAAGTAGATAGTTAAAGTGAGAAAAAGAAACTTGCTGCACTGCTCCTCTGAAGAGTCTGACAGGGAAAGATCCATGGAAATCAAGAGTAAAAACTAACAAGACCTCAAGGAGAAAGTTTAGCTAAGGACTGCCCTTGAGTGCTCAGCATCATGGCCATCAATTAATCTGCCATTAATATTTTGATACATTGTACTTGTGACAACAGTTACATGGCTACACGGCCTCATGTTAAATGTGCAGATCAATGCAAATATTACAAAGAAGTTGAGTGTTTTGAATAAGATAACGATCACAGCTGCATAATGAAAGAAGAGAAAGTTCAAGAGAACTTTTGGGCTATGGGGAAAAAAAACCCAAACCTGTTATTGATTCAAGCAGAATCCCCAAAATCTTAGGTATTTCTAAGTTCAGTCTAACTCCCATGTACTTAGGTTTAAGTCAGCATAGAATCATAAAAGTAAAACATTCAGAAAGAAAGAAAAGAAGTCTGAGTTTTCTCCACAAAGCTCCTGAGTCTCAGTTTTCAAGCACCTGAATGTGAGTTATTCCCACCTGGTCTATCTCACCACAAGCCCATCCCCAGAGCTGCAGGTTTTCCACTGTAACATTTTTTTGCAATGCAGTGCTGCACTACACCTAAACATCATTACCTCTTATCAAGCAAAGGGGAAAAAAAAATTCCTAACAAATCAGCTTTTCTAAGCACTTCAACACACTAGTTGATTCCACTCTTTTTTTTCTTTCACAATAGGTTTTTGACGCTAATGTGCTGCATCCTTGGAGTTTCCCAGCTCTGCAAGCCCAGACTTCCAGAACTTCCCAACAAGAATTAATAACAAGCTGCTACTGCCACACCCCTCAGATGTCTGAACTCTTTCAGAGGTTTCTGCGTATCAATTGCATTGATATGTTCAGTCATTTATTGACATGTCCTTAATAAATAGAGACATGAAGGAAAAAGAGTTGTCACAAGAATATACTCAACTCAAGAGCTGAGTACATAAAGAAATAGTGTCTCAAAAGCTCTCCAGTACTGAACAGATTGTGTCTGGAGGGGTGCAGGGAAAAGGAGAATATTTCACTACTTTTGACTGCCAGAATTAACTTTCAATACCACAGAATTAATGTCACACCTGTCCCACACCTGAGTTTACATGCAGACTTCTTAGAGTCACACAGCACCAGGTGGAGTAAACCTTCCCTCTCACAAGTGACAAGTCTGCCACAGTAGGCAATAACTATTATTTTAAAATGAAAGTTTGCTTTGTAGTCTATTCTTGGAAGTGCCACCAATTTTAACAGGCTCACATTTTAAAATAGAATTAATAAGGTTAATTTTGCTTGGATATTTTTATTTCTATTGAAAGAGAAACTCATGAAACAATACTAGATTGCCATCTATGCATCTCAGGATGATCAGTTCAAGGATGCCACAAGGCTTTTGCCCTATTTTTCATCCCTTTGTTTTGACATTTAAATTAGAACCCAATCAACGTCACGTTTTTCATATTTAAGATTAATACAGTCAACACTGACTTATTTTACATGTTTATTGCTCTCTTTGTGATTCTAATATATAAAATAAAAGTTTCAAATTCCTAATTATCAAAATGTGTGGTGGAAAGATACCTATTGTAGAAATAATTCCCAATTAGCTGAATTCAAAGAATAAACACCATGGATCAGGGCAAAAGCTAGAAACTGCTAACACTTTTCAAATCATTTGGTTTGGTTTTTTGAAATCAAGAGAATTAGAGTATACCAACTAATTAACAGGACAGCCTTTAATGATGACAGAATGTTTCATGATATTTTACATTTCAGCAGAAACATGGTAAAAAGATGAGTGTTAAAAATTCTCTCTGCTCCCTCATATCTGTGCACCTTTGAAAGTCAAGGGAGTGCCCAGCAATGCATTAGAAATCCACAAATTGCCTCCTGAAATATTTACATGCCAACACTTGCCTGTACAAGGAGGCTCAATTAGTTCTGTATGATCCAGACAGTATAAATTCAGTCAAATCCATTGAAGGTGTGACAGTTTAAAACACCCAAATAATATTCTGCTCAGCTGTTGTTCTGCTTTAAATGAGCTAGTCTTTATCTATTACTTTACAAATATGTTGGTGACTACTGTACATATATGCTTGTACATTCCTAAATGTAATATATTCATACACACAAAAGGAAGCCTTAGAGTTATTTATAACACTCAGAATGTGTAAAATAACAGTATTGAAATGCTAAAAATATATTTTTAAAAAATCTGCTTAAATATTACTCCAACAAACTTGTATGATAACAGAGCGGTGTCTTCCATAAATCACAACAATTTAAAGCAAGCTATAGCATACAAATGTAAGTCTATCCAGCTCTTTTACAGCTAAGCAGCAAGCACCAATGTTACAAACAAATTCCATACCCTGTAGAAAGGAATGCTAGAGTGAAAGTAGAGGACTGAAAGGCTGCCATTTTCACTTATCTTCCATTTCCCAAAAAGAGAAAGAATCCACTACCAGGTATTCTCCAAGGCATGCCAATAGTAATGATGAGATATTTTTTTAATCTATCACCCATCTGTCTTTGGAGGTGAAATAATAAACACTAAGCTGGCTGAGGCACGGCTTGACATGAGAAACTATGAGAAGTGCATATGAAGGTAAACCCTTGCACATAAACAAAACCAAGATCCTTGAAAACTTCCAGTCCTGACAATGCATCTTGAAACACCATCTTCCTACTTCACAAGGCAGCTCCCTACCTGTTGTGCCTGCATTTGATATAACCTCAAAGCCTAAGATATCATCTTTCCTCTTTTCAATGGCACTAGCTTTTACATCTATGCTTCAAAATCTTCTGCACAAATTAAAGTTGCTATTAACTTCAGGGAGCTGCAGAGCACTTTTAAATAAACTGCACAGATAAGGCAGTTCTTGATCCATCAACTGAAACAGCAATTCATAATTCCCAAAACAAAAAGTGAAAATCCAGTTTTACACTAAATTTTCTGACACAATTCAGGTTTTGTGTAAGACACAACAATTGTCTTTGTTGCTTATGTATATTCTCACTAATTTTTATTTTCCTAGTCTGCAATTCCAATACCTGGCAGCCATTCAGATCTGCCCCAACACACAAGCTACCTGACTTCAGTTGCATGACCCTTTCATGATTCACATTCATTCAAGGTATAATTATTCATTTATTGCTGAAAAATAAACCCTCCCTTCCCATCTGCCCTCATAGCAGCACTTTGACCCACTAGTTACACTGACCAACAAGTACTTGTCTAACTTCTCCAAACCTTGCTCCCACTTCAGAGGAGCCTTGCCAAAAGCTCTGTCACTGTCTGCTATTATATCCCACATATAACTCTCATTTGCTGCGATTCTTATGAAAACATTTCATCAGCTTTGCTGTTTTTCATTGCCTCCCATTCTGCCTCACTTCAGCTGACACTTCTCTCCACATCTCTGCTATCACCACTTTCATACAAGTGAGTGCATCACAGAGTACTACAGAAAAACTCTTAGTTTTCATTTCATTCATTTTGATATCAGCTGTGGTTTTTATCAGCCTCACCAGAAGAATGCAGTAGGTCAAGTGCAGGAAAGATGCATTCTTTTACCTGCATTTTAAGTCTCCTGGGACATGCAGCAAATCTGCATTCCCTCTCAGATATATCTGAATCTTGAACTTTGACTTCACATTATGATAACAAATTTTAAAAATAATTATATTGTAGCTATTCAAGCAGCACCATCTAGCTGTCCAAAAATTAAAGCCCAAACTGTGTGTATATACTAAGCTTTAGTTAGCTATGGTTATGAATATAAACAAGCATTTCTGACAGAGAAGCACACAGTTTTATGGTTCTTGGATGGGGAGGGTGCAGCACACTCTTTAGTAGAGACAGAAAAAATTGACAAGATGATGAAAGTCTGCAGCCTTCCTTTGGCCTGCCTGTAACCAGCACTGCCCACAGTGGTTAATCAGCAGTTACTTACTCTTAGAACACCACACTTCCAAACCCCTCCTGTAAGGCACTTTCCAACAGAGGCTTGGATTTGCATCTACAGTGTCTTGGGAACCAATTCACAAACACCCAACTTTGATTATCAGTAATCAAAGCACAGACATCCAAACCTTCTGTAAAGGACCACAGTACATCAGCCATATCTCGTTAGTACATAAGTAATATTGCCAGATTAATACATCACTGAATGCCTCCAGCCACCACCATCATTATTAATTTCTAATATCAATCAATATTTATCTCAAAATACCACATATTGGTAGAGATGTCACTAATGTTCAAAATTAGCAAATTTGTAGAGATATTAGCACAGCAGAAAGCTCATACTTCTTCATTTACAAGGGTGATTGGATTTTTAGAAGAGATTATATCAAACTTGTTTGTCAAAGCGCAATACAGACCTACCCAGAAATAAATGACCTCAATAAACATAACTACAGCTAAGAAAATGAAGGACCCTGCAGAGTTTTGTGACTTTGCTCTTTTCAGCATTGCAGTCATGAGACAGTGTGAGTTTTGTCCCCTTTCCAAGGGAAAGAAAAAAAAAGTTACTAGTCAGAATGAGGATAAGATGAGCACTTCACCTATATGCTGCATTGAACAGCCTTAGTCAAGGTGACTTTGGCTTCACTTAAATATTATTCTTTTTTTGAAATGACGTTTATGAAGCTAAATTCACTATTACCATGTCATAAGGATACAACACAAATAATGCATTTAAAACACTTTTAACCATCCTGAAAAAAGCAAACAAGGAAAAAGTGCTTGTTCACATCAGGCTCTGCTTTACTTCTGTAGCTTTTTAAGATGACTATTTCTTAAGTTCACCTGGTTACATATTCATTTTTTCTAATAGAAGTTTTCTTCCATAAGTATCCATTCCACCTATATGATAACAAAAGAAATGGAATATCTAATATATCACTGTGACCTTGAAGTCTGAAAAGTGGAATACATTTGAATAATTTAATTATGAATAGCTTCCGAAGTGATTATTACACATCTTGCATCTTGAAAATGCAGAAGTAATGTAAAAACTGATTACATTTTGGTACTTAAATCCTGTCTACTTCCACATAATAGCCCATTGACTGCTGTTGCACTGTTTTTTTCAATTAGAAGGTATTACGCCAGAAATGTAAATATATGCACATAATATGCACACAGCTCATGCACACAGTGCCATACTAATATGCATATCTTTCTGTGTTCAGACACAAAAATTTCACTTCCATTATTCACTCCAAATTACTGAATTATAGTAATACACTTGGCCTGTTCTATTATTTTCAAACTCTGAGGATTTAAAAGTCCTTGAAAAGAAATTCCAGCTGAAGCTGTCATGAAGTTTCTATTCACCACAGAAGGAAGCAGCCACTATAAGGAAAAATAACTGTGGATTCTCTTTGTAAAGAAGTATAAGATAAATGTCCCATGGGATTGGATCACTGATAAGATCATTCATTTTTTCCAGCAGCATTTATACAAGCTTCATGGGAAGGCTAAGGGCCATGTGAATTTTTAGCATCAGCCCCTAAAATACCCCAAATGACAGCTTATGCCTCTGAACACCTACTCTCATCACCTCTACTTCCTAAAGCACCTTCTGTCCCACCTGCTAGTCCAGCTCCCTCCTCAAACCAGTTCCAGTGAGAGCTAACTCTCCCGCCATGTTCTAACTATCTCACTGAACTGGAAGTGAAATTCATTTTTTTTTTGTTGTTTTTTATGGTTTCAACTTGAGAGACTGGACTGAACAGAAAATAATGTAAGAAGATGAATAATACAGGCAAACAGCTTTTTAGGAATGCAAAAAGAATGTGGTTGCTTGGGCCTTTTTTTTTTTTTCCCCCTTCCTTATGAAGTGAAAAGCACCTCTTCAACTGCAGTGCCAAAAAATAAATTGATTGATCACCATTATCAGAAGTTGCTGAATAATTATTTTTTCTAGTAGTTAGGAGAAGAGTACAGCATGACTGCAATGAGGTGATGCCATAGAAGGATGTGTTCTCATCTTTTTGTATAAGTTTGAAAATAGAGCAAAAACGATCAATTACAAAATGAAGAAACTAGAGAAAGGTAATTCTGCACTGAATGTTTCTTCTGCATATTTAATATTACAACTGAATTTTCACATCAGTATAATAAATCCCCATGTAGAATTTCTCTTCCTACCAGTGCTCATTGTCAGCCCAGAAAGCGAGGGATAAATCTTTGAGTGAGTTGCAGTGTGAGACTGATGTGTTGATGCATCATAGGTACAGATGGTGTGAAGGGTACATGATGTCCTGGGGCATATGGAAACTTATGGAATTGCAGATAATTAAGAGTTTAACATGCAAAATAAAACATTCAATTATCTGTCCCTGAAATGATGCAAAACTGATGTATTCTCCAATGAGAATATGTGTTTTGCACAGTGAGAAGGTATGTTTTGCAACGTGTTTTAAGCACATTCTTTTTAATATATAGGTAAGTTCTTAATTTCTGACAAGTTAGAAAAACAAATGATGTCAAAATATGAGATCCAGAAGCTAAGTACATTCTTTTTTAAAAAAAGAAAAAAAAACAAACCAAGAGTTATTTTTTGTGCCAATATTATGTTTCTTACATTATGAGTTCACACAAATATTTTTATAGCTACCATCTCAAAGCCATACAATGTTTGATAACAGCTTCATTGACAGATACAATATCTTTCTCAACTGCCACAAACTGAGAAGTGGCAAGCAGCAGAAATGATCATATTTCTTTCTAGAAGATCGGTCTTTATCCTAAATAATTCCTATTTCCTCCATTCCCCCATCACTTGAATGTTAGTTCCAAAAGGGAAGACTCAATATAACAATTTCAGTTGTCAAAGCTGACTTCCCAATGAGTCAGTCCAGCAGGTCCACTGAAAAGGGCTTCACAGATACAGCAACTAATAAAGAGAATGTCAGTGTCACCATTACCTCACACACAGCATCCTGTGAGCCAGATGTTCAATGCTCTGTCCCACACAGCCAAGAAAGCAATGAGCTGGGTAATGTGGCTGAGCCTGCAGGCCAGAGCAGATCCAATGGCCCAAGCGTTTTTGCATTGATCCAACAGACTAAATTTACTACTGATCTATGCCAGCTTTTATCTAATTTAGGATGGATCATTTTGGTCTGAACAGCTTACACTTAGGATATTTCACTTGGCACATACAGGCACACCTTTGTGCCAGTGGAAATGATTTGAGCATATTCATTAACACAGGACACAATTTTATCCCCAAAAAATCAATTTGCAGTAAGGTGACACAACCTTATTGACCTCAATAGTAGTTTGCTGGGGCAACAACCAATTTTGGATGAGCAGAGACTCCGGGAAATCTTTTCAGTTTAGCCAAATCGATGTGTCTTCATACATAGCAAAAAACTGAACAAAAACCCCAATGGTCAGGCCTGTTTTGTTCCTGCTGGCACACACAGATGAGCAGCCTTTCCAAAGGTGATTTTCCTTTGCCTAGGGGATCCTCCACACTGTCACAGCTGTCTTGATATTTCTAATGCAAGATTCTGGCTGCAGCCAGGGAATGCATTTGAGAGCAAAAAGCCGAGTGAAACATCCAAGTTCAGCCACTGCAACACATCTTTTTTATTTGTCCCTATCCAGCTGTTGATGTGGATGTGACTCTTCCCCTGAAATTCGTCTTGTTTACTGCAGACAGAGATGCTGTCCCAGGACAATTTGAGACAAAACTGAATGATCCCCCTCATCAGTGGGCAACAGGGAAGCTTTGTGAAACAAATTGTGTAGTAACCATTTCTGAGTAACTGCCCCAGAGTTTCCCAGCACTGGCAGGCACATTGCAGTGCTGGAGGAAAGGGTACATTAAAACTCACCATGCTGAGAGCAGTCAGAAGTTTTAATGGACAACAAATACATTCCAGCTTGAGCAAAATATACAGATCTTGCCACTGTATTTTACCTTTCACCTTGCAGATTATCTCAACCAAAAAAAAAAAAAAAAAAAAACAAAACCCAAAAAAACCCAAACCAAAACATAAAATAAGCAAGGTCTCTGAAAAATACTGCTTTTAAAAAAAATTCAACACCACAGTGATCTGTCATTTTCTCAACAAAAGAAACCAAATAAATCAAAACCATCTGGTGCCTTTGGTCTTACACTGCAAAAATGATAGGTCTTCACTTCTGTGGAATATTCCACAGGAAGGTAAATTGTCCTTCCCACTCATTTATTTAGGCACTCAGCCAGTTCCAGGCTATCAGGCACACAGCCTACACAGATTATGAATTTACGAACAAACACCACCTCCTTTCATTCTATGTAAATACGGATTTATTGCTTTTATGCACTGGCTGCAGATTTTTAAGCTACTGTCAGTTTTAATTTATGAAAGACAAACAAACATGCTCCGTGGGATCATTTGCTTGTGTCACTGACTACCAATCACTCCTGAGGACACCTCTGCAGGGCTCACCTTTGCCATTCACAGCAGAAAATATGCAAATATAGAGTTTTGCAACAATGCTTGGAAATACTGTTCATTTTTAAGAGTCATATAAGCAAAGCAAATAGTACTTAAAGTCATTGATTAAAAGAAGCTCTCAAGCTGAAACAGTGCACTATAAAAACTTGACATGTACCACTTTTTAGCAATCTCAGGAGAAGACTTTGTTGCCAGGATTCAAGACTTTTGATATGAAGGAAAAAAAAGAAAAAAAAAGGCAGCAAAAGCAAATTCTATTCTAAGGTACAGAACAAAAAATTAACTTTCAAAATGGGATGAAAACACAGCAATTTGTGGCATAAAAAGATAAAAACACTTGAATGGGTGATCATTTCAGAATTATGAATGTATTTGCAAGTAGGTAGGAAATAAGATGGGGGCAATCATATACCTGATATTCAGTGCAGTCAATCATAAGGAAGCAATTTAGTTCTGCTGGTGAACTGAAGAACAATGGCTTAGTTTACTGACTTACTAAGGAAAATAATTGTAAGTTAATTCAACACACTACATACTTTCTATTGGCAAATAACACTTCATTTGTATATAAAGATTTTTTTCTTTTTCCCAGATCATAAATCCTGATTTATGTGGATTATACAACATCTTTCATTTCTTTGGATGCCAACTGTCTACAACGTATCAGTATGAATACTACCACTCCCTGTAACCATGCAGTTAAACTTAAATAAAACAACATATTTGGCCAAATGGCCCAATGGCTTGCAGCTACAACAGGACAGATATTATCACTGACACTTAATAACTGTTGATTAACATAATGAAAGTAGGATATTAAATTGAAACAGTGTTCTGGGTTACAGGAGGTCATGCTAAAACAGCTGGTGAGGTTATGGTTTGGTTCCTTTGCATTATGCTTACCACTTCCTTTATGATAACAACACAACACATTAACATACACATTTCAAGAAGAAATACATCTTTATATTGATAAGATATCGTTAAGATATAGGTATTTTAAAGATCTCTATCCTTTAAGCATGTTTCCAGTTGGCAGAATCAGCAACTCCCCCTTTCCCTTGTCCACATTATTTAGGCATCACACTGCTCCAATATGCATTATTTTTAGACCAGTGACGTCTAAGAAGTTAATAGACATTCAAGAGGACATTTGTTCCCACTAAGATCAAGACTCAAAGGAACCTGTGAGAAGCTGTCTCCCCAATCTCCAAAATCCCATGTTCATTCCTCTCCTTTATTTTATGCCCTGAAGGCCACCACAAACACACAGATTGTACCAGTTCCTCGTCTTCTCCAAAGCACCCAGACTCCTCAGGGACACCATGACTGCAGACTGTGATTCCAAGTGTCCCTACAGTGAACTTTACTGCTCAGACATAGTCAGCATCTGATTACTGGGACTCTTCCAGGTGCCAAAAAGCTCCTGCTCAGGAACCAAACAGTGTTACTGTTCATAACCTCCATGTCAGGAACTCTGTTGCCATAACACACTCCTGGGCTATAGAGCTAAAAGCAGGAAACACTACAGTTCCAGGCGGAGATTAACAGGATTCAAGAATTCAAGTTCTTTGCAGCATGTAGCATTTGCCTTCCAAGCCACCCTGCAACCTGTAACCTCTAAACTGAATTTAAAAACTCAAATGGAAAAAAAAAATCAGAGCCATAGTACAGGCACACAGAATTCCCAAGTTAAATTATTTCATTCATATGAATTTTTTAAATGAAACATGTTCTCCCAACCAGATGTCTTCCACACACTTGTCAATTAAACCACAGACAACACACAGAGTACAAAGAAGGATCTTCTCTCCTCTGCTTCCCCAACTTCTCCTGAGCCTGCTCTTCCTGCATTGCAATAGGAACCCCCATCAGTGTGTCCCACAGGGAACCTCAGGATCTGCTGTGACCCAGCCTGCTCACCTGGAACAGGAACGCTCCTGCCTGGCTAAATTTGAGACGAAGTAATAAAGTAGAACATGTACCGTGAGGCAAGAGCAGTGGAAAGTTACCAGGATAAGAGTAAGAATGTAAATGGGGCTGAGAGGTCAGCAAGCAGAGGGGGCTCAATTAAGACCTGGTCAAGCATAGTTGGAGACCTCCGGGTCAGGGTTTCTCCTTGGAAGCTGTCTCCAGGCTACATCACCTGTCTGCTGCCTTAATCAAAACAGAAAGAAAAGTTCCCTGCACTCTTGACAGCATCTCATTACTTAAACATAAACTCAGTCTAACTCATGTGGGAAATAACAATGCAAAATTAAAGATCCTGGCAACACTCCTGATGAACTCTGCACAGAACCCAGGGAGGTGTACAGATTTCCACAGGGAAGTGTTTGGCTTCTGAAGCCAGTTTGCATATCCATGGTCTAAAAACAGTGCTTCAATTGCAGCTGACAGTTGTATATCTGTGGCCAAGTTCTTTTAACAAAGAGATATTGCAGTTTCCTAATCAGAGATTTTTTTTTTCTATCATGACTCGGTGTTTTTATAACAAACAGCTGTATGCTTTGTCTCACAATACACAGGGGTATGCCATAAAAGAGGGAAACAGTGTCACTGAATACCAGGTACTTGGTCAGCTACACTTCTGATCTTAAGGACTTGTACAGGCAATTTCCAGGAGAGGTTTTGGTAATCAGGACATGCTCAGACAGATCATCTGGAACCCAACCTCATTATTCCAAGTATTTGCAGTGGACAGCAACATTACCTGACATATCCAAATTGTGTACAAGTGGTATGTGAAAGCTGAACTCAAAGAAACACAAGCAATGCTATAAATCACTTGGCATGCCTACAACAACAATCACTTGAAAAAAGACAGCGCCATACATGCAGGAGCAAAGGAAAGATGCACTGATGGATATCACTAAAAACAAGTGGTTGAGTTTACACCTATTTTTTAATCCTTGCTTTTACCAGAGATCATTCATCTCTCACACATTTCAAAGCATCACTCACTATCATGCAAGTTTCCAGAGAAATCAAGGAACTAATCAAAGCAGATTAGACTTGCTTAAAATTGCTCCACATTTTAAATTAAGCAACAGTTATATTGTAGATTTCAAGTTGTCTAAACTGTGAAAAGAAACTGAACAAGGCACAACCACCCTAATATAATTCCTCTCATTTCAGAAATTTATTTTCTTGGCATGTGTGTGCCATCTCCCCCTCATCCCTTCACTCCCTGGAAAATTAACTCACATTCTTTTGTTGGGGCTGTCATTAATTTTTTTTTTTTTTTTTTTTTTTTTTTTTTTTTTAAAGCTCTTAAAACAATTTTAATGCACCAAAGAGTTTGTGCCCAGCCTGTACAGAAAGTCACATAACATTAACCAGTCTTATCAAAATTAGTGGCCAGAGCACTGATCACTTCATTCTGGCAGCCTGGCTCAAATGGGTAGGAGCCACAAGACCAGAAAGGGACTTGGTTTTGCTGATGTCTTTTTCTCTCTTGCCAATACAGTGAATCATAACTCAGATTATAATGAGAATACATCCAGATCATATAGTTTAATTGATTTCATCTCAGGTTTCTAGTGATATTTAATAGTCTCCCTCTGCCTTGCTCCCACAAAAGAATAAAACAAAGTTTGTTTCTCTATGGCAATTACCACGTCAGCATAGCCAAGCCAAAGTACTAGAAGCAGTTTGGCTGTTTTCTGGTCTAACTAAAATTGAATTCATGAAGGGAAAATCTACCAGAACAATAAAACCCTTCAACGAGCAAAACTGCACTGTTTATGACTGTTGAAATATGACTTCATTCTACAATTACTTAAGAAGCCAGCTAATTGAAATAACTCCATAAACCAGCTTTCAGTGGACTACATACAAATGAAATTACTTATGAAAGTATAATTGAAAGCTAAATTACAGTATGATTTTAAACTGTTTAGTTTTTCACTTACATGACAGTTATCTGAAGATTTCAGGATTGTGTCTGAAAGCAGCAAAGTGCTGATTTTATTGGGTTTCTCAATATATTTGTATATTTATCAGGCGTGTATATGTGTATAAACTCACATCCTTCATATATATACACCTTTTCCCTCTTCCTGAAAATTCAGGAAAATGAAAAACCACTCAAGTGAAATGTTAATCAATGGTCACAAGCTCACAAATGTATTGTATTTACAAAAGAGTCTAAATGGATCTGAAAAAGCACACCGAGGTCTGTTGTCCTCTTTCAGACCTTTTACTTTCTTATTCAACACTGTGGACTTCATATTCCCATATAGCTCTGATTTTCCTTATGTGGAAAATTTTATAAAAACCCTAGCACCAGCAAAGCTGCAGGTCAAAGAGATGACAAGATGTCCTCTTGTGGTATTTCATAGAAATCCTTTAGTCTGTGCCCCCAGAATATATGAAAGACGTTTCTACTTGGGCAGTTGATGCCCATGGAGAATAAAACACTGAAAACGTTATTTCAGGTTCTGCTGTGGATTCTCAGAATCCAGGCTAAGCAGCAGCCAGTCTCCTACAGAACAGTATATATTGAGATGCTCTGAGTTGCAGAAGGGAAGTTAAAATGTATGTACCTCAAACCGTAGCTGGTGGAACAGAGCAAGCACATCTTTGATTCCACACAAGTCAACCTATTTGTAAGCTAATGTGAAAAGAAGAAATGAAAAAAAAAAAAAAAAAAAACTTTATAAGAAACACACCTGTGCAGTCTCCACAATAAGCATTGAAGAAATAATAAACTGGGCTTTAACTCAGAAAACAAATAGATTTCTAAACAGTAAGGGGTTTAATTGGAGGAAACATTTCATTTCCTCAACAAAGGAAGGAATTCATGGTAGATGTCCAAGCAAGACCTCAGCAGCTAAATCAGAAAGGGCTTCATTATCTGCATTTCACATCTTGTTAGACTTGTATTGTATGTATTTAAGCCCTGCACCTGCAACAATCTTACAATCAGTGGACTGATTAGTCCAGCTGTATTTATATTTCATGTAAAGTTCATTTTACTTCTCATTCTTTCTTTACATTCCAGCCTTGACAGTAAATTTACTTTGCGGGATATGACTGGGATTGGATTTGAGGCCTTCTGTTAAAATTAAACTACTAAAAAAAACACATTCAGAAAAAGCTGAATTTGGAAATGAGACATGGTAAGAACTGGCCTTGGGAATCCTCTTCTTGCAAGGATGATGATGAAGAAACTGGCAAATCAATGAAGGATGGGGTGCAGGAGAAAGGAGAAAGGAGAAAGCAGGGCCTAGGAAATGTTAAAGTCTGCATCAGGAATAATTTCTACATTTTTAAATTCCCAGCAGAAAACAAATCCATGTTGGAACTCTTGGTCACTATTCTACTACTTACTTATTTTTACTACACAGTAAAAATAATTTTGAACTATGCAGTTCTGGTGCTTACTAAGGGACCCAATTCATAACAAAAAAAGAAAAAAAAACCAAAAAAAAACCAAAACCAAATTTTTTTTTTTATAATAGCCACCACTTGCTATCTCTTCCAAGACTAACAGAGACGTGTCAATGGAGTGAAATTCCCTGCAGGTTCATTTCTGTCTCCCAATCACCTCACTTTTTGGTAATTCTCTTTTTTCTCTTCTTCTTGAAAAGGGTGAGGCTTTGACCAAACAAGCCCATAGTATTTTTGCATATTTGGACTGAAAATATATGATGAAATCTTTTAGTGCATAATTTTTTACCCTCATAAGTCAACAGCATCAACAACAAGGATCTAGACAAGGCCGCTGCCTTCAGCTGTATACTCTGCTTAAAGTAATCATCACTGCTAATCTTCATTCAAAAACTAACATTGCAATAATTTTAACTGGATAGAATTGCTCATGAAGAAAAAGTAAATATCAGGCATTGGAATAGCTAATTGATTGGTTCAAATTCCCCTAAAAGCAAATAATTGAGGCCAACCTTCAACAGAATAAAAAGAACAGACACTTTTTCAATGTCAGAATTGTACTCAATCTATTTTCCCACTTTATTTCCTGTTCTTCTCTTGCCTTCACAACTCATGTCTTCTGTAATTTGTCACAATTACTTCATACAATTGTTGGTGATATTAAAAATGAAAAATAGCAAAATAATAAACTCCTGGCACATCACACTCTTCCCCTGTAGAGGAGAGAATAAACGCATTTAATATCAATATAAGCTAATTTCAGACTAAATTATAGAGCAGCGCAGCACACAAATCTTTATCCACCTAAAACAAAGTCTGTCATGACAGTAAAGTGGTGAATCTGGGAATTAAATTTCTCATGGTACAACTTCAGTTCCAGCGTTGATTGCAGAAGACAGATCAGAGACAAGACAAACTTGAAAAAAACTTCTATTTAAAAAAAAAACTAAGTAAGCCACCACCCACCCCTAAAAGTGGAAAAAATAAATCTGTCCAGTTTACTGGCAAATCAAAGAAATGCCTTTTTTATCATACTTGTTATTAAAAACTTGTTTTACATGAAAGGTGGAAATCATTAGATTCTTTGGAGAACTCGCCTGTGGTACAAGAACCTGTGATAAGCACAGCAGGGCTCTTTGAGTCCCCAGAGACTCCAGGTCTCCCTACACAACAGAGGCCACACAAAACTTCTACCCAGAACTCTCAGTTCTGCTACAGATTTCCTGTGTGACTTCAGAAACCTCAAGACACAAGCTGAAGCATTTAGGCAATTTCCCAAAGCGTCTTTGGGGATCCACAAAGTCCTCACCCAGATGTTTCAGCATCTCCAGCTCCCAAACTTTATCCAAAGCCATTTACATGCAGGAGGGGTTGCTCCCAAAGAGAGCTGTGGTGACCATCTGGACCTGTGCACTCTCTTCTGTATCAGGCAAGACAGCAACCCATGGCACATGTCCCTGCTGGTAAAATCCTCCTGTCTTCTCTTAGGCTCCTCATTCCTTAGGTCAGTAAAATCCAGAGCTAAGAGTCTTGGCCATGCACAGCAGCTGTAGTGGCCAACAGGCTGCAACAGAGGGAATGCCCTTATTCTAACACACCAACAAAAGTAGTAGAAAAGAGTACTCCTTGCAAGTCAAGTCTTAACCAGATTTCACTTCAACACAGTCATCTGTCACAGCCACTTTTCCCCATTCATTCTCATAGGAAAAGCTGCTGGTGAGGACAGATTTTCCTGGAAAGCCAAGTCACAGATCTTCTGAAGTCAAGCCAATGATACAGCACTTATCTCAACTGCCTCCCTCTCTCTGGCAGTTCTTCAAAAACACAACCAGGATTCTAAAAGTTCCACTTGGACAGTTTGCTCTGCCAGCACTCTGACGACTTCCATTCAAATATTTCAGAAAAAGGGGATTGCATGTCCTCAAGTGTCCCCATCCAACCACATTCATGGGGCACAAGTCAGCACTTAAACAGCTTGAAAATGCATTCCTTGAAAACATATACCTTAGTACAAACACATATTTCTCAGGTTGCAGCTTTTAATTCAAGTTATGTGCCTACAGTGAGGTTTGTACCAAGTATTTTTCTCCCCTGTAATTCAGCCTTAATTCACATACAGAACTGTTCAGGGACATCTACTTCAGGCAAAGTCACTACACAGAAACAAAAATCTGTGGAGATTACATTTAGTTTTTGACAAAATTATCCAAAATGCAAGATTAAACATTAACCAAGAACACATCAAGCAAGATACTTTGGCATTGCCTCTTCTCAAAGGATACATCTGGATCTCAGACTAGTAGCATTACCTGAGTGCTCTTCAGAGACCTGCACTTCCTACTTTCCTCTAAATAACTCCTTGCCTTATTCAAAGCTGCTGAACCAAGGGAAAAATCTTCAGGTTCCTGCCCAGGGAGGTTTTCAATCAAGATCTACTTGAGGAAATTCACTCTGTTCTGCTACTGCAAAGCCTATCTGCTACTCTCCAAGGAATCTGTACAACAAAATCCCCATTAACTGCATATGTCAATGCTCACAGGTACTAAAATTCACTTAGCTCTCTGCTGTTAGTAGCTACAGTCTGGTTAAGCCAATCTGTAATTTTATTTTTAAATGGTACTTCAGCAGGTGCAAAGTTCTTATCAATCGTGCATTTCAGTCCCCTAAAGTCCTTATGATCACAACCCTCAGCACATATTTTTAGGAGTTAAGTTCCCCGTCTTTAAGAAGGCAAGGGAAACTAAATCCTGGGATGACACAAACCACTTCCTAGAAGAAATGTGGCATGACAACTGGTCCTGCCCTGCAATGCAGTCCATCTGTGGGCCAAGCAGGGGAATGCTTGCCAGTACCAGTAAGGGTGACACTGCCTCTTCACAGTTCAGTCAGACAGAACAACTCTTTTCCAGCCTGAGAAGCAAGGAAACTGTTGCAGTTTCAGGCCCAAAAAAAGTACAAACAGCAAATCGAGGACAGCAAAGCAGAAGGATGGGACTTCATAACCTGAAGCTGTAACTGGACAATTAACCCCAAAATGTAAATGGACCAAAATTTTAAAAAGTGTGAAAAACTTGTGACCTGGGGTCCATCTTGGGTGGAGCTATGGCCAGGCTCTCCTACTGCCCAATGTATGTCCTTTGAAGGCCTTTTAATAAATCCCTGTTTTATTCCTTTAACACTGTCCAGCCTGTGTTCCAGGGAGCCTCCTTAGACATCATCCTCCCTGCCAGCACTGCGACCATGTGTGCTGTGCACAGCACTGCTTCTGACTTCATCCAGGCTCCATGGGAGACCTGCAGCCCCCGGGACACGTCCCTGTGCAGCTTTGTCATGTCAGCAGAGCACAGACAGTGAAATGGCTGTTTGGCCAAGCCTTGCAGGATTACATGACAGCACAAGGCACACTGTGTGCCAGGCACAGCACGAGGGGGTTTAGGATATGAAGATGGCAGCTACAATAAAACACCACTCAGGGCAGAGAAAGCCAAACTTGGCAAGCCCATGTTTCTGCCACCTGACTCCGAAACTCTCTGGGCAGAAACTGTCGCATCAGCCGTGTTTGGCTGTGTCAAGGGCAAGCCGGGGGGAAGGACCATCCTTGGTGGGGAGTAACATTTAGAATGGCAAAGGAAGAGTCAGACTGAGGGCAGAGATCCCAGACAGGCTTTAGTACTCTATGCCTCTCGTTTAGGTGACCAAACTCTGCATGAGAGGACAGACTACAGCATTACTATTTCTATATGCTATGAGCACTAGGACTCTGGAGATGGGTATTTTATAGCACACACTCCTGGCCCAACTGGTAGGAGACCAGTTAAACACCGCAAGAACAGAGATGTAAAACCCTGAAAAAAAAAAAAAAGATGCTTGAAATCATGCCAGAAGGAAACATCTACAGTTTCAAGGCTTGCATTTGGGGATGGGGAAGATGCTTGTTTGCGTAGATTATCAAAATTAATTATTCCAAAAATAGTAATCCAGAAGTTTTAAACACAAGGTACTGTTGGAAAACAAAACAGGGTTTGGGAAGGACAGTTTTGTGGATCTGGGGTTTTGGAGGACTTGGTTTGTTTGACTGGTTTTGTTGATGTTCAGTTGGAGTTTTAATTTTATTTCTTAGTTGTTGTGAGGTTTTTTTTGAACATAGAACTACAAGGCTTTCTATAATATATAAACAACCTAAAACTTAGTTATAATTGATTTTTTTTAAATGATGTTATCAATAATTAGAATACTTTGTTTCCTAGATTATGTGTTAAATGATTACACTGACACTCCTAAAGGTATTTCCAATATTTAAGTAAACTATAATAAAGGCAAATTTAAAGGAATACTCAAATTTGTTCTCAATTTCCAAGCATTTACACTTAGTGGGTGGGAGTGGATAAGAGAACTGACTAGTCACAGAGATTTAAAGTGCCTTCATTGCTTAACTCTGGATTTTGCCCAGCTCAAGCAGAAGGCCCCTGCCTGCTCCAGTGTGACCCCAGGGATGCTCCTGCCAAGGCAGCAGCATCACTGGCTGCACAGAGCAGTTATTTTTACAGCTCAGCTCCAGGACAGTTGCACTGGCACAACAAACAGGCTGCAGCAGGCAAATGAGGACAAGTGGTCCAGGCAAGGAAGAAATTTCTTCACTGAGATCTGTACCAGAGCTACATTTCCTCAAGTGGCACCCACAAGCTGCAATGATATTGTCAACTTAAGGGTTTTGCTGAATTGAAAAGGACAGTCCTGTCACATCCCAGTCCTTGGACAGTCTGCCTCCCCTGCCTCATGCCAGCTCTCAACATTCACCAGGCCAGGGAGCTTAAGCAACCAAAATAAGCTAAGCCAAAAGAGAGAATTAAACCCTCACTCATTTTCAAAACCTACTCTTATGTCACACAAGCTCTTGTCTCAACACAGTAAGAGGGATGGGATCAAACATCCAAGCACACACACGGTAGAGTTATCTTCTTGATCACTCTACAGACTTACCAGCACTGCTACATCCTCATGATCTGCACTTGTCATGCTACATCCTCATGATCTGCACTTGTCATGCTTTCACTGCAGGCACAGGTGAGAGGGGAAGGTGGGGCTATTTGCTCCCCTCCATGACAGAATAGCTGTTGAAACAAATCCTTCCCTTCAAACTTGGAATATTCAACACTAAACACCAGCTCAGTCAGGTGGCAGATCCTCACAACTCCACCAATAATTATCACTAACCAGCCCTCTCCACAGTGTACTCCATGTAACTGAAGTGCTAACAGCTAAAAAATACGGGGCCCTAATTCATCTGGGCATTTAGGCATGGCCCTAAACTTACATCCATTTCTCTGAACACAGAAGATAAGACAGAATAAAAAAAGAAAAGGCTTCAAGGTTATTTGATACACAGCACAAGTCCCAAGTAAAGTATAGTCATTGTCAGATGCAGCTGACCAGCCAATGACTTAATTTTTTTCTTGTATTTACATTTTCACAATTGACTTCTTCAGGAATTATATATACCCTTCATCAGTACATAAATAAAAGGGGCATATGTAGTAAAATTTACACTGCAGTAGTTGACCCCCAACCAAAGAAAGCTTCCTACAGTAAGCTGGACAAAGTGAAACCTTGGAAACTCTCCTCTTCCCTTATAAATGTTAGTCACAGGAATTTAGGTCTATGGAAACAGACCATTATGTAATTCCCCTAATCCTGCAGTGTCTTAAAATATCTTGCTCTACTATAACATTGAGCGCAGGCACACAATGGGCATCAGATGTTTGTCCTGTGAATAAAATAGGAATAGAAAAACATTCTTTTATTATCAACTTAAATGCTTTATAATGTCTCTTCTCTTGAGACAAGTTATTTTTTTCTGCACTACAGAAAAAAAAAGCGGATTTGTGAGTTGTTTAAATTTTCTTTTTGCTTTAAAAGACAATAAACTAGAAAAGGTACACATTTTCAAAGAACTATATTCTGTACTGATACGACATACACGTCTACACAATCATGCTTGAGTAATTACAAGGTTCAGGAGAGGACTACTGAAGAAATACACAATAAGTTTTGGTCACCTTCTATTTAATTACCACAGGTTCTCCTGCAGCTTAGGAGGTATTTTGCATTTAAACAAAAAGAACATTCATGATCCTTATCAAATGTAGCCATATGGGAAGGCTGCTTGCAAATAATTATTTTTTTTCAAAGAAGCAAGCAAGCTTTGCTGAGCTTAGTTGAATATGCATCCCACCACAATTCCTTGCATTGCTCTAATACCACATTAAGGTTACATCGCACTTCTTATAAAGAATTGTTATCAAGATCATAAATACACAATATGCATATAGAAGAGCACTTCAAACAACAAAAACTACTTTATGCAAAGAGTAACTGCTGGGTTTAATTAGGAAGACAACAGTGTTGGGTGTTTTTATTCACATATTTCTCAGACTCTGTCTCTTTTCCTGTAGTCAGTGCTGGTGATTCCTGCAGCTCCAGAGAGGCTTCTTATCAGAGTAATCTTGGCAGTGGCCATGGAGCTCCTGAGTCCCAGTGGGGAGCTCAGAATACTAATGAATTCTGAACAGAGCAAGAATGGCAATGTCAGAGGAAGAGGGGAGCAGGCTGCAAGGACAGGGTCTCACTCTGAGCAGTGTTCAGGCTGCCCATGAACAAGCACAGACCTGTACACACGTTCTGGAGTGTGGCTGCACAGCTGAGCCCCCCTTCACACTGCAGTGGGTCTGACTGGGTTCTGTGACTTGGGAAACTATGAAGCTGCTTCACTGGAAAACCTCAGCACAGATGAGAGAAGCAGAAATACAGTCCTTGTTTCTATATTCATGCCCTGTACAATTAGGAATAAAGTTTAGTCTGTTGTACTTTGAACAGCAGTCTCTGTCTGGCACAAAGGTGTCACCAGGGACACCACAGGCTCTTCTGGATCATTATGGAGTCAGTATGTTCCACACACCCTCTAAGGGGTTGAATCCTCCAGCAAAGATCTATTTTTGCCTCTACAAAAGCAATCAGAAAAATATGACTATTATAATTTTCAGTATTCTTGCAGTTTTATATTTTGAAGAGTCGTTATAATGTTTATTTTCAACAAAATTCAGGAACAAAACAAAACCAGGTTCTTCAAGGTAAGGCCTGCTGCACCAGGCAAACCCAAATGCTCCACCACCCAGAGAAGACATAGCCATGCGATTTTACAAGCAGTGAATGATTCAATTAATTTTAGCTTCTGTGTTAAGATTTCATCTATTTAGAATTTATTTCTTTTGGTTTTTTTAATTAAGAGAATTGTTAGTTGTGCATGTATTGGACTATATTTTTACCAACAGGACAAAGACCTTTTATTTTTATCTACCTGTCTCAGACTGAAAATTCAAAACACATTTACCACTGTAGACTACTCAGTTAATTTCACTTCAACCACAATCCAAACAATTTTTTTTTTTTTTTTGGTGCTCAAATGTTGTGATTTAAGTTTTTATACATGTTGAAACACTTCAAAAATTAATTACTGAAATTTCTCATTAATTTATTAGGAATGCTGTCAACAACAAATCCTATGTAGCAGCAACATCAAAAACAAAATTCCAAGGCCAGTAGATGGATATCAAATTTAAGGGAGATATAATAATGACTGACAACACAAGCAGCTTTAAACAACTTCAATCATTTAAGTGGTTTCTTCAACAGATGGCAAAAGCACTTCTGAGCACAGGTTTACAAAATAATTGGTCTGGAAGCAGGCAAGTAAGACGAGAAAAGTGTACTAAATGGCACAATTATTCAGCACAGCAATTAGAAAAAGGATTTGGGGGCTTAGTGAGGGAAAGAAATCACTGAAGCTGTTGGCACAAAGGAAAGCAGTAAGACAAAAGCATTCATTAGCAGTATCAGACACCAGGCAGGTTATCCTACCAGCACACAGAACACAAGGTGCTCTCCAGCTGGCACCTACCATTCCCTGGGCTACAAGAAACAAAACAGATGTTTATGTAACTGGAGTTACTTTTTCTACTTCTTCCTTTTCTGAAATAAACAACCTTCTTGATTCCCACCCTAGAACTCACCAACACAATTTTTTGGCAAGCATGTAAGCCATGAAACTGTTTTCGTTGGGTCATACAATTATCAGGGGTACCACAAAGCAGATGCTGTTGCAAGGATGAAAAAGAGTGATCAGGGCTGAGGAGGAGGGTTAATATCACTCAACAACTTTATATAGCTTTTGCTCAATGTTGATTTCATTTTCACAGCACTTCATAACAGAAGACTTCTATTAAAAGCAGTATTTTCCATTATACAGCCCAGCACTTTCCTCTCCTGAATGTGATTTAAAGCTACTACAAAAAAATGAATGTCAGTATAGATACGCAGCATTACAAAATGACAATTTGAATTACTAATCTGAAAAACTTCTCAACCCCCAACATCAACCAGTCAGCCCAAGTGCCATGGCAGCTGGGTAATGCAGCCAAGGAAAATAAGGCAGGCAGCCAGCACTCATCTTTTCTGGCAGAGAAGAAAACCTTATGTAAATCTGTCTGACAGATAATGGCTGGGAAAGCCAAAGAAAAGCTTTTATAATAATACATAATATTTCCATATTTTCTTGGAAATGTTGATCTTATAGCTTCATTGTGACCGCAATTACCTGCTGACACAGAGCACAATTTATGAAAATTTTTCTTACAGACAAGAGATGCTTTAAATTTTATATCCTGAAGACCATAAAATTACTCGTTACATAAAATTAATTGTATGAAGAAATTTCATTTTGTAAGTACATTCCATACTTCAGCAAAAATAATTTGGATTCTTTAGCAAAGCAACATTTCAAAACATACACTTCTGGATACTTCTCCAAAGCACTTGGATTATGGGCTTCTCGCAGAACCTTTACAGCTCTTATGCATAAACTGGGTCCTGGAAGAATGTACTTGCTTGATGTATATCTGTGCAACAACTCCCATTCAAACGTTTGGAAAGCTAAATAAGGAAGACAAGCTAATGGCACCTCTTGGGGTTTCAAGGTTTGATTCCAACTGTGGCATCCTTCAGGGAGCTCTTAAAAAGTAACAGAAACCTCACAGCAGTCTGCACAAAATTTGGCACACACAGCTTGGGGAATAGAAGTCTTCAGGAAAAATACTTGGGGTTTTTTGGGGGTTTTTTTCCCACACTGTTATGAGATACCTTCAAGTAAAAGATAAATGCAATTGACAAGCAGTGTTTGTTCAGAGCAGTTTTCTTCAAAGCTGGTATAATCTGTTAGCAGCTCTTCTGAACAATGTGGTGCATAACTGCAATTTCAGCCAGGTAGTGAAGTACAGCAGTACTGTTGCACATGCAGAAGCACAGCCTGTGATCTTGTTCTTCCCTCCAACACCCCACCAAGTATTTCACCCTCATCTGGAAATGCAGTGTTTCCACAGGACAGATTCTACCACACTCCTCACTGTCAAACACCACACTGTAGTAACAAAGTCACTGCAGGAAAGCCATCCTGGCATCCCCCTGCACAGAAATTCTGCCATGCACAGAGCATAAACCCATCTCCACATGAGGAACAGCAGCAGGGAACAAGCTCAGAAGCGAGGTCTCAGAAATAATTCCACAACCCTGCAAGCCAAACTGGTTTAACAGAACCCAAACCATTATATACAAAATGGCAAAAGGTTTTTTACTGCTGTGAATTCGTGAAAAGCAGAAAGTCCATCAAAAGTCAGTTTGCAACCAGGATCCATATCTCACACTCCACGAGCCATAAATCAACTGCTGTGACTTCCCTTTTAAATGGTACCTTCAACATATATAGGAACATCTGATTTTTCAAGTAAGGAGGTATCTAGAGTCATCTCCTACTAATTTTGGAATACACATTAGAGCTAAGTACAAGAAAATAAAAGCAAAGAAACATTTTTCTTAGCTTCTTCAAAAGGGTTTGAGGGAGTAAAAAAGTCAGTCATTAAGGACACAAAAGTCAGATTTCTCTAGTTACCAAGTCAGGCAAACCTGATTCATAGACAGAAAAATCTTAGTTGGTTTCATTAATTTTCTATAGTTCAGTGTGGAAAAGAACTCACACTGTGGATAAAAATGCATGATCAGACTTCACATGAACATCACAGAGAAATGCACATGATGTGAGTGATGTTCATTTGAGATCCCAACAGGACTAACAGTAACCACCTGAATGTATCACAGATCCATGTACAGACATCATTAGTAGGTCCAATCAAAGACACAATCCTGTGGCTACCTCAAATACCCAATACACTTACACATAGCTCCTAGTTAACTATAAATAACTGTAATTTGTAAGCAATATTTTCACTAATTACCATAGCCTTACCAAAACAGCAGGAAGGAAAAAGGCAAAGATAATCAGCCAGTTGAATCTATGAAACAAGAATAAACAGTGCCCACCTTTGAGTCCCTGTTTAGCACTAGAATAGTCCTAGGATGTTCTCAAGAATTACAATAAGAAGCTGGAATTAAAAAAAAAAAAAAAAAAAAACACAAAAAAGAAAAAGAAAAAAAAACAAAAACAAAAAAAAAACCCAAAAAATCATTAAACTCACTTTTTTTAAAGGCAGTTATATAATGATGCTCTAAGTTCTACTCTCTCATGTATAATTCTTTTTAAGGAAAAAAGAAAAATACTTGCAAAACGGGAGGAAAAGAAGCTGATGCCTTTTTCCCTGGTCCTAGAATTTTGAGCCAGACATGGTTAAGAGATAAAAACATTTCTACCTTGGTATTTAATAAGGATCCTTATACCTGGTATACACATTTACAATTGTATAGACCTTGCAAAAGAGCAGATCTGAGACAGATTGCACCAGCAGAAACTTAAAGGAATGGCTTGACATCTCTCTATTCTAAAATGTCACTCCTAGATGGGGCTTAATCCTGGTTTACAAAACATCTCCTGGAGAGAACTTTGATTTCTCAAGACAGTGTAAGGCTTTCCAGCATCCAACTGTGAGGCCTTTAGAACGTTTGGTCTTCTTGCTTAGCAGAGGACCAGCACTAAGCTAAAATACCAGGCCTAAAGAACTACAGTATCTGTGCTAAGAATACTGAGAATACATAAAGGGGTTTAGAAGAAGAAAAAGAACCATCATGGCATCATTGCCGTTGATTGAAATATCATAATTTCAACTGTATTAAAACCAGCAAAGTACTGAGGCTTTCCAATCACAGAAGTGGAGTAGAATGAAGGATTTGAAGGTAATAGAAATGAAATTGCAGCATCCTCGTTCCCCTTGCACAAAGACTGACTCATTCTGAGGGACCAGTTACAGGGTCTTGTGAGAGTCCTGTGAAGCCCTACAGTCAAAGCATTGTACCAACTGTATTAGACTCAATAAAACGAAAAATCTGCAAAATGGAAGTGCTGATATATCCAGATTCCTCTATGCTATAGCATATTGCATCTTTTTCAGTGTTACTAATGCACAAAATTTCATTTTTGTTTTAAGTGGTCCAAGGTCTATGAGAAGTCACTTTGTCTCTTACCAGAGCTTCAAGTAGAAGCAAGTAAAGCTTAACCATAGACTCCTTTTATCACTTCTAGACTGCAGGAAATAACAAGAAACTGCTTAGTAGTATATCAAGGTAGAATAGAAAGTGATCCAGAGTACTGTTAGTCTATCAGCTATAGTTTGGTCCATAGGAAGGAAATTAAATATTTCTTCTTTCAATTAAACAAATAGTCTATGGTGTGGCAAAGGGGGAAGCTGCTTGCTTGGTTTCAGTTTGGTTTGAATGTAATGGATTGTTAAAGTACCTGTACTCATGGACTCTCCAGAGTCCTTTGTAGTTTTTCATACAAGCTTTCGTCTTTGACAGCCCATCCTTTCGTAAATGCCAACTCTGCAAAATGAAACTGTTCTTTTTCAATTAAAAACTTCAATAAGTATTAAATAGAAAGAAAAGTCCTTTAAATACAGAACTGAAGTTTCAAGAGACTACCTCTGCTACACAAAATTACGGTAACTAATGCTTATTGCTTATTATTTATAGTATTATTTATAACATAAGTCAACTAACATTTTTTAGCAAGTAGACTGCAGTTTAAATATTCAATAACATTGTGGTTAAGAGTGAGGCACTGAAAGAACAATGTGAAAGCTGGAACTTAAAGTATTTTTATTAAATTGCAGCCCATAACCCTAGTACACATTCTATCATTCTTTCTGTTAAGAACTATCCAAAATATCAGTTGCAGTTTTCTTCTTCCAGGCAAGAGCCTGAGCACAGTCGAAGTTCTCTTTCAATGTCACTCAAAATCAACAGCAGGAAAAAAAAAGTACTTATAAATAAAATGCAGAGGAGTTCAGCACTCAGTGCTGCAATTTCAAATTAATGTAATTTTCACCAACTCTACTATAAAATTCAGTGATCAGAAGGATGTTTTTATGTGTGCCACTGCCAAGGTACATGTGCCTGTTGCTCACTCTGCTGAAGCAGCAGTCCAATTAGAAGCTTCTGGATTTAGATGCACTGAAGCCTTTTACAAAGCTAGACAATTATTCCTCAATAATTAAGAGGTAAGAATTGATGTCTCTCTATTCCACTTCTTATCTGAAGAAACTTGCTGACGTGGTTACTCTGCATTTTGCTTCCTATCATTGATTAGCTTTTTAAGTCCAAAATTTTAAAACAAAACTGAATGAAATCTGAGGAATTTTGTCTTAGACTTTTTCTCGCCTGAACTTTTCCCATATCTTTCTTTTCTCCCAGAAAAGGAATCCTATAATTTCCAGCTCTCCCTTTAAATGCACTGGGAGATGACAGAGGAAGTCCACAGAGACTCATCCCTATCAGAACAACTTACCATGTCAGAGTGCTTTGAAACAGATGGAAAGTTATTTTCAAAACTTCATTTCCACTATTTTACAGCAAATTGTCCTGTACCACAGGACAGCTGGCAGTCCTTTATAGGAAATGTTACAAGACAAAATGTTTGACCTTCACTTATAACTTTAATTACATTATTGTATTTTGCAATTATAACTTACTGTACAGAAAAATAAGAGCCAGATCTGAGAGACAAAACTACACAGTGCTGATATCCCACAAGGATAATATTCCCTAAACTCTGGGATGCTCCTGTTTTCAACTGATTTTTGTGTATTGTCAATACTTGTGACCTTGGGGAGGGGAAAATGAAGACATTGTCAAACCTCTGTTTAACTGATCTATTTGAATATTAATGAGGAAGAAGATGCCTTGGAGGGGAAATACATCAATAATCTATGTAGGCCACAAAGCCTCTTGAAAAAAATACAGTCAGAGAACTCTACCAGCGCTGTTTGCTTCTCAGTGAGTTCCATTTAGAATTAAAAAGCTCAATGTTAAGCTCCCTAATGCCAGAACACTTTTAGGCTCCTCCTTTTAATCAGCTTCTTGAAGCAGAAATAGAGCCTTAGAAAAAATTACCACTTGTCATTGTTTTCCCCTTCCTGTGTGCTCCCTCTTCATGAGAAACCTTTGATTAATGTTTCACTGCTACTTCCACTTTGCCACCAAAAGCAATCTGTGCACCTTTTCTCTGGCAACACAACTCACAAGCAAAGGTCAAACCAGACTGAAAACTGCAATGGAGATGTGGCATCAGTTCTAATTTAGTGATACTGAATAGTGAAAATACATGGAAATAGTCAGTGCATGCCTGCATTACTCCACTGATATATGGTTGATATGGTTAAATGTATCAATCAATATATAGACCAACCATCAATATATAACCAAAGTTAAACCAACATTAAAAAGCCAAAAGGAGTTTTTCTTCAAAATTATAACATGAAAACCAACTACAAACCTAAGAAAACAATTGGTTTTCACTAATTTTCTCCATGTGAAAAACTCCTGGATTTTTGTGATTTATACTGTCAAAGCAACACAGACAATTCATTCATAATAAAAATCTTGAGAAAAGTGAGTGATTTTGCCTGGACAGTTCAAATCCCAAAAGTCAAAAGCCAGTATTGCAAAGTTGCTAAATCTGATTTTGAGTTCACATTTTACATTTGGAATATATGTTCACCACAAATAAAATGTGAACTCCTGATGGGTAAGGCTATGAAATATTCCTTCCTCCCCAAAATATAGACTTTCAAATATTTAATAGGAAAAATCAATCATATTTGAACTAAAAATAAATTTGCACACAGATTACCACTCTTCCCTGTGGATTCTCCTTCAACCTTGGATTTGCCACAATTGTCTTCAGAGAATAAATACAATTGGATGTTCTCCTGCCTCACAGAGCTAGAATATACCAAGCAGAACTCCGCATAAAAGCTGCAGGGCTTTGCTTAAGAGGTGACACCAGCTCATCTCAAGGGCATTGTACCTAGCTGTAAAAACAAGTTTAAATAATACTTTCACAGAAAAACTCAGAAACTTAGTTATAAAATGTTCAGTGTTTGTTGATAGGATTATTATAAGAATTTATATACTGTCAACATACAGAAATGAATAGAGTATTTTCATATCATTAAGTGGAAGAAGACAAATAATTCATCACACCACACAGCAAACACTGCATTCAGAAAAAAATGTTAAACAAAATGTTTAATTAGGGAATAAATTACAAATGCTTGAATTACTTGTTTAGTTTGTGACCTTTCAAGCATCACTTGTTCATTACCACACTACCCTCCAAACTGAGACTAAGCAAATACCAACTGCTCCAAAACTTTTTAAACATTACATGTATTATTAAACATTCCAGTGTTAGGGAATTGCCAAAGCTAAATGATGTTATTTGGAGAGCAGATTATAGCAATAAAAATTGCTAAAAAAAATTCAGATTTTGGGAAGAGTTAAATGCCCGAGTAGTTTAGCAAACTTGCTAAAGAAATTACTATATATTCAATCATAAGAATTCTGTGCCCTACACATTCTGTGCCCACATTCATTGCTTTCATGTTTCCATCTGTCATGATTTGTCACTGGCAAATGCCAGGCACCTACGAAAGTCATTCACTCATCCTCCCCCTGCCACAGCTGGGCAGAGGAGAGGAAAATTTAACAAAAGAGGTCATGAGTTGAGATAAGGACCAGGAAAAAAACCACCCCAAGGCCAAAAGAGGCTCAGCTTAAAGGTACAAAGTGATTTTAATACTGGCAGAGTCAGAGGATGAGAGTGAGAAGTAAAATAAGCCCTGAAAAACAGCTTTTCTTCCTCCAACCCTTCCCTCCTGACAGCACAGGGGACAGGGCATGGGGGTTTTGGTCAGTTCATCACTGAGATTTTCTTCTGCTGCTCTGGGAGAGGAGTCCTTCCCCTGCTGCACCGTGGGGTCCCTCCCACAGGAGACAGCTCTCTGTGAACTTCCCCAGCCTGGCTCCACTCTCACCAGCAGCAGCCAAACCACACCTGCTGCAAACCTGAGTCCCTCCCCAAACTGCTGTGGTGTGGGTCACTCTTCCATGGGGTGCATTCCTGCAAGGACAGGCTGCTCCAGCCTGGCAGCAGAGCCCCTCTCTCTCCACTGGGTCTGCCCTGGGTCACAGCCTCCTCCAGGCATCCACTGCTCCAGCATGGGCACCTTCCCCAGGGGCTGTGGGGGGATCTCTGCATCCCCCAGGGGCTGTGGGGGGATCTCTGCATCCCCCAGAGATCCCCAGGGGCTGTGGGGGGATCTCTGCATCCCCCAGGGGATGTGGGGGGATCTCTGCATCCCCCAGGGGATGTGGGGGGATCTCTGCATCCCCCAGGGGATGTGGGGGGATCTCTGCATCCCCCAGGGATCCCCAGGGGCTGGGAGGGGATCTCTGCATCCCCCAGGGGCTGGGAGGGGATCTCTGCATCCCCCAGGGGCTGGGAGGGGATCTCTGCATCCCCCAGGAGCTGGGAGGGATCTCTGCATCCCCCAGGGGCTGGGAGGGGATCTCTGCATCCCCCAGGGCTGGGAGGGGATTCGGCATCCCCCATGGGCTGGGAGGGATCTCTGCATCCA
>CM031869.1:12189167-12252411 GCA_018697195.1 Certhia americana
CCCAGGGGCTGCGGGGGGATCTCTGCATCCCCCAGGGATCCCCAGGGGCTGTGGGGGGATCTCTGCATCCCCCAGGGATCCCCAGGGGCTGCGGGGGGATCTCTGCTCCAGCCCCTGGAGCAGCTCCTCCCCTCCTGCACTGCCCTTGGTGTCTCTGTGTTGTTTCCCTCACAAGTTCTCACCTCTCTCTTCCCCAGCTGAAATTAGCACTGCCCCACTTTGTTTTGATTTTCTCAAATACGCCATCCCAGAGGTGTTACCAGCCTCTCTCACTGTCCCAGCCTTGGCCAGCAGTGTGTCCATCCTCAGAGCCACCAGGGACTGGCTCTGCTGGACATGGTGGAAGCTTCCAGCAGTTTCTCACAGGAGCCACCTCTGTGACACCCCACTACCAAAAACCAGCCCGTGCAAAACCAACACACCTTCTGACACTGTTCTGACGTTTCTTTGTCTTGTCACACTTTTTCAGGTTATCACCATATTTGATCAGATTCCAGAGAAAGTTGATAAAAATATGGACAGAACTTTAGGAACACCCAGCACACAATTTTACTCAAAGCAGCCTTCCTTATTTAGATTCTCAAACAACTCATTAGTGCCTCTGTTTAATTTAACCAATCCTGACATCAACAAAAGGCTCAATCCAGCTCTTAAAAAGTTACCGACCACGATATTGGTACCAATTTAAACTAAGACAAGCAGAACATAGATTGGGATCAGACTGTAGCAGAGGGCAGGCTTTAAAAAAAATACTTAAAAAAATACATGATGTCACAACTAGGCATCATGGTTATTCTGTCTTTCATTTCCTTCTCCTGATAACAAAACCTGGATGCACTTCATTTTGCACCATTTAGTATTTAGACAGCCTGGTTCCCTTTATTCTAAGCAGGTGATTGATTTGCTTCAATCAAACTGTTACTCAACAGCCACACCTGTGTTGAGATCCTCTAATATGCTCATGAATTACTCATTATTCAAACACCTTTCTTGAAGAAAAAGGTAACTGCCAGCACAGGAGGGTAAGAGCCACACTGCACAAGCCACAAAGCACAGTTCCTAAGAATTGCAAATTACCCTATAGCAGGTGAGGATCAAATAAAATTTAACAGTTTTATTTATAAAATTTGATTACAGCAGTACCATGGGTTTTACATGCAATTCCCCAGTCTTGAATCTGCTGAAAAATATTCCTTAGGCTCAAATACAAGCTTCAAATCATACAGCCATAAAATCAGGCAATATTTGTAATACAAGATAAAACCAAATTGCCTTTAAAAATCCCACAGTATTTTCCACAGAAATGAAACTGTTAGCTCTAATGTACTGGCCAAGATCCAGTCTGAGTAATTATGTTCTCTTACCTGAATTTCCCTTACAGTTTTTCAATTTCACCACCTGTCCTAAAACACCCTGAACAGTTAAGTGTGGTGCTATAAAACTGATATAAAGCTTTCTGTTTCAGCCAAGTTTCATAGAAATAAAAATCTCTCTATATATGAACATACATATATGTGTGTGTATGCATACATATATAAACGTGCATGTTTTGCTGACCTCAAAACAGTCATCTACCATTTTTCTCAGATTCCACAGACTTACTCAAAATGTATATCTGCCACCCTGCCAAAAGAAAGAGAAAAGACTTCATGTCAGATCCATCAGGCAGATTGTCTTAGAGGCAGGAAATCGTGGTATCAGTCTCAGACCTCTAAGGCCATCAGATATGATCCAGTGTCCAGCAGCCTGTTTCAGAAAAAGGAGTCTGAAATTGGGAGATGCCCAGTTTTTGCAACAAGTGGAAGACTTGAGATTGGAGAAACAACTTACAATAAAGTTGAAATCTCATTGTAGTCACATTGTATTCACTAACCTCACTGGAAGTCTGGGAAATGTTTTCCATTCAAATTGACTGTTTACAAAGCATGGATGGGGCTTGTCGGGCTGCCAGTGCAGCTGCCTTCTGTACTTGTGGTCACCAAGGTATTTGGAGGGAGTTGAGTTTCCTCCCCTCATCCCCCCAGCTCCCTGCCATTTGTACACACACCCAAACAGACATGGATTCCAACCTGCTGATCAGATAGCCCAGCTTTTTACAAATTCTTGTTACTAATCAACACAATCAGGATTTGGTCTCATTAGGCTGCTGAATTTCATCCCAGAGCTGTCTGCTGATTAATTGTGTATGCCAAACAAGGTGAGGTTTCTAAGGAAACACTAATTTCTACTAAATCAGTCTATGCAATTAAAAAATAGCCATGCTTCTGAGAATACAAACCCCTCCAGTTCATTCATTCTCAAGTACAGATTGTAATGTTTCCATATCCTGTTTTAACCTAGAACCTCTAAGGAAAAAGTGGTGTAAAGAGCTGGGTCAATTTTGCTATTACACTAGCAAAAAATTCAAATGTCATCCAAATTGCTTTTTCAAAAATACTGTCGCATCCCTCGCAGGTATCCTTATTGCCTACAGGTATTCCAGGCTTTTGAGATTGCCTTCCCTCATTAGAACACAAGTAGAGGCACAAAAGAACCAAGCCTGCATCTAAGGAATAAAATCTGGGAGGATTACTCTGGCCATACCTCGCTGGAGAGGCAGTTACTAAATTTTTAGGGAAAATCAGACCAGAAATTGGATGGTGGAGAGTTGATCAACAGGTTCAGGCCTAAAACTCAGATGCCTGTGACTAGCAACTTATTTATAGACCAAAATAAGTACTGAAGGGTACTGATCCTCCATACGAAGTTACATGTGTTACATTCACTTATTTCAGACTTCACAATTGTAAAGTCCAAGACAATAACAATGAAAAATATTTAGCATTCATAAGAACATAAGAAGTTATAATTTTCCTTCTCTTCAAGGAAATCATGACTTCATGATTCCACATATATATCATAACAATAAATAAGCTATAAAAGTTCTTACTTTTTGTAAAGTTATTATTAAACAATCTGATATTCATTACGTACACAAGCACTTCTTTTAAGCTAAACAATATCTAGTCCATGAATTTGCATATATGACACATACACATTTTGCTCCGTTAGCTTTCTAGCCATTGCCTAAAGTTTCATGAAGAACTAAATTAAACTTTCATAAAGCCCAACTTTAGATGTGCCACAAAAAAACGTAAAACTAGGCTTTTACTATCTGTGAGACAGAATTATTTGACAATAAATGGAAGTATTACAGAAAGATTAAAATAAACAACAGTGAGGAGATCAAATAATGTGGCCGGATTAGCTCCAAAGTTCATCATTGTAAAACTACTTAGAGACAGAACAGCACTACTCATTGAACTCTTTAGTCACTGATACACCTCTGACTTGCTAATCTCCTAATGACGTCAGGTTTCTGCTCCTAACAAGGTGCAGTTTTTCCAAAAAAATTGGAAGTCTTCAATCAAAACACCTGAAGTGAAGAAAACTCATCACAGTCAGCTTTAAACATCTGTGCAAAGACAATTTGTTACAAATTATTTTGCATTCAACCTCCGTAATTTGCAAACTTTGCAAACATTTGCTTATGGTAGGACCTGATGGCATCATGAAAAAGCACAAAACAAACAAGAAACTAAAAAAACAAGTCATAAGGAACAGGCTGACCTAGAACTAAATGATGAATTGGCCTCTGAAGCGTTTTAAGAGCCAAATATAATAGCACTTTTAGGTTTCATTTCCCCCACCCCTCAAGGCCTGTAATATTTCCTCATTAAGTAGTGCAGCTGAGGAACAGACTCAGCTCTCTTACTCCCAGACAGAACTATATGTGACATAAGGAATCAATATGTGCACCAGAACTACTCTCTCCAAACTACTCAGGCCAGAAAGAAATGGTCTGAGCCAATGTACTGCAATTCATACATAAATTTTCTAAATGAAGAAGCTGTAACTTCAATCCACAAAAAAAAAAAAAAAAATCACTGCAGAATACTAAGTTCATTCTAAATATCTGCAGAACTTCACTTTGCTCCTCTTATTTAAAGACAATTAATTTAAAAAAAAATTAAGCTTTAACAGCCTGTTTTGACAAGGGCAGAAAGCAGAAAGGAACAGATCACTTGTCTGCAACAACATAAAACAGTGTCCTAGTGATCTATAAAGGCCAATTATCTAAAACATGTCTCATAATACACACAAGCCACTTTCCATCTTGAGACTGCCAAATGGCTGTTCCCTATTTTGACATCCATACGGCAGGTGCTTTAGTGGATTTTTTTCCTCACTCTTTTTTTTTTAAACCTCCAGTATAGAGCAGAAATTTTATTTCAGCTGTGTTTGCATCATTAACTTTCTGGCAATCATATAAGCCTAAATTATCCAGGCAAGCAGTTTCATTTATCGAGACCTCTTGCTGGAAAAGAGCAGCAATCAAATCAGTCAGCCCAAATTATCCTTGACATTAACAAAGGGCTCTAGGATCATTCTAAGAGATTACTTTCTCCTATTACAGAGCTGATTATTTTGTAGATGCCTCTGCCACATCACAGCACAAAATGTTGTTTAAAATAAAAATGTTTATAAGAGCATGTAATTTTCATTGCCACTGTTTGTTATAGTCAATGTTTTATTAAGGCATGCTAAATATACATCATATGTAAGGGTACACGTGCACCAAGTGTATAAAAGTAGTAATGGCTACAATAGCTTGTGTTTCCTTCAGCCAAGCAGCCCTGTGGAGATGGGAAAGCAGCAGCCAGGCCCCAGGCTGGGGGTTCTCTGAGGGTGAAGCCAAGAAAGCTCCACAGATTATTGCTCTGCGTCACTGCAGGATTGAGGTCTTATCCTCTCAGAGGCCACATGAACTAGATTGAGATTTCAGCTGTTCCCAGACACTGGTGATTTCTCACTCATCTCAAGTGCCTTGTGCTCAACTTCTCTAAGATCTTTATCAGCGAAATCTAACTTAGAATGTCCCAGTTTGAAAGCTCTCTGTGCTTGCCCAAATGGGCAAGGAAGATATTGGGAGTTCTCCAGGCTTGCCACTGATCAAGTGTGAAGGAGGAGGAAAAAAAAAGAGCATCTTCACAGACTCAGTAATCAGCAAAGTTCCCTCTGAAAGTACAAGAACAGCCTCCAGTTCTTAAATTTTGTAATCTAGGGCTCAAAGGACACTGCTGTTTCTGAGGTGGTGAGGTAACAGGTTCTGTATTCACAGCTCACTGATATAGCATACAAAACCAAAACAAAATATTACCAAAAATTTTAAAAGTGCTTCACAATTATTTCCACTGTAGGAAAAAAACGCACAAAAAGCTAGAGCTGTGAAATGGATAAGGGAAAAAATTAGAAGAGAGGAAAATGTATTCAAGCTTCAAAAAGAATATTAAAAAATCCTACTGGGAGCCAAAACGTATTTAAAACTAGAAAAAATAGCTTCTACTGAAAGCAGCCCAAAAAATACAGGATGTGGGATTTTTTTCCCCCCCAGGTAAACACAATGAGCTAGAACAGCATCTTTGTGGTTAAAGAGAAAGACATTTCTGGTTCAGGGCCCAGCTATGCCACAGGCACAATACCTTATCTAAAATTATAGGCTTGTAATGCAAACACATTTTGCCCAGACACAGAAATCTGGAATAAATAAGAAATAAAATGAATAGCTTAAAATGCACCACAATTGAGTGAGAATTCCTAACTGTTGGTTTTAAGCTCAAAATTAGTAAATACGTAAGACTGCACAATGACTGGTGAAGTCACAATATTGAAGGCTGATGGTAATTTTAGACATCCCTACCCTACATTTGCTAGACAAGTTTCTGCACACCCAATGGTATGAAATCAGTTATTACATATTCTCCTCTGCAGTTGCATACTGTTCAATACATTTTCCTGCATAAAGACTCAGGCATATTGCACCAGTAGTTTTCAGATGTTGGTTGCAGTTCATTTCCCAAAATGTGCGTCCTACTTCTACACAGGCAGATGAAATTCCAGCCAAGTATAGCTCATATAGAATTAGAATTAGAGAATCACGTGTAGATTGATTTGACAGATTACACTGGTTTCTGGATCCCTCAGTACCTCTCAAACCAACCTCCGTAAATCAGTGTCTTGTAAATCTTGCCCTGTCACAGCTCACTTTCTAGTACAATATGCTCTATATCCACTCAAAGCCACCATAAGGTCACAGCAAAATCACTGATTCACTGGCACATGCATTTTACAAATAAAATGATCATCAAGCCCAGAACTGAGCTTAGGTTAAACAGCAGACCATGAGACCAGACTTAATTTACCTTATCTGGCTCAGCAGCAGCACCTTGTTCCTTTCACCCAATGAGCTGTGTTCCCACAGGGGTAAAGCCCATCAGGTATCAGAAATGGGAATCAACCTTCACCATGCTGTTCCTTTGATTTGGAAATGACACTCAGGGGAAGATAGAAGCTTTAAAGTTTTAGGTCTGGCCAGCTATGTCCAAGACACAGAGGGTATCACACATAGCAGAAAATCAGAGTTGTTCAGTGATTGTCATTATGCTGTCTGGAAAATGGTTGAAAAGCAGAAATACAAAAAAACCTCTCCCACAGATACTTCAGTAGGTTCATTTGTAAGGACACTGTAGCATTTACAGATATTGTCTTTAAATCAACAAACAGGGTAATTTATTTCAGCTCCCTTCTGAACTGAGACAGTGGGTAAAAGCTGATCTAAGTGACCCACAAATCCTCTTCTTCACCTTGAAAGCCTTTGGTCATTGTAAAAATAAGTTTATTTAGTACACATGAGTCTCTAAAGAAAATTGACAATGTATGAGAGTTTAAAAAATCCCCATCAAGACAAGAAAGCAATGCTACTAGGTCATTTTGTCTGCCTTGTAAGTTTTTTTCACTGTTATGTCCCCACAAATCCCAAACTCACTAACACTAAAAGAAAACAATATCCTGAAGAAGAGAAAAAAAGCTGGTGCCAAGACTATAATTCTTTTTATGATCTTCCATCTTGGGGGAAAGATTTAGTCAGCTAATTCTATTCTCCCTCCTCCCATCCCCCCTTACAGTTAAACTGGTGAGATTCCTTAAACACATTCCACAAAGAATCACTTGGTTCTGTAATGTCTCCAGAGGGAACACGTTGCAAATGGACATTTCTCCTGCTTGTTCCTTTCTTGCCAAGGGCATGGAATTGTGTTTTTAAAGTGAAAAATATGACTCACACCTCTAATGGAACTCAGGTATAGATATACCTGAATCTAAAAATTCTCTTATTTTTTTTACAGCAAGACTTGTAACTGGATTTCCCCAAAATTCAAATTAAAGTTGTTTTTCTGTTTTCTCTGTAGCTTAATAAACATTTAATTTTGGCACTGAGAAGTCTTTAGCTGGACAGAGGGAAGGCACCACCATTAAAGAGCAACTTTAGAAATATTCTTGCAAGATGCAGGAAATTTTTTCTAAACTCACACAGAAAGCAGAGAAAATTAATCTAAATATTAAACTCTTATATAATTTACTCTAGAAAGAAAAAATACCATTATTTGGAGAAGCTTTTTGACATTTTTAAGATGGTTTTTATTCCTACCAAACTTCAGAGAAAAGTGAGTTTTAATAGAAAATTTCAATAGAGCAATGGTTCTTAATAACAAATTTTAAATTTTATAGTCACTCCTATAAATGAATTGAAGAAAATATTTCAAAGCTATGCTATCATTCAGTTTTATATTTTAAACGAAAGAAGTTAAAAATGAAAAAGCAACAAAGCATCATCTCTTCTAAATCCTGCTGAGAGATCTGAGGAGGCTGAGTGTCTGCCTAAGAAATTTAGCAGGGACACTCAGTTCCACCCCCTGCTCAAAACATGACAACACAGATCAGAAATGACTGAAGCACAGTCAGCTCAGGGCCAGGTATGAGAGCTTTCTTCTTTAATTTCAGGTGTTTTACTGGAGGCTAATCTATGGCTCCCTCTCTCTTCTCTTCTGCCTTCAGCAGAAGCTTATCACTGACTAATAAAAGCTCACCAGCACAAGTTTCACAACTTGTATGACAAACCTGCGTGGAAAAAAACTTAGTGACAAACTTAATAAAAATGCAAATCTTCCTTTTCAGAAGAATTTTCATACAAATATTAAATATGATCATATGTACAAGACAATCTTATATAAACTGAAATTGAATGAATTAATATAGTTAAAACTTGCACTAATGTGTAATTACAGTAAAAGTAAAATAAATTATTTTAAATTACTGGAAATATTACCAGCAGTTTCCAAGTGGCACGGAAGAACATTCTGTAAACAAAGAACCTGAAAAGAATGTTTCTGAAATCATGTTTCAGAACAGATTCTCTATCTGTGAGCAAAGACTGGAAGAGAAAAAATCACCACCACATGTCTTTATTGCTGTGTTGAGTGAAAAAATAGGCTTTATATTTGATTACTCTGCTTTGTACAGTTAGTTCAGTTGAGCTTGCCTATCTCAAGTGGGTATTTTACTGCAGAGCATCTTGGTTTAATTAGTCTTAGGTCACAAAACGTGCCACTTCAAGAACCCATCTGAAGAGCATAGCAAAACAAAGTAGATGAACATAAGATTTCTTTTTAAGAAAATATGACTTTACATGTCCAAATATGCTAAAAGTTTTTGTCTTTAACTGGCAGAACATGACACAAACTTCAAGATATTATTCACTGAACAGAGTAACAACCAACTGCTCAAAATTTTAGTCAAAGCTCAAACTAAGCTTAGATGTTTCATAATTATCATCTTCTGTCAAGATAATTTACATGACACTTTTTACAGAGTGAGGCAGTTAAAGTCATTTTCTCTTGCTTGTTTCTTTTTATTAGGAGTTACTTTTAGACATATCAAAACGAAAGCAAAATTATGCTATTTCCCTCTGAGTACTTTTACTCAACAAGTAGTAGTAAAATTAGGCTGTACTATAAATCAGCTACAACTTCCTTCAGGTTTTTTAACTTTTAAAAAAGCCTAACACAGATTTTCTTTTTCTAACCAAAACCCAAAAAGCCCAGTGTCACTGTTACTCATGGAGGCACACAGACTCCAAATAAGTTTCATCAGAAGGCTGAAAAGAGGAATCTTTATTAACGAAATGGAACACCTTATATAAGGTACTTCACTAAGTAAAAAGTGATTGATGAATGGGAGCACCACCTTCCCTATTACCATTGGCTAAGTAAGAGAAAAAATATATTCTATATTATGGAAAACAAGGATGAAAAAACATCACCTGTTGTTTTGAGAAAGAATATTGTTTAGAGAATGTTTACACAATTTCTCTTGGGAAAGTGAGAAGCTTTCCCTAGGAAAGAAAGGATCCTGACAGCCTTCAGCTATGGAGTGTCAGAGACTTATAACTGTCAGACCCACATCCCAGTGGCTTAGGTTCTTGCAAAGAAACACTTAGCTACTGCTGTAAAGAACAAACTGAAAATCAAGATACGTCCTATTTTATTGGCAGGTATTGTTCCCAAATTATTCACCACACTGTTTTCATACTGACACTAGCACTCTTTCTGATCTCAGCACCAATCCAAATCCTATGTGAGAAGGAGAACCCTTCCAGCCCCTGCACACAGCAATCCTGCACTGCAGACACAGGGGTTGCATTTTTAATCGCTGAGAAAACCTAGAACAGGAACAGGTCCAGCTGCCAAGGAACAGCTGGAGAGAGCTGAACACCTGAGCAGTGCCCTGAGAGGGTTCCAAGGGCAGTGCCAGGAAAGAGGGAAAGCTGAAAACCAAGAAAGCAATAAGCCTAGTGCTCCCCTGCACTGAGAGAGGATCTTTCTGTGCTGCAGCTTCTGATTTCCAACCTCCTATTTATTTCCTGTCCTATTTACCATGCTCTGTGTTTGGCTAAATTAAAAGGATGCAAAAATGTCATGAACCCACAAGGACTTCATCGTTTACTTGTGAGTGAGTGGGGACCAACACCAAAAATACAAAAATGGAGATTTTCAGAGTTGTGAGGAAGTCATTATCAAAGCCTGAAAAAACATTAGCAGGGCAGATGAGAGAGATGGATCTTTGTGTTAATTTCATAACAGTAACAAGTCTTGAATATGTGTCAGGTGAAAGTACAGAACAGGAAAAAGCAAAGAAAGGATCAGGTCAAATGACACCCTTAATATTAAAACTGATGCATCACATTCCTACCAATTTGCAGGTACTCATTCAGGTATTATCTTCACAATGGAAAATAGGCTTTTCTTTCACGTTACCTGATTATAAGCTGCAGAAACCAGTAACTATTTTCAGAGTGATTTTTGGATGCAAATATTCCTAGGAAAGAGCAGTGGAAGACAATTTTGTTATTTGAGGGGGTTATTTGAACTTGGCTGACATTCTGGATAACCAGTCCTGTGCATATGGAAAAACGAAGATGACAAAGGCATTTTGCTTTAATTCTACACATTGTTTGAACTTGTTGTTTATTCACCACAAAATAAAACTCAGATTTCTGAAATAAAACAACTAATAATTCCTTTTTTAAAAAAGAAATATCTGAACTTCACAGAACCTCTCTGTGTTATTTCTTTTAAAGGAAATTTCCACAAAATCTAAATGATTTAAGAAACATCAACCAACAACTAAATTTGCAATGTTTTGGTTGAAAAGATTACATAACTCTATGGTACCCAGAATTCCTACACCCCTTAAACAGGACTTCAGTGAATTCTCCTAATAGAAAGACTAAACTACAGAAGTGGTAGGAAACCATTTAAAGGGATAGAGATGAAATACTTGAATTAGTAATTATTGTGACAAAAATGTGTCAGTAATTCTATGTTCCCTGTAGATGACAAAACCAAGGCTGCTATCAGGTCAACTCCGGCTCCTTGGGGTTTTTCCAATTCTCCTCTGATGTAATATATACATTGTATGATGGAGCAAAATGACTTGTTAGCTTTCTTTAAAAGGCAGGCTGATACAAAATCATCAGAAGGAACACTGTAATTTGTGTTTCAGTGTTTCCAAACCACTTTCACAATTAATATAATAATTTAAGTTCATATTTTATTTTCTAGAGTTCTTAACTTCCTCCTTGTAATCAAATTGTCATAAATTGTTTTCTTTATTTTCTCTAGTTGTAGTTATGACACAGGCTCCAATTTTGATAACAAGTTATACAAATTCACACTTGGCTCTCCTTTTGCAATTAAACATTTTGGATACTTTTAATGAGGCTAACCATGTAATTTCTGAAACAGGAAAAAAAAAATCAGGAAGTTAAATAAAAAAAGAATTCAAAGCTTACACGAGGTATTTATAAAGGCAGTTTGAAAAGTTGCAATCCCCCACCTTAGCATTGCAAGCCTTTGAACTTGCAGCCTTTCAGAGATCAGCTTCTGTGCTTATGCCTCAATTCAGCTGGGCACCAAATAAAAAGAAAATGCACTGGAGCAGATAAGAGCCCAAGCAGCTATTGAGTGAGAGTGTCCTAGAAAAGGGAAAGCCAGGAGAAAAGTCCCTTACATCTGAAAAAATCAAATACTGTATTTCTGCTTCCCTTTTATCTTTTAAGACTCCATGTGCCAAGTCCTACTTCAGATTCTTAAGATATTTAACTATTGAGAGAGCTAATAGAATAAGAGAATGCTGATTTGGAATAATAATTTCACTGATACAAAGAACCCCCTGAACCAAGCGTGTTTTCCCTTCGTGTCATGAATTCTCTAAAATTACTATTTATTATCAACATCTTCTGAAAACAGAAGATCTATTCCTGAAGATGGTCATCACCGAACTGAAACTACTGCCAAGAGCAGGTTATTTCAACAAGCTCTTGGGACACATGGCATGTCTTTAGAGAACATGGCCACCGTCTCCATCAGCCCATTATCAATGAAAGCATGACAAGTTTAAAAGATTGGGGGCAGGAGGATGCCACATGGATGGACACAAAACCGAAAATGTAAAACCATTATGCTTATTAATTTTTATTTTATTTGCAGAAGACAAACTTCTGCCCTTCCTCATTTCAAGCATGTTCTCCTTCTCACTTTGTAGTGTTTAACTTGCATAATTAATTAGCTTCAACTAGGACAAAGAACTATGCAAAATACTTGAAAGTAGGGATAAGGACAAAAAAGCTGGATACACAGTTTTCAGGACTTCAAAGCAACAATGTTTTCTTGCATACGCACAGCAGGGATTGCCTGAGGTAAGATAACTTGACTTGTGCAAGAGAGACTCATCCTGAGTATTAATAAAAGGGCTGACTTGCAAAATTTTTTTAAAAAGGGTTGATTTTTAGTCTAAAAATTAATTATGGCCAATAAGAAAAGCATGAAGACTAACATGTTGAGCTTTAAAGGTGAAAGTCCTGTAAGATAAGGCTTTTACTAAAAATTGGTAACCTGAAGAAAAACATGACTAAAGCCAGCTTTCTTTTCTGTGATCAGCATTAAATTTTTAAGCATTATCTCCATCACTTTGCACTTTATATAGGACATGTAAAACAGCACTGAAAGGTTTTAAATGTCTTTTCACTGAATCCTCAAGAAATACAGCTGATGGCAACACAAATAATGGCACAGAATAGCCTGTCATTATTTTATAATACTTTCAAGTCGGTAAAAAATGTGTTGAATAAGATACCAGCTCTTAGAAACTTGTATTGCACTGAAATTGTGGTTTCCTTCTCAAATATTCTTCACAGACATGAGACAAGAAAGACAAAACCAAAAAGCTTTCCAAGTTATACCTGAGCATTTTCTGAACAGAGGTGTAACAGCCTGTACTTAACACTCACCAGTTCTCTTAATGTTAATAAAATGTAAATTATTTACTCACCTTTCTGTAAAGCAGTGAATAAAATTATCATTAGTGTTAATGAAGCATCTTTAAAAAGCATCACCTGTCCCTATGAAGCTATAAGCTGCTATTTACCAGATGGCTTACCTCTTAGCAGGTACTAAAACAAGAGAAAGACCCTTTAGGTCTCCTAGGTATCAACTAAAGTCTAAAACATTACTACTCTAAGCAGTGATGGAAAATACAATTCTTCACAGAGGTGAACAAAAAAACCCCAAACAAACCTAGTTATTAAAAACTATTTAAAACCCCTGTAGCATACAAAATAAAGCAAGATTACCAGAAGAACTGGCTCTAAGCAAATTCAGTGTGGAAGTTAAACTAAATCCAAGCTACAAACAGAACAAGGTTATAGAAACATCTCCCATGAACAAGAAAGAAGGCCAAAGAGACCTGGAGTAAAATAGTGAATAATAAACTACCATTTTTCAGTTATATTTCTCACAAGTTGAAATTATTTGGCTATTCATTTTGGTTACATGTATACTGTAAAACTATACCACTGAGAAGTTTCCATCATTATTTTTATTATAGTTAAACTCAAACTGTCAAAAAATCTTCAATATTTCTTCCAGTGAGATAGGACAGTACATTAAAGTAAATCCAATTAGAGTACCTTGAAGCAAGTGTGAATTTTTTACTGAGTTATTTAATAATTAATCTTAAATATCCCAGCAGGGGAAAAACATTTTTTAATTCCTGACATTTTTTCCACTTTTCTGAAACTTCAGCATCATATTTTTGTGTCAAACAATAAAGCCTTCTAAACCTTTAATGCAGGCCTGCAGGCACACATTCTTGCACCCAACATAACTTCAGTACTCTGCATATTAATGGCAGTAACTGTATTTCTGTGTATTTCTACAAAAGCCCATAAAAGCCAAGACTGCCTTTTCCACCTCGTTGCAAGTTCTAGCCTGAGAAGAAGAGATAATCCTCCTTCTCCTACACAACCTCTTTTTTTCACTGAGTATTTTGTCTTGTCTTTTCCTCAGTGAGGGATCTGAGACACCAAAGAGAATTCTTCCCCTACATAAACTAACTTCAATTTCAAGTTAAACTCCAATATCAGGGTTTAATTTAATCTTTGCTTCAATCTAGGCAATACTGTCTAGTGTTTCAGCTTTTCTACAAGTTTCTCTTTCAAGTCTTGAACTGCCAACAAACAAGTGAAAAAACAGTGAAATTCCTGGAAACTTCAGCATGTAAGGCGACAAAATTGATACTGAAACAAGTTCATACTGCTAATTCAAGGTGAGCTATTGATCTGAACCATTTGATACTGAAATATATTCATATTGCAAAGCCAAGGTGAATTACTGACCTGCGCCACTTAGGCAAGGCTCAAAGAGGACTGTGCTTCAGCTGAACAACTCACTCTGTGCAGACCTGACCAGAGCACATTCACTCACAAAAACTACTCCATGCCTGGTACCTAAAGCCCATCTGGAGAGTGCAGTGAGCCCAGCTCACACTGCAGACCCAGCACAGCACCCCACTACTCCATCTTTTGTAAAATACAGCAGCTCATTCTTGTGCAATTTAGCATCAAACCAGTCCATAAAAAAATTGCTTTTCTTCATCTGCCAAGTGAAAACCACTTGTATTCCTAAAACAAAATATTCAATTTTCACAAAGGCAAATAATTTGATAACAAAAACCATCTGTATGATTTTTCTGTCCAAGCACTTAGACAGTTCTTGCACAGCTTTAACAGTGTCACAAGTATGAAGAAAGGAAAGTGGTAGATGTTTGGGTTTTTTTATACTTAAGGACAAGTCTGATAAACCTGAGGCTTTAATTCATTGGACTCCAAGAGAGCAGATAGCCAGTCCTAGAAACAGAGACTAGAGAATTTGGTTCCAAAACCACTTAAGAAGTCATCTAGAAAAAAATAAGAGCTCTCAAAGCTTTGCTGCCAGCCTTTGGAAAATGTAGCAGGGATTACCTAAAAGATGATCAAGCTGACAGGACATTTGCATATTTTAACTCTGCAGTTTGCCATCAAGATGGTTTTCCAAATAAAAGAAATTTAAAGGTTTTATGCATGAAGCCTTTAGTTCTTTCTCTCAATCTTGCAAATGCTGTTCTTGTCACAAGCTTTCAAAACCTACAAAAAAATTAATTCTGAGCTCATAACACCTATTTAGAAGGTGACACCCTCTTACTGTTCACATTTGTTACATTTTCATTGTATATGAACAAATACAGCAAAATTTCCTTATTTCTTCTCATGGCAATGTAGCAGGAAGCTGAGTCACAGTTCCATGATGTGAACTAGTTCTTTCCTCAGGAGAAGCTCTGAAACACCACTCCCCCTTTTGGTCCTGCATGCAGACAGCAGAGGTAATTACTTATTAAATAATTCTAATTAAAACCAAGCAGGTTCATCCTAGATTCCCTCAAGTTAACTCTGATTAGTAGCTTTACACAGACTGTACATCTTTGCTGAAATGATCAAAAGAGAAAATCCCTTTAAGCAGTTACAAAGTACATTCACCACTCAGAGGCATAAAAGCCACTTATATTTCACGTAAATCCTACCTCTAATGTCCAAGTTCTGCTGTGTCATTTCTTCTCTGGCTCTTGCATGTAGTACTTCAGTGCATCTGTCACTGCCAACAGGTACAAGTATAAAAAAAGAGAAAATAGAAGAAAAATACTCCCATTCTGCAATGGTCTAGTATGGGAAGGAACCTGTATGATTTGCATGCTACCAAAACCTGGTACCCGTCTTAAAGACATTCAGTTCGTCCTTTAAAAAGCTGGTTTCTCTCAAAACCAGAAAGGATGCCTTCCTCCTCAAAATTTACACAAACACATTCTAGCTACAAGCAAGCAAACAACTTCTCAACTCTAACTACTGGGCAAATACACAACACTTTGTCAAGCCTTCTTATATCAAGTAGTTGGGGGTTTTTTTAAGGTAAACGACAGCATTTCACTTACTGTTGTAAGTAAGTGACTTGTGACTTTTCTTCTTGTAAGTCACTCTTGTGACCTTTTCTATCAGATTAATCTCTCACATTTATTCCTTTCAAGCATTCTGCTACAGAAACAGATTTCTCATTGTACCTTGTAAGACATATTGCCCCCTACTCAAATGCTTTCTTTCATTTGGCAAACTGCTAGAATTCCAGGGAAAAAAAGCAAGTCAGTCACAATAAAATGCAATAGCTGGTCTAAACACGAGGCACTAAGGCACCTTATCATATTCTAAAAATAGAAGCATTTCTATTATTACACATTTTCTCCAGTGGAAATATAGTTAGTATGCCATTAGTTACAGTCCACAGAGTCAGACTGGAAATTCTGAACACTGGTGCAGACATCTGCCTCTGCCAGTGAGGCAAACCAATCTCAGTTCTACAGTGCAAGTGATCTTTCAGCAAAACCAACAAGGAAGTGATTTTTATAAAAATAGTCATTCCTATCTCAAGCAAATAGTCTAGAACAACAGAGCATTATAGAAAATAAAAAGCAACCATCCATCTATCTGATTAGATCACAAGAGCCCTTATACTTTATCAAAGGTATTTTTCTAATTCCGTTTGCAACTCTTACTTATAACTGCAGAACACATGAGCGTGCCAGACTGTGAACACAGCCTGACTGAGAAGGCAGCCAGGGCAGCTTCTTCCTTGTTCTTGGGTCATTTCTGGTCTTTCAGAAAGAACACGTCGTGTGTCATGTAAATGCAATGCACACACAAAGACTGAGTGAAAGCAAGGATGAAAAGAAAGATACACACCAAAAAGATCCGAAGGTAGAATTGTGTGTGAAAGCATTCACCTGCTCTTGTAATGCAACACAACTGAATCTGGATCAAACCCACAGAGGAGCTATTCTCACACAGGTATTCTTTTCCTCTAAATCAGTGTTTTCTGTAGGACATTACTGGAAGAGAAAGCATTCAAATGAAAATCATCAGACTGATGCATAAAATCTTTGCTAATACTCCTTAAATTTACATTTAAATAGCTAAGGAAGAAGAAGCTTCTGAGTTTTCTGTATCATCCTTCAACAATCTTTTATGGCAAAGACAGATTTAAGGAATGTGGAATAGCAAACTAGAAGTACAATCTCCTCTCAGAATAAGAGTGTCAGCAGAACTGTTACTCAGCCATACAAGTTTACACTTCCATCACTGTCACAGAGTATTTCACTTTGCAAGCAAGTACAAGGCACAATCAGTTTTAAAACAAACAGAAACAATAAAAACACTTTTTTCCCCTCAAGTTTTTACTCAAATGGCTCCATAACAGTAAGTCACTTCATACAAGTCCTTAACACCTGGCACAAAATAAATTCTAAAATACACTTGGATCACAAAAACTCTGGCACATATAACGTTGTATTTTAGTGAATGGTGAAGAGTCCCCCTTCCTAAGACTGTGATCTCTCATCACCTCATAAGAGCTGGGGTTGGTTATACAAGAAACATTACATGGAAAAAAGACCATGAGAACATTCCCCCCAAGACTAGACATGGAGTTAGCCGTGTCTGAACTGACAGGAACATACTAATTTATGCCACATACATTGATTCATTTTTCATTATTCCAAAATTTAGCTTGTAGGATGTAGACACTGGATACACTTCCTACAAACAAAGCCATATTGTAGTATAGATTTAAAAAAAAGGGAGCTTAAGACAGATGTCAAGACAAAAATAAAGTTATTCATTTCATTAGGTATGTTCTTCTAACAATATAACAAGCACTTGTCTCAATGTCAAATGTTGAAAAGACTGATCTGAATAAAATGTGAAGTTTTTAAATAGCAAAAATAAACTGTTTCACTTATGTTTCATTTGTTGAGTTGCAAAAAGCAGAAGTATTACATGACTTGTGTACATACATCTGAATGCATTTGATTTGAATACTGAAACCTAACAATGCTAAAAATCTTAAAGGTTGTGTTTAATGACTTCTTTGAAGTTCAGTGGCTGCTTTTCATGAATTGTTAATTCCATACATTGTTTAGAATACTCTCTCCATATATTAGAAAGCAGCACTGATTATGTTATAACAGTTTATATTGATTACAATGTCTACATTACAATTTTTATCATTTATGTGACAATGCATATTTTAAGTGTTTCAAGCTACTCTGTAGATTCTATAAACACTTCATACGCATCCTTTCCTTGAAATGACCAAATCAGTGTCCTGTTGTCATAGCAGCAAGTTGTTTTTTGCAGCCCAGGCCAGGGAGGTAACTGTGACAGACCAAATAGGTAAATGACCTCATCCACCCATCTGTTCCTGCCATGGGACAGAAGGGAAAAGTCTGAAGCATTTTTGTTCCACTCACACCTCCTGCATCTCAGGCTGATACTTTACATGTCTACAGACTAAAGCTTAAAAAACCAAAAAAAAACCCCCCAAAAAACCCCCCCCAAAAAAAAAAAACAAAAAAAAAAACAAAACAAAACAAAACAAACAAACAAAAAAACCCACAAAAAACCCCCTCAAACAAAGAACCATGATCTCAGCTACCTTCCTTTGCTTCCAGTCTTGGAGATCCCAATTCGTGAGAAAAAAATCCCCAAATATACAAAAAGAAAGGAGCCCACTCAGCTCCTTATTATTCAAAGCAAGTATTTTTAAGCAAGAATATACGTATTAACCTGTGAAATAGCACCATAGAGTAATTAGCAGCATCCTGCTATTGATGGTTCAACTCCAAATTAATTTAATATGACTCAGGCATTCTGGAAGGCCAGAGGAACAGTCAGACTTAAATAACATTTAATAACATTTATAAATGGTTATGCATCTATATATTTGGCCAAAGCAGTAAAAACACAAAGCCATTCAATACTTGCATAGGACTGAACTATCAGGTATACATTTGACACAGACTCTGTTCTGGCAGAAGTTCTTCCCACAGAAAACAATCTGTTATTTTGATCCCAGCCTTGCTGTATTAAGCATACCCAAGCATAAAAATAGATGGTGATTCCTGTAAATAATTTCAGCAATCATTTTCCTGGAATTGCTTCAACTAATGCCTTTGTTCAAGAACCATTACTAACACCAGACTCATTCTGAATAGAAATTTTATCTTAATACTGTGCGCAAATTAACCTATTTTGATCATTTTTCTTCATAGTCCCTTAAGTCACTAAGACTCAAAATTAATAAGGAGTTTCACTAAGAAAACCTGATGTCCCTGCAGAGTGCAACAAGAGCTTTTAAATAAGAGGGGCTCACACAGCTTTCCTAGAAGTGAGAAGAAGCGAGAGCTGTGACACATTTGCACAAAGCCTGGCTCAACACTGTGCACCTGCTCTCTTTAATGTGCCTTGCATTGGAAACATAAGTCAAAGCTGTACAACTTCATTTTCAAAACCATGATCAACTTCTTCTGATGCACAGTTATATCTTCATTTTCTGATATGAAAGAGGGTCATGAACATCCAGCTTAGCACAATGTTTCAACACAAGTTTGTTCCACGTGGGTTTTTTATCCACTTGCAACTGAACAGACAAATGTTCTTTCAGATGGCTGTTCTCTCCACACCTTTCCCCTAAAAACACATTAACTGTGAGTCAAAGATAAATGTGTGAGAAATCAAAACCAGTGTGTGGTGAATTAGACACAGGAACAATTCACTCTTGGCTTTCACCACTTCTTGCCGCCCACAAAAACAGTCATTGTCCCTCTTGCCTGAGGAAAAGCATTTATCCAATCCATCAACAAGTTTTTTCTTCGACTCCAGAATATAATCATGCCATCTTTTCCTTTAGCAATTAGAAAATGTTACCACTAGTGAGATTTTTACTACATAAAATTAATTATGCAATAATCAATAACAGTATTTTAAAAGAGGATGTAAGTTTAAAACACTTCTATAATTTCTTCAAGTTTCCCCAGTGATCATTTATCATGTGAAATAAAACCAGAGCAAATTTATTTCAATCAAGTGGAATAAAAAAAGGTATCAAGTGACTGTTAAGTTATACAATCTTCATGAACAGCACATCATGAAATAACTACCATAAGTAAAGAAGGGGAATAAAGGGACAAGTATAAAAGCTCACAATGAGTAATGGTTTGCTGTAAGAATGCACATGTTTCTTAGAGATGCAAGAGGCTAGGCTGGCAAAAAATCCACTTGAAGAAAAAAAGCTTAACGAGGACCTGCAAATAAACCAGCCAGAAGTGCCACAAGTTCAGCATCTCCAACTACTTCAATACATTCATCTTGACAGACTAATCAGCTGGATGAATAAGAAACAAAATCTTCATTGAAAATCAGCTTCATTTTTCTTGACAAAGGGACAGGAAAGAAAAAGGGAACCAAGACAAGAAAGAGAGAAGACTACACAGCGGCAAAATGGCCAACATTCAAGCCTCAACACCAGGTAAATTCTCAATGCAGAACTGGAAAAGAAATATTGGCTTCCATATAGTTTTCAGTTTGCTTTGGTTTTGTGAACAAGCTCACCTGCTCTTGTAATACTTAGTAACTATTTGTATTAAGAAACAACATCTATACTTATACTGTATAAGAGTTAACAAATTCCAATAAACCTTCTATCAACTCTTCCTTGAACTAATACAACCCAAAGAAACTCTTAACCAACACATCTTCAACATTGTCTAGCATTAAATAACAGTTGCTTAAGTCCTCCATCTCCTAAGACTATATACAGCTATTAAATTTTTCTTCCACTTGCAGAAAGGACACGCACATTTTACTAGGTAAAACTTCACTGTGATACTCAGACCTGATTTTCAGATAAAGTCTAGTTCACAGAAACCAGAAATATGTGCATGTATGTACTAAAGAAAAAAAAACCAAAACTATGTCAAGTTCTGCCTCCACTCCCGGGTTCTCCTTTCAGTGTTTGGGTTCTCCCACCTCCCTGGGGCCCATAAACACAGTAAGAAAAGTGTATTCCAAACAGCCTAGAGCCTCAATTTCAGAAAGAGAGGTGTTGGAGAGTGATTTAATTACTGTGAAGATGCTCAGTCTCATTAGGCTGACCCAGAGTACACAAGGAATTTGCACTGTCAACACAGATAAGAAACTTCATCAGCTCTCAATCAGTTAAGATTTCACCTTTGACTAAAATTTCCTTCTACTCTGTTATCGCAACCAAGCATTTTATTCTACAGGGGGTCTAAACCATTCATGCAAATTTAATTTATGGCAATTTAAACTGTGTCAGAAAGTTAATAATGTAGGAATAATGCATGTGTCTCTCACTGAGTTTAATCAGTGCCCATTAACGTGCCGGTTATTTTGCCTTCTTGTTATTCATGCATTCCAATCCAAAACCACTTTTACATTGAGTGGAAACAAACTTACCCAGCTCATCAGAGCTCAAAGTAAAAACTTAACTTGCCCAAAAGACTGATTTTATTGAAGTGATGGTATTTCTCTTAATAGAAATAAATTACAAAAGTTCCCACATAGTTGTAACAATTACAAATATTTGCAAGTGCACTTTGATTCCATCTGCCAAAAAAAAAATAAACACCAATTGTTTATTTTAGCAAACTCAGGTATGGAAATACACTGCATTGCAAAAATAAAAGTATTAGTACTACTAATTGCTAACAAAGGAGAGGAAAATCTCACTAAACATATTTTCACAGTGGGAAGGGAAACACTGCATTTCAGTGTACAATTGTATTTTCAAAGAGTTTCTTCTAACCCACGATGCCAGAAGCAGTGGATTAACCTACTTTCAGTGGGCACAAGACTAGAATCCATTGCTGAGTGCAGCTGTCAGAACCACCTGCACATCTTTGGCTTCAGTCAAGTCTCAGAAGTAAGCCAAAGGGTGATTTCAGGATGCCGCAGTGTCCGTTTTAATTTGTTTGCAAAAAACAACATGAAAACATGACCAGTATAAACTGGGAAGGTTGAAGCTGCTAACCACGTCTGCCTAGAGGCTTTAATTAGACCAAGCTGGTATAATTTGTGCTTGTCATATTTTTCCAGCATATGCAATGATGTCAGTTCGACCTTTGTTTTCACATTTGCCTAAAATGGCCTTTCCCACCTGAATTTGAGCACATTTGGGTTAGCCAGGGAGCAAGCTGCTCCTGCCAAGAGTCAAAGGCAATGCCAATTGCATGGGGAAAAATCTAAGTTTCAGAGGTAAAGGAAAAAATAAGCTAGGGACTTCCAGCTGCCAGCAAGCTACTTTCAAACAGTTCAAATGAGTACTGCAAAGTTCAGGTGCTTATCCAGACTCTGCCAGATATCACTCAGATTTAAACCTAGAACAGTAGTCAGGCTGCCATTTTCCTAAAAGTAGTCTACTCAAACTCATCATTCTTTGATTCAATGTTTCCATTATATGAGAGAAACTGCACTGGGTTTAGCTATGGACTATCCATACAGTACCGAGAACACACAAGTTTCCTTTACAGCACTTGTTTATTCATTCAAAAGACCCCCAAAGGCTACTCTGTTTCCACTGTTTTGCCCACTGACAATTCAATATAATATCCACCAGGCTGAATAGACATGTTCCATAAAACCTTCCTCAGCAGACAGGACCCATTCCTGGGAAAATGGTTTTGTTGATTCTGGGCACACACAGAAAAACATTCATTTTTGTCTTTTCTGAAACAAGAGTTCATGAAAGCAAAGTTTGGCAGGTTCACAAACGGCCTGAGTAAAAACAGAACATTCTGATAAGGAGAGCTCCAATATTCAAAGCTCAAAATTTAGACGAAAAATAAGCTGGCTTAAAGTTTCCCAGATAAAGTGAAAATGCTAGAAAAACTACCCAGGATGACAACTACGTCTATAACTACATAGAAGTATTAGAATGGTTCAAAAAGTAACATTACAAACACTTCCATTATTTGTTTTTAAAATCCCACATTACTGTAGAAATGAAGATTGTTTTAATGCCTAAGGCTCAGCTATTTAAAAATCATGCTGAACTCTCCCCCTGTTTCTTGCCTTGTATGTATGACAGGACACATCTCAAGGTGCTTACACAGAAGCTGTAAATGATTCTGCATCTATGCTACACCAGTTCTGCCATGGCAGCCCCCCAGTCAGCTGAGATGAGCTGCTGAGAAGCTGCTTTCCCTCTGTGCAGCCCTGCTCTGTGTGACAGAGCCCTGAACACAGGTTTGTGATCAGCCTTGTGCTGCAGACACTGTGCCAGCTTTAGGTACCAGCTGAGAGCTAAGAACCTGCACAACAGATGCTCCTAGTACATATCAAAGTGAGTCATCCTTTTAAAAAACTGTTTAGGAACTTCTCACTAAGAAAGTGAAGGTTTGTGTTCTCAGACAAGACAAAGAGCATTCACACAATCCAGTCTGCTAGCTCCAGTTTGTGAGCAAGCTTTCAACAGGCAACAGCACTGAAAACCCACACGTCTGTTTCTGTAAGGACAACCTGATTTTAATATTACACACCGCTACAGCTCAGCAGCCACACATCATTGTCTGTACCTCCATGGGAAAACCACAAGGGACCCATGGAGAGACTGATGCCAGCTCTGGACCCAGACACACGGGATGCACAGCCCTGCAGCCTCACAGAACCTGCCCCAGGCACTCGGGGGGCAGTGAAAGCTCCGTGCTGAGCCAAGGTCAAAGTCACTGCTCTGCCCAGCCCAGCATCCTCCTCCCAACAACCTGAGGACTTCAGTATCAGATTGCCTCTGCCACCCTGGCTCTGGAGTAGGACTGCAGATTCAGCACTGAGGAAGCCCCTAACTGGAGACCAACCCCAAATCCACATCAAGTAATTAGGGTTCTACCCCAATCCATAAAGACACCACGCTGCAGTCTTCTGCTGCTGCCATGGAGAAAGCACAACATTTAAGCCAGATCAGAAACAAGCTATTCAGATTTTGCTGATTCTTGATGATCATCCCTAACTTTTTAAAACAACAGGTTTATGGGCAATAAAGTTTAAGACATAACTTCTCCTCAGGATTCACACTTTGTGTCCCACAGGGCAATACTTCAATATTTTTAAAGCTGATTCACCTTGCTTCTGAGGCATTTGTCTTCATTTACTCTAACTGGATGGAGAAACTCTGATCTGATGCATCTTATTTTTACAGATAAATTTGAAGTGTAAACACAATTTATAATCTGAAAGATGTTAGGAGCTTTCTTATTTATAACACAAGCACAAAATCCTACCTGAGATTTGTGTTAGTATGCACACATGAAAAACCCACAACACAAGCAATTTCAATTTATTTTATAATTTAAAAAAACTGAAATTAATAATTAAAAAATAATTAATTTTGTATTTTGCTTACTTGTAACACGATTGTTAATTTAGGCACAGAAAAAATTATGTTATTAAAACTGGGTGCTGTCCTGGGTGAAATAACTCATCTATTAGCCTGGGATCAATGCAAATTAATCCACTCAGCACCATGAAAAAGGCTGCTTCTGCTCCTTATGTTGCATCAGAGAAGGAAAAGGTCTGATAAAGAATGGATGAATAGGCAGAACAAATAATTTTTCATACAACTTGCTTTTAGCAGCAGAGAGTAATTAATTTAGATAAATTACATCAAGTGTCCTGCATTTTATATGAGAATTTCATTGAAGTAATGATGCTTTCATTAAGTCCCCCTCTAACACGGATTATCTGCAGGAGGAAATTAACCTTTTCATTCCCCTTTTCTCTCCAACACCATAACATTCCTTGGCTGCCATCAACTCAGAGGCATTGGCCAAAGAAATCTCTGCTCTGACTCTGAGTCCAAGGAGAATCTGTAATGTTACTACTAATGCAGTATCACAGAGCAGGGTACTCCCACTGACATCCTGGCAAAGATGGGAATGAAGACCTTAAGTGATGCCAGAGCCACACAAGCATCACAGTCATAAGAGTTGGTTTGGATGTCACAGGTTTCCTACTCTGAACACTCTCACAAAATTAAACTCTTGCTGAATCAAGAGTTGAACTCTATTTCTGGAACAACACCCATAGAGGAGATGGATGTATGATTACAAGAGCCCATTTATTTTCTGGTTATTTCACTATGTGATTTCTGTGGACAATGACAGATCCTTTCTAGGCTAATGAAAACACAGAGCAACCAGCAGAGGCTTGCTATGCTTGCTATGGAGGTACTTCCACAGACAGGTTACAAATAAACAAAGCTTTATGAAACAGAGTGTAACACATTCAGTCACTTACTGCAAATCCAGTCAGAACAAAGTCACTCTGTACGTGTCACCCAAACCCAAGTCAGATTACATCCCAGAATGACAGAGTAGCTAGCATTCTCTCCTTATTTGAAAGGTGAAATGGTAAGTTTCCAGGTATAACATTTAGCAGAATTACTAGAATCCCAGGTTACCTGTATGTCTGAGGAATAGGGAAAGCAGGTACAGAATAATATTTTCAAGTGTGATATTTAATAAATAGTTCAACTAGTTTTCCAGAGGTCTGTCTGAGTTTGGTTTTGCCAGAGTATCCCAACATATAAACGCTGACCATTTACAGTGGCATTTTCTACCATGATTCATTGCACAAGGAAAGAGATGTCTTCCACCTTTGTTTTCCTTGCCTCCTAAAAGCAGAATTTACCTCGATTCAAAAATGTTGGAAAATAATTTCCTTTGTAATTAATTTCATTTTTTTATTCTTTTATTAGACCCTCTTCTGACAAGAAAAGGAAAGCTTGTTTCAGCAACAGTCAATCAATGAGCAGCTAAATTGCAAATGGCATTTCCACATCAAAGTGAACATGTTTCAAAATGTAAACCACCTGCTAATCTAAATTAACTTAATATAGGAGGGTAAAATGGATTGTTTTTGAATTGATTGCCTCTTCAGTTTAGGGATTTTTTTCCACCCAGTAAAGTGAGAAAAGCCACATTTTAAATAAATAAGTAAATAAATAAAAGCTACAGTGACATTAAGGAAGCTTTTAATCATTCAGAAGGATAAAGAGCTAGTCTTTCTCCCTTCATTTTAAAGGAAAAATGTATTTATTTGGCCATGAACTGATCTATCAACCTCAATCATTCCAATTACAGCTCATATTAGAGGAAATAAACATAACAACCAAAATTGGCTGTTCCACCCAGTTTTGCATCAGCTGAAAGACCAAAAGGGCACTCAGCCTTGAAGAAAGTCCTGCCTTCATAAAAGAGAAAGGCAAAACAAAAACATCAAACTGAACAATAATCCAGGTCAATCAGATGAGTTTTTTTCAGACAGAAAACAAAACTAGCTTTAACATATTTACTTATGTAAACAGCCACAAGAAATAGGGTGCCAAATGGTCAGGGTTTTCTTGCTGTAAACAAGGAGGCCCTCATTCATCAAGATGTACCACTGTTCTCATGTAGAGCAAAGGCTTCTTTTCCCAGTTAAATTTGAGGGAAAAGGGAGAGAATTACTTTCTTTCTTCAAATAACACTTCATAAACTTTACCAAATCCCACATCTTTGATGCCTCCTAGGACTTTCAGCACCATTCATCACTTCTGCATGGCAAGAATTTCAAATAAGATCAGGTCTATCAGTAGGAAGCAAGAAGTTACACCTCTAAATTTTTACCTACTTTTAACTGAACTGGTTGTCACATTTAATTTTAACGCAAGTCACTCATATTACTAATTTAGAGATTGATCACTATACTATATGAGAGTTGCAACACTTTCTCTTATCAGCTTTTTACAAATACTCTATGTGTTAAAGAACTAATTGCCACATCAAATAGTTCAAGATGGCAATAATTCTTCCAGACCATTACAAACCAGATGAGTATGAACATACTTCTCCCACTCTCCCCAATCCCAAATACAGTTCATGTAACTTTTGTTTTTTTCCTTTAAAGCTCCCTCAAAGACTCCAACTTCAAAAGCATTTATGGGAATAAAATTCTACAGTATGTCCCAAAGCTCCTCAGACAGGCTGCAACACAACTATGCACACACACAACAGAATAATACATTAAAGAAAAAGCGCCAACAAAAAAGATAAACGCCAATATATGTATCATATTAATAGAGATTCTTAGAGATCTACTTCTAGTTATGACCAGAATTTGGATAGCCAACACTATTCTCCCTGTGCTGGTTTTGAAATGTATTTCAAATCAATTTATATGTGCCTCATTGCATGAGGTGAAGGATTCCAATGACCAAGAACAACAAACAAGCCCAAGGCCAAGTGTAAGCCATTTGTGAATCCTATTCCCAGTTTGGAACAAAGCTAGTTAGGAATTCTCTAGCAAAAAAATAGATGAAACCTAAATGTCTTGTAACCTGGGGACTCATACCTTTGATTGGAGAAGGGAGGAAAAGGAAAACACAGCATCTTTCACTCCATATGTTTTCAATGAACATTGTATTTGATACTCAGAGAGAATTGCAGGAAGAGATTTTGTCTTGGAATTGTGGACATTCTATTTAAATTATGGAAGAAAGTAGAAAGAAAAAATTCCCCATCCCAAAATCCTGGAGCTTCCAAATGCTGAACCAATAATACCAAAAAACTCACAGACTGATATTTTTCAAAACATTTTTAGTTTTTCCTCTAGTCTTAATTCCATTACTACTTTTTAGTTTCTTCAAAACTGGCTACCTTCTTTGGGCCAATTTCTACTCCCTGCCTTCCCCACCTACCTCTTGTTAAACAATGAGATTAAATTTTTATTAGCATTAAACACAACTGCTTTCTGTGCTGTAATAATAATTTTTAAATCACAACAAAACCCTACTTGTATTTATGTGGTGGAAAAGCACTAATACTTGGAGTAGTACTTCTGAAAAAAAAACATTATGGCACACTCAGGAAATAAGAAGTGGAGAACTATCACCTTCCCCTTAGATCAGTCTCAAAACAGATTTTACATACTCAAAACATGTGAATTAGTCAGGGTTCAGAATTAGCCTGGTAGCCCTGATGCTGCCACAACAGTCTTCCTACTAAGAGGATGGGGGGACATGTCTTCATGTCTTCAGACATCCATATTACCTATTTATAGAGGGAACACAATTCATCTTTGCAGGTTACCCTGAAACACTTCCAGAGGTCAGCTGTCAGAGATGGAAACTTCCTCAGAGCACCAAACTGACAACAAAAAACTATACACCAATTTCTTACACAGATCATTTGCAGTACAACTTGTCCCTGGTGCCTTATCAACAATGCTGTCAGAGAGAAATTAAGAAGATTTTTTAAATAATTTAAGCTATTGCTTTATCTGTCATCACATTCAAAGAATAGAGAAATTGAGAAAAGTTGATACTAAATATTGAAGACTGAGTGAAGTATCAGTTAATACTTCTGCTGTCTCCTCCAGAGACTGCCAGTGATTGACCAGACTGATCCTATGCTGATCCAAGAGAAGAGTTGACACGCTTCCTCCTTTATCCATAAGCAATTAATTACTGGAGCCTGAAATCATTATACTTAGCCTCTCTTAATTTAGATCAAAAATAAAACCTTAACTTGGGCATGTCAAATTCCTTCAGTTATCTGTATCTTTCTTCAGGGAAAGAAAAAAAAAAAAGTTGTCCAACACTTCCAAGGCAAGAGTTACTTCACTCATCATTAGTGTTCAGTTTGCACAGTCAATCAATGTCTCATCACCCAGTAACACCTTCCCCCTGGGAAGCAGCACACATACCAGGTGTGTCCTGTGCTCAGAAATAGTTTGAGCACCACAGGCTCTGTAGATCACTATGCTGCAGGTCTGTTCCAGGAACAAACACTGAACATTAACATTAACACAAGTTGGATTATTGGAAACCCTATTTTAATTTTATGTGGCACTTATTTTGAACTTATATAGAAACAGTAGACAAAGGATGAAAAACTCATTAAATCTCAACTACCATTCCCCTACCACCTGCATGAAGTCACTTGTTGGCCTTCAATAATCTTCCCATCATCAACATATTCCCAAAGCCAATCATAAGGCCCATTATAGGCCAATCACCCTTTTATTCTTTCTCTAGAGAGAACGGATCCTTGATCAAATACCAGGCTGTAACCTTTCAAAAGGTGAGACTGAATTCATAAAGCAGGAAATTTTAAAAAACAGGTTTTTAAAGAAACTAGGCACCAGCGTAACTCCATTTAGTTACTCCACACAGAATTTCCTCTCTGAGCTGCCACAGAAATTCATACAACAAAACTCAAAGCTAAAATTTTCTAAGTTGCTGACTGCTGACAAACTTCTCCTTGCCTGCTTTTAGACAAATGAAAAATCACACACATTCAAGTCTTCTGTTACTCAGGCCTAAACCAGATGCTGCCCTAGTGATTTAGAATGGATTCTCCCTTCTGCAAGCACAGAACCAAGGATAGGCTTGGGTTTGGGACTATTTTAGAATAAATTCCCTGAGTTGCCATGTCTGGACACGTGTGCCAAAACATTCAACCAGCACCTGCAGCATCTCCTTTCTTCTACCAAGGACCTCTAGGGAAGAGTCCAGCTCTCTGCTAAATCATGTCAAATCATTTTGGCATTTATGAAGACCTGATATCTTTAAAGAAAGCTCATTAAGGAAACACTAAACAGTATTTCCTAAACTTTATCAAGGTCTTTAATAAGGAAGGTGGAAAAAAAAAAAGGAAGAAGAATCTTGAGCTTTCATCAAACTTAATAGAAAATGAATAGACCTAAAGTTGAGTCCAATCATCTTCATCTACATTGTTTTGGACATGAAGAAGGTGTTGATAATTTTCAGCAATTAGCAGTGCTTTCCACTCTCCACATCTCTTGCCAGTGCTTCCCAAAAGACACCAGATTTCACACCTTATTTCCACCAAACCACTCCACTTCAGGTGAGATGTTTCATGACTTCTTTTTGTTGGCTGTCTGTAGTATGACACATCATGCAAGAGAGATAACCCTCAAGCCATCCAGTTAAGATATATGTTTTTTTTTCTCTCACCTGACAAACAGCAACAAACTAAACCTACTAATCTGCTAATAAAGTTATTTTTGACAATTTCTAAACAAAACAGGAATAAGATTTAATCTACAAGGAGTCTGCACATCAGAGAATCAATAAAGGTTGAAAACATCTCCAAGATCAAGTCCAAACCACAAAAGTGGCAGCCTGCCTTCACAATAAACACAGACAACTGACCAAAGGTGGAACTGTAACACCCCACAGCAGAGCACCAGAGGGAGGGCATTGCTACGGTCAAGGAACTTCAGATGGCAAAATTTCTTTAAACAAGTTCTCCAAATAGCCCCAAGGGGCCAATCTCTGAAATACCATTGAGAAAGAAAAAAAAGCATCCACAATTACATAAAAATGAAAAAGAAATGGATTTTGTTAACCTCAGCACATACTTCCAAATGAACTTAGAACTTGAGCCCAGAAGCTGCCTAGAGTCACAAGAACACAAAAGGTAGAAGTTCTTTAAGTCCTAAAAAAAAGCCTTGCTGCAAGCCTAACCTCCTTTTCTTCAGTCTCCTTTTTTTTTTTTTTCCCCTTTCCTTTAGTAACTGAGACATGAGCTGAACTACAATTCAAACTTAAAAATACTTAAGGCAAGAAAATTATGGAGCTTGCAAGTTAAGCTGCATTCAGATGGTTATTCTTGACTTAAAAGTCTTATTTGTAGAATTGGCCAGAACTTAGGGAGGGGAAGCAGAATAAGAAGGTACAATCATCATATACAGTTTCCTAGAGCCATCCAAGAAAGGGGTGATGATATAGGAGCACTAAACACAGATTGAAAAATATCACACCTGAGGTTTTCTTTGCTGTGCAAAACTGGAATCGACATCTGCAACAAAGACTCACACAAAGTTTCTTATTTGCTTTTAACATGTGAACAGCTATGCAACCTGAACCCATAGCTATACAGAAGAACTGCAGCAGGTAATGTGATTTACAGAATTCTGCAGGAGCTGCTTGAACAAAACAGAAGGATTTTGCACTGCAAAGGTCGTTGAAAAACTAATAAATGTGTATTAACTGCCAGAAAACAATCAGCAATTTCACAAGGCAGAAATAATAACACAATGAAGATAAGTCAACAGGTTCACAAGAAAAAACCAAGTAATCTCACAAGATGGTTATATCACTTCCATCAAACAGACCAAGCCCAAGAGCAACCACACATCCCACAACCACACAGAAAATAGACTGCTAGAATTCAGGGAAAACAGAGCTACAACTTGACAGTCTAAGTCTAGTTGAAGCACTTACAAACTATCAAAAAAACAAAGGCAAATTTTTCCAAAAGTTCAGCTGTAGGAATATCATCTGTAGAGATAACTCATGAAGCAAATCACTTTAGTAAACTGTTTATTTCCTACCAGCTGCAGCTGAAAGAAATTTCTACATCTAAGACAGAGCAGTCTTTGAAGATGAAAATCAGAATAGGTCAGAGAAAGTTAAATATATCTACTTAAAAAAAATCCATTATAAGTTCTTTTCTTTACAGCATCTCTGAAAAATCAGACAGGCGTTTTTATTAAAATCACCATTTTCCCAATAATTATTAAAAAACCCCTGTACTCTCATTTTATATTTGTGACCTAAAGTACCCAGACATTTAGGAAGTATTTTATAAGAATTAATGGATTGTATAAACGAGCCATAATGGTTCTCATTAACTGGTCATTACAGCCACATTCCATCACTTACCAGATTACATGGCTTTTTTTTTTCTCCCTACTAAAAGGGCAGATACACCTTCCAGAGAACTGCCATGCTCAAGTGTTATCACAAAGAAACAGAAAACACTTTAAAACCTACACATCCATTTACAAAGAAAGCACTGATATATAACTCCTTTAAATTATGATTTAAGCACACATTTGGTACAAATTTACCAAGTAACATTAAGTGGGAAAAAAAATAGATGCCTCCATCATATTTTTTCATTGCAGCTTAAGCTATAAAGGTGCTTCAAACAGAAGCAAGGAGAGTTTTGGGTACCCCCTCTTCCAGCTCCAAGGAGCTTCCATGCTCCTTGGCAGGCACACTGACCACAGCTGCAGCTGCCAGTTCTATTCTCTGACCTCTCACAAAACAGCTCAAAGCCCAGCTGCCCTTTTAATCCTGAGCCTTCTATTCCCACAAAAGGACTCATGTTTCCAATGCTGAGAAGAGTTAAAATCTGTTGTAGCACACCACTTGTTATGGGTAGAAACAAGCCAAGACACAGACTCTCATTTAACAACATGAAAAGGATCCTGGTTTATTCCTCTTTCCAGCTTGGCCATCCTGACTCTGACTGCAGCAAGCTCCTGCTGTAGGGTCCAGCTGCAGACTCTGACTGCTGGGTATTTCCTGCTGCACTCTGACTGCAAGGATTAGTTTGCAGTTTCTGACCACAGGCTCTTACCTAGCTCCACTCTGACTGCAGGCTCCAACAGCAGCTCCAACTCCATCACAGCCAGACTCACCTCAGAGCTGATCTTGTACAGCAGCAACTCTCTCCCTTGCTTTGTTCTTCTTTGTGTCTCTCGGGATCCTTCCTTCTCCCTCAGGGCTCCTCTGCCTCCTCCAGCTCCTCTTCCTCAAAAGGCTCCCCTGTCCAGCCAGCCCACCCCTTGATCACACTTTATCACTCACAGCTGAGACCCATTAAGGGCAGGGCTGTTCCTCTTCTTTGCTAATTAGTACAGCTGTGCCTTATCAGGGCTGAGGTCACCTGTGATGCCTTCTTCCACACCACAATGATCAACTCCTCTCTATGAGAGGATGAGTAGAGCAAAAAGGGTACTGCTTTCTGTCACTCACAGCTCTGGATTTATTTAAAACCTGAAGGGCTGAGTGCAGATCCTGGTCTCCCCAGACCAGTAAGGTTTGCTTGGTTTCTCTGTGGACCTCAACTCCTTTTTCTTCAGTGTTGGCAGTTTCATTTACAGGTGACTGGCAATGAACAAAAATCAGAAAGATTTTTCAGATTGCATCTGAAAGCAGCAATCTGCACTACAGCAAAACCATGTCTGCCTTCCACTGACTACTGCTACACCAGCATTCAGACACAGGAAACAACCCTTCAGTCCACAAACACAGAAATCTCTCTTTTGTAAGAGAAGAAAAAAAAAAAAAAAAAACCCCAAAAAAATTTAAAAAAATAAAAAAAAAATAGCATCTCTCCAACAAGGCAAAGCTCTGTGAATTACAGATGTTAACTAGTTTCATATAGGTCTCAGACCTGAAATTTTAATTTCCAGTTCACAGACAATTTGCTTAGTTCATTGTCCTTCATTAGATCTAGACTATAATTTTCCTTTAGCTCAGATTTAGTGTAATTCTTTGCATGACTGTGGGAGAAGTATAAAATGCTATTTCAACGCTGGGCAGGGATGCATTTGGACTACAAACACAGAGGGACACAGTAGTTTCCCAGTCTAAAAGGTATAACAGTATTTCCTTCTCAAAGATCTGTGTAAAGAGTGTTCCATTTGTGTTTTCTAGAGACAGTGCAGCTCCAGAATTATAGAGGTAGTACTAATCCACACACTAAAAGGTATATTTTTCTCTGTGTTTATTCAGTAACACAGAATTCTGTGCAGGGCAGAATTCTGTTTTCATCATTCAAAGACATGAACTGGGAAAATCAAGTAAAGAAATCGTCCATATGTTCTGGTAGAAGCATTCCTATAAGGAGTATCTTTAAAAGAGACAGAAACATTTCATAAGAAAGAAAATAAACTATTTAGTAAAGAACAGCTATTAAGAAGAACTCAGTTAAGAACTGTTTCAGCTTTAAGTTGCACAGCATAGAACAAACTGCCTGATGTAGCACACAAAATAAAGCCTGACCACTTCTCAATCATTTCTTTTGCTCATTTCCTATGAAGGGAAAAACAATCTATATGGAGTGATTGAAAAGATCTAGAAAACAAGTTTCTTAAACAGGTTCATTTGAACTTGCCTGTTGAGCCTTCCTCTAGAACATAGTTTATGCTAGAAGCAGATTTCTGTTGTGGAAGAAGAACAAGATTAAGAATGTCAAGCTTCACTAACACTTTAATGAAAAATTACCTACTCAGGCTTGTTAGATCTTTTTCCCTTCAATTGAGCTGTGCATTGGGATAATTCATTGCATAGCTTCCAAAAAAGCTTTTAGTCAGCAGCACTTCTGTCTGCCTTAGGGTAAGAAAAGCCTCCTGCCTCCATCTCCCATGAAGCTTTAAAAGCAGGTCTGATTTCTCTTCATGTGGAGAGCTGCCATTTAACTTTCACTAAAGGCCAGACTAGGGTTAGATCTGAATCAGTGTATAGTCAAGGAAAAAAAAAAAGAAAAACAACACAGGAATGAATGATGTCAGCCTGAGGGAAATGTTAAACAATAAAAATACTGCATCATGCAGCTTTCTTTTCTTCTTCCCAGTGCACCAGCCTCTCTGGAGTTCACTACATTGCAGATCTTTGTTATTGCATCACTTTCCATACCCTCATTCAAGAGATTATCTGTAGGTTTAGAAGAAGTGACCACAGGTTATCACTTGTGTTGCTCTGATGCATTAGAGCAAAGCCTAGGTGTATTATCATAATAGCCCATTCAACAAAGGCACTCCACTCTCCCTTCTTAAGAGAGGTGGCATTTGTGTGACTTGGAAACAGCTCCAGGATCCAATCACTGAAAGCTAATCACTAGTGAGAAAGACCAAAGCTGGCCTAGACCAGTTCAGCCAGCCCACCTTAGGGCCAGATGCACAGCAGGGAAAGTGGACCTGTAACCACAAAAAATTACAATTGGCTTAAATCACTGCAGGTTCGTACTGTCAGATTCCCTTTGCACTCCTAGATCAACCAAAGATTAGGGTGCAAGCACCCAGATGATTTCATTCAGGTCATTTCATTCCAGAATTGCATCCCCATTTTATCCCAAAATGAAGTCAGGCCCATGCTTACACACTTCAGGGTTTGAAATTCTTTAAGTGATATACTGATATAAGAGCAAGGATTATGATATTTTGCTGCATGATTTACATCCAGAAAGGACTGCTATCCCTTATTCTGAGCTCTGAATTCACTCACTTTTCTGCAGCCACATAAATTGATTCCCTGTACTGAACTGAATAGAGTTACTGCTCTGCAGTTCCAAGTCACAGGTTTTCTCTCCCAAATTTCCCTGGTGTATTGACTGTTCTGCTGAAATATGCAACATCAACTAAATACTTATTTTGCAGAGCTGTGTCTAAGAGAAATTTTGGGGGTCTCCTCATCCCCCAAAAGAGACTGGGAAAAAAAAAGGCTATCCATGGGTATGAAGTTTTAGGGTCAGGGAATTCTTAGATCAAATCATAGCTGCTAAAATTTTAATCCTAGTGTAACCCTGAGATATATATATAGAGAGAGAGATAGAGAGGGAGAGATAGATAAGGAATCATTTATATAATTTCAGTAGTACATGAAACCCAGCAAAGTCTATTTTATTGTAAAAAACATAGGCAGGAAACTACTTGCAAATACAGTGTTAAAATGTCAGGTTAGTCCTGTTTCTCTTAAAACTGGTCACTGAAAGTTTTTTCTTTTTCTCATCTTCATACATGAAATGATTACATTTTCCAAAGTGTATTCTAAATTTCAGACCTTCACTCTTCTAGGTCCTGCTGATAAAGGTTGAAAGATAAATGAATGGGACACATTCTTCTCAGCCATCCTTCCATGGACCAATTTCTATTTGACAGAAGTTAAAGGAAGTTGTGAACTTAGCGAATATCGGGGTCATTCTGCACAAGAGAAAACGAGGTGAAGACTCCTTTAGTGATCCCACTCGAGCCCAGAAAAGCTCCAGGAGGGAGGTTTGGGTGCTGAGGCAGGGGCAGGGAGAGCATCCCTGCAGCAGCTTTGCTTCCCCACGCTCAGCCAGCAGCGCTGCCCCGGCTGCCGCCTCCCCTCCTCAGCTAATTGCTGCACTAAATCCTGGGGATTAAGGAGTTCTGAGGAAATATTGAGGGATGCAAGACTTAAAAGCTGAAGAAAAGAAGTGGAAAAAAAAAAAAAAATCTCTTTTCATCTGCTGCCATCCCCTCTCTCTTGCCCTTAACCCACGGGCTCCCAGCTGCAGTTGGGAAGGGCCGGGAATTGCTTTTCCCAGACAGCACAAGATTGCCACCTGCAGGGCTCGGGAGCCAGCACGATGGCACCGGGCAGCTCGGAGCTAAAGAAAAATAAGCACGAAACAGCTTGTATTTTCCATGAAAATTCACTCCATTTTCTCTTCTCTTCCTTCACAATACTCCGACTCAGAACATTAATCTACTGTTCTCAAGTGGGGGAAAAGTTAAGGGCTCTGTGCTGTGGCACAGAGAGATTAAATAGACATGATAAAATTCTTCTACATATTCATGCCCCAGTTCTTATCATTTTCTTATAGCTCCTGCAGATTGTGATATGCTCTTACCTTTTAATTTTTTTAATATAGTTTAACTTTCCCTGTTTGGTAATAAAGCAGAAGCTGAGTACATATCCGCCAGGACTCTTATATGTGGCAGACAAGATAATAAAATTGACTTGGTCCACACTGACTTTCAGGAGGAAAAGAGGATTTTATTACTAGTTATATCTTGGCCTGACATTGAAATGATTTTTACAAAAACGATCAGCATGCCTGCTTCTGCAGACAAAAGCCTATATACCAGTGCATCCACAGGGAATACCAATTCCACCTAAGCAGGAAGGGGTAGAGATTTGCTTCATATATGTTCTGTACACTTTGAGTGGTCATAAGTTTGGAAAAATCCTTTTATCATTATACATTTAAGACACTGTAGCAAAAATTGACAAAGTGTGATATGTGACTCAGTAGGAGGCAAGCAGGAATCAAAATGGTCAATTCTACACACCTCATACAGAAGGAATAGTTAAATGCTGAACACTTTTCTGCTTCAGAGACCAAGCAAGCTGGAAGAAAAGCCCTTCACAGCAGCAAATCTAATCCTTAAGACAAGAGCTACATTAAGTCATGGCTTGGAGCATATATTGAAGCTCAAGAAAAACAAATGCTACAGGGATACCAATACCCTCTACAAACCAAGCACCACAAATGTAAGATTTCAAAACTAAACTAACTACATTTAACAGGATCCAACCCTGTAAGGGTAGGCAAGTACACTGCTAATGCACCAAGCAATTTCAAACTCAGCCTAAAGCAAAACTCAACCAACAGCTGGTGCTTCTGGATTTACAACAGCACAGTGACTTTCTGGAGAACTGTGTTTTCTGTATTTCTATCCTTTATGAAGAGAAGTCAATCAACCCACAAAGCTTACTTCTAGCTACCTCATTAAAAATCCAGAAGCCTGGCAAGTAAATGAAAGCATCTTCATAAGGAACTATGCACTGTCCATAGAAGGCACATCTGAAGTCAAGAAATAAGGGACAAAGACATCTAACTGATTTTATTTTCTATTTCCCTTTTCACTGCTTTTTCAACTTCTAACCAGCCATTAGAGATTTCAGTAGTTTATCTGGAACACTGAAATCATCCTGTTGGTTTGGTCAGCAATAAATCAAGTTTCAGAAACCAGTACATGTGTAACATAGTCAACAGGATGATAACATGATTTTAAGAAAACCAAGCAAATCAAGTGTACTTCAGTATAACACTTTAATTAGTTTAGATTAAGCCACTTCGAGAAGGGATAGAGAGATGCAATTCTAAGTTTGGAGAGGGGGGCAAAATGGGCCTGGTTTCATTTGCTGAATTTAGGACTGGGGCATTGTTTTCTGGATATGCTGGCCTGCCTGTTAGTGGCTTGTGAGAAAGTGGTGAAAAGCTCAGTGAGTCCCATCCTACATTTACTTATTCTGATCGCTTGCTCATTTTCAAGCAGAGAAATAAACACTACCATGGACATGAACAAGACAGACCTTCCTCAACACTCAAAGCTTCAGGTGAAATAAGTGGTGACACTGAGTCCTTTTCAGTCTTTAAGGTTTTATCTAGGAATAAAAGCAGGTAAGATTTCTCTTAGAAAGCAGTGGGGAAAGGACCTCCACCAGCAGCTTTTCTTAAAGCAAAAAAACATGAACTGAGCAGTGTCAGTGTCAAGAGAAATGGGCAATGTGAAACCAGGTTGGCAAGAAGTCACCTGAAGTGAGCTCTGTGTTAGTATAAATAATTGTTGTTTATTGTGTCTGAATGAAGACTTATTTCTGTCCTTCCCCAGCCACCATCTACAGTCTGAAGCAGAAAAGATGAACACTAATCAAAGGCACCAAGCAGAAATAAGGTGAAAAGAGAAGCATCGAGTGATTGCTCCTAGGAATAGCAACCAGATTCAGAACAAATTAATAGGAGACAAGCCTGATCAGAGCCAGGCACACAAATAATGGAATGAAGTCACAGAAAACCCATCCCACAGACACAACAGCAGATGGACAAAACAAAGTGACAGCACAGAGCCCTGAAACTAAAAAAGTCATGTTACTTTGTTTGAACTCTCAAAATAAAAAAATACTACTTTTTTATGCTTTTTCAAAATATCATTTTCTGAGGGACTGAGAAAATGATAAGAGGGAAGAATGTGGGGATTTTTTTACTAAAAAAGAAAAAAAAATGGAGACCTGAACTGCAATCCCTGTGCCTTTATCAACTTCCTCCTTCTTCTAAATGCTGAGGGTAGCAAGTAATAGCAAGTAATCTATGAGAGGAGAAGCAATCTTTACTACTTTTTCTCTAGGAAAGAGGGCAAAGTAAACAAGAGTTCTTAAACAGATTGGATTGAAATACCTCTGCTCATTCCCAACTATTACCTGGGACCAGGTTTCCCTGCAATCATCATGAAAAAGATGATTCTAAGCTCAAATGGAGCACATGGCCCAGATTGCTTGTGAATATCTGAGAGACAAGCTCAGCACCTGGGGCTTCCAGCACAGCCTCCCCTAGCAGCAATCATGCAGTCCTCCTTCACCCCTAAAGGAGAGCTAACAGCTCCAGTCAACCAGAATAATATGTGATTCATATTTAACCATTGCAGCAACTTCAACAATTCTTTAATTTCCTGGTGTTTTTCAGAAAAACGCATCAAAATATCCACAAATAATAGAAGCACTTAGAGACAGACTGGGTAATAGTTAATACTTTGGCAAAAGCATGACCTTCCTTTCACCCTAGATAATTCCCAAGTATTTTTGGTAAAACTGTCTTACATAATAATGCATAAGGAATAAACGAATTTCTTCTACTTTTCTCCTTTTACCAGGAAGGAAGCAAAAAAAATCTCACACACACAGAGCTCTATTTCTAGTTTTCTTTTAGAATATCAGGGACCTTTGCTCTTTTCTCAAAAGCCATAGCTGGAAATAATGAGGAGGGATCAAGGGCCACAGCAGTTAGTTACAGCTGGTAAAGCAGTCCCATGAATGTCAAATCTGTGCAAGTCCTGTGTTCCTTACACACAAAGGGTGCACACCAGACTTATGAACTTCGCAGTCCCAAGAGGAGATCTCACCTGCCTCTGCTTGACAATTGCTTTCATTTTATTCAGCACTGGCTTGCTAGGCTTATCAGTTCCTATTACTAACTTCTACCAACTATATCTCAGACTGCAGAAAACAGGAAAAAAAAAACCAAAAACCAACCAAACAAACAAAGCAAGAAATCAAATGTTTCTCACTTACAGGTAGCCAGTTGCCTTTTCTCCATGTCCAAGGCTTCTGACCACCATTTTTCATCAAACATATTGACAGTTCTTCTCAGCTGAGCTTAATAGTATTTCCATCAAAAAACTTCACACCTGCATCCTAATAAATCCCAGAAGAGAAACTAAGGAATTACTATATCCCATCATAAAACCATCTCTGGAAATGTTGTGAGAGTCTGATGTGCTCCTTGTACTGAGGCACCCAACACTGCACACAGTACTCAGGATGGGGTCACATCACTGCAGTGTAGAGTGGGACAATCTACATATTATAATTGTAGCACATCATGTCTGCTTCCAGAAAACACATACTGTCTCAGGACACATCAGTTTTCTCAGAATAAAAGAAAATTGTAATATGCAAAATTCAGATGAAAACCCATATTATTAAGGATGCTTAAAGCAACATTTTCTACACAACCTGCATAATTGGGAACAAGGCCCAAAAGGCACAGATGCCTTCCTAAAATTATATTCAACCAAAACTTTTGCTTATAATGTCACGTTTGATCATAATTAGTACTTTCTTGCACTGCAGGCTGAGAAATCCAAATTACACTAACTAGCTATGAGTCAAACTGACCTCAGCTACATGGATAGAGCTGCCAAGTAACCCTGACCACACATGCAAGTAATTCCCACCTATCAGAGACCAAAGTCTACTGTTTTCCAAAAGGGGAAATGGTCAGCAATAAATCCTTCATCCTACAACAGAGCACAGGTGATACACATCACAACACCAGCTGCCTTACTGCAGTGTATTTTCTTGTAACCATTCTACCTGTTGTCCTAGATTTTATTAGTCTAAATACCATGACAACCTTGTAGTCTTGTACTGACAAAAATCCTTTCCACCACATCAGCATTTTACATAATGTATTTTTAATTCAGAGTATAATATCAAATCATTTGGGAAAACCATGCTCAGCTTTAATCTTTTCTGTGAATAATTAGCAACTTGACAACAAAGGACACTTGGCTCTCTCTGGATTGACATGTATTCCAGCATGAAGACATCTGCGTTTTCACCAAGGGCCTTGGTAATACTCTGTTCACTGAATTTCTGTTTTTTCAAACTGGAAAGGAATGTGAAATTTCAAGGAAGAATCCAGGCCCGGTATAAACCATGCTAATTTCCCACTAAATCATATTTGTTTGGCTTCCTGACATCCAACTGTAATACTACTCCTGAGAGGGGAACAGGGCCAGAAATAACTACCAGGTGTCAAAGTTTATAGAAAACATTCTGTTAACAGGGGTTGGTCTTAGGACAGCATGCAGACAACTGTACTTACATGAAAGGCAGCTACTCTTCCCAGATATCACCAGGGCACAGCTTGGAACAGGTTTTAGTGCATGCTGAATACTTTCGGCATATCTGATGGCATCTCTAGAGACTGCACCACTGGCAGGAATTTAAAAGCTCCCAATTGCTGCTCCTTACGTGAAGTTGGGATTGAAAAAGATGTCTGTGACTCTTGATGTGGATGCCTTTTACCTCTTTCTAATTTAAAGCAATGAGATGTTATTTTTCTTCCTTGTCTAGAAAAAAGGGAAAGACCCATCTTCTAGTCTTGTCCAAGAAAAATCATATGAACCGCAGTTACCATATAAACCACATACTAAACATAACAATCTCTCAATCCAAACTTCTGCCAAGTGCTTGTGGACTTGTGGTCCCAGAAGGACTCAGAAGGACAAAGTGAAGTCTCTGAAGACTCATCAAACAGTTCTGAGTTTAACACCTCTCACCTTTAATACATTTTATCATAGTATTCTTTGAGAAATCCAAATTCCTACTTTGCAGGTAGGTACCATCCTGCAGAAGATATTCTTGTCCTGAAAAGAGACTAAAGATTGAGTCTTTAGTCTCTTACAAAGGTCAAGACTGAAATTATTTATTTTAATATTTTTAGAATTTCCTTCTTTCCTGGAGAAAAAAAAAGATAAAACCAGAATCAGTTCTGGATAAAGCAGAGGTTGAGACTCACTGCCATGCAGGCTCTTATAACACAGCCATGGCAGGGAAGTTGTGAAAATATTTTGGTTGATTTGCTTTGGGTAGGTTTTAAACTGAGAACCATTTCATGATGTGATAAAAACAAATCCATAGCAGTTCTTAGGACAAGGCTACCTGAAGGTCAGGTATAATTTAAAACAGCTGTCCATACAAAGAATACAAAGAAAAAAACCCAAAGAATTTCTCTCCTATGTCACATAAAGATAGGAAAAAGGAGTTTATTCATGCATGCAGGAGTACTGAAAACACAGCATTAATAATAAGAGGCAATGCAAATTGGTAATCAACTTCTGTGCTTTGGATACACCAGTGATATGACTGAATTTCCTCCTCCCACCCCTTTGGATGAAGGCTAAGCTTTGAATAATAATTTCTTAGGCATTAACAGAACATGGATTCTAAAAATTCTTAGAGCTACCAATAATCTTTCAGATTGTTTCAAGAAATGTCAGGAACACTACAACCCCCCTGCATCCCATTCTTCAGCTGGGGTGCAATACAGCCACTGCTCAACAGGCAATAAGAGGAGACATGGAAAATATAATTCCAGACAATTATACAAATACCTGAGGCAAGGGAAATGAAATTACCAGAGCTAGAATTTGATCAAGTTACAAAGATGCCACAATTGGTAAATGTTTTGTGATAAATACCAGTCTGAGGGTCCTTCTCTTCAGCTCCTTGAAAATGCAGGGCAAGATGCAAAAAGAGAATTACAATTGCAAATAACAGCCATTGGTCACTGTGACCATTCACATTTCTTACGTAATTCAGAAGTCTGAAGATTAAAAATTATAGAAAGGTGTCTTTTTAATACCCTTTAGTAGTTAATATGTTTTTTCAAAAGGTACAAATAAACAGAATCAAGCTACCCATTCTCAAGTATCTCCTTTGACCTATGATAGCATAAATTGATTCAAAAGTATTTATATGAAGAAAGAACTATCTAGATTTGAAGCACCAATATTAAATCATTTCACACACAACACTGTGTTTCTGTAGATGATTGCACTGGTTGGTAGATAGCACATGAAATTAATTTTCAGAAAAATGAGGGTACAGAGCAAACACTGTGAGAAGGAGAGGGGAACTCATTGTGGTAGCTTAAATTTGTCGTTCCCTTGGCCATGTGTCAGACAATCTTTGTGAAGTTTCTGAAATGCTTATGTTATACCTCCAGCCTCAATCTTCTTTTCCAATGGTGTTTCAATCACTATTAGATCTGTAAAAAGGCACTGGTGTGTTTCTTTTGATTGTCAAAAAAAACCTCATATGAGAGTGACTTTTGAGGGTTTTGTGTCATAAACTGCATCTACCTTAACACTAGTTACTCCAAAGTTTTGCACCTTTCTTCCCACACTCATCTAATGTTGTCTTTCTATTTTCTCATTTACACTTTCAAAAAAGGAAATTCTTTGTCAGCCTCTGCTCTGTACAGGCACTTCTAAACCTTCAATAACTCGTTAACTGACAGAATTAACATAAAATACCTGGAATTCAGGACAAAACCATGAGAAAACTAGCACAAAAAAATTCACTTACAGACCTTCCTTCCTCCCCCTCTCCCCTTCATAATTTGATGTGTAATGTGGTTGGTTTGTGTCTTTAAGATAGATGCTCACTAATCGTAATTACTAATGCTCACTAAACGTAATTACTAACTGTTTTCAAACCTCTTTTACCCATACAAAAAGCGTATTTAAAGAAATTTAAATAAAGAAATTTAAACTGCAGTCCTTTGCTGCTCAGGAACTGCATTTCAACCTTTGCATAAAACAAGCACTCAAAATTGTTCACCATTGCAATTTCTCTTTGAAGTGCCTAAAATTACCAATATATCCAATGTTCATCTGAAAGAGCTTAACACACACTGCCTCCTTTCAGAGCAAGGGGCTTCACCTAAATCATAGGTTAAAAGAATATGGACTAACTAAATGTAATGTAATTTTTGGAGGTGGTTTAGTGTAGGATTAAGTTAAGCCTTCAGTGAAATTACAGCAAATTTGCACGTAGTATAGATCAGAATTTCATCCAATATCTTTTACTGAATTCAAATGAAAGCTTTTGTTTCCAAAGACAAGCAACCACACTTACATGCCACAGGTTCATTAAGTCAGCACCTCTCCTACTCCTTCTGATACCATTTTCATTACCAAGATCTTTACACTAAATACCTAAATGTGGACATACAAATCATGTACTCATTCCCAAATCCCTTTAACATTTTAAGTTCCTTAATTCTGTAGTTATTAGTCATTGATTTGTACACTTGCCTTATCCCTAGCCTTTAGGGCTCTGGAAACCAAATACAGAATTTTTACTGCATATCCTACTACTTTTACTGTTGAAATAATGAAACCTTATATAAGTTAATAATTTCATTATCAAAGTTTATTTCACTATATCTTCCAGAAAAGCCATTCAAGACAAAAATATGCAGTCGATTATCCAATAGAATGAAGTGGTAACGCTAATTAGCAAGTTAATGTTCAATTAGATTTAACAAAAATACTGCTGGGAAGTTGAGAAGAGCCATAATACTGATGGCCCTTTATTAATAGAATGATAACATACAACAAAGCAAAACCTGCCAGCACTGAGATGTCAGACTATAAAAGAGTCCCAAGAACAGATGACTTTTCCTGAGATTTAAGCTTCCTACAATCCTCAGAGCTCCTTAGGGAGCCATGTCAATTATACCATCATCAATGCAAATGGCATTTTAAAGAGTCTCTGCAATAAACAGGGAATGCTAATGCTGATCAGAGGTGCTGGTGTTCAGCACATTTCTCCCAAAAGCTCTGTAACCTCTCATGTGTCTGCTCACTTGGTTCTCAACATGTCATTTTCTGATGAGCCACTGCTGCCCCTTCTGCTCTCGTCACTCAAACATTCAACACTACTCATTTCCCAACATCAGAGCAGTGTGCAATGCAGCAGTGGCAGCAACAAGATGAACTCCTGTATGGAGAGTGTGATACTGTGAAGTCTGCTGGCTTTTGTGCTGGCTAGGCTGCTCTTACTAAGATAAAATGTTTTCTAAGGAACTACCACAAATAGAAAAGTAATAAAAAAAAGGAGTGACAGAGCATGAAAACACCTAATACTGCTACATGATAGGAGCAGGAAATGAAACTTTGCTTGAAATTTAATTCCCAATATTCTAAAAAAACAAGAAATAAGTTTAAAAAAAGTAATTAAAAAACCCCAGATGCTCATTTTCAAAGGGCATTTGATCTGCATCCTCTTGATGCTCTACTCTGCATATAACAGGGCTCTTCTGGGAGTAGATAAAAACAAGTAAAAAAAGTAGCCTTACTAGTCAAAAGGAAAACAGTATTAATGAAAGAAACTAGCATATAAATCTGAAAATAAATTAGAAACCAGCCAGTCATCACGCTGCAAAACCATTCACATGTGATACATCCACTTCACATTTACATATCAAGCAAAAGCCAATGAAAGTACATTTCCTGTGTCAAGAAGTTGTAATGTTTACCCCAAAAGTTAGAGCAATCCCTTTTGACTTCATCAAAATTTTGTATTTGTTTTTGAATAATGTCATTTTTGAATGTAATTCACTTAACAAGGATTAGAAGCTATTTTCTAAATTATTTGTGTGTAATGACTAATTTTTCTTTTCTCTAAAGGTTGTTCCTAATACTAGTTCACCAATGTACAAAGGTGAAGGCATTTTGATAAAACACAGATCTGCACAAGAGAATCAAAAGCAAAAATAAAAATACTGAAAGAAGAAATATGGGAGACAGGTGGACTAAGCATTTAATCAGTTTTACATAAATCAGAGAGAAGCTTTTGTACTGTGCAGTGTTAGAAGATGTACAGATATACCCAATTCTAACACTGGCTTTTTATTTAATGGCTACTCCCTTTTGATCTGAGCTTTATTCACACTTTGGGGTATCTGAAGACTGTTTAGGCATGAAGGCAATGGTGGGAAGAGATGGAGGACAAAAACCTAGAGGGACTGACATCCAAACATTCTCATAGAACAAGTGTCATGTGCAAGATGAGGAGCGAGGTCCCTGCAATGTCCATATAACCCTCAGGGTTATCACCTTCCTCTTTACAGGTAAAGTCTTTAAGGAGTTCCAGTTCAGGAACTATCGAACAAAAATAGAATATGGCACAGGAAGATGAACTTTCCAGGGATGTTTTACCTTGCAGAAAACCATCCCATGCACACCTCTTCACAACACAGAAGATGGTGCTAGTGCTTTATCTACATAACACATATTAAGTTAATGTAACTTTCTAGGAACAAATTGAAAGCTCATTAATTTTTCCCTTTTTTGGGGATTTTTTTTCCTTTTTTATTTTTTGTCCTAGCATGCACAGCTAGTCAATGAAGTAGCCTAGTTTAAAAACACTCATGCCTTCCAATAGCTCTACCACTACATTAGTTTCATAGATTTTCAAAAGACAAGCTTCCTTCTGCAAGGAATTCTGTCCTTCTTGGAAATATAACATTTTCCTAACATAGACTGAACTGAACACCATTTTTGATTTTGTTAAGAGCTCCTCTGCTTTCAGCACTGAGGTTGGACACCTCCACCCATCAGCAGCACTGATCACACAGAACAAGCATCAAGGGTTGCACTTCCCGTGCAGCAGAAGAAAACTCAGTTCACAGCAAACTCACATGGCATTTACCCCCTGCCTGCCCAGCCCCAAATGCAAACTCTGTAACCCCTCTGGCACACACTTAACTGTTAAACTCACCAATTCCTATATGAAATTAAGATATTGTTCTCCTCTGCACGGTGTGACAGCAATGGTTACTGTTCATTTACACACTGCCCCAGTTCCATTTGGATGCCCCAGTGGAGATGAGCCAGGGTAGCCTCAGACAGATTCACCAGTTTATTGATATCTGTGCTTTACAAAAATATTTAGTTCCCACACAAACGATTTTATTGGACTGCGACAGAATTACGTATAGAATCATTTTTATGTATATACACTAAAACAATATTTGTCATTACCAAATGCAAGTTAATAAGAGGTTTTAGAGTATCTACATAGTATTTCTAAAGGAGTTTAATCGTTTCATCTGGATTTATTTGTAAAGGAAGAAAACAGGTAGAAATTGTACCCAATTTGTATTACTGTATTTACAAGCATGGAAGATTATTCCACAATCATTCCCGTTTTTTAAAAACCTAAGCACAAAAACTTCACCAGAAACCATATGAATTGAACTTTGCAAGTCCTCCATGGAACAGGAATCCCTGCTGCAGACAGTTGATTTTAAATTAGTTTTTAAATTAGTGAGATAATCCCTATTTTTAATTTGGTATTTCAGTAAAGGTTTCCATTGATCTCAGTTTTCCAAGTGCACTTGAAAGTTTCTAAGTAATAGCAGTAGGCCGATTTTTAATTTTGTTTTCACACCACTTGATTGGATTCAAATTCTGTGAGGCAAAATGATATTTGGCAGCAAATGAATTTGGCATCATACTCTGATTTTTAAGCAGAAACTCTTGGAATGGTTAAAATAATTTCTTTGTCTTACTATACAGTATCTGAAACTCAGGTCTAATTTATTAACGACTCCAATGTCAAAAAGAAGAAACCAGAACACTAAAACCTCCTTTTTCTGTAGATTGGAAGGACATTGATTAGATGAACTGGGGTAAAGTTCAAAATATTGCAGGGTAATACGTCTGAAAATTAAGACCTACTACATAATCAAGAAACACTACAAACACTACTAAATTGACCTTTACAATCCAAGGTCAGTTCAGGAGCCAAATACATGTTTTACAGACCACAGTAACCTCAAAACAGGATTTGATCCATGTAACCTATGGTTACATCATGAACACCACTTAAATCAGGATATTAGATTTTGTTATGTTTAGCCCACATAAACACTTATTCTATCTCAGTTAAGCTGCAGTACCACTGAGTACTACAGATATTATTTTCATGCCTCCTCCATCCTGATCTCACATTCCACTACTCTTTGTTACCCTCTCTCATCTCAGTGACTTTTACATTTGTATGGCAATTTCCTCTAATAGCTTTACTCAGGTTCGAAACTATGCAAAATGCTGAACAAAGCAGAACAAATAATTTAAGCACCTTTAAGAGGACTACAGAGATCTTTAGCAAGCCTTAGATAAGCTCCTGAACAAACACAATTTATTTTGCAAATTATCCCTAAGGTCACTGAATTCCACAAAATCCAGAAGTAAAACCAACAAAGAGGAAGGCACAAGGAACACCTTTACTGTTGGGGGAACCCTCATCTAGTTGGGGTACACAACCAGACCTAGAAAGGAGATGAATGGGGTTTAATGCTTTAAAGTAGCACTAATTCTTACTTATGCTTGCTTCTGGTGATCAAGAAGCTTATCAGAAAGAGAGAAAAAAGGAACAGAGCAGTGACAATGCATCTCCCAGACTTCCTCTGGTGCTTCAGGGAAGGATCCATCCCTAGAGACCAATATTACACAGGGTAGAACTGTTTAACATCTCTTGACAGTCACACAAAATACAGCGGGTCAAGTGGCACAGTTTTTCACATCTGTTTTTTTTCATGTTTTTAGCCAGCATAGACTCGTTATTATTGAAGATGAGACCTTTAAAAAGCAGTAATGGAATTTGGTTCTGAAGATCCAAAAGGACCCAATATTAGTGCATTCCTCTGGCTTATCATCAGGGATGTAGACAAGACCCACTTCAACCTCTACTTCAGAAATGCCCAAGTGTCCAAGGCTTCAAGTCAAGTTCCCCACACCTGGAAGCACAGGAGTGGGGAATATGTGCTGCTTATGGTTGGGGCCCAACCTCCAAGTTCTGACCAGAAGCAGCATCTCAACCTTTTCAAACCAAACTTTTGTTGAAATTGGCCTACTCTAAGAAAAGCATTTTGTCAAAAGTATCTAAACCAGCTCTCATCCATCAGTTAAACATTTAGTCTCACAGAGGCAGATTATTTTGTTTTGTTTCTCTTCCATACAGCTCCAGTAAGAACACCCCTGGTTCACTCAGGCAGTTTAAGGCTCACTAACGTGCCTTCTACACAGCTGCCTCAATTCAGCCACACATTTGAGCATAAAGCATGTTCCCATGAAAGAGTGAGAAACAAGAGCCTGGCACTTGTTTGGTTTATAGACAAAAAGTAAGATTTCTTTTTGATAGCTGACAAAACTGTCAAGAAACATAGATTTAGGAGCTTGAACATCACTAAATAAGCAGTAGTAATGAGAACATACCATCCATTCAGACTTGCCAAACATCAGCTTCATCTGTGATTCTAAGTTATAAATCTTTGATTGTTTGGGGCTGTGGAAGTGTCCAGACTGTAGTGAAACACTGACTCATGAAAACAAAGCATAAAACAAGCAAAACTAAACAAACAAATGGGGAAAAAAAACAAACGAAAAAGAAACCCCAACCAACAAACTCTTGTGCCGACAAGTGACTGGGGTCCCATTGCAACTCAGCTTACAAGGTGTGAAACACAAGCTGTTTTCTATATAAGAACCCCTCAGTTACACTGCAATGTTAACTGCTGCATCAAAACCCCTTGTCCTCCTCCTTGTATTCAAAAGATGTGTAAGAGTATTATTCATCTGCTCAAAGGTTTGCCCAAGAGTATTGAGAACTCCCTCAGGTTCATCTCCTGCAATTACCCTTTTGAACACTGACCAGAAATCCTGGCTCAGACACACTGTGCTGAGCAGCACATTAAAGAGAGACTGGAATAACTGCAGAGGGCAACAAGTGCAAAACAGTCCCTATGTGATTTTATGTTCACTTACACTACAGCAAGGGCCTGTCTGCTTCTGTCTCAGGAAAAATCCTACAAAGCCCACAGTATTCAAACCAAGAAACAGCACACTTGAATTTTATTGTTTTTCCCAGAACACCATCAAAAAGACACAAACAAAATATGGCCACTCACACGCTTACAGAGCTTGTGCCAGAAGGAGTTTTCAAAATGTTACCTTTCAAAGTGCTAAAATGATTGTTCACAGAAACAAAGCCAAACAGCAGAGGCACAATGCATAGATGAGCCAGCACTGGACAACAGCCAGCCCTGGAGCTGGGCAGGAACCCAGTATTTCATGATATTCCCATTCTGACTTTAGCCTCAAAAGACTTTTTTCCCCAGTCCAGCTCCCACTGCTGCCAGCCTCTCCACTGATTTCAGCAAAAGGTTGATTGGGCCTCAGGGCTTAAGTTTCAGACACGCTGGATGTGTGTTGACTTCAGCTGTCATGGTGAATGCTCAGCAACACATCTGGAAGAGCAAGTCCTCTGCATGCAAAACAATTCTGGTCACATCATCACCTCACAGAAGTCACAAAAGCATAAAACTCCTTTAACAAGAAAGACAGCCCTGAGAAGGATGGTGACAGAGAATTTCAACAAATCAGTCAAGAAAACTAAGCACAGGCTGTAGACTTGCAGGAGAATTTTACTGGATGTGTATTTTTTTCTGAATTCTCCTGAGCATTCTATAAACTAAAACATTATGAATGAAGATGTGGGAATTGGCTTAAAAGCCAATTAAAAGCAGTTCTACATGTCTTGCAGTAAAACCTTTTCTTTCTTCCTGGTTTATAGGTATAATAAGCTAGAACTTGCATTTTCTTCTCCAGCCAAAGATGGCTGTCTTCTATTGGAATTCCTGTTTCCATTAAAACACAGGTCACTTAGGTACTTAAAATGAACTTCTGCAATATTCTGTTTGCATACATCCACAACACATTGAACAGTGTGTCAGTTTTATCCTTAAAATACTATTTTTAATACATGAGAAGTTACATGAAAGTATGCAGGAGGCCATCTAGAACATGGTAGGCACTATAAAAAGCATTTCTTTCCTGTTTCTTAAGTGTTGAAGTACCTCAAAGACTCAAAACACAATGTTTAAGGGCTGGGAGGATATGCAGGGAGTTCAGTTCTCTGAGTTAAAGTAGTTCCAAATAACTACCTGTTGTAAATAAGTGATTTCTATCACACGGAGAAAATACTTGAGATTTTCTCATCAGATCAGTAGTTGTCTGTTCAAAGACTTTTATTTTTAAATATAATAAATAAATAAATAAATAAATAAAATCTCTATCTTCCTTTCTAAATCCTTTTTGCCTGCCCATCAGGAATAGTCTTTAAAATTACAAAGTAAAAATTGCAATGAGTTAGAGCTTAGAACCTCCCTAGAGTATTTAATGAAATCTACTGGCTTTTAGTGCTGTCTCAGAGATGTTCCAAATAAGAGTGGATAAAAAAAAAAAAAAAAATAGAAAGAGAAGCAAAGCATGCTTCTGATGAAAGATATTGAATGACGATTTAGGGAGTCACCAAAAAGCTGCCATTTCTCCTTCACTCATCGTTAAGCTTTGACTAGTTGCCAGCTATTAAAGCTGGGAGTTCTTGCATTATATTTAGTCAATGCCTGGTGCAGCGATGACTCCAGGTACTATTAGAAGGGCAGACATCAATATCATAGTACCTGGCTGCATCCTAGGGCGTTCAGAACTTTCTGTGCCAAGGGAAGAACTGAATACAAGTGCCCAAAATGCTTTCCTTCAGTAAATTCTTCATTATCTATAGCCTTGTTACAAATTGCTCCATTAGCATTTCAGCATGCTGCTGCTTAGCAGAGAAACAGCAATGCAGATTTTGGGTAAAGCTCAGGGTGAAAGGAAATAAAAAGTAGAGCTGACAATCTTTGGCAAGGCAGAAATTCCTCACACATTCCCAACAGCAGGATGGGCCTTCACCACAGTGCAAAGCAGCTCTTGATTGAGGCACACAGGTCCAAGAAGATTTATCAGCATAGCAAGCATTGGAAATCACAAATGTGGGCAAGAGATTGAAAAGAAGTCGTGGACTAGGAGGCAAAACCAATTGACAATACCAATTTACTATCTAGTACTGCCAGACAGAGAAATTTAGCACCACAGGACCTTATAAATTACACGTTATATTGTTTGTGACTCCCATTAAAAACACTCAGATATTTTTAGCCAGCTTTTAAACTTACTCTTTTTTTAGGTAAATCAAGACATTAGTTGCTAATGCCAAGTTTATGGAGATAGCTGTTGATAGTCCTTTGACTTCTGCTTGAAGTTCTAAAATACTTCCTAACAAAACCATACTTCTTTTTACAAGACAAGCAAGAAACATATTTTCTCTTTATCTACTGGGATAAACAAAGTGGTAATTGGTAATTCATATCTTCCTTATATCATTTTCCTCAGTAGGAACTGAGACAATAGGTGAGCATTGAAAGGAAGAAAAACAAACATCTGACATGCTGCAGGTCTTTATCTCACAGCGATCATTATGAAGATAGCCTTTACAGGTCTTCCTCTGTCAGTCCAAAAGAAGTTCCATGTTACAATTAAATCAAATCAGATGTAAGAAAAAGAAAGGTATGCAACACTGAAGTGTAAAGATGGTCATTACCCTGAAAGAAAAATGAAACTGCATACGCAGTAACTGCATAAACCACACATTCTCATGTCACCAGCCAAAACAATCTTATTGATATATATTTATAAATCTGACATTAACTTGTAATAACATTTTCAAACAATAGTTCTTTCCTATTGATTTTCTGTGCAATCCATTAGAGTGAATGCTATCACCTTTGAGTCAGCTACAGGGCTTTAACCTTCTAAGAACACAAATATGACAGTTTTTCTGAGCAGCATTGATTGCTGCATATTTTGAGTTTTTCTGGAGAAAAATACCAGAAAAATAGCTTCTATATGCATAATGTATAAGCTCATTTACAGGAAGAAAGGAACAAATCAAAAAGGGAGAAGTGACACCTAAGAAACTGATAGAAGCAACAGCAATTTTGTCAAGATAGATAACACGGAAATTTACTCTTATGGAAAATTCTCTTTATTCAAAGGAGGCATTTTAACAAACTGTGATTCCCAGAGGTAATGAAGAGTACCCAAAGTGAAAAGGAATGGCATTGTCCCTTGTCCCTGAGACCTCGGCACACAGATAACCTGTCAAAGCTCCAAAATGTGGACTTCTTCCCACAAATACCCTGTGCACATGGAACACGGCACTAGGTTTCCTGGCCAATATACATATTCACAAACCTCATGATAAATGTTAAATAGAGGTTTGCAAACAGAATGCTGCTATAATTCTCCATGCTTCTGCAGTTCCTTGGACCTAGACTCATGCTAGATTCAGATCAGCAGCCAGCCAAGTGTAAATGCCTCCTAGGGAAGGGCTTCCCAAACCAAGATCAGAATTAATTTTATTTCACAGCCTTAACCTGAAAATCATACTATGTTATAACATAATGAACATCCAGCAAGGAGTCCACAAATATTTTACTAAGCAGTTAAACTAGTTGGTTTTGTTTCAGGTAGCTTGACAATTTACAGCTGTGTGCTTAATGAAGCACAGGTTCTCCAGGCAGCCACAAAGCTCAGCAAAACACAAGAGGGGTGTTTCCCTGTCCACTAAGTGGACAGAGAAAAAAAATCCTTTCCTAAGAAAAGATTCCTAAACTCCTGTCACTGACCACTCTGTTCTAAACACATACCAGTGGCCTCAAAGGAAGGAGCCAGTCCCTCATGGACCCCAACACACAAGAAGTGACCAGAAAGGATGTTTTAACCAACACATTCCTTACAAAGAGAACTTCAGAGTGCCTGAAGAGATGCAGGTGCCAAAATGGCAACATTCAGCACACATGGTATATTTGTACTACGAACAAATTCCTACACAGAAGAGCAAAGTTCGGTAGGAAAGTGCCACTTGCTCCTTCTGCACATTGAGAAGGCAGCAGGCACACAATACATACATTCAGCTTGCAGTTACCCCTTGGACTGCATACAGACCTACTCCTCCAACATCTTCTTCATCTCATCAGAAGTTTGCTACCTACGTACTTTGAAAACATGATTATGTTTTGATACAGATTGAGTTTAGATTCCCACCTCCAAGGCCCATCCATGCCATTGCTTACCAGGCATAGAAAGCAGGAAGTGTTATTCTATGGTACAGGACTCCACTGGCATACTAGTAGATAAATCCAACAAAGAAAAATTAACTGGATAAATTTCTCAAATTACAGCTAAAATTATTGGCAAGCAGAGCTAATATACTTGTTCTTCAGCCTAAAATAAAAGCTCTGCCTAGCAGCTAACACTCAGAACTGAAGTGTGGATGTGCTCCCTGTCACCTCAAAGTGAATGACGCTACCACATTTCATCAATCAGGGGTTAGATATCCACCATTCGCATTGCTCTAGCAAAGCCTTCAGGAAACTCTCATGATGTACAATGGTGTTAGCAGGCAGATAAACACAAACATCCCACCATTCAACAGCCAGCAGCAGTTGTGCTTGCAAGGAGTTACTCTCTCACTTCATTTAATAATCTGCCAAGTCTTCTGCAGAGACCTCAGCTCACTGTTCTGCATCATTATTGGCTTGTGACTGCAGAGTTACCAAACTCACTGGAGCACAGGCTTATGTAAAGCTGAGCAGACACAGAGAACAAACAAAAGCAAACTGGACATAATATCAGCAGATTTTCACCATAATACCCAATTACATAATTGATTCTATTATTCAATCCAGTTCTTGTGCCACCTCAGCAAGCTATCTGTCTAGTTACAATCTTATCTTCACTGCTACATTAACTGTCTCAAAAACCTTATCACTAGATGCCATATCGAAATGTCCTCAGTTGGTAGAGAAGTCACACTTCAAAATACAACATCCATTAAAACACCTGCAACAACATATGTTGTTGTCTCTCAAATCCATTAATATTACTCAACACTGAAAAGCCAATTAAAAAAAAGCATGATAGGTCTTATGTTAAGACAAAAGGAGGGGAAATTACTCATCTGAAACTTCCATAACTGCTGCTGCAAAGCAGACGCATGAAGATGTAGCAATTAAAAGTACAAGATTTAAGTGCATGTAAATAGACTTGGTGGGTATCGAACTAAATGGTAAAATGAAACACTGTGTATGGAAAATAATCCTTCAGCAAAAACTACTCTTCACTCTTGCAAAACTTGATCATTTGAAAATCTAGAAAACTTCAGATATAGATTTGCAAACTCTATTTGTCAAGTGAGTGTATCTTATTCCCTTCAGCAAGTTGTCCTGATTTTCTTCAAAACTCAAAAATCCTTCTAGGGGGAGGTTAAGTTGAAAGTCCTCTATATAAAAATATCTCCCTTCACATTCTTTTTTCATATTTCTCAGCCTTGAATTTATAAAGTAATTCCACAACACATTTGCTGAAGCTCCTAATATAAATACACCAAATCTCACAGCCTGTAATGAGTGTTACATTAAACATGAGCAGGGACTGTGCAATCCGTGAGCCACCACTGCCCTCATCCGGGAGAAGGCTGAATCTCCCGACCTACAGGCAATACTTTAATTTTCCACACGATTATTTGTATAGTTTGGGTCTACAGATCTGAGAATGCATACTGTCATTTACATTTTCCTTCAAGTTTAACTATCCTTTCTCAACAAAGGGATTCCTTTTAGATCCCCAACCAGAGAAAAACCTGCTAGTACAGCTGGGCAAACAAAAAAGGTAATAGAACAAAAAACAGTGACAATGGGAATAGCTTAAATGTGATCCACTTTTATTCATAAAGGCGTTAACTACTCAAGGGTGGAGGAAAAACCAACTTAAAGGGGGCAGAAGAACAAAAACTGCTATTGAACAGGTATGATTTCCAACAAAGGCAAGGAAGTGAAGTCATGACAAGAAAAACTTGATTAACCATAATTTAAACCAAAACAATATGTCACTAACAATAAGGAGCCAGAAGGAATCACACAGCCTTGACCCACTATGACACAGAAACAGAAAAAACCCAACCAACCAACATTATTTTGCTCTCCTCTTAAGTAAATCACAGCCCTATCAAAATAATTTACCATTTTAAAAAATAATTTTGGCTGTTAACATTTGATTTATAGCAAACAAGCTATTTGAAATGCCTCTATTCCCCAAAACATACATTCATAAAGAGCATTCTGTACCATTTAAGTTGATTTAAACACTCCCTACAGAAGCTGGAGTCATGATAATATTTTTAAGGAAAATATTTAGTTAGCTGTTTAGTCTAAATTAATCCCTAGCAGTATCATTAAATATTTGCCTATTTATTCCTTCAATGCACTACTCATTTGGCCCTTTACACAAAAAAGAAAGCTTCTCAGACTGGTGGCCCAGTCCCTAAAACTGGCAGCAGATTCTGAGGCTCACAAGCTGAATTTTAACTGTTCAGTAATCAGTGCTGGTTTCTGCAGGAATTACTTGTCTCAGCTGTTTCAGATCTTGTAGTGGGAGGGTGACACAAGCAGAAGTCAGTGAGGCTGCTCACAAGCATTTATTTATTTAACCAAGGAAGAATGTTTTTCAAGTTTTCAGCAAACAGCCAGCAGCTTTGGCCAGCTGCAAGAAGGTTACAGGGTATTTACTCCCACAAAAGGATTGCTGAGTATTTCCAGCACTGTTTGAGCCTTCACAAAGTGGTATCAGAGACCACTGACCAAAAAACTTGTAACTCTATATACATAATTTAAGAAAACAATGACAAAAATAAGTAAGGGGCACATACAGGTTGGAGGGCAAGGTAGGGGAGGCATGGGGGGGGGGGGGGGGGGGGGGGGGGGGGGGGGCTGCAGCATCTCTTTCAATTCCCAAATTTCACAGCACCTCTCTCACCCAGATATTAAAAAAAGAAAAATAGACTTCCTCTGCCCTCCTCTGGGACCTGCTTTTCAAATGTGCAGCACCAGACAAGCAGCACAACAGGGCTCATGTTTACCTCAGAGACAACACTGTCACTCCAGCTACATTTGTCTGACATTTTACATTCACACATTAGGAAACGATGACTATTTCTGGACTGCAAAATACTATCTGAAGGACAGGCAGATTATATACTGTGCATTCTAAAGTGGCAGGTTGCTATGGTTTCCCCCTGCAAGAACAAAATTCACTTCATTAGGTTATCTGAAGATCTCCACTAAAACCAAAAGCGGCCATCAAGGAAGCAGCCAGTCCTTTAATCACAGCTCTGCCTTCATGACCACCAGCCCATTTTTCTTCTGAAACAGCTTTTGAGAAGAAGAATGTAGTTCTGCACATGAACTGAGATATCCTGATACTTCATATTCTGAGATGAGCTCTAACCACAGAGCTGGCACAACAACACGGATGCTGTCTGACTTAGAAATTGCTGTAGTGTAAACCTATGGTTTAGATAAAGATATTTAACTCTTGGTTGTTTCAACTACAACCTGAACTACCTAACTCACTTGGTAAATCACATTAGGAATTAGCAGACCATCTTTTCTTGAAAGTAAGACACTGAAAACAGAACAAAATATTTCTTCTTTAAAAAGACACAAACCCAGCCAAGGCAAAATTCGCATGACCAGGTGTCACCTTGCTTCTGGACACTGTGGCAGGAATAATAGCTTCAAGATAGTTTTTTTTTCCCTCAACAATCTTTTCTTAGTATTTTTGCTTATCTCCAAGTCCAACATGATCCATCAAACAAAAATTACTTGCTCAAGCTATCTCTTTGGGCTCTTCAGCCAAGCACAGTGACAAAGATCTCCAGGTACTGCTTTTAGCAAATTGTTTTCAACCATTGAGAGCTCCTGAGCTCTCAATTACTGTTTCAAATTAAATTTGTTTGGGGTTTATCGAAAAGTTGACTTATTTAAAAAAAAAAAAAGGCATCCAAGTACAAGTGACTCCCTAATTTTTTTTCATAACAAAAAGAGACAAACCATATATTTCCATCATGTCAAGTCTCAGCTTAGAGGGCTCACCAACTGTTATTCCAGATTAGACAGGAACAATGAGCCCATTATCAGTAAGCCTAAAGCAAATATGCAGCACCCACACAACCAGTGGAAACATTCAGTCCAAAAGCAAAAAAAAAAAAAAAAAAATTAAAATATTGAAACATGAAGCATAACTTCCTACTGTCTTGTAATGATTCAAGTATTTTTAACAGTTCTCTCTGAAGGAAAACGGCACTTTCTCTGGGCTGCTCCTCTCAGGGTAATTAACAAAAACACACACATTTCTGCAGGCTTATTAATCATCACAAGTGACTGGTCCCAGCTTTCCCTGTATGCTCAACAAATTACCCTGTGTTCCAAATCCAGCTGACAAGACTCTTCCTAAAAAAGCAGTCCTGAATCTTCTCAAAGTGGGAGAAAATACCTGGCTGAAAATTATTGGCAGAGAAGATATAACCATGAAGAGTACAGGACTGCTGCTAGTTTTTAAGTTTACACTGCAGATCCTTGATTTCATCCCCCATCCACATCCTCTTCTTCTAGGGCAGCTAACTACACACCAATCATATTCATAATGCTCTTATCAAAGGCAGGGGGAATGGAGCATGAAACAGCAAAGGATTTTCCTGAATTATGTCAATATAAATACTTTTGGGGTAAAAGATTATTTTTTAAATCAATGCATCACAAAAATAGCTCAAAGAGATCACATAAGCAAGCATACAGCTCAGATACCAGATACAGACAGGAGACTAGCATATAGATTACATATTTTTCTACTACAGTAATAGAGAAAAAAAAGCTAATGGACTGCCATTATCCCTATCCAAAACAGGGGTTTGGGCATTATCTTTGCAGTCAAGGTAGAGAAACCCCTGACAGTCTCCTCAACCTGGCAATTTCACACAATTTACAGTAACAAGTTCTCTAGATTGAAAAAGGGGTATCATGTTATTACTATATAATTCCTCTTTATTAAGAAAATAGAGAAGAAAGCATAAAGCAGACGTTTGACTAAGATCAGTAAGAATATCAATAGGTAATTACAGCACCTAAATCCTTTCCAGGTTTTGGTATTTATGAAAAATTTTACAATCTCCATGGTCTGAAAGTGTCCTTCTCTCAAATGATTTATAGTAAGGAAATGCAGAGCTCATTACCTTTCTTTTTAGCCTGTAGAGTTTTTTATGATTAAAATTTGAACAATGCAAAGTAAGGCAAAAGTCACAAGAAACTTTTGAATTAATTTCATCTACATTTCAAACAAATCACTCGCTGTCAGGGCTGCCCCCGCTGGTCTCCATGTCCCTTCTTCAGTGAAGTTTAGACATCTAAAATTCTTTACTTTAAGGAGAGTGGGCGTTAGATGCACGAACACACTCAAGAACCTGGATTTCTGAAAGCTTTGAAATTAGGCCTTTGAAATCAGAATTCAACAGTTCTCCTGAGTCTAAACTGGACTTAATATTATGAACCCACTTTCCCTAAGGCAGGTCCAAATGAGTTAAAGACTTGTCTCCCTCATCTCCCACTTGTATTCCCAAGCTCTTGTACTTACACCCATCTCAGATCTTTACTCTCTCCTCTGACATATTCCATATAATGAGAATCAGTAAAAGAGTAACAGCAGAGAAACCAAATCTCCTACAGGATCTTACATTTACTTGGGAAGCTTCACCTTTTTCCTTTTGTTTGCCTTTCTTTCTTGTGTGCACTTCTGTACAATTATGTTAATGAACTAAAGACAATTATTACAATAAAGGAACAAACACAAGAGAAGGGGCAGGGCAAAACCTTTTCAGCTGTTACAGTAATTTATTTCTTTAACTGAAATCTCAGAAAAAATAGTTTTAAGAATCTTTATGTTAATTCTGATGCAATAATCATAAAATACACAGCAAAGGGTGAAAAGCCAGCATTAATTTCTTTACCTGTCTTGAGAATGGGGTGTCAGAAGATATACAGCTCTCTTTCCATAGAAGGTAACAAAAAGCTGAGGCCAACCCCCAGGGCAGGGGGAAGGAAGAACATTCTAGGGAATATATATATATATATATATGTAAGGAATAAAGGGGTGGGGAGGCCAATGGGCCAGCTGGGGAGGCAGAACTGGGGTACACTGGCATGTGCACCAAGATATAATGAAAGATATACAAAGGCAGGGCAGAACCTCACCAAAAAAGTCACCACCCAAAGCAGGAGCAGAGCCAGCCATGGGCTGCGCTGTCATCACCAGGCAAACTAGGAGACACTGCAAATCCAAGGCCCATCTGGGAAATCCAATAAACAAGTCTGGCCAAGCAGGGGAGAAGGCCAGCCATAGCCCTTCCTGGACCATAGCCTGGAGCTTAACTGAGGCTCCTGGATCCCTGGGCAAGGAGGATGGGTGGAAGTCTCAGGTGAGACCAATGCACATTATTAAACCCTGCAGGTGCTGACTGTTACAGCGAGGATTAAACAGACACCGGGATTTCTGAAAGACATCTGACACAGGTTAAGCAGAAAAAAGGTGAAGATACCACTCCTGCAACTATCCACTCTGCTTCTATGGCAGGCTCACGACCCACCCCTGCAGCACTGCCAGCACTTCTCAGCTTGGCACAGCCGCAGGCACTGGGAGCAATGTGTGCCCTCAGCTGCCAGACCAATCCACAAGGAAACTGTGTGTCCTTGTCTCAGGCATGACAACCACTGAAGAGGCAGAACAGACATCTAGGAGAGAAGATGCAGCATCTTTACTATCCAGTCTTAATCCTCTGTCTCATCTCTGCCAGAGCTACAAGGGAACAGCTGCAAAGCACTTCAGAAGCTCCTGCTGCTCTCACTGTTTGCAGCCCCTCTCTTGAAGCATCCTCTACCCACACACAGCAGCCAGCAGAGCAGATGGAGTGTGTGCTCTCTTCAGCCACTCCAGCAGGAAGTCTGGCAACTCAGAGCAAGACAGGTCTCAAGCTGCTGCTGCCCAAGTGGCTACAGTAGCCCCGTGAAGGTGTTTTGGGCTTCTGTTTGCCAAGTGCCTAAGCCCAAAGAACATTTTTAAATCATATCTCATATGTTATATTTAATCAACATGAACTGCTTTTCCATGCTGTCACCTCAGTCCAGAATCCATACTGCAAGAAGAAAAAGGCCAGTGATTTTGCCTGCTGCCAGTGGCTTCAAACCAGATCCATGGCCCACTGCTTTTTACAGCATTCAGTCTATTTTTAAGAGCAATTTGAGAAATAAAAGCTATTTAAAACAAGCAGCATGAAAAGAAGTATCATTTGCTTCACATGATTATTATGTGCATAGTAATGACAGGAAGAATACTGCAAATGTTTTCCAACTCTTAAAAAAAAAAAAAAAAAGAACACTTCCTTTGCAATATATAATTTTGAATTTTAATTTAGATAACTCAGACTATTTACTGGCAACATAAATATCCATATTCATGACATCTGATTTACTATAATCTTTATTTCTGATGTGCTGCATCTGTGAATACTTGAAGTACTTGAGTTTGCATTCACGGGCAATTATACGGGAATGTCATCCAATAGCAACAGATTGATTTGCAGTTTAGAGTTTGGAGCACCCAAAAGACAATTCATTTTCTCTCAGATGGGCTGTGGCATGAGACCTGGGATTGATACTTCCACTCTCATCTTTTTAACAAATTACTTTTTCTTGTCTAATAGACACTCAAATCAAGAGCATTATAATGAGAGTCAAACCAGTGCCTTTTAGATGCACTCTTTCAACCAGTAGTTTGCAAAGGTCACTGGAAGGAAGGGAAATGGACATCGAGTAGAAACATGGATTTCATGCAAGTGTTCTATAGGGGAAAGAGACACAGGCACGGTACTTGCTCATTTCACCTTCACACCCAAGGACTTGCTCAGACTGACTTCCACTGAGGCTTCCAGAAATCCAAGATCTTGCTATGAAAAACACATTTTTCTTTAAACTCTCTGCATCTCTAACTATGTTTCCTTCTAGTCTTGCCTGCTGGAAGTTCTTCTGAAGTACAAAGATTCTTCCAATAAAACAAATCTTAATTTCTACTGGTAAGCGATAGGAAGAATTAAACCCACAATAAATCTGCCATAAGTACAATAGAAGAAAGTAGCATGAATATCACTTTTGATGCATATATTGAGTAAATAAGGTGATAAAGCTCATGGATACATGAAACAGTTCCTCTTTTACGGTTCTTCAAAGGAATGGGCACAACTGCAGAGGCTTCCCAGAGAGCTGCTCTCTCATCATCCCCTCCTTGGGTGACAACAGAGCAATGACCATTGGTAAGGACAGCCATTAACACAGGGAGGATGTGCCGGGTGCTCTTATCAGTGAATTGGGATCACCGAACTCAAAGCAACTCAAGCCGCTGCTTCCGTGAGTCGTCTCTTGTGAAAACACACGCAGTGCCCTTGCCAGTATTTAGCTCGTGTTTCTAAACAGCTCAAACCCCGCACATATGGACATCTTTTGCTGAACAAAAACACCTTATAGTGATCTTCCTTAACAACGTGACTCCAAGGCAGACAGATTTAATGACAACTGCAGTTTCCCATAGTTAAAAAGATCTACATTTGGGAGCAAATCCAACACGCTGCTCATTTCAGGAAGAGGGGACCAGAATTTATTCACACCAGTCAAAGCTGCCCCACCACTTACTACCTTCTTCTGTTTCAAAGGCAGGCATAAAGCACTTGGGAAACAAAAGTTACGGCAAGTGCAAAACAAATATGCTCAAAAGCAGAATATGTAGAGACAAAAATCCCACTCTCAGACTACATAGAATGACTTGGCTTGGGTGTTCAGGTGTCGGCTGACAATAGAGCTAGCAAAAAGTGGTACCAAAAATGCTGGCTAAGAGCTAAATAAATAATTCAACCTTTCTTTCAGGAAGATTTCTTGTTGGATTTCAAACAAGCTGACAGACTTCACTTAAAAAAAAAAAGTATCCTTCTCAACATAATTATCACCTAGGCTTTATTGTAAACTTAGTCTTCCTAAGATAATTTCTAAAAACCATAAAATCTACCTGGATTTTAACCCTTTCTCCTGAGATTTCCTCCCATCAGCAAGACGTATATGTTCAGTATCTGCGTCAGTATTGACAAAACAAGTTCAGAGCTATATATCACTTCAGGTATTAGCAACATTCCAACATGTATTTTCTCTGAAGAGGGAAAAGATCAAATACAGCTAAGAGGTCTGCCTTACCAAAAACCTTGCTTCTCAGAAAAGTTCAATTCCCTCAAGAGAATTTTAAACTTTTCAAGCAATTCACAGTAACCTTCACAAAATACCTTGAAAATTTTAGGCTGAAGGAGAAGTAACACCTCATCAGTTTTAAGGAAAAACATAACTGACTTCAACCTATTTGAAATACCATCGTAACGGTCTGCAAAACGGATTCTTCAGCCATTGCTCAGTCTTTTTAAGGAACTGGTAATCACTTTGGATAGAGTGGCACATAATAGAATATTTATTAAGTAAACGCCTTGGGCCTCAAGCATGCCCAAAACAAAGGTGCTTTACAGTATGCAATTTCCTTTACTTGCCTAGATTCTGTTCAGGAGCGGATTATTTTCAGCTCCTGGAACGGTTTTCAATGCTGGTTTGAGTGTTGGATGTGCCGTGGAATGATTTTCTCTGCACTCCTGGGCTACATGTGGATGATTTCTGTTGTACATCCTGGCCAGAATAAAGCAATGCCTTGATTCTCTAACACTAGAAGTGTTGTTGGAGGAGTTTTGTTTTTCCCGCAGTTTCGGTGACAATCTCACTTTCCATGAATATACCAAAGCTGGAGGGGCTGGAAAGCACAAGAGACATGAGCCCTTTAATGCCTTGTACCTGAGAGGTTCCAGCCGTGCTGGGGGTGAGAGCAGCAGAGCCCTGGGGAGAGCACCTGCCCTGGGCTGGAAACCCAGTACGTAAGAAGAAAGTAAGGCTTCACAAGCCATTTATGCTTTAAAAGCCATTTGTATCAGGGCTGGGTGTGCGTTCGAGGAGCTCCCAGCGCCACAACGAGCCAGACTATCACAGCGGCCCGGCCCGGGACCGGCGG
>CM031869.1:12257411-12273573 GCA_018697195.1 Certhia americana
CCGGTCCCCCCCGGTCCCCCCGGTCCCTCCCGGTCCCCCCGGTCCCCCCCTGTCCCCCCTGTCCCTCCCTGTCCCTCCCTGCCGAGGGCCGATGGCAGCCCGGGCGCGCGCCCGTCGCAGGGGCAGGAGGGGCGGGCAGGCGGGGGCGGGGCCTGGCGCGGCGGGGCCGCCAGAGGGCGCCACTGAGCGGGCGGGGCGGCGGCTCGCGGGTTCGGGGTGCGCGCCGGTGCCGCGGGGCCGGACGGTGCCGGGCCGAGACCGCCGGGCCGAGACCGCCGGGCCCCGCTCAGGACACTCCGGACCGCCCGGCCCCGCTCCGGACCTCCCTCCCCTCCCGAGCAGGGAGCGGGGCCGCACCGACAAGGTAAGGGCGTGCGGCCGGCTCCCGTCCCGCCGGCTGCGCGTTTGGCTTCCCCGTGCCGTGTCCGTTCCGTCCCCTCCCGTCCCTCCGTGGGGTGACAGCGCTGTCCCTCTGTGGTCCCCCGGCGGGGCGCGCAGGGCGCTCGCCGGCCGGCAGAGCCCGGCGGCAGCCCGGGGCAGGCCCGGGCATGTCCCGGAGGCGCTGCCTGCGCGGCCCCGCCGTGCCCCGCACTCCGCCGGGCTCTGGGGCCGGCCGTGCCCCGGGGCGCTCCGAGCGTGTGCCCGGGCTGCCGCAGCTCGGCCGTAGAGTTTGTGAGGGGTTTGGTGAGTTTGCCCCGGTGTAGCTGTTTGACTGGCCGGTGTTTCTCGTGGCAGATGATCGGTACCGTGGCGAGCGGCGAGGCTCGGGACCTGCTGCTCGAGCTGCCCGCGCTGCTGGAGCAGGAGCTGCGGGCTCAGCCCCGCGCCGCCGGCCTCAGGATGCTCGAGGCTGCCCACGACAATGGCCTGCGAATGACCGCACGGCTGAGAGACTTCGAAGTGAAAGATCTCCTCAGTCTAACTCAGTTCTTTGGCTTCCACACTGAGACGTTCTCACTCGCTGTGAATTTCTTAGATAGGTTCTTGTCAAAAATGAAGGTAAGGATTTTTAAAGTATAAGCTCTCAGCCTAGTTCCTATTCTAGACGCTAAAATGTCTTGGGTTTAGATAAAGGTTAAGCTCCTTACGGAGATTTCTTGATTGCGTGAAGCTAAAAAGTTGTGTTCTCCGTTCAGATTTTGGTATTGTTCAGAAAGATAAAGTTTTCTCTGCAGAAGGAAAAACTAAAGGATACTCATGGGCTGGGAAACAGGACGTGTTAATGCTTAGACCAAGAGAGACTGCCTGTCTTGTTGCATACATACAAGAACATCTTAAATTACTTATTACTTAACTGCCTTTTCAACCTATCAATAAGCTTTCTGTATATCAAGATGCAGTTGAACACTTAAAATCTGGTCAAACATTAGTTACCACTGCACTCTCCCGTGCAGATGTGACATGCTGACCTGGATCCTTTTTTATTGTCTAACAAGACAGGATTACCACTGTACAATTTGGACAAGAACAAAAGCTTGTTTTCCTTGTGTGTTCAAACAAAAATGAGAAAGCTAGATGGAATGGATGGGAAAATGTTGAAGGACTTGTGAGTCCAGAATAAGCAGTAAAAACTGTGACTGCGTTGTGTATGAAATAAAAATAAGACAATTTTTATATAGGTGTGAATATATACTTAAAATAGAATTAGAACCCCCCATTTTTTTACTATCACCCAATATGTGCAACACTTTAATTCCTAAAAGCTTCTTATTAGGTTATTTTAGAACCTCATTCACAAGCCAGTTCTACCTCAAAAAAAAAATTGCTCTGCAGTCTTGGTTTTTAGATGACTGAGATGCAGTTTATGGTGTGTGACTGTTTCCTGTTTGGTTGAATAAAGATAAGAATGTATGATAAAAGACTTAATCTTAAATCTCAAAAAACCAAAATAACCCCTCATTCCCCATAATTGTTTGATGAAATAGATCAGTGCCTACAGTTGGATACTTGCATGTTGTAAAAGCTGATCAGAGGCCTTGTTCTTTGGAAATAACAATTCACCTTTCTTTAGGTGCAGCCTAAACACTTGGGCTGTGTTGGACTCAGCTGCTTCTACTTGGCTGTGAAGGCGTCAGAAGAAGAGAGAAATGTGCCCTTAGCTACTGACTTAATTCGAATCAGCCAGTATAGGTTCACTGTTTCTGATATGATGAGAATGGAGAAAATCATATTGGAGAAATTGTGTTGGAAAATCAGAGCTATAACAGCCTTCCAATTTCTGCAGCTCTATCATTCATTCATTCAAGAGAATTTAAGCTGTGAAAGGTACAATAGCTAATCCTGATTTTTCTATAATTGCCTATGACCAAATAATGTAGAAAAATAAGCAGGGAAATTGCTTGAGTAATTGGTCTTTCTATACTGTAAAAATCCCATAAACTTTCCCCCTTATTGGTAATTGTCATAAATATGAGCATCTGTGATTTAATATTATTGTAGTTTTAAATATTGTTTCCATAAATAGAGTGTTGCTCTCTGAGCTGAAAACCAAACTTGCTCAGTAATGATGGTATAATAAATCTCTGCTTATGCTGCAGTGAAGTATTGCCTCATTGTAAAGACTGCAAAATCTGGTTTAAAAAAAGATTCCTTTTGCTAGTAAGCACTGAAATTCCTTGTTAAGCCTACTTTGGTAATGCAGTTCTTCCCCAGTGTAACACAAGATTTATTTTTGGCATTGGGACTGCCAATTGAACACCTGTTTGAATGTAACCCCAGAAGTTCTGGGACAAATGAGGCCTTTGTTTAGATAATGAAGATTCTTGCTGCTTCTCTAAGTTCTCAGAATGATGCTGCCTTGATCAAGCTTGCATTCCTTTAGATTCACTCATCTGTTTTTATTACAGGAGAAAATACCTCAATTTTGAGAGACTTGAGACCCAGCTTAAGGTCTGTCACTGCAGAGTCATGTTTTCTAAAGCCAAGGTAAACATCTTGAAAGTTCAAAGAAAATTAAACTGCTTAAACTTAACAAAGCATTGTTTAAAAACATCTTCTCTCCCTCCAGCCTTCTGTCTTGGCACTGTCTATTATAGCACTAGAGACAGAAGAACAAAAACTGCTGGAGTTGACAGAGGCATTGGAATTTCTACAGTTACATTCCAAGGTATGTGCAGATAAAATTTCAGGGGAGGGTGGAAGAAAAATGCATGGAAAGGTCTGCACAGTGGGGAAGGGACAGGTGCATTGGCATATTGGTTTCTTTTGTGGCTTTCTTGTGAAATTTTGTTGGTTTTTTTTTTTTTTTTTCATTTGGCCTGGGATATTTGCTGCCTGTCTTGTTGAAGAAGCTGTAAGTACATGTACAAAGTAAAGATTTAACTAGTTAATAGCATAGGACATTCTCTTTTGTTTTGTAGATAAGCAACAGAGAATTGACCTTCTGGAAGGAGCTAGTGTCAAAGTGCCTTACAGAATATTCCTCAAGCAAGTGTTCCAAACCAAATGTGCAGAAATTAAAATGGATTGTGTCTGGACGTACAGCTCGGCAGCTTAAACATAGCTACTACAGAATAACACACCTTCCTACCATTCCAGAGACCACCTCATAATAGGTAAGTCCTTCTAAAATCAACTTCTGACCTTGTAAAATCAACTTCTGGTAATGTAGAAGTAAACTTAGCTGTTCACTACCTCCAGGGTCCTTACAGGTATGTAACAGAAGTGTAGTCAGCCTGTTGTTCTCACGTTCATGCTTAAGCCAGTGCTGTACCTAAAGAAATGACAACCTAGTTAATTTATGAACACTGGAGGAAAAACTGATGTGTGTTGTGGTAGCAGAAATGTTTTACAGACATTGGGACTGCATTCACACTATAAATGTGGAGTAAAGCTTGGAAAAGGGGAAAAAAACCTTGCCTTGCTCCTATCCCAAAAAGAAAACCAGCCTGTTAGAATGAGTTTCTTGTAATTGTTCACTTAAGCCACTTACAATTAAGACAGCATCCTGCTTATTGAAGGCTAAAATGTGTAATTCAGTTATTCTTATTACTGTTGTTTTACTCTGTAAAAATAGTGAACTTCTTCCTTACCTAGACTTTACTTCCAGAGGCTACACGTTTTTCTCTAACAGCCTTCTTGCTGTTGTCTTGCTGTACTAAGATTCTCATGCTTTGTTTGGCTCTTGCAGAGAGCACTTCACTTGACTTGTTTGTTTGGGTTTTTTCACAGGAGTACAATAAAAGGAGAAGACCATCCTGTGCCCTTGCAGGAATAGGAACCAGGCACAGGAATATTTGAGAAACAGTCTGAACTGTGATCTTAATAATGAAGAACTCAGCTCATGGAAAGAATATGTAACATTTCAAACTAAAGATCCTTCCAGCAAATAACAGTTCTTTTCATGATGTATTCAACAGTACGTGGTGTCAGTTTTCAGTCTTACTTGGTAGACTGTTTACTAGTCAGTGAAATTACACAATCCCAATACAAGGAATTTTAACACCTTATAGTTTGTAGAGCAACTTGTGTAATCTAACCTTGGTTTACAGTAACTGGAGGTGCTGAATTAGGTATTAATTTTTAAAACCTGCCTCACTTTCTGAGGATTATGGGATACTAGGAAAATCCGACATGCAGTAATGCAGTGTGTTAAGAAAAGAAAGACTAATCCCACTCAATATTGATGACACAGCAGATGCCTGCCAGCTCACCTGGTGTGCTGTTTGGGCAGTACCTTGTGTCCACGTGCTCCTGCCAGATGGGCACTGGCTCCTACCACAGACACATCACACATTAGCCTGTGTGATACCCACTGAACGTGTCAAGTCGGTAGAGCAGGAGAAAAAGAGAAACTTGACTGTGTTCCTTTAGGAAAGAGTCACTAGCACAGCATCAGTAACTGCAGTATTTTGTAAGAGCTGTAGTTTACCAATGCCACAAGTTATTGAGTGTAAAAACTTGGTGATACCTAATGAAGACTAAGGGAAAGAACTGGGTCGTGTGTAACCCTTTCATGCCCTAATTCTGACATTAGTTTTCCAGAGTTTTGCTTTACTGGAGGAAAATGCTGATGCTGAACAGGCACATTGTTACAGGTACAGGGAGAGCAGGGCTAGTTCCCCATCGTGGCCTGTGTGTAGGAGCAATCCAGTTGAAAAACATTGAAGATTGCTTCAACTCTCATCTCTGTAATGGTAAGCTTTGTAAAACACAGCTGTTTGTTCTGAAGACCAGGACAATGTTTGAGGCATTCATTTTTCTAGTGCTAACAAGGCAGTGAATCATAAGAATGTACTATTGTATGTTAGATGAAAAGAGGTTCTGGGAGAGTGTTGCTGATGTCCTCTTGAATTCTGCATCACTGTGGGACAGAGGCTGTTGGCAATAGCTGTTAAACATGATTGCCATATGGACTGATGGAGTGGAGAAGGAGATACCAAGTGTGGGATGAGGTGTTAGCCAGCCAACCCTTCCCTGTAATGGTACCAGCTGAGGTGGAAACCATTCTTTGCATATCTCAAACCAGTTAAATCTTTCACAGAAGACTCCAAACCAAAGCTCTCTGCTGGACAAATCAAGTCTTCAGTGATTGCACTGCAAAATGTATAATTGGGTATCACACCTGTCAATGCTGCCTGGGCACTGTGCTGACCTGTGGAAAGGGATTCAAAGGTGTGGTCAGCCTATTGTGAGAGGATGCAATGTACACTTCTCATTGTCCTGTCTCAAGATCTGTACCTTTAAATTAAACACTGAAATGTGCTTAACTAAGTAGCTTATTTCTTGTTTGTTATGAAACATCTTAGTAGGAAGCATATAAAAGTGACTTATACCTGAACAGTACATGGAGAAAAGTTTCCAGGCAGGAGGTAAGACATAAGGAAATATTTTTTTCCCCAATTTATTTTTATAAGAGGTTGAGGCTTCATGGGAGCAACTGGACAACCACAAGAGAAAATGGTAAAAATCTTACAATATCTGTTCTTCAGCAGTGAATCATAGAATAGGTCAGGTTGGAAGGGACCATGGGTTGGATCACCTGGCCCCACCTCCTTCCTGGTCCCACCTCCTTGCTCAAGCAGGGTCTTCCCATCACAGATGACACTGGATTTCATCCAGACATGTCTTGATTAATTCCAGTATGACAGATTCCATACCTTCTCAGGGAAACCTGTTCCTTTGTACAGTCACTGCACAGCAGAGATTCCTCATGTCCAGGTGAAACTTCCTGGGAGTCAGTTTCACAGAATCACTAGGTTGGAAGAGACCTCAAAGATCATCCAGTCCAATGCATGCCCTAACACCTCAACTCAACCATGGCACTGAGTGCCACATCCAGTCTTTTGGTAAGCACATCCAGGGGCTCCCTCAGTCTTTTCTCACAGGGCTTGTGTTCCCAGCCCCTCACCAACCTTGCTGCCTCCTCTGGATGTACTCAAGCATCTCAATGTCCTTCCTAAACTGAGGGGCCCAGAACTGGACACTCAAGGTGCAGCCTCACCCATGCTGAGCACAGGGGAAGAACGACCTCCCTGCTCCTGCTGGTCACTGCTCCTGACACAGGCCAGGATGTTGTTGGCCTTGGCCACCAGGACACACTGCAGGCGCATGTCCAGCCAGGTGTCAACCAGCACCCCCAGGTCCCTTTCCACCTGGGCACTGTCCCAGCCTATAACAATGCACGGGGTTATTGTGGCCAAAATACAGGACTTGGCATTTGGACTTAATAAACTTCATCCTATCTATCCATCCATGTCTGGAGGCTGAACAGCCCCAGCTCCTTTCCTAAGCCTTTCCTTGTAGGGATATCCTTCAATCCCTTACACAGCCTCCACAGCCTCTGCTGGACTTGCTCCAGGAGCTCTGTGTCCCTCCTGTCCTGAGCAGCTCAGCTGGACATAGCACTCCAGATCTGGCCTCACCAGGGCTGAGCAGAGGGATCACCTCCCTGACCTTCTGACAATGTTCTTCCTGATTCATCCCAGGATATAATTGGCCTTCTTGTCCCCCAGGGAACTGCTGGCTCAGGGACAGCTCATTATCCACCAGGACCCCGAGGTCCTTCTCCACAGAGCTGCTCTCCAGCAGATCAGCCCCAGCTTGGTGCATGGGCACATTCCTTCCCAAGTGTAGATAAGCAAGAATAAGAAGATGTCCTTGCATTAAGACAAGTGGTATATTTATAACTGATTCATTTACTATGGTGTTTCTAAAAACAAAAAACAGCCAAACCAAATATTCTGCTTAAAGACATTACTTTTTTATGTACACCTTTGTCTATAGTTTGTGCCTAGTATAAAGTTATCACAGCTTATAAATCAGCTGGTAACATTTTGTCTTCATTCTGCTGGAAAAGATCTTTCTCTTCACTGAAGTAATTACTTTTGACAACAATCCATTGAAGAGATCACTGAAATCTTCAATAGTTACATGATTCCAGTTCTAAACTGCCACATGTAATTTGTCTAAAGGATCACATATAAAAAGTTCACTTTTCAAGACTAGAAAAGTCTGGTCCTCCTTTGCTGTAGTTTCCAGAAATTTCCGCCCCACTGAAGTCAAACCCAGGGTTCTGATGGAAGTAAAATTAAAAATTGTTTAGTAAGTAAGTTATTTAGAATAAAAAATCCCAGACAACCCACAAACAAAAACCCTAAATTGCTTTTTGCTAATATTCTGCATTGTAACAAGAATATATAACAATCAACTTGTCACATTTACCACAGCACTGAAATTCTTGGAAAATGCATCAACAAACTGAGTTGTCATAGTTTGGTTTCTTACTGCTGAAGTGACTTTGTAATGCTGTTTTTGACTTAGCAAGTAGTCAGATCTCCCAGAAAAGAAATATTAAGGAAAATTTAAGAAAGAGATCTGGCTTTTGGTGTCCCTTGAAACTGACTTTTGAAAATCTAAGTATGTGCCCTGATGGATAATAAGGTTCATAAAACTGCTGTTCTCTGCTGCAGTACATAGCCTGCTGATTCAGCTGGTACATAAAATGTTGTAATTCTACACCTCTGCAGACATGTACAGGAATAGTTGTGTGCCAAAGGTAGAGCAAAACAATTTAGGTAATTTTAGTAAAAGCACAAGGAACATCTTTTCCAGCTAACTATTCCACTCCATCTTACATTATAAACAAGCATCACCAGTAGAGTTTGATGTTCAAATTTTATTGTAAATATGGCTATGTCATAATTCTAGATAATAACAGAAGTTGTGTGTAGCCTAACAAATGAAAACTTTTGAAGATGCAATTACTAAAAACAACAATAGCACCTTCAAACTCACCTGAACATGTCACAAACCCTGCAGACAGAGTGCACACAGAATAATCTCTTCAAAGCATAGTGATAAAACCTTGTAAACATTTTATAGATATTGAACTAAAGCATATACTTCCATGGCATTTGCTCAGCTTTCCTGGCCATAACCTCTGTGTGCTAACAAAAAATATAAGGAGTAATTATGGTCCTTTAACTTACTTCTCTTTGGAATCGCTCCAGTGTAAGTTTCCTTTGCATCTGGTCCTGTACCCAAGGATCAGCAGCATATTCATTTTCTAACAGAGATGTCCAACAATTTCCAGCATCTCTATTTGTCTTCATTAGAACAATTCGTATCAGCTGCCTGTCTTCTGTTTAATGAAAACACAAAGAGCAACCTTTAAACTCAGTCCTATGTGCTGGATCTTTTCTTGGTTTGGTGAATTCACCATTAACAAGCACAACACATGAAGTAATTTAAATTCTTAATGCCAATGCCAACCTAGTCCTTGATAAATAAATAAACATTAACAAAAAAAAAAAAAAAAAAAAAAGGCTGAAGCAACAATAGCCTGTACTGTCATCTCTCTCCTTCTGGCCTGTAAGATGCTGAAGCTGTTTTAAGGGATTAAACACATAAGTTCATAAGTACTTCTATTGCAAACATAAAGTAACCTCTTGGAGATGTTCACAATAAAGATTTAATCTATTAATATAGACAGCTCTGCTAAGGCAATAATAAAAAATCTGAGCTCAGGCTTTACAGAGAGTTATTACCAACAAAAGCCAAAATTAAATTTTAGCAACATATGAATGGATGATTATTTAAACAGTGTGTATGGCCATAGAGGATATTGGAAGCATGTTTCAAGGTAAACCTGTAGGGTGTTTAGTTCTACTGAAGTGAATAAACAGTATTTTGAAGATTACTTGCATACTGAAAAAGACTAGGCTTTACTTCAGAATGTGTATTAACACTTTTAATTTTAATGCTTAAATTACTAATTTACCAATAAATATTTAAAATAAATATTGAATGGAAAAGAAAATCCTTCACAGGAAAACACTGAGGCACAGTCCACAAATATGACTGCCGAAAAAAATATTCTGAATAGTTTACAGTATTTATTATAAAATGGCTCAATATGCTTTTTTTCCTCATTATATATAGGAACCTTCGTGTGATTTTTAATTTCTTTCTGATTCTCTTGGACTGTAAATTTTGTCATTCAAAAAATATAATGCATAAAAAGCAGCAATTATAGAGTCATAGATCACGCAACTGTACCCTGTTTACTTTTAAATGAAGGTTTGCAAAAACTTCTCACTATATGGAAACGTGTAACCCATTGATTACCACCTTCCAGGATGTAGCATATTCTCATTAACCTTAGTCTCAGGTGCTTTTGTAACACCTCAGTTCCTTAATCCAGCAATAATGACTGCCTTTTTACAAAGCTATGGGAAGAAAGTAATCTTTCCCATAAATAAAGAGAGGGTAAACTATTCTGCAGTGCCTATTGGAAAGTTTTACTGCCTTTATAATGTCACTTCAGATGTAGGTTATTACCTAAGGTCCACGTTCCTTCATCAGTTACTGTAGAGTCAAAAAGTTTACCCTGCAAAAGACAGGTACAATATTACAAATCAGTAAAACCTCTGTAGCATCCAGTTCACACTGAGTTATGAAGTTTTGCTCACAACCACCTTGTATTCTGCTGAAAGTGAATAGGGTCATCTGGCCCTAGAAGTATACATTTGCATGTAGCCTGTCAAATAATTGTTGCTTGTTATGCAATTATTTTTTTAATTGAAGCATTTAATACCTTCATTGTTTCAGTATCTGGAGTCACTGAAAAGGCTTGTGTTTCTCAGCAGGTAATACCATTATTAATAATCTTGTCATGAAAATACAAGTGTTTTTGCCAGGAGTAACATCCAGCTTTAGTGCAGGGTACAGGTAGTATGAGTAGTTCATTATAAATGTGAAAGAAAATCTGGGTTTAGGCTGTTTTGGTTTTTTGGTTTGGTTTGGTTTGGTTTTGGGGTTTTTTGCTTTCTGGAGTTGTGCACTGAAATGTGAACACTTGAAGCTGTGCACTGAAATGCTGTCCACATTCCCATTAAAATCCATGTGAATTTGTACCTTTATTTTTCATAGAATCACAGAATAGTTTGGATTGGAAGGGACCTTAAAGTTCATGTCATTCCAGCTCCCTGCCACGGGCAGGGACAACTTCCACTGGACCAGGTTGCTCCAAGCCCTGTCTGGCCTTGCCATGAACACTTCCAGAGATCCAGGGGCATCCACAGCTCCTCTGGGCAACCTGTGCCAGGGCCTGCCCACCCTTACAGGGAACAATTTCTTCCTAATAACAGTTTAAAGCCCTTCCCCCTTGTCCCATCACTACATGGCCTTGTAAGAAGCCCCTCTCCAGCTCTCTTTTCATGTTATGTAAGAGAGGTACCATCTGTAAAACCTCGTGCTGGTGAACGAAAGTGTTTCCACTGAATATAATTTTTAATGTATCAAACCTGGGATAAAGAACAGAGAAGCACCACAGGGCACAGGTGTGCAAGCCTTCTCCCAGGTGACTAAGGACAGCACATGAGGACACACTTTAAGCTGTGTCAGCACAGGTCTGGGTTGGACCTTAGGAAGAAATTTCACAGAAAGTGACTAGACATTGGATCGGGCTGCCCAGGGAGGTGGCGGAGTCACAGTCCCTGGAGTTGTTTAAGGAAAGCCCACGGTCGGCTGACAGTGCTCAGTCAGGGGCTGGCCTCGATGATCTCAGAGGTATTTCATACCCGAACTGCGGCCCCGACCCCCCTGCGCCGTGCGGCCGACACGCCGGGCGCTGCCGCCGGCCGTTCCGCCCGTGCTGCCCGCCGTACCTGCAGCAGCTCCTGCCCGCACACGGCCAGGGAGATGTGCCGGCTCCGCAGGCTGCAGCGCACGTCCTTGGCGCGGGAGTGCACGGCGGGACACGCACGCGATTGAAACACCTCCGCCAGCCGTTGGTACCAGCGTTGGGCCCCAGGGCGTCCCGCCAGGGAACCACCCCGCTGCGATCTCGAACGGAGCCGAAATGGGAAAGGGCGGCCAGTGCTCCGACACCGAACCCGCAGAGTCAGCACACAGTCCGACAGCCTGGCCCGCCACAGGTAGACAGCCTGGGCCCGCACACAGTCAGAGCATGGCCCGCACACAGTCAGTCTATCCTGAACCACAGTCAGCAGATGGCCGCACACAGTCAGCCAGCCTGGCCCGACACAGTCAGACAGCCTGGCCGCAAACAGTCAGTCTATCCTGCACACATCAGACAGCCGGCACGCACACAGTCAGACAGCTGGCCCGCACCAAGGTCACTCTGGCTCGCACACAGTCAACCAGCGGGCCCGCACACGTCAGACAGCTGGCCCGCACACGGTCAGTCTGGCCCACACACAGTCAGACAGCCTGGCCCGCACACAGTCAGAAGCTGGCCCGCCACGGTCAGACAGCTGGCACGCACACGGTCAGACAGCCTGGCCCGCACAACGTCAGACAGCAGGGCCCGCACACCGTCAGACAGCCGGCCCGCACCCCGCAGTCTATCCGCACCGGCAGTATACCCGCACACGGAAGGCTATACGCACACGGCAGTCTATCACGCACACGAGTCAGTCTATCCAGCACACGGTCAGTATATCCCGCACCACGTCACTCTGTCCCCACACGGCCAGCTGGCCGCACACGAGTAAGTCTCTCCCGATAGTGTCAGTCTGTCCGACACACGAGTCTTCCGCACCGGTACAGTCTATCACGCACACGGTCAGCCTCTCCCGCACACGTGTCAGTCCCACTCCCGCACACGGTCAGTCTCTCCCGCACACGGTCAGTCTATCCAGAAACACCACAAAAGGGGGGGGGTCAGGTCTATCCAGCACACGGTCCGTCTGGCCGCACACGGGCACTCGGGCACGCACACGGTCAGCTATCACGAAACGGTAACTCTCGGACAGCACACGGTCATGCCCCGCACACGGTCACCCTCTGGCCGAACACGGTCACTCTGGCCCGCACACGGGAAGGCTATCTCACGCAAACGGTCAGTCGACCCGACACACACGGTCAGCCTGGCCCGAAAACGGTCAGTCTATCCCGCACACGGGTACAGTCTACCCGCACACCCCCCCCCCCCCCCCCCCCCCGGTCAGAATGGCCAGCACACGGTAATCTGGCCCACACCGCTCCGCGCGATGCGCCCCGCTCCCTTCCCCGAGGACCGTCCTACCCGCGCAGGCGACCAGCGGCCACGCCCACCACGGGGGCGCACAGCCGCGCCTGCCCCGCACGTTGCGCGCCCAAGTGGGCCGAGGCGGGCAGGGGCGGCGGCAGCTGATTGTGGGGCGACGCGCGCAGCTGCGGCGTTTGGCCCTTTGAACCGCGGGCCGCCACCCCCCCCCCCCCTCCCCCCCCCCCCCCCCCCCCCCCCCCCCCCCCCCCCCGAGTCGCGTCCTCCCCCCGCTGGCATAGCATCCGCGAGCGCGCGCTCCGGACAAAATCACAGCGATGGGGAGCGCGGTCACGTGGGGGAGGCGGCGGGGGAGCGGGGGGAGAGAAGAGGCCTCCGGGCTCGGGGCGACGGCATACGCAGGATCCCGGGGGGGAACGGCCTACGAGGCTCGGGAACCGGCCTCAGGGCGCCCTTCTGCGGGGAGCAGGCCCTAGCGCCGCGCCTGAGGGCGCTCGAATCTCGCAAGGAGCCCCTTCTAAGGAACAAGTTCGGTTACGACTTCGTGTCCAGCCCTGGCATGCCAGACACAGTAGGTCGACGTGAAACATGTATATGTAGTAGTAACTAAAGCGGTGCTCGCCTTGCGCCTATGGTGCAGAAGTCAGCGCTGTAAGAGGGAATGTAGGCTTGTAACGGATGAGGCACTGGTTAGCGAGAGTAGTACTGATGAACGACCTCTCACAGTGAGATTTTGGCTGTGGTTTCCCTACGTGTGTTACAGCTTCAGCTCATCGGAGTGAGACAAGCCTGTATAATTTACCTCGTTGTTCTTTGCTGTTCTGAAAATCCGTTCTAGCGGTAACACCTGAAGGATCCGTAGCGTAAGCCATCAGATGGAGGGAAGTTTGGCCAGTCTCTGAAGCATGCCAAGGGGTTAGGAACAGAAGAGTAAGTATAAATTGCACAGAACGTTGATAGATATCTTTAGGATGTCCAATGTTAGTGTCTATGCTCTGCTGTTGCTGTTCAGAAAATTGGTTTCTGTTGCAGTTGAACTCGCTGCCTACCTTCCAGCTAAACGGAGCAGTGTAAAAACATCTGTTGAGACTCGTTCCAAAAATAGATGATAGTGACTCGCTAATTATTGAGTGCCTCGGAGGACTAATATAAACCTATTAACTAGGGCTTGAGCTATTTTCATGTATTTTAATATCTATAGAATCCCTCAATTCAAAACTGACGTTATGGATCTGGTCATGGCAGGGCAGTTCGGCAGGAAGTGGAAATACAAAAACTGTCTGGTAACCTGGAGTCTTGCTCCAAACTTTGTAGGTGTCCGTTGAATAATACTTTTACTGATTACAGTAAAAAGTAGCTCTCTGCTGGGTTAAGTTACCTAGTTGTTTTTGGGTTGTGAAGTGATAGTCTGACAACAGGTGGAATGTTGTCGGCTGCTGTAATAATCAATAACCTTGTGTAGTTTGGGTGCATTTGCTCCCTTGTGTGCGTGCACACCTCTTCAGCTTCTCTCGAAGTCCTTCTGCAGGTGAGACAAATCTGAGGAAGTGGGAGGAGTGCACCCACACCAGTAGCGGCAAGCGGAGACTCCCATTCTTTGGCCTTGACTGTTAAGCGGACTGTGGTGTCTGCAGCACTGCTAAATCTCTGACTGCGTAAACAGTGCAGCCTCTCAGACAGCTGTCCATTAATATGCAATGTGAAACTATGTAACATACTGTTGTATTGGTGTCATTAAGACCTAAGCAGGAAAAATGAAATTGCTGCACCTCCTTGGGGACTTATGTGGTTAATTAACCTGGGACTATAAAACAGGCTGGTATATTTGGTGTGCTCCTATTGGGATTTCTTTGACTCTTGTAACATGTATTTAAGGTGACTAAGTCTTTTTAAGGAAATGGGTCTGCCTCATTGCTGGGCAAGGCAGAGTGGAAAACTGGTCGTGAAAGAAACCAGGAGGGGATGGTACTGCAGTCCAGATCAATTGTACTATGCAAGGATTACAGATCGCAAGATTAATGGCCTTAACAAGCTGCAAGCATGATAGCCCTGCTGTACTGTTAGGCCTAGAGTATTGATGAGTGGATGAAATCTGCAAAACAAACCTGAGATATTAAAATGTTTTATGACGCTTTTTAGGGGGTGTAAAGGCTCAAACTGTGTGTTAAACTTATTCCTGCCCTTGTGGTTATGAGCTGTGTCCCTCGCCAAGTAATGCTGATGAGAAAGTTAAGGGTAAAACCCTCTAACCTGATAATTATTGCCCGTTCTGGGAGAGGAAAAGTTGGTTCTTTGGTGTGTGTATATTTGTAGTTGTGTCGTATGAACAGCCCAATCTGGGTATTTTATTGTGCGCAGTGTGTTATGAAAGCTGCAGATCTAAACACCTCCTCTTCTCAAGCCGGGCTAATGGATTTGTGAGACTAGAAAAGAGTTATGCTTATGAAGAGAAAGAAACAGAAGAGCAGGGAGAAGGAGGTGATCCATTAGGTGACGTGAAATCCTGTCATGTCTCCCAACTTAAGATAATAAATACAAGGTTGGAGAATTGCCTCTTTTGCATCACAAAGCATATAAATAGTTTCAAAGAGCTTTGTGCAAAACAAAGGTATCCAGATTATTAATGGATGTACAAGTAATGGAATTCATTAATTCCTGCTTTTGTGAACATAACTATTCTGTCAGTCTTTTGAAAAGAGAAATAGTCCTCTGTGGGTTACCCAAAGTGTTTATGAACCATCTCGCGCTTATTTTTTGTTCTCTAAATTGTCCCTCCTTTCAATGCCTAGAGGAACCGTTGTAAATTGTATCAATAACACTGCTGTGTGCTAGGTGGTGCATTGTGTCCAACTGTAATATTCTGCCTTTTTGCTACACAGCCAAAAAGGGAGCTTGGCTTCTGTGCCCAGTGAAGCTAAGACTATGCTAATTTTACATGTTGTTCTGGCTGGCAGCATAAAAATAAGTAAGTAAGGTGCTATTTTATGTGTGTAATAATAGAGAATTGTGGTGATTCTGTTCATTTCCTTTCCTGTGCGAGAGTTGCAGATGTTATTGTGAATGAAAGGGAAGAAAGAAAAGAACATTGGGCTACCACAGTGTCTGTGGCTTTATGGGAAAGTCTAAGCAAAATGGGAAATAAAAAGAAAATATCTCTGTTTAGATTCGTGCATCGTGAGAGAACTGTGGAGAGCAGGGATTAAACAACTCAGGCTCTGGATGAAGATCTTGTTAAGAGGAACAAAGCTGAGTGCTGCAGTGAAGGAGAACAAACCTCTCTCTTCAGCAAATATTGCATGTCTGGAAAAAAAAGCTTGGAGTTAACAAGAAGCAATGACTACTAAAGTCAGAAAGGTATTCAACACTAAGGAATCTTGGCTTTGCCTTGCTGTTAATGAGCTTCCTGTGTAAGGGGAAGATTCAGTTGATGATGGATCTGTTTTAATGTACCGCGTTGGTTTGGATCTTGTGCTTCTGTTAAACACACAGAGAAGGAGGGGAACAGCTTTGGTACGGATTTGAACAACCTGGAAAGGGTTGTGTGAACATCAAGGATACAAAGGAATCAATTAGTGGCTTGTATCTTCTCTTTCTAACAACTGTCTGAAAGAGGTGTGCAGAAGAAAATGAGCAGCCTGTGACTGGAGCGGCTTGAAGCTCATAAAAGTGAGGGCTTTACGGAAAAGGTATGGACCACGTGAACAGGCAGTA
>CM031869.1:12276925-12315192 GCA_018697195.1 Certhia americana
TGATCTCAGAGGTTTTCATAACACGAAAACATGCGGCCACCGAAACCCTCCTGCGCCGTTGCGGCCGAACACGCCGGCGCTGCCGCCGGCCGTTCCGCCAGTGCTGCCCGCCGTACCTGCAGCAGCTCCGGCCCGCAAACGGCCAGGGAGCTGTGCCGGCTCCGCAGGGGCTGCAGCGCATTCCTGGCGCGGGGGCGGCGGGGACACGCACCTCGATAAACACATCCTCCACGTTGGTACAGCGGGACCCAGGGCGTCACCGCAGGGCACCACCCGTGCGATCCTCGAACGGAGCCGACATGGGACAGGGCGGCCAGTGCGCGCACCGACCCCGCAGAGGTCAGCACACAGTCAGACAGCAGGCCCGCACACAGTCAGACAGCCTGGCCCGCAACACAAGTCAGACAGCTGGCCCCCCGCACACAGAAGGTCTATCCTGCACACAGGTCAGGACAGCCTGTCCCGACACACGGTCAGACAGCTGGCCCGCACACAGTCAGACAACAAGCCTGGCGCCGCACACAGTCAGTCTATCCGCACACAGTCAGACAGCCTGGCCCCGCACACAGTCGAACAGCATGGCCGCACCAGTTCACTCGGCAACCCGCAACGAACCGTCAGACAGCCTGGAGCCGCACACCCGTCAGACAGCCTGGCGACACGGTCAGTCGGCCACACACACAGTCAGACAGGCCTGGACCGCACACAGTCGCAGCAGACAGCCTGGCCGCACCCACCGGTCAGACAGCCTGGCCCGCCAATCGAGTCAGGGACAGCTGGCCGCACAACACAGTCAGCAAGCCTGGCCCAGCCAATCCGGTCAAGACAGCCGTGCAGGCCGACACCGTCAGTCTATACCGCACCACGGTGTCAGTATATCACGCACCTCACGCGTCAGTCTACTCACCGAACACGGTCAGTGCATATCCCGCACACACGGGTCAGTTCTATCCAGCAAACGGTTCAGTCATCCCGCACACGGTCACTCTGTCCCGCCACACGGCTAGCTGGGCCAGCACACGGTCAGTCTCTCCGAAACGACGGTCAGTCTGTACGCACAACGGCTATCCAGCACACGGTCAGTCTATCCCGCACACGGTCAGCCTCTCCCGCACACGGTCAGTCCTCGACCGCACACGGTCAGTCTCTCCCGGCACAACGGTTCCAGTCATCCCCACACAGTCACGTCTATCCCGCACCAGGTGAGTTGCCGCACAGCGTCACTTCTGGCCCGCACACCGGTCGTCTAAACGACCGGTCACTCTGCCCGCACCACGTCAATCTGCGCCCGCACCCAGTCACTCTGGCCGCACAACGGTCGACTATGGCCACGCACACGGTCAGTCTATACCGACCCCACGGGTCAGTCTATATCCCGCCACTGTACAGGTCAGCCTGGACCCCGCACACGGTCTAGTCTAAGTCCGCAGCAACGGTCAGTCTCATCCGAGCCGGTCAGCCTGGCCCGCACACGGTCAATCTGGCCCACACCGCTACGCGATCTTGCAGGCCCCGACCCTTCCCCGCAAGGGACCGTTTCACTCCCCCGCGCAGTGCGCCGCGCCGGCCACGCCCCAACGGGATTGAGCGAGCCGCCTGCCCCAGCACCGTGCGCGCCAATGGCCCCGAGGCGGGCAGAGGGCGGCGGCAGTATGATGGCGCTCTGGCGGGCGCGCCCGGTGCGGCCACCGGTTGGCACCTTTTGCACGGCGCTCGGGCCCCGCACGGGGTCCCAACCGCCTGTCATGGCCTCCGGTCGCGCGCCGCGGCCGCCGCCACCCTCCCGCGATGGGAGCGCTGGTACGTGAGGGGAGAGGGTCTCTGGGGCGAGGGAGACGAGGCACTCCGCGGCTCGGGCGCCGGCTTGTTAAGGGCTCGCGGCTCGGGCGCCGGCATCCGCGGCTCGGGCCACACGCTCACAGGGCGTCCCTTCCTGCGGGGAGAGCCATAGCGCCGCGCTGAGGGCGCTCTGAATTCTGCAAGGGAGCCCTTCTAAGGCACAAGGTCCGAGTTCGTGTCCAGCCCTGGAGCAGCCTACAGTGAGTGAACTGTATTATGTACGGAGTAAACTAAAGCGGTGCTAAGCCTTGCTGGCCTCTGGTGCCGCAGTACAGCGCCGTAAGAGGAATGTTCAGAGCTTGTCACGGCTGAGGCACTGGTAGCGAGAGTATTTACTGATGAACGACTCTCTCACAGTGAGATTTTGGCTGTAGGTTTACCCTACGTGTGTTATCAGCTTCAGCTCATCGGAGCTGAAAAGCTGTAATTTACCTTCGTTGTTCTTTGCTGTTCTGAAAATCTCGTTCTAGCGTGTACCCCCCTGCAAGGATCCCGTAGCGTTAAGCCATCAGATGGAGTGGGAAGTTTGCAGTCCTCTGAAGCATGCCAAGGGGTTAGGAAACAGAAGAGTAAGTATAAATTGCACAGAACGTTATGATAAGATATCTTTAGATGTACAATTGTTAGTGCTCTTACTACTCTGCTGTTGCTGTTCAGAAATTGGTTTCTGTTGCAGTGACTCGCTGCCTACCTTCCAGCTCAAAGGAGCAGCTGTAAAAACATCTGTTGGACTCTTCCAAAAATAGATTTATATGTGACCTCTGCTAATTATGAGTGCCTCTGGAGGCCTAATAAACCTATTAACCTAGGGCTTAGAGCTATTTTCATGCATTTTTTAATATCTATAGCATCCCTCAATTCAAAACTGACATTATGGATCTGGATCATGGCAGGGAAGCTTGGCAGAAGTGGAAATATCAAAACTGTCTGTCACCTGGTAGTCTTTCTCCAAACTTTGTTAGGTGTCCAGTTGAATAATACTGAATTGGTTGATTACAGTAAAAAAGTAGCTGGTATTGGGTTGTGAAGCTGATAGTCTGACAACCAGGTGGAATGTTGTTGGCTGTATATAATCAATTAACCTTGTGTAGTTTGGTTGCATTTGCCTCCTTGTGTGCGTGCACACCCTCTTCAGCATTCTCTTCTACGTCCTTCTGCAGGTGAGACAAATCTGAGCAGTGGGAGGAGTGCACCCACCCCAGTAGCTGCAAGGAGACTCCCATCTCTTGGCTTGACTGTAAGACTGCTGTGGTGTCTGCAGCACTGCTAAATCTCTCTGACTGCTTAAACAGTGCAGCCTCTTCAGACAGCTGTCATTCATCTGCCCATGTGAACTATGTAACATACTGTTGTATTTGTGTTCCTTAAGACCTAAGCAGGAAAAATGAAATTGCTGCATCCTTGGGAATCATGTGGTAATTAACCTGGGACTATAAAACAGCTGGTTATATTTGGTGCTACCCTCTTGGGATTTCTTTCCCTCTTGCTCAATATGTATTTAAGGTGGCTCCTTCTTTTTAAGGAAATGGTGTTCCTGCCCTCATTGGCTGGGCAAGGCAGAGTGGAAACCTGGTGGTGAAAGAAACATGGAGGGGATGGTACTGCATGTACAGGTTCTCAATGTCCTATGCAAGTATACGGATTTCAAGATTAATGGCTTAACAAGCTGAAGCATGATAGCCCTGATGTACTAGTTAGGCCTATGAGTATTGATGATGTAGGATGAAATTCTGCAAACAAACCTGAAGATATTAAAATGTTTTTATGAAGCTTAGGGGTGCTAAAGTCTCCAACTTTGTTAAACTTCTTCCTGTCCCTTGTGGTTATGAGCTGTCCCTTCCAAGTAATGCTGATGAGAAAGTATAAGGGTAAAACCCATCCTAACCTGATACTTCTCTGCCCTTTCTGGGAGAGACAAAGGTTTGTTCTTTGTTTGGTGTGTATCTTTGTAGTATTGTCTGTATGAATCACCCACTCTTGTATTTTATTGTGCTCAGCTGTTATGAAGCTGCAGATTTCTAACACCTCTCTCTTCCAAAGCCGGCTAATGGGATTGTGAAGACTAGAAAAGATGTTATGCTTATGAAAGAGAAAAAGAAACAGAAGGCACTGGAGAAGGAGGTATGAATCCATTATGTGAGTGAAATCCTGTCATGTCTCCCACTTAAGATAATAAATACAAGGTTGTAGAATTGGCCTCTTTTGCATCACACAGCATATAAATAGTTTACAAAGAGCTTTGTGCAAAACAAAGGTTATCAGATATTATGGATGTACAAAGTTAATGGAATTGCATTAATTCCTGCTTTTTGTGAACAACTATTCTGTCAGTCTTTTGAAAAAGAGAACTAAGTCCTCTGTTGGTTACCCCAAAAAGTTGTTTTATTGAACCATCTCTAGCTTTATTTTTTTGTTCTCTAATTGTCATCCTTTCAATGCCTAAGAGGCACCTTAAATTGTATCAATACACTGCTGTGTGCTAGTTGGTGCCTTGTGTCTCAAATGTCATATTCTGCCTTTTTTGTCTATCACAGCCAAAAAGGGGAGTTGGCTTCTGTTGCCCATTGAAGCTAAGACTATTCTAATTTTAACATGTTGTTCTGGCTTGCTAGCATAAAATAAGTCAGATGAAGTGTTGCTATTTTATGTGTGTCATAATAGAGAATTGTGATTCTGTCATTTCCTTCCTGTGAATGAGAGTTGCAGATGTGTATTGTGAATGAAAGGGAAGAAACTTTGGATACCACAGTGTCTGTGGTTTACTTGGAAAGTCTAAGCTAAAATGGGAAATAAAGAAACTATCTCATGTTTTAGATTCGTGCATTAGTGAGAGAACGTGGAGAGCAGGATAAAAAACTTCAGGCTCTGGATGAAGATCTTGTTAAGATTGAAGCAAAGCTGAGTGCTGCAGTTCAGGAGAAAACCTCTCTTTCAGCAAATATTGCATGTCTGAAAAAACAGCTTCGGGAGTTAACAAGAAGCAATGAACTACTAAAGTCAAAGGTATTCAGACAATAAGTGCATCTTTGCTTTGCCTTTGCTGTTACTGAGCTTCCTGTGTAAGGGGAAGCTTCAGTTGCTGATGAGCATCTGTTTTAATGTACAGCATGTCTGGTTTGGGATCTTGTGCCCTTCTGTCTAACCACAGAGCAGGAGGGGAACACTTTGGGAAGTGTTTGAACAACCTGGAAAGGGTTGTGTGAACAGCAATTCATACAAAGGAATCACACTTAGTGGCTTTATCTTCTCTTCTAACAAGCTGTCTGAAGATGGTGTGCAGAAGAAAATGAGCAGCCTGTGCATGGAGCTGATGAAGCTCAGAAACATGAGGGATTCTAAGGAAAAGGTATGACCACTTGCACAGGGCAGTAATCCTGAGCTGCTCAGGAATAAAACCAGTGATCCTCAGTATAGTTTGAAGCTCTTAGTGGTAGTTTTTTAACAAGTGGCTGATATCTTTATAGAGGGATACTTGTGATCACATTTAACATAGTAGCTGGTGCTATCATTAAATGGGAGTGGTGATTAAATTTCAGTTCACCACTGTCTCTTCCCCAAATCCTTATTTTTCACTAAATCAAATTTTAATGTTAATATGTGTGTTTTGTTTGTTTTTTTAAGACTGCGTTGGCAAAACAGGAAGACATGGAAATGAAGCTGCAGGAAGTGCAAAAGAATCTAGAACATTCAAAAGGAAAAGTAGCACAGTTACAAGAAAAATTGTAAGTGCTAGAAAGGGAATTAGATGATAAGACCTGGCTGTGTTTCTGCTTATCCTTTGTAGCAACTGAAATTGAGGCTGTCTCCCTGCTGAGAAGGAACAGACCTTATCAGTGTTCATAGTCTGGAATAAATACTCTGGAATGAAGTTCTAACAACTGCTGTGGTTTGATAAAGCAGCCCTTAGAAACATTGTTTCTCTAGCGTATCTAATCTTTTTCCAAAAGACAAACTGTTTCATGTCAATCCCTTGTCTTCCAGTGTGGTATGGGTGGGGTGGGGATAGAGTATGTATGCCTTTAAAAAAGAATTGTTGTTCAGATTGGAGGAGGACATTGGTAGGAATGGGATGTTTCTGGCCCTTTAGACTACTAAGTTAGGAATAAGCAAGAAAGCATTAGAGCAGGAGCTGAAATCCTAATTCAGCAGCCAGCCATTTGGCATGGATTTGATGAACACATTCATGTTCTCTAGAAGAATGGCATTAAAGAACCATTGTGGTGCCTTCAGAGCTGCTTTGATGTAGACATGTCCTCTGAAGAAAGGCAACTGCAGACTCTCTTGGCTTCAGCAGCTCTGTGTAGATAGAGAGTGAGTTCTAACTCAGCACTTTCTGTTCTGCCCAAAAACAGGAACAGTGCACTAACGTGTAGCCTATTGCTGAGGACAGGGACCTAGGATGACCTTCCAAACTATGTTTAATGTCAGGCTAGCACAAACTTGGCTGTTAAAATATGCCAAGGTAATAATGCAGGTAGCACAGATCACAAAGGAGGTGATGCTTTGGTGATGCCCCAAAAGCTGCTTTATGTTTGTGGCATATTGCTTGTGGCAAAATGTGGCTTAGCATCTTTGCTACAATGAGAAGACTATCTGGAACAGGTGTGAAAAGATGGAAGAATCACCTATTAGAGCCAGTATGTTTTTCAGCCAAACTGGGAGATGAAAAGTATGTGTTACTATTTAACTCTGAATTTGTTTAAATATATATGTCATAAAAACTGTCTGGTTTTAGGTCTGCTACTGAGAGAGAGAAAATTGAAGAGAAGTCTGACACAGGAAAACTCCTGGAATATGTTACAGAGCTCAGGTAGCAACAAATTGTTCTCATGAAAGCAGTTTTTCTCTTGGAAACCAATAGTCCTAAGCACTTTCTTTTGTGTTGATGTGTAAGCTTACAAACAAAAGTTAGTGGTAACATGTGTCTGAATTTTCCTCTACAGTAGTGTTGCAGAAACAGCTGAGAAATACCAACTAGAAGTTGCCCAGTTGGAAGAAACATTGAGTAAGAAAGACCAAGATATTGAGATCCTGAAGAATACCCTCAAAGCAAAAGAGGAAGAGTCATGTAAACTGATGAAAGAATTTAATGAGAGGTGTCAATTGCTTCAACAAGAGAAAGGTAATTAATTCTTGTACACTGTTCCATATGTGGGATCACTCACGTTCTTAAACCTTCTCAAATAGGTGTTTTCTGAAATGTCAGTTTAGACTGGTTTGTTCCAAATAAGAATTAAAGTCTCTGAGCTCCAGCTAGAAACACCAAAGTGTGTTTCTAACAACAGGGAAATTGCATCTGACATCTGTTAAGTCTGAATTGGAGTTTCTGTGGAGGATAACTTGGGTGGGTAGTAGTCAGTGAAATTTGTAGGAGTGGCTTTAATCTGAAAGGTGAACACCAAGAAGTTCTTGTTCCTTTCTCTTCACCGAGAAGCAGCATAATGTGTGAATTCACTGCTAGCAGCTTGTACACAGGTTCATTGAGGTGTTGGCAATGTGGCAAGGATCCTTCTTCACCTCCTTACTCCTTCTCTCCAAACACCAGCAACTCTGCAATCAAAGACAAGTACTCAGTTTTCTGTTCCAGCTGCCTTCTGTGTGCTAGGTTGTGGAAGAAGCTTTGTGGATCTCATGTAGTTTCCCCTGCCATACTGCTCTTCTGGTGAAGGTTAATTGCTTGGTCCAAAAACTCCTGCTGCTAAAATTATTTTCAAGTCGTATACCTCGAGCCAATTTTGAGGAGTTCCCAGATGGGTTGTAGGTATGGGTTTGTTTTGTGGGGGGGGTTTCTTTCTGTGTTTTTGGTAGTTAGGCAAGGGAAAAACAAAGATGGAATGGAAGTATTATGAAGAATACATATTGTAGCTATTTGAAGATAGAGAAGGGAATTTGTGTTAAATTGACAATTTTTCTATGCAGAGAAAGAATTGTCTGAGGCCAAAGGACAGTTCCTGAGTATGAATGCTGAAATAGAAGATCTGAAAAAGAAAATTGATTTGGTGGAACAAGAACACCAAAAACTGCTTCAGAAACATGAGGAGGTCATCTCTCAGCTGCAGCAAGAGAAGGTAAATGCATGCTATAAATGACTCTAAAAATAGATAGTAATCCCAAGGATTGGCACTAAAAATTGTTTTGGTTATACATGAGATGTGCATTCCACAGATTAGGTTATCATTAATACGACAAAGTAGGTACTGGCCTGCAGAAGCTTGTGTGGTTTAATAGGTCTAAGAATGATTGCTGATGGGATGGGGCTTTTGGCTCTTCCCATTGATTTGAAATTTGAACACTGCAAATTAGCCCTTTACTACCTAGAAAGTACTGGTAGTTTTAAAATCTGTGGTATTCTGGCATGCAGGAGTCATCTGCCTCAATGCAGCAGAAGTTACTAGAGTTTGAAGATGAAGTAACAAGTGAGAGACATCTTCTGGAAGAAGAGCTGAATGGTACCATGAAGGAGCTGAATAAATTGCATGCAAAGGAGAAGAAAGCTGAAAATTTGGTGAAGAGACTGGAACAAGAAATTAAATCTCAAGGTCTTGAACTTGCACAGATGGAGGAAGAGTTGAAAGGGTTTGTGAAAGAAACTTTGTGATTCAGGCTTTGAAAGGAAAATGTTAAATTAGTTAACTGAGCTTCTGTGCCCAGTTCAGGTTTTAGGGACCTGAGCAGATCTGAAGTTATTTCTTGCTGATTGCTGATTACTGATAGTGATGAGATGTAATCACTAGCAGTAGTAACTTGAGTCAGTATCAATAGTAACTTGAGTCAGTTTTACATTGTTGTAATTTAAAACAAACAAAAAAATTTTTCTTGGAAGGCTGGTATTGTAGTGCTCTGACCTTGCTGTGCTGGGTAAGCTATGTGCATGTTGTACTGGCTATTTCTGTCCTGGAGAAGGCAATAACAAAGATTTTCAAACTAGTTGTGTCCTGTTTAAGTTTACTATTAGGTCTTCAGTCTATTCTATAGCTCCCTTGGAAAATAAGGGGAGGAGGAGATCCTTAGTAATACCTGTTATGAAGATTATGCTTTGGTATGTGAGAAGTTACTGGTTTGTCACAATTAATTTATTGCTGCTGCTTCAGGCCTTCTGTAACTGATAGCAGCATTTGGTGATGTGTTCACACACTTCTCTCCAGTGTGCAATGCTGAATTTTTATTTCAGGAAGAATGCAGAGTTGGAGCAAATCAAGGCAATGCATAGCAGTGCTATACTGAAAATCCAAGAAGAGCACAGCAATACACTGCAGAAACTTGGAGAGACTATTGCTGACTTTGAAAGGTACTTAAGTTTTATTAATGTATAGGACAGACATTATCTCTAAGATGACAATAAAATGTACTGTTCATTTATGTGCCTTGGTACTTCACACTGCATGTGAGTGTTGGCATGGCATTAGAGCAGATGATTTTGTGATGGTATTTGGTGTCTTTAAGGATTTATTTCTTGAGTACTAGGCAAGTATAGTGACAAAGTATCGCTATGTAGTCAGGAAATTGGATGGTTCTTCCTCAAAAAGTAACCAGTTGGAGTTCAGTGGTCTTGAATGACAATGAGATTTGTAACTAGTGATGGTGTTCTTGGCACTGAAATGTCTTGTAAAAAGACTTGTATAGGCTCAAAATTTGCACTGAATTGAGAGTAGTGTCCTTCAGTTATTGCAAGACTTTAACCTTAAAATATTCATGTTAGAATACATATATAGTATTATATTAGAAAGTTTGTAGAAAAATGATCATGATATTACTAGATGTGTGTCACCCCATGAAGGAACCTGTTGGATCTTTGCCAATGCCAACTACAGACAGTAGGTGCTTTGCTGTTTAAAATAAGCTTTTTCTCTACTCTATAAAGAGTAGGTCCTTTGTGTTTTAAAATAACTACAAAAATAAAGTAGTATCTGTGTCACAGAATTTGTCAGGGTGTTACTGCTTATGGCTTTATGGGAATGCGTTGTGGTTTCTTTCTTACCATTGGATTTATCAGTGCCTGTACATTGCCATATCTTCAGATTATAAAATCTTTGATACTTGCTAGCACAAGCTTGTGTTACTCTTGTAAGGTGTGAACTTGTCAATCTGCTTTTTGCCTGAAGTAACAAGGTTTTTCTCATTTGTACTGTAATATCAGCTACAAGAAAACATCAGCTGAAGAAATTTACAGTTTTAAACTGGAGAATACCTCTCTGCGAGATGAAGTTTCCAACTTAAAAAAAGCAGGCCAAGAGAATCTGCAGCTGCTTCAAGAAGCAGAATACACTAAAAACCAAGCAAATGAATGTGCAAGGTACTACACAGACAAGTTTTTCCTTAAGCTAAGGAGTGCAAACTGAGGCTTGCCTTTCTAACTAGAACCTCATGTGATGCTCTAGAAGATCAGATCAGTATTTGGTATATGCTGAAGTTTCTTGCTTTTCCCAGTGCAGAAGGTTGAAAATACTGACAAAATTTGTTAGGTTTATATGCATTAGGAAATTGGTCTGTCCAATCAGTTATTTTGGTTTTTATCTATATGTGCATCACAGAGGAAAAAGAAAATGTTTGAATGAAGTATGTTGGAATATTGTCTATTTCAGAAATATCAACTGCTCTGCCTGTGGGGAGACAATCAAATGCATAATACAGATCTCACTCTTTGCCACTCGTGTGTGAATGATGTCACCTCAAATTCTGCTCACAAGCAGATGCCAGTTAATCATCCATGAATTGCCACACTGTGGTGGTATAAACTGAGGTCCTCTCTCTGCTTGATATGAGGCACCACAGTGCAGCTGATGAGAAATAACACCCAAGATATTGTGTTAGCCAGTAGCTGAGGACATGCTTCTCTGTCTAACAGCAGTTCGGTGATCCATGTTCTCTATGGTTCTGTGCTGTTTAAGGTGCTGCCCTTTCTTTCCTCCCATCTGCTTAATGTCCCCAGTTTCCATTAAAGCTGGTAAAAGAAAAACTGAAGAAGTATTTCCTGGCTGAAATGGCAGGGTTGGGATGGAACAAACAGCTGGGGCTGAAGAGGGGTCAATGCTTTTAGGTGCAGGGTTTTTGAACTCCTGCATGCATCCACACTGAACAGGCTTGATTAGTTCCTGCTTGAGCAAATCTCTGCATGTAAAACCTAACTACTAAACTGTCCCTGCTAAAAGCTGTTGAACAGTCTTAAATGAGCAACATGATCTTTGTTTGCTTCAAAAGGACTTCTTGCATCCTTATAGGAAAAAGTAAAAATATTGTTCATCCTAAACTTAATTGCCTTCTATACTACTGCTGTCTTTGTGGCAGTTTGTGCAAACCTTTATTGCAGTTCTACTAACAGCTTTTCAACTATGGTTACTTGTGGGTTTTAGATTTAGTGTAGTGGGAAAAAAGTAAAAATCAAGGGCTCATTAAAAAATTATGGTATTTTCTTCAGGATGCTTTTAGAAGTCCAGACCAAGCTTGCACTAAAAGAAGCAGAAACAGAGAGAACAAAAGAGTCTTGCCTTGCACAAGTAACTAAACTTCAGGAACAAATTGAAGATTTGAAAAGACAACTTGAAGCAGAAAGATCAAGGTGACTTTCTCAAACTTCAACTGCATATGATGCACAGCCAAGTTTTATTTGGGAAGTAGTGCTGAGAGCTAACAAGGAACACAATAAAACTCTGCTTCTTGCTTTTTAGGAAAACTGTAAGTGAAGATGTGACCTCTAGCTTAAAGAAAGAGATCAAGACCTGGCGTAAACTGTATGAAGACTTACATAACAAAGTTAAGCCTTTTCAGGTGTGTTGTGAAGTAGGTGTTTGTTAGTATCTGTTGACATAAGACTTGCAGTTGGCTCAAGTTCTACTCTTGAGAAGTAAATATGCTACTTCCCATTCTAAGGCATTTATTCTGCAGTGGTTTCCTAAGTTGCTATCCAATGAGCCAGCTATTCCCCTTCCCGAACTAATCTTGGTAGATTTCAGTTCAGTAAAAAGTTATGTTTAATTGAAAGATTTCTAAGATGTTCTAATGTATTTCAGCAACAACTAGATGCTTTTGAAGCAGAGAAGAATGCACTCCTGGAGGAGCATGGGGCAGCCCAAGAAGAACTGAATAAATTGAGTGATGCATATGCTAAACTACTTGGCCACCAGAACATGAAGCAAAAAATCAAGCATGTTATGAAGTTAAAGGAAGACAATGGCCACCTGAAGCAGGTTTGTGAAATGAAATATTTTAAATCTGAAATTTACTAATCTGCTTGATACCTTTGTTTGTTGCTCTAAATATTTATAGACTAATCCTGGAAGCTACTTATTTCTTGGTTCTTAAATTCCCTGCACAAAGCAGATTACAATAAACCACCAGCCTCCAGAAATGCCAAGAGTTTTATTTTTGTCAGAATTTAGAACATACAGAGGGATCAGCAGTACAAATAAGCACTTCTGCTCTTACCTTGATTGGCTTTTCTTACCTTTTCTTGGGGTCTTAGACTTAATAAACTGTCTGCTGAAAGTTTCAGACTGCCATACTGCTTAGTGGTGTTGCACAGTACCTGTACATGCTGCTTGTTTCTCTACACATATATATTTGGGTTGGGGTTTAATGCCACCAATAATTTTCTATATGTTTGTCATTAGGCCAAATGGCTTCCTCGGTAAGTGATGAAGCAGGCTTTTCTGTTCTTCATCAAACTTCCAAGTACTGTTTTCTCTAGGATGTCTCAAAACTGCGTGCATTGCTAGCCAAGGAAAAGCAAACCAACAGACATCTTCAGGAGCAGCTGTGTGCAGTACAGGGCATTAAGCGTTTTGATCCTTCCAAAGCTTTCCAGCATGACAGCAAGGAAAATATTCCTCCAAAAACACCTTTAAAAGAAGGTAAATTTGATATTGATGTAGCCTTTGTACCTCTTGGTAACCAAAGAAGGTATAAGAGTCTTGCATAGTCTGCTATGTCTGGGGGAGGTGAATGGTGTCTCTTGTTCCACAGCAGATGTTGGAGGCTGCATCAATGGGCACTCCCAGTATGCTGTTCAGCCCAGGTCCTTACAAGCTGACAGGAATATGTGGTGTGCCAGGTCAGACAGCAGAGCCACTCTCCTTCTGTCACCAGCTCACGTGTTCCTGCTGATGAGGTGACAGGAAGTGTCTCCTGCACAGGTCATGGGGTGCAAGTGGCTCAGCCAGACCTTTGCACCCTGGCTCTTTAGCTGCTACCTGGCAGGACCTTACACCACTGCAGGTGTGAAGGTAAGATGCAAAAGGGCTTCAGATAAATGTGGAGTGGAGGAAACGATGGAGAGAGCATGGGGCCACACCAAAGGAAGCAGGGTAGGGGAGAGAGTTTCATTAGTGTCTGTTCCAAGGTCTGAAATCCTGGCTTGCCTGTGTGATTCAGTGTAGGGCCTTTGGCCCTCCAGGAGATAAGAAATTATTTAATGTGGTTGGAGCAGTAGGTGAAAAACTTAAACTTAGTAACATTTTTCCATTGCAGGTAATAAAAACAAAATTTGAAGTCTTCTTGGTTTTAAGAAAATAAATCACCTGTAAATTCGTGTGCTACAGGAAACTTCAACAGACTGCTTCTTCAAGGTGAACTTGGATGCTGTATATAATACAAATCAGCAGGAGCCCTAGAGAAATGATCTAAAATTATATATTTTAGCTAAACTATGTTTTACTGAGAAGCAACAGGTGACAGCACGTTCCTGACTCCTGGTAACATCATTACAGGCATGAATTCTGAAAAATGTTCACTGTTGCATGTTTTAGATATGCTGAGGCTGCTTAGTTAGGTTTTGTACAGAGCATTTTAAGTTTGGGAAAGAAGAATAAGCACTGGAGAATAAGATTGCAAATTAAATCAGATTTCATGTAAGTTTTTTGATTTTTATGTATATTTTTTGCATTTTTTTTCCAGTGTATACAATTCTATGTTAAAATAATTTTGCTGTTTCTAGCAATACTGCCAAGCGACCCTTTTACTTCTGTGTCCTAGACACTATAGAACCAGTGTAGAAATGTGACTGTACACTTAATTTTGATTTTTGACAGGATCTGTATTCAGTATATGCAAATTTAAATCCTGGGGCTAGGTGTTGCAGCTTTTGATCTTCAGAAGAGCATTTTCAGGTCAAATTGACTTCATTTATCTAAATGTTTGTGTATTGTGACTAAGATTAGTGTCTTAGGAGCAATGCTGTGTCCACTGGACTCTTGAACTGCCACAAAATGCTTGAAGCCAGCTGTTGTAAGTGATCAGTGCTACAGTGATTAATAATAATAACAGAATAACAACAGAACTTCTCTCACTTGTGTGGGACCTTGCCCACAGAACTCACTTGCACTGTACAGACGGGAACTTTGGCAAAGGGGAAAGCTTCTGTTAAACTGCATTTCAAACTAAGAACATTTTAGCACAATAAAAATTTTAAATTAAAGAATTTGTCCATTTCCTTTGCAAACCAGGGATAAAACCGAAACTTGGTGGGATTCATCTAATGTTTTTTTCTAGACTTGTATTCAAAACAAAGCCCAATGTCAATCTTGCCTCAATAACTACATATTCTCTAGTCTTAGGGAATTACTTGGCTGAACTGTACAATCCATGCAGCCTGCAATTCTTTTATTTCTCTTAATACAAAAGTAAATGCTGAATTTAAGTCAAAGGTGGAACTGTTTTTGTTCTTGTATGTCTGTGCAGCTGTCTCACATAGAGGTGCTGCAGAGGCAGTAACCAAAGCTTAGTGGTGGAATTTATTGCCATTTATGCTGACATTGTGAACTTACAGAGACTTCATAATTCCTAGGAAATTATATACAAAAAATGCACATTAAGTCCAAGGAGAGAAGTTGCTGGATGTTGTCTGTTAATGTCATCTTTGTGTATTTGCTGGATTACTTGATCCTCTCACAACTCAAGATCAGGATTAGTTTTAGGTGTTTTAATTAAGAGAGTGCTTGGTATTCAGCCTGAAGTGTTGAGAGACATTTTGATAAAGAAGTTGCTAGGAGTATTCTACACTGGAGTTCTCTCCTTGTGGAGAAGAAAATGGTTTTCTTGTCTGAAAGATATAAATGGAGTAAAAATATTGTAGAAGAAACAGGCATTTGTCTCAATGTTAATAGAAGGTTCCACCAAACTCAAAACATGAAAACGGGAACAGAGTTGAGGTACTTTTTTTTTTTTTTTTTTTTTTTTTTTGTTTGACTGAAATACAAATATGCTAAGGGAAGCCAAGAATAGCAGGTGTCACAGGACTGGGCTTTTAGGATTGCTACATCCTTGTTTAATACAGCTGGCATGAGCATGCTTATTCTGACATGAAAAAAAAGGGAAACACCAGCAAATAATTCTGCTAGCCTTACAGCAAGGGGGATCCTTTAAAACATTGATAAATAGAGCAGAGTGGGAAAGAAGCAAAGGGTGGAAGTCAAGGGGAAATTGAGGGCTCTTTGTCAACTTCAGTCTAGGAGGCTTTTTTGCTTTTCTGCACTATGAAATGAAGTATTAAAAACTGAAACCTTAGCAGTTGTACCTCAACTGGCATTAGTATTCACTGCAGGAATCCATTACTTTCATATTGTGGAAGATTTTTATTTTTTTTAATTGAAAAATGTGATTTAACACAAAGTTATTTCTCTGCTCATTCATCTTGCGAGCTGGGCTGTGCTTAGTTGAAATGTAACATGAAGAGCTCTTAGAATTCTCAACCTGCCTGACCTAATTAGAGCCCTCCTCCTGTTTGCTATAAAAGACAAACTGTGTAAGACTCAGTGCCAGTGCTTTGAATGGATCTCACACACACAATGGCTGTGCTTGCTCATGCTGGCTGTTATGAGGTAAAAATTTAACCTCATACTGAGCTGCTTAAATGGTACCACTGGGACCAGACCGAAAGCTTAACAGGATTCAGAGCCACATGTGATGTAGGGCTTGGATTTGTTTTGGTTTCAAAGGTCAGCAGAGCCAGTGCTACTCTCAGTCCATGTGCTCTCTGCAGGCACAGCAGACAAAGGGACAAGTGCACAGCTGAACTGCAATGATTTCCTAGGCTGGTAATTCCCTCTGTGGTTTGGCAGTGCCTGAAATGCTGCTGGAAATGGAGAAGGTAAGGCTCTGGATATTTGTATTAACAGGTTGCTACCACACTCTGGTTACAAAATCATGGGAAAAGCAAATGGGAAGGAGAGAGGGAGACTTAATTATGCTTCAGTTGCTGTGAATTAGTCTGAAGTGTTAATTTAATGAGTGGTCCATTTAGTCACCCAGGGCTGTATAATGCTTAAGTGACTATGATCTAGCCAACAATACAGTTGTTTTTGTAGAATCATAGTGGTTCACAAAGTGGATGTAACAATAATAAAGAAGTTGAAAGCATAGGTAGAACACTGCAGAACTTGAGGTAAATATTTGAGGAAAAAATAAACTACATAATGAAGATACAAAAACTACATATAATTTAATTTATTCTGGTGACAAAGATGGTAAGATATTTTACAGGCTGATTTCAATGCTTTTGCTATTTCCCTCTTGCTCTGAGCCCAGAAGACAAAATTTTTATTTCCCTCTCATAGTTTTTGTTAAAATGCACAGGGAGCTCTTCCAAGCTGTGTTGGGAGGAGGTGATGTGACAGCAGATGTGCTGGGAGTTCTTACATCCATGGTGCTAAACAGTTTGGTATTTCTTTGTAGATTGTTCTTGATTTCAAGTTATGAATTACTCATGTTTTGAAATAGAATTCTAAGGTTAATAGAAGGGAATTAAGTGTCAATAGCTTGTTACAGGGAAAAAAAGGGCATCTGTAATCCATGAAGGGAGAAATGGGCTGAAATTGTTATGTGTTTTTATGTATACATACACCTTTTTGTCCTTTAAATTTTAGTTGCTTGTTGCAAATAAGTAATTTACAATATTCTATAAAATTTTAGTATGACTATTAAATGTTGGTAGACTTTTCTAGTTTTCTTCCTTGAGTATTACCAATTAAAACTATTTTAATCAAGTCAAGTTGAAATAAATTCATCAGCATAGATACAAGTGTGAAGTAGCTACAGTGAGTTTTGGCCAGCGTTTTTTACACATCTACTGTTCTCTTGCTAAAAAAATGCTAGGCACAGTCTCTGCCTTAGTGCGTCAGAACTTTGTATACAGTATCCTGTTCCCTTCAAAACTTGTATTAAAAAAGCAAGCAAATCTGTCACCTTGTAAGCACATAATGATACATAGAGAGTGAGTACTGTAAGCAGTAACTACTCTCTCAAAAACAGCCCCCCCTTTTCTGTGGCATTTACCAGTTGCTTTTACATCGACCTCTGAATAAAGGCAAATTGAAAATGTTTATTTTTCTCTATTCTAAAGCGAGGAAGGAATTTCTAGTGAATATGTGACAGAGCTAGATGCAGGGTACTATGATAGTTTGGTCTAATTCTTAAGTTCCACTTTGTTTTTTACAAATGAGAAATCTCACTAAAAAGTACACAGTTTCAACAGAGGTGAAGTGTAGTCAGATGTTAAGGCGCAGCATCACACGTGCTTACTGCAGTAACTTTTATTCCTGTTCAAAGCACCATGCAGGCGAATAGAGGAGCCGGCCATACAGATAAGGCAGCCCCGGGAGTACAGGCGCCGTTTCCCTTAGTCCCGGAGTGTTCCGAGTGGCCATGGTGTGTGTTGTTGTCGTGGCGCTGTGCGGGCGGGGCTGGCTGTGGGCAATGTCAGCCCACACAAACGCACCGCTCCCCCTCCGCTGGGCGGGCCCTCACTGCGCCTCAGGGCCGCGCCTGTCCCTTTAAATACCCGGACAGGCCCCGCCCCTCCGGCGCGCTCCGCCCAATGAGCGCGCGGCGGCGAGAGGCGCGTGCGTCGGGCGGGCGGCGCGGCGCGGGCGCCCCCTGGCGGTCGGCGCTCAGGACGGGCGCGGAGCCTCCCTCGCGCAGCGCCGGGCGAGCCGCGCGCTCGGAGCGGCCCCAGGCCCGGCCCGGCCATGGTCGGCCGGGAGAAGGAGCTCAGGATCCGCTTCGCTCCGGGACGCTGCCAGCTCGTGGAGGTGAGCGCGGCGGGGCAGCTGTGCCGCTGTGCAGCGGGGCCGGGCGGGCAGGCCCGGAGCGCTGACGCGTTCGCGGCGGGGCCTGGCCTGGGGAGCCGCGGGTATCTGAGAGGCGCAGCTGGGAGCGCCCGCGGGCTGCCACAGCGGCGGTGTTTGCTATCCGCACGGGCTCGCTGTGCTCGGGGGTCGTGGCGCCGGGAAGGGCTCGGCGATACAGACCGAGTATCCGCGGTGGTCGCACACAGGATTGCCCCGCAGGGCTACGGGAGCTGCCGCAGCACGGAGGGTTGGGCGTGCAGGGAAAGGCAGAACCGCTTCTGGCGACTCGAATGCAGGTTCGCCTGTCATTCCGAGCCTTTGGAAAGCCTCAGGCTTTACCTTTTGCTTTCTGTGGCTGCGGGGGATGGCAGAGCTGAGAGAGCTCAGTCTCATGTTCCCTTCCCTGTAGTGATTTGGATCTCATCGTATTATGCTGCTAATCTGTTACACTAATAGCTTCTGGGGTTTAGTGGCCATTCCATAAAATTGGTGGTTTGAGTTCATCGTGATTTTCTAAATAAAAATATACAGCTTGAAAAGCTTTTATAAAAAACTTTAAAAGTACTCGCTTCTGGTTTTCAGCTTGAAATGCATTGTGTTTTGTTCTTTTTATAAATTATACTGTTATTTTGTATTTTGCTGGTGTCTACAGAGTGGTGTGGTGTCTCGTAAATGCTGGGTTTTAATCTGATAATGCTGTGACTTGTTTAGTTTTATGTGAACGAGACTTCTAAACACAATACTTTTTTGTTATTATTGGTTCATATGGACATCAGGTAACAATAAATGGGGTGGTTTGTTAAAAACCTCAAAATACCATGTTTCAGTAGCGTTAGTAGACCATAGAAATGCTGTTGCAGCTAGGTGATGTCCTGTGAAGGAGCAAGGCAGCATGCAGAGAAAGAGTTCATCTCTTCAGGTTTTGGATCCCCAGAACGTTAAAACTTGTGGCAAGAAGAGGTTCCAACTGGTAATTAGTTGGTGTTGGATTTCTGGGAAACATCTGTCATTTTTCTTGCTCTTTGGGAAACAAGTGACTGGAGTCAATTAGTCTTGCAGCCAACAGCAGTAGCATGCAAGCTGTGCTTGGTGAAAGCTGTGTTTGTGTCCAGCTCAAGCTGTGCTGCTGATGTAACATCCTCTTTATCATATGTAAAATAAACAAACTTAAGTGAATGAGGCTTTAAAACATCATTTTGAAAATGATACTTGCTTTTGTGTTAGTCACTTCCTACTTACTGAAGATACTCAGTGGTGTTTTAGAAAACCTTTTGACTCAGTTCTTGCAGCAATTGTTGGATATTTATTAGTGGGCATCTCTGGCTGTGGAAGCCCTGATCATAGGTCCTGTGACACTCTGTGCAGACTTTGCTAAGAGAAGAAGTACAGAAGAAAATAGTGTACATGTTCTTGCTCAATGCTGTTCAGAGAAACCTGGGTAGCCTTAAAAATGGTAAATCAGCTTATGTTCTCAGGTAAAATTTAAGCATAAAAGTAATTTTTTTGAAACATCACTTGCTGTATTCTGCCGTTTTCAGGCAGCTGTCCAAATGTAAATTATTAATTTTCATCTGAAACAATTATTTTGGGGTAGGCTGTTTCCATCATTCCCCTTTGCATGGACCCTTGTGGAGCAAAAGCTTTGGAACTCCACGGGTTAAAGACAGTAATTTGGAAGTGATTGCTGTGGCTTCCTGTGCTGCAATCAAAAAGTACCAGTCTGGTACAATGCTTAGGAATTACTGGGCTATTGAGACTGCATAGCAGAAAGCATTCTGTGATTTAGAGAATTATAGTAATTTGTCACAAATTGTCTTTGTGTGTAAAGTGGTCAGAAAATCCAAGGTTTGTGGTTTCTACAAACCCAAAGTTTTTTACTGCACAGGCATGGTAAAGAGATGCTTTCATTTTTGGTTTTGGCAGGCAGGTTCTGAGTTTATTCATGGCAGATACAGAAGAAAAGCATTAAAGGAAAATAAAGATTGCAGAAACAGACATGGATCTTGTGTTTGCTTTCTTGAAAACTTGATGTTCCAGTGAGAGGTGGGATGAATTTTGTGTGTGCTGATGTTCTCAGCTGTCCTAAGTACCAAAATGTGCAGGATCTGAAGTACAGCTTTAGTCTGTTGTATTGATTGAGAGCTGAAATTGTCAAATCACTTCCAGATGCATTTTGTAAAATTGACAAGAGATCAGTATCTTGGTTTTACTTACTATTAGACTATTGTTTTGAATAACAATTAATTCCTCTTCTATTTAATATTAAAATTCAAGATTTTAGTTGCTGTAGTAAGTTATATTGTATTGCTGCAGCTTTTAACAGGCACAGTTGATCCAGAATTATTTGTTGTAAGATTTGGACCCTAAATGTTACATCTTTTGGATCCATTTCCTAAAGAAGTTATTTACCTCCTTTTAGATTGCACAAAGTTATCGGTTTTTGAATGAACTTAGAATTCTGTCTTCACTAGTGGTTTGGATTGTTGTAGAAGTAAATGAGTTTCTCACTGAAGTTTTGTTTTCATTACCTTTGAATATATGTTTAAATAGTGGACTGGCTGCACTATTGGTCTTCCCAGATGTTGGCATTTTATGAGACACTACAAAAGACTCAGGAGAAGATTTTTTAGTACAGTAGCCTCTGACTTGTTTTTCATGCTTTTAAAGAAAAAACAGTAAAAAATTACAGTAGAAACAAAACTTTTCCTGATGTCATTTCCCCAGGAAGATGTTGACGTTCCCAGTAGGCGAGTTTTGATCACTGGTGCTACGGGACTCCTTGGCAGAGCTGTGTTTAAAGAATTCAATGAAAATAATTGGAACACAGTTGGTTGTGGATACAGGAGAGCTCAGCCCAGATTTGAACATATTAATCTTCTTGACTTTATAGCAGTTCATGACATCATCCATGATTTTCAGGTAAGTTTATGGAGTCTAAAGTGGATGGGAGGGGTACTTTGTGTGCAGTATTCAGCTGATAGTGCTGCTGAGCTCTGGGGTGTGAGTGGGGCTGGTGCTTTGGCAGAGCTCTGATAGATGTGCAGCTGTGTGTTCTGCCCCAGCCAGAGCAGAGCCTTGCTCTGTAGGCACAGACAGCTCTGGCCTTTGCTGTGCTCACCACAGGCAGGCTGGGGAAGCACACTAGAAGGGAAAAGATACCTCTGAGTTATTGACACAGTAATGTGTCAATGTGCAGTTCTGGGGAAGGGCAGGAATATTTGAATACAACAGCAGTGACTCTGTGTAATGTGCAGTGTTCACTGGTTTTTTTACTTTAAGGGCTGAGAGGAATATATAAAACTAGAAATATGTGATCCAGAGTGCCTTCTATAAAATAGTACATACCATCTTAATAATCTGCATATGTCAAGTAAGGCATGTGTAAATAGCTTACCTAAAAGTTTTTAGTACCCTTGTGTGTGGGGGATATCTATCTTACATTAATTTATATTTTATTATACAGAGTTAAAAAGAAAAGAAAATCCCCACAACTTCAAAGTTGCTGTAAAATTGAAGCTACTGAAGACCATAATTGCAGAATTAATGATAAATGTTTTAAGTATCTTGAAACAGCATGGTTTCATTATAAAAAGATACTAAGGAAAAGCTGTTCCTCAGAATGCTGTTATTAAAAGTAACAATGCTGTTTGTATTACTTAGTTTTGCCTGAGGGGTGTCATCACTAGAGTTAGGGTGCAACTGCCATCTCTTGACATGTTGGTTGTTTAAAATTAGTCTTTAATTTCCAGCCTCATGTTATAGTGCACTGTGCTGCTGAGAGAAGGCCAGATGTTGTAGAAGGTCAACCAGATGCTGCTTCTCAGCTCAATGTGGCTGCTTCAGCAAACTTAGCAAAAGAAGCAGGTAAGGAGAGCACCTCATGGATTTGGTGTCTTGTTAAAATCCTGCATCTATTCATACAGGGCCATCAATACAAACAGTCCAAGTGTGAATGTCACTTCTGCCAGCACTGTGCTGGCAGTCTGTGTTCCATAAGGGTAGTATGTATAACTCTGTGAAGGATCAAGGAGCAAAGCAGCAGCAATGAATGAGCATGGAAGATGACATGCTTGGGAGATTGGTTTAAGGGTCTATTGGGATCTCAAGGCATGAATTAATATAAATTATTTATAAACATTTTCTTTTTAGCGGGAGTTGGAGCATTTCTGATCTACATTAGTACAGACTATGTATTTGATGGAACAAGCCCTCCATATAAAGAGACTGATGTACCAAATCCCCTGAACTTATATGGTAAAACCAAACTGGAGGGTGAAAAGGCAGTTCTGGAAAACAATGAAGGTAAGACACTCTACCATTTTTAATACAAGCTTTCTATTTTTACTCAGTTATATATTAGCTTAGTAGCCTCTTAAGTCAGTGATGAAGTTGCAAAACCATGGAAACGAGTTTCAGAGAAGAATGTGATTAGGAGCTGGTCTCCTTGCTCATGAGCAATTCCCCTTGCTTCTATCTTGACTAAAGCTTTTATTTCTTACCTGTTCCAATTTTCATTCATGTTATTAGTCTCACCTAAGCCATTCATAAGCCTTTGTCTATTGTCAATCTGCTGTTCCTAAGATAAAATACTTCATTCAGTACCTAGCTGCAGTTATTTATGGAGATGCATTGCAAGTATTGTCAATGTCTGATTATTTAAAGGGAAAACCAGAGTTGTGATTCAGTAATAATACAGCTCAAATCCACATGGAGTGTCATTACTCTTTGGGTTTTGCTCTATTGCATATGCCAACAGGCCACCCATTTTGATTTTACTCACCTGCACACATCAGATTCCTGCTTGTAACACTTTCTAAAAGGTTAATAACATTTGTGGCTTTAAACGACAAGATTTTAAAAAATTTGTTTCTGTCTTTTCTTAATGAAAATTTGGCATAAAAAATATACAAATGTAATTCTTAAAATTCTACTTAAGGGAAAAGAGCATGTTCCCTTTAATTTAAGATTTATTTCTTGTATAACAGAGAGATTTGGCTGTTACTAGTTAGTGCACTGTCAGTGTCCTGTCACCGATTATAAGGAAAGAAGCATTTGTATTTTATGAAAAAATCTGAAGAAAATAATCTCAGTACATATGCAGAAGAGCCTTGTGATATGTCAGTATGATGTGGTTCTGTGCGTCCCAACCAGAGAACCAAGCTATTGATAAATTAGTGTGATGGTCTTCCAGTAAATAAATATATGCTGTGTATAATGAATTTAGCATTACTAGTAAGAAAGAAACTTTGTATAAAAATACTTTGGCAGGAAAAGTCTTGTTTAAATATGATAGGAAAAGTCTTGTTTAACTAAAAATAAATTTAAATGACAAGTTATTCACTCCACCTCTAGATTAAATACCATCTCCGAATTTGGCTGTGATGTTTCCCTCTTCTAGATTGGTAATGAAGAAAAGATTTTACCAAGTCCAAGTATGTGTGGGTACCTTGCTAGACCTTTCCCCCAACTCAGCACTGCAGTTTGGTTTCGTAACCTCCTGGAGCAGGATCTGTCAGGCAGCAGTGGGCTGCAGCAGTGGTATTATTAGCAGGAGGTATGTCAAGGTGCTGCTGAGTAAAGAGTTAGAAAAGATGAGAGTTCTCTTGATTCCTACAAATACAAGTATTTCCTATGTACTGCTATTCCAGCCACTAATTTGCTGATAATGGTGCAGGTAGAATTCCCCTGGTCAATCTGTAGCTGTGTGAAGAACTGCCCTGTTCATTTCTGTTGTAAAATTCAAAAACCTCCAGTAAGTGGGTTTAACATTTTTTTTTAAATGTTTTTAAAATGTAACTTTGGTTAGAAGGGGATACATGCTTGTAATTATCTATGTATATCTATATCTGTATCTATATATATATAGTCATGCTTATGGAACTAAAAGTGTCAGGAGGTCTTCAGAGCTGTTAGTCATGAGGCTAATCCTCTCCATGTCCCTGAGCACTGAGAACAAAAGAAAGGCAGTTGTCTTCTCAAAGAATGAATATTTTTAAAGCAATTGAAAAATACGTGTTTCAACCAATATTTAAAGAGAGGAAGAACATAGCTGCTGAGTGACCAAATAAGTGCTTTTAGAGCAGCAGGAAATTAGTGTTATATTGGGTTTTCTATTTGTTTTCCTTGTCTAGGTACTTACTCCAGTTTATTTCTCTGTGACTATAATTTGTGTTAGCGTTTTCTCTTTGTATCTGCAATAGCTATAGCATTTTCCTCCAAATATATTAAGAATGGCAATGTTTTGATGACTTCAGCTTCTAATTTGAGGTCTGAATTTTTTTTTCTCTTTCAGCAAAACTATTACTTTTAGGTAATTTGTCATAGCCTTGGATTTCTCCTCAGAGGCTTTTTGAGTCTTCATGACAGAGATAGACTAGTATGAAGAATTCCATCATGAAATATGCTTCTCTTTGCATTTTGTTAATTTCTCAAATCACTGTCCTGGAATCTCACATTATTTTCTAGTGTGTTCTGTCAACCTATTCCTTATTTGTCAAGCTTTTCAATTTATTTCAAGTTCATGTCTTTTTGTCTGATAAATAATATCCTCCTTTATATATGCATGATGGATGAAAAATTTTTGTAATTGTGCCTGAATATGATGACTTGTGCTTGGTGGGAATTTTTCTCCTTGCTTTTACCCAATGAGGATGGGGAGTGCTGGAGTAACTGCACAGAGCAGTTGGGTTTTAAAATTTTTATTCTAACCCAAACAGGCATTTTTAGACAATGAATGAAAGCTTGCTAACTTTCTGGGAATCAGTGGCATAAATGAAAATAAATACAATAATTTCTATCATCTTAGTGTTTATAAACTGGTTTTGATATAAATTAAAATTATATTCTGTGAGCCAACATACTACTAGCATTTTATTTGTGATTTGTAGATGCTTAATATGATCAGCATATTTCTTAACACTTCCACTTTTCCGATTATGCTGCAGCATTTGTACACGCCCATGATCTAAAATATTCTATCTTTTAGAAACTGCAGTACTTAGGATTCCTATCTTATATGGAGAGGTGGAAAGACTGGAGGAAAGTGCTGTGACTGTTATGTTTGATAAAGTGCAGTTCAGTAATAAATCTGCCAACATGGACCACTGGCAACAGAGATTTCCTACCAATGTCAAGGATGTAGCAGCTGTTTGCAGACAACTAGCAGAGAAGAGAATGCTGGTAAGAATGGCAAGAAATGAACCTCTGCAAGGTGAAAGCAGTTTGAGTTCTCAGCTTTGCTTCTGAACAACTGAGAACTGCATGCCATCACCTGGATTATTTGTACTTCTGGAATGCTGGGAGGGAGGAAAGAACTGGCTGTATTACTACAGGATCTTTGCATGACTATGAGGGTATTGTGGTCTTTGAAACAAAAGTGTTTGAAGGGATGAGACAAAGCCTTCTGAAAATTGTCTTGTGTCTCCTGGTATGGAAGAGAGAATAAGAAATTCCAAACTTATTCTGATATGCCTTCTTCAAATTGCTGGTTTGAACTAAAAAAAACCCCACGTGGTTTAATGTAGTTCTCAAAGATGCCCTTGCTTATTGTATTAACAACACAGAAGTGGCCAAACAAAGCCAAAGGCTGAATTACTTTCTTGTATTTGTTCACCCCACAGCACCTCCAGATTTCCATCTTTACAAGGGAATAGAACCAAACAACAAACAGCCACCTTTGTTTTTTACACAGTAACTTTGAAGACATGGACTGTGGACATGGTGCAGTTGGTTTGACTGGCCTTTTTCAGGGTTTGCAGTTTAACATTCAGAATGTGTGTGATGCCTTTTGCCTTTGTTTTTGAGTAAGTGAACATTACAGAACAGCTGAGTCCCTCCCCAGCTCTTTGATCTTGCTTGGTTGGTGGGCAGCTCCTTTCCCTCCTGTTCATTCTACAGGACACAAGCTGTTTGTGAAGTTGACTCAGAGAAGTAACACCAGTTTCTGTTTCAGTCCATGGCCAGTCTTCTCTGAAAGGGTACAGATGTTTCTAGAACAGCACTGAGGTGCTGGAAGATGCCTTTTGAGATAGGGTCTTGTTGGAACTGCACAGTTGTTGCACAGGAATTAGCCTGAGGGCTGCTTCCTTTCACCTGTGTTTCCTCTTTCTTCTCCAGGACCCTTCAATAAAAGGAACCTTTCACTGGTCTGGCAATGAACAGATGACTAAGTATGAGATGGCCTGTGCAATTGCAGATGCTTTCAACCTTCCCAGCAGCCACTTGAGACCAGTAAGTGATGTGTTGTTGGACCTGTAGGCAGATAAATGTACCTGATCATTGCAAGTAACAGGTCTCCCACTGGCTGTACAAGTGAGCTTCCTCTTCAGGACAGGCTGTGCATGTCCAGCACAGTAGCTCTGTTGCTGAGGGGACTGGCTGGTATCAAGCTCAGGAAAGTAACAGCTGCTTTGACCTGCTGAATTAGGAAAACTACTCAGTCAGTCAGGCACCAGTTTCCCAGTCTGTAGTGTAATGCTATTTCTGCAAAACAGCTCCTCTTAGTCACAAGCAAATCTGTACTTTTATGTTCTAGGTTGATAGAACATTAACTTGAAGATAGGGCCCTGTAAAAGCTGTACAATGTCCGGATTTATTTCTGAATACATGCAGTTAAGAACTACAAATTATTTTTGCTTTGCTTAACACACCTGTCCTGCAGTTTTATTGACACTTGAGGCTACTCTTAAAGACATACTGATAATGTGGTGGGCATATAACATGCCAAGAAGAGTATATCTATGTACAAAATAAATTCTAAGGATTTAGAATTGGTGAACACTGGAACTGAAATGTGACTTGGAAGATGGAAGAAATAAAAATAGAGGACATTTAGTCTTAATTTTTCATGCCCAACTCTATTTCTCTTCAAGTGTATTGATCAAGACATGGTTCCATTTACATTCTGTAGCACTCCTTACCTTTTAATGAAAATCACTGAGTGAAAATATGAATAAAATGTTGAAAAATACAAATAGTAGCTGTAAAGAGAGTGAGAAAAATTTGTCTTAAGACACTTCACGAGGCCTGATGTGTTGAAATAAAGTTAACTATAAAACAAATAGCAAAAAAAATCAAACCAAAAAAAATCCCCACAAAAAGGTTGGAAGGGAGGAGGCAACCATACCTATATAGAAAGCTGGGAAGAAAAAGTTCTAATGTACATGTACAAGTATTTTTCTGTCACTTCTGGTTACTTATTGATGTGGGGGTTTTTTTGTCTTCTGTTTCTGTTTTTAGATTACTGATAGTCCAGTTGTGGGTGCTCTTCGTCCGAAGAATGCTCAGCTGGACTGCTCCAAGTTGGAGATGCTGGGGATAGGTCAGAGAACGCCCTTTCGAGCTGGGATCAGAGAATCACTTTGGCCTTTCCTTGTTGACAAGAGATGGAGACAGACAGTCTTCCATTAGTTTGTAACTTTTTTAGTAAAAGTATGGTATGTGGCACTTTTTTAAAAGAAAAAAATAGTTTTGTATGAGTGTTCTTAAATTGTGACATTTATGAGCTTTCATTTAATTGGGTAAACAAATGGTCTTGCACTAGTGAAACTTAGCCTAAAAAAAGTTCAGTGACAAAAACTGAGCCTATTTGATGTCATGGATTTTTTTCCTGCCATTTGTACCAGTCTAACTTAATATCTGTTCTTGGTGGATTGAGGTTCTTAGTAATGAGTACTGTGTGATGCTAAGAATGACTCAGATCACTTGCTGACTTACTTTTGGCTGAAATATGTTGTTGATGCTTAAGGCCTCTGCCATCGTTGTATATACCATTTCTCTTCATTAAAAGACATGGTCAGTTATTTTATCACCAAAAACCTGAAGTTTTTGTTTTTAATTTCTGAAGATAGTGTTCCTAGGGAGTTTAGCTGAAGTAGGAATCCTTATATGTTTGTTTTGCTTGAGAGCTGATCAAAATGTTTTTTAAAAAAGTGAAACTTTATTTTTGCAATTATCAAGTGTACTTTTTATGCTTGAAATATTTTCAGAATGTTCTGTAAATTGAATGCCTGCAGCTTTGTATTTGTACAGTAAGTTGTATGCATTTGTTCTCATGGTGACTTATGAAAGCTAAGGGAGGGTGGGGATGGTGGGCAACCAAAAGTTTTGACCTGGGGTTTTTTTGGGTGGGGGATTAGAGTTGAAGGATATTTTTTATTTTATTTTTTATTTTACTGGATGGTTGTTTGTTGTTGCTTTGTATGAAAGCACAAAATATTTTCATCCTTCCCTTCCCTTTTTGGGGACAGCATTTGTAACTTGTTAAATTAATGGAAGATGTTTGTTAATCAGTCCATGGGAGATGGAGAGGAAAAGTGTTCAATAATTTGCAGCACTGCAGCAGCTTTTGCACAGACTATGGGACCTGCTTGTTCATAATAAAACTGCAGTAGTCTAATGTAAGACAGTCTTTAAAGCTGGACTCAGTAGCCAGGTAACATGGAGGAAGAACATTTTAAAGCTTTGCCTCCTTTTGAAGCTGTAAAATCAACAATATAAATGTTCTGATATTGCTATCAGATTATTAGTAAAACTAGTAAAAGGTGCAGTTGCATAGTCATTTATTTTTCTGAGGCTGAAATGAAGGGGAAGGGAAGGATGTTCAGATTTAATATTTTTTTTTAAAGTGTGTGGGGGAGATGCAAAAACAGACCAATTGAATTTCATGTAAGGGTCAGCTTCACATTCAGTCATTTCATTTCAACTGGCATATGCTAAGCATTCATAATCCAAGTTTGGTTTTAGTCTGAAGTCCTGATACATACATGGTAACCTATCTCCAAAATGACAATAAATATATATTGCCAGCATGAGAAACAGTTGTTGATTCTTTCTTTACTATCAGGATTTGTTTATCTGAATCATAAGTGTTTACAATTCTTCTTGAAATCTGTGTGCCCTTTCAGAGTTGGGTTTTTTTCCCTCTTGAATTCAGTTGGATTAGGTTGGATCAGTTTCTCTGTCAGCGTCACTGCCTTGGACATGTGATACTTGTAAACACAAAAGATACAGAAGGTGTTGAAAATTTGAGCCCTGAAACATCTTGGGCCTCAGGCTGGATCAGGAAGATTCTGTGTCACTTCCCCTTGCAAAGAGCAGTTTGACCAGGAAGGAAAAAAGGATGACTTCTCTCTGAAAGATAAAGGACCTAAGTGAGATGAGTTGGGCATTTTACTGGGAGGACGAAATTGAAATATTTGAACTTTTTTTTTCACACTGACCAAGTAAGTCCCACTGTCCAGTTACAGCCTGTCAGAGTGGATCCGTGTCCTCACATCCCCCTTGGAGACTTCAGGCACTTTGCTACTGGACGGACACCTTGGATGCCATTTCCCTCCTTTGGTTATAGAAATCTAAGCACCAATAAATATTGCAAGAGGCAGTGGAACTAACACTGTCATTTTCCAGTCACTTTAAAGATACGGGCTGCAGTCAGGCTGCAGTGCACTCGAAAGTAACACACTGATGTGCCAAGTTACAGCTGGCTTAGGGGGCAGCTGGACCAGCAGCTTGTCCCTCCCACACCCACCATGGGCCTTTGAGAAAGATGTGTTTCAAAGGCTGCTGGGAATTACAGGAACTGCAACTGAATCCGTGAAGAAAAACTTCATTAAAAAATAATTCCTCAGGATGAAGTTCTGTGTGCTGAAATTCTTAAGAAACAGCTGAAATAATTCTGTCAGCCTTGCCTGACATCACCCCCCTATAACCTCACACACATTTGTAAGCCTTTATCTCAGCACACTGAATTCAAGTGCTGCCACAGAGGCAAACAGGGGTATAGGAATTAGGACAGTGGGCTGAAACCAAATTTTCAGTGATTAAGGTAAGGAGAAATAAGTCTGTTAAGGAGGATTCCCCCACTGGCACCCCTCAGACTGCCCAGTATGTTCCTGAAGGGACTGCATGTCTCTGCAGGAAGCTCAGGAAGGGCCTGCTTGTGGAGAGCATGAGGGCAGCAGGGGAACAGCCCCTGCCCCAAAGCACCTGGAGGTACCTGCAGGAGGTACCTGCAGAGCTGTGACCTGTGCCTGTGGGGCACCTGGCAGAGCAGCTGACTTAATCTCTAATGATATCAGTCATTTCTGCCCTAATATACATGAGGCTCTTTTACATTAAGTCACTAATGACAAATTATTCAAGTTTTAACCATTCTGATCCCACATACTCTGTAATTAAATTGAAACTAGATGTTATTTTAAGTGGCACATCTTTGTTTATTTGCTACATGTGTTAATTTTACAACCAGTCACTCATGTACAAAATTGCTTGTGCATCTAGCAATTACAATATAACAGGAACTTAAATGAACTGTACAACAAGATGAAAATATATGGCCTCTTACACTATCCACTGGTTTTGATGAGATTTTGGACTGCAGAGATCCATTGAATGGTAAGCTTAGTGCTGTCTTGAGGATCCCTGAGTTGCAGCTTTGAGCTCAGGGAACTTGCAGCTTTGCAGTGTTGCTTGTTTACTTTATAACAACTTTATTCATTTACTTGCCTGAATTAGCATTTAATTAAAGGCTTAGAGAAGTGAGACTTCTGTCTGAAATGCCTTCTTTATAACCTGAAAAAGGTCTCTTGAGTAAGATTGGCTGTTCAGTGACACTGGCTTCCAAAATAATGACTGCTGTGTAATGTCATAGGGCATTTACCAGCATGAAAAAATGTCATTAATAGGTATGGAAAAAGAAAAAATGTGTAGACAGCAGGGATTAGGAATTACATTAAGAAAACTATTACAGAAAAGATTTCTCTCTGTGTTTAATCTTCCACTGATTTCAGTAGGGTTCCTTACCATGCTTACATTTAAGTACAGGATAAAACTTCTAAGCATCAGTGCTTGGGAGTACCTTGATGAGAGGCGAATAAGGATACAGATTACGGAGTTCCATGTATTTTTAAGTTTTGATAGTACTCTGTTGGGGATACTGTAATTCAAATCGGTATCAAAGAGTGCAGCAGTTAAGTTCCAAATCTTTTCACTGCAGTCTAGGAACTGGTGATGGCAGTGACTGCAATCACAGGGGATGGACCTGAGGACATGCCCAAAGCCACTGCTTCTACCCCAGCCCTAATGACAACGCTGTACATGTAAGAATGTATGCAAATAGGGTTCACACTGCATTTTATGGGTCTGTTGTATTAGTGGAAGGCAAAGGAGAGGCCAAGACAGTTTGTAGTTTTTACTTTAAAGAAATCTGGGAAAGCTAATTGCTCATAGTGCCTAAAAGTCAACCAGAGACATTTAAGAAACAATGTATGTGAAAAAGTCCTCTTGGACCAATTGCCATGTCTCTGCTGTTTGAGCAAAGGGAACAGCCTGCATGGGCAGCAGTGGTGGGAACAGGCTCTGAGTCCTCAGGATGGCCAAATTCCAGAAAACAGAAAAAACACATTTGGCAGATATATCCAGGAAAAGCTTCTTTGAAATTTTGGGGCTGATGTACTTTTAACACCTGGTTGTACACTGAGACATTTTCTTACCTCCTGCTGTGCTCTTTCTACCAGCACTCCAAGACACAAATCTTTTTTAGTCATCAGTAAGAATTTTAATTGCTTGGAGTTTCTGATCTTCGTTTTATAGACATATGCTGTTTTGCCTAGTATGTTTGAGACACAGCTGGTTGTACTTGTTGCCACTGTCCTGTGGGAAGTTTCCAAAACAACCCAGAACTTAACAATTTCAAACACTGAATTCTGTTCTTGCCTGTCTTGCCAGATGATTCAACTGGTGTATTTTTACTTTTAATTCAACAACAAAAGGTCTAATTTTCAGAATTACTGATTATCATCTAATAGTGAGTATCTTGCTCACTATTACAGTCACTATTCTGAGTTATTAGAACATAGGTAAATCAGAGAGTATTTTTGAAAGTCCTGAGTGATGGATGTACAAATGAAGCATGGAAAAAAAGTCTTAAAATAGGTCAAGATTAAGGAATCTGTTAAAAAAGAAGCTTGGATTTGTATGCCAGTCCTAGCCCCTTAGTTCTGTCGCCACAGGAAATATAAAGAGGTAGCACAAATATCCTATAAAAGTTCAATTAGTTCAACAACAGCTCTAAAGAACTCTTCTCTGGGGCAAACACCTGAGACAAATATTGGAAGGACAATGCCAACAGCACCATTTCTACTGTGAAGAAAATTGAGTCCTTCTCTTTAATGGCTGCAAGAAACAAATGTGATGAATCCATGACCTGGGAGAGGTGATGGAATGCATGCTCAGCAAGTCTGCAGATGGCACCAAATTGTGAGGAGCAGTTGTTATGTTCAAGGGCAAGGCTGCCATTCAGATAGCTCTAAACGGGAACAGACACTGGCAGTAGTCTAAGTGAATTTATTTGGCCTATTATTCATGAGAAAGGATGGAGAAGGTCAAATTTTGGAAACTGGAGTAAGTGCGAAGTTAAAAGGTTTTATGTTTATGCTGGAGCAGATGGTCAATCATAAGTATTAAAAGCTGACAAGGCACAAGGTCAAGATGAATTATATATTTCTATATTCTAGCAGGGGTGGGATGAGAAGTACTTTGAGCAGCAAATGCTTTGTAATAGTGGAGGCTCAAAAAATGAGTGGAGGTCTAAAGAACTGAAAATTAACTAATATGCCCTTGTAAATAAAGAGGCTTTATTTTTTCCAAATTCAATTTGTGAATGAAGATGGCAGGAGGGGAAGGGTTTGTGAATAAAAGGGTCCAAATGAAAGCAGTACATATTCCTCTGTGTGATATTCTGTACATTTTCTCAAAGAAGTTAATCTAAATTATAAATAATTGATCTTGCAATAGTTTTACTGTTTTTTGCAAGAAAGGAACACAGCCCGGTGGGTGACAGCAGCAGCATTTTCTATCCCTCACAGGTGTGTGAATATCAAAGAGACAATATGAAGAGCTGCTTGGTTCTCACCGGTGAAGTAGCTTCTGATTTTCTCCCTGAGGACCTAGAGCACCAGACATCCTGGGGGACAACCTCTGATTAGCTAAAGGAAAAGGAAACAGGGACCAAGTCTATGCATGACTGTTTGAAGTCTTTAGTGGATAGTTAGCTCCAACAAAAATACAATTGTGTACACTGATGGCAGTGATACAAAAAGGCAACAAATACTGGAGGAAAAAAAAAGCCAAAACATAGAGACACACTGAAAGTACAAGATAGCCAGTACCCATAAACAAAAGTTCTCTGTCTGAAAACAAATACATCAGTGTAAATGAAGATATGCTTAGCTCAGTAACTAAAATGTTAAAATGTGTAATACTAACCTTATCTTTTCATGCAAACAAGATGTAAATACTGTAAGAGCAAACCTCCATCTGGAACCACTCTGCAGCAGTAGTGCTTGTCTCAGCCTACACGAGGCCTGTACACTCCCTGAGAGTGTGAAGTTTTCGCTTCAGCCAAATTTCTAGAAGCACAAAAGGAGTGTTCCACATCCAGTCCATGAGAACTGGATGCACAATGCTAGTCTGAACCTTTACTTGTGCTTTTGATATCCCCTCTCCTCATTATCTACTGTGCAATTAAGTGGGGAGTTTTGCCCAATGTCCTCCTCCTCCTCCCTCCTGCTGAGAACTGTTCTCCTTTGTTTACCAGAAGAAAAGTTCAGCTTCTTCAGCTCCAGAATCCTGATTTACCCAACTGTAACATGGGGGCACTCCTGCAAGTGCCTGCATATCCCACAGATCTAGAGGATTCACTTCTGGAGGTTAATGTTAAACTAATGTAGAGGAAAAGAAGAGAAAAATTTAGAAGCAACAAGTACAGACAAAAAGAAAGGCACTATGAAAACACTGGCTCTGTGCCTTTCCCAAGACACAGCAAAGGCCTCTTATCTCCTCCTCTCTTTGGGGCAATACAGGTGGAGTTGAATGGAAGTTCAGCAAAATACCTTTCTATTCAAGCTTTCTTTTATTTCTAATTTAGTTACAGATGTCATGTTATGATTGGTCTCTTTCTTCTTTGATTTTTGATGAGGGCTTCCAGTAGAAAGAGATAAAACACAGAAAGCTGAGAGTATGGAAATGACTGCAAGGGGCAATGCAGGAAACAGAATAAATACTAAACAGATATGAAAAATGCAAGGTCATGTTCTTAACAGTGGAGTGAAAGGGTCAGAGCCATGATTTAGATCACCAGGGTACACTGCAGATACATGTCAGGGCCCTGAGGGGGTCACTGGCCCTGCAGCCCCTTTGCCTGGCCCTGGGCGGACAGTGTGGGGTCAGCTCTAGGATGCCAGGAGAGGCTCAGTGGGGAAGAGCTGTGGGAGAACTCCCTGGGCCTTTGCCTCCAGGTCTGACTGTGGTCACTGCCAGGCTCTTCTCTGTCAGCTGGGGACAGGCTGTGGCCAGAGGGTGAGGAGCTCAGCCTGCCTGCCCTGTGGGCAGCCCCCCTGGCTTCTCCCTGGCCAGGGAAGTATGAAGGTCTATAGGAAAGAAAAGGCCTCTAGGCTGGGTGAGATAGAGAAACAACTTAAAATGTTTCCCTTCTTCAGTCTTTATGGTGGCTATTTTGACTTTTCTTCTAAAGTGTGTATTTTCCTGATAATTTATTAAAGGACAAAACACAGCATTAGGCACCAATGAGCATCTAATAGAAGCAGAAGGACTAGAAGAAGATTGAGAACACTGCAGGCTTGTAAATCTGATCTCAGGGGCAGAAAATGCATGGAGAGCAATTATGCACATGGAACATTTAGATATATGTAATTGCTTAAGGGGAGTCAGCATGAATCCTGGAAAAGAAGATTAGGCAAGATAAATGTGCTTGGCAGCTCTGGGTAGGCAGGACAGAGTGGAAATCATTTATCTGGATTATGGTGAGGGAGGGGAAAATTTCTTAATTCTGCATGAACTGAAAGATGACTCATTTTTAAACATAGCTTGAGAAAAGAAAGCTGGTGGACTAGACTATGGTAGGTAGAGACAACAGGCATAAATATGAAACGCTTTTACAAAAAATCCCCATCTGATTCTTGGAGACTGCTTAGTGAACCCCTGAGGCTTTGTGTTTCTCTCAATTGCATTTAAGTAACCCCCACTGGCTCTAGGACTGTCCTAATATAACCTGAGTCATGGCAGCAGTTTGTGTGGCAGAGGCTTGAGCCTGTATTCACCTGTGAATATCCACTGTCACAGAAGTTAGGGATACAGGAAGGGGTCCAGCATCAAGAACCCTGGCAGTAATTAAGTCACCCATTTTAAGACGTGGTGGAACCTCCTCTAAGGCAACATGTTGCATTTACTCAGGGGTGTAAAGCACTGGTACTAGGACAACTCTCAGGGCCTCCAACTTCATTTTTATTTCCATCTCCAGCGGCCATTCTTATGATTTCACTTTTATTCTACATAAAACATTTTAGAACTTAGAGCACAGCAAGGACATTTTCACTTTAGAATTCATGGCTGGGCTGGAAAACTCTTCACAGATTGGACTCTAGTGTGTTTTTCAAGTCCCCAGTTGGAGTAGTCACAGACACCCATCCATGGCACATTTGCTGCTGCTGTGCCACCACTTCAGAGCATGTATCCAGCACTCCTCAGGAATCAAAACTAGATGGAGCTTTAAAACTCAAGTCACTTCAAAAGCTCATTTTCATTCTGCACTGGAGGCTTCACCCAGTTTACACAGAGGAATTAAACTGGTCAGAGTACCTTTCACAGGTGACAGCCTCATTCCTTGTTCTCAAGGGGACTGTTTCATGGATGCTTCTGGCACTGGGATAAAATATTTACATATACTGACTACCTGCTTTGTGTCTCACAGACTGTAGCACTTCTGTTCCAGTTGTGCTTTACAATCATTTCTCTACACAAAGCTACATTTTTTTGTACAAATCAACCCTCAGGCCAGAGGCACCTTTGCTCTCAGCAAAGGTGTGAGTTAAAATGGAGCAACTTTGCAAGACTGTTTTCCCCATTTTTCCCTTCTGGAAATGAAACCCTGGGATGTTCACCACAACCAGCAGCACAGGAGAGGTGTGAGAGCTGAGGGTGAAATGGAGAGGCTCAGGTCCCCTCACAGGTGATGCTGAGTGGCTCAAAATGGTGTGGCCCCACTGGGGGAGGAACTGCTTTTTTTTAAGGTATTTAACAGGTGTTTTTTAAGCTGTGGTCTGTTTGGGGTTTTATAAGTATAATGGTTTAAGCTGACCACTTCAAAGTGGTCTTGAGGAGTTGTTTGGGGGCTTTTTTTTTCCTGATCTTTAAATACTTCAGGATTCCCCAAGCTGAGCTGATGGATGTGTGAAGCTCCTTGTGGTGTAGATCTGCCCTGGGTTCCAGCTGGGGCTGAAGGAGGGGACAGCTCTGCCTCTGAGTGCTTCACTGCCTTCTTTGCTATAACAATGTAGGTCTTGCAGGTATTCCAGATAATGCATGTTTGGTCTGAGGCCATGTGTTTTATTGTGTTTTCTAATCAAAACCTCTATTTTTGCAGGCAGTGGGTTTCCTAACTCTTCCCAGGTGTTTTGCATTAACAGCTCACTTACTCTGCTCATTCCCTCCATCTACCCTACTTAGATCAGGTGAATAAAACCCATAAAATTCCTCAAGATTTCAGGTGAGGATCAGGGTCATTATGATGTCGGTACTCAGCCACACCGGGGAGAGTTCTTAGTGCTTCAGGTGATGTGTATGAAACTGCATGAAATTTCCGGGTGGTAGTTTCCACCCTTTTATAGTCGAAGGCCAAGTCTGCAAAAGCTATTTTTATTTTGGTTTTGTTCTGGGAAGAGGTTCCAGAGTGGAGAGTGATAAGCATCTTAACCTTGTCAGGAGATTAAACCAACACCTTTTTGGTTTATGTCCAAAAAGGAGACAGAGGAGTCCTTCACCTTTATTGGAATAAAGGGAGAGTGCACTGGCACACACAGGGCCTTCCCTCAGGGTCTTCCCTCTCTTAGGTTTTGGAGGGCACAGCCTCCTTTTATCCCAAACTCCTGCCTACAAGATGCTCTCTTCCTTTCCCCATTGCTGAGGCACCAGGAAGCTTCAGCCTTCCCAAACCCCATATCCCCCTTGAAGCCACTCTTTTCCCCCAAACTTCCAAAGCTCAGCCTTGTGCAGCCCCAGAGCCAGGCTGGCTGGGCACGGTGACAAACCTGCTGCCCAGGGGCAGTACAGACACTCAGACCCGTTTCAAAGCCCTCAGCACCCATGCCTTCAGCCCCCAAATTGTCTGTGAAGACATTGGCACACGTCTCTCATTTCAACACCTTCCTTCCCGTGGAGAAAATCCTCACCCCTTTTCTTTAGCCTTGGTCCCTAAGGTATGCACAGTCAGCTCAGAGCCTTCAAAAGGAGCAGCTGTTCTCTTCTGTGTAAGCTAGTGTTTGTCTGGAGGAGTGAGCTCCAGATGCTGGCTGGGCAAGAGCCCTGCTCTAGTCCATAGCCCCAGAGCAAGAGCAGGCACAGCTATTACTGGAGGAACTCCCCAAGCCAGTTCTTGAGACCAGCCTATCCTGGAAAATGTGTTATCTCTACATATATCTGTAGCACTTATCTTGTGAAAAAGCTGTATTTTTCATGTGTATTGGGATGGGTTGGGTTTTTGTTGTTGTTGTTGTTAGTTTGGGTGTGTGTGGGTGTGTGTGTGTGTTCCTGATTCTGTTACTGTCTTTTTCTGTTTATTTCTGTTCCTGTCTGGGTTTTTTGTTTGTTTTCTTTAGGTTGTCATCTGTTTAATTAAATCTCTCTGGGCTCTGCAAAAGAGATAGAACGGACTGAAAGTGAAGCAGGGCAGCGAAGATGGTTTGCAACAACCTTTCCTTTTCAAGTTGTCCCCTGGCTCAAGAATCCTCGTTCAGGAGCTGAGGAGATGTTTGCTCTGACTTCAAAATCTGTCTGAGGCTGAGGGCCCCTGCCTGAGACAGGGCTCGCTTGTGCTGCTGCAGCAGCAGCGCTCGGTGATGAGGACAAACCCCGAGTTTATGGCCCTTTGCCAAACACACCAGAGGTCAGGGACAGCGACGGGACACGGGGAATTCCCGAGTTTGCAGCGCTTAACTAAACACACGAGTAGCGGGGACAAGAACGGGATATTGGGGAATTCCCGTGTTTGCCTCCGTTAGCCAAACACGGGGGAGGTCAATGCCAGGGTGGGATGCCGGGGCTGGATTCCCGGTTTGGGGCGGTTATCCGAACCCCGCGATACTGGGACTGTATTCCCGGTTTGGGGCGGCTATCCGAACCCCGCGGTGCCGGTGCCGGTACCGGTACCAGGTCTAGATTCCCGGTTTGGGGAGGTTATTCGAACCCCGCGGTACCGGGACTGCATTCCCGGTTTGGGGCGGTTATCCGAACTCCGCGGTACCGGGACTGTATTCCCGGTTTGGGGCGGTTATCCGAACCCCGCAGTGCCGGTACCGG
>CM031869.1:12315202-12336792 GCA_018697195.1 Certhia americana
TTATCCGAACCCCGCAGTGCCGGTACCGGTACCGGGTCTGGATTCCCCGTTCGCTGCTGTTGCGCGGGGTGCAGTTGCGCAGCGCGGCCGCCGGAGGGCGCTGCTGCCCGCGCGGCGCGGCCCCGATGCCTCCCGCGGGAATTTCGCGGCTGCCGCTGGAACACGACAGGCAGTTAAAAATTTATACTTCTTATTATTTCTTCATGTGTTTGCACTGATGCAAGCGGCCAAGCAGCTGATTTACCTCCATTTGTCAGTTTGATGGACACGTGCTAATTCCGTGAGTAGGGTGCTCCTTTCCCCGCCGATGCACGGGGGATACAACAGGTGATATTTAGTCACTAGTACACATCACTTGCTGGATGCTACCTGCCAAACCTGTCATTAAGATTTCAGGTGTGTTTTCATACAGGCAGAGTAAAATGGCTGGAGGCAATAGGATCATTTTTTGGGGAGGGAGGATTGTCGTAATGAGTTTATTTGCCCTTTTATGCTGGATGGCTGAGAAGCAATAGCAATGCCCAAAGTCTGAAAGTTTCTGTGCCAGTAAAACATGATGTTACACTGTAGTTTTTTCGACTGGTAAGAAAATCCTGAACACCACTGGTTTGGGAGTTTTCTTGTAAAATATACTGTGGGAAAAAACTCTACAGGATTTAGTTTTGTTATTTAGCTTAAATATAAACAATCTCATTTTCATAATGCGTGAAATTTCTCTGTTTTAAACAGAGCGTTCATCTGCTTCGTCTGGAAATGTCAGCTACTCATACATGATGACAGAAGTGCATTAATAAAGCAGTCAGGAACAAAATGCCAGGGCCTTCAAGTTCTGTCTCTTGACACCCTGGAAATCCTAGTGTTTAGTTTTCACTTACTATAGCAGATTGCATAAGTATTGAAAAGAAATGCACCTAATCCTGAAATACACTTTTGACCCCTTGTCTTTGACCCTGACACATGTTGGCATTGGAAATTAAATTCTGGCAGTTTTGTTGCGTTCAGTAAAGGGAAGTTTGCAGAGGCAGACAGGAAATCCATTCCTACTCTGTAGATTTATCACAAAAATGCCAAAAGCAAACAACAAAGCAAGTTTGCTTTACTGGAAACAAACTCACACCTTTGCTCTTTCAAAGATCCTGTTTACAAGTTAAAGCCATGGCTCAGACTGTCTTTCTTCTTAAACCACCAATCTATAGGTTCTGCCTGAAGGCACTTGCAAAGGAAAAGATCAGGAGATATCCTGCTGCTATCATGGTATAACAGAAGCACTTGATGTTCTGAATACTGGATGATTGTGTTTCAGTAGTCTGAGAGCCTGGAGAGCTGAAGCTGAAATAGAGGCACAGGTGTGCTGTCACCAGCAAAATGATTGCTCTGTGCAGAAAAACTCTAGCTGAAGTTACCCAGACCAATACAAATCTTTCTGGTGCAAAGTGTATTCCAAATCAGCCTATGTGAGATATATATATATATATATACATAATGATACAGCCTATATTAATGGGGTATATCATAAAAAGATTCTAAAAAGGTCAGTTAAAGGACTTTTGATATTACCTTCCTCAAAGGCTCTGTCCACACTTGGAATAGGGCTGTGTTTGAAAGAGGTGTTGAGGCACAGTTTGAGTTCAACTCTAGCTGTTCCATTAGCAGCCTGGCAAGAGCTTGGATAAGATGTTAGAAACTATATTTTCTTCTTGGAGGAGGAGGGGAAGGTTTTGAATTTTGTTAAAAATAAACAAAGTGCTGTGTGGCACAAGTAGCTTTATTTTAAAAAAAGAAAAAGAATATTTTCATTTTCTAAACATGACCGAATTTGTGCTAAATATTTTTCTATGTTACAGGTCATGGATGAGACAAAATTCATTGTGGATTGCTTTTATGACCGTTGTCAGCACAGCTTTCCTTCTCAGAGTAGATCCAATCTGTATTTTGAGAGAATGAAATAAAATCATTATTGATTGTGAAACAGGCCTAGCAATGAAAGTGTGTTATGAGAACATGACAAGAAATTTCTGCTGTCACATGGTGCTTGTGAAAGTTAATGCACAGAAAGAAGAAAGTGATGAAGGAGTAAAAGTGCAGATTTGTTATGCTGGCTAGAAAATAAATGCAATAAGTTTGTAGTATAATTGGAAAGAAAACCCAAGTACTTTGGTGCCCAGTTCTGTTCTCTGTTTGCTAGCAATAACTAATTTGTATTTTGGCACTCTAAGGAAAGTGGTATATGGGGGTGACTTGTTAGGGTTGCTGATAACTTGTCAGGTTTCCACTGGGCACTGTTGTTAGTACAGTTTCTGATGTGAAACTTCATTTTAAATATCGAGACATATACATTAAAAAGAAGTAAAAATTCCTCTTTTTCCTTTCTGTCCGGGAAATTGTTGTTAACACTTTTCCCAAACTCTTTCCTTTTTCCAGATAATGTTTTTACAGTCAGTGAAGAAGGCAGCATGGTTAGTCAGGATACCAAACAGAAAAGAAGCTATCCATGGAAGCTGCTGATGGCTGCTTTTTACTTTGCATTACCTCTTGCTGGCTGGTTCCCTTACATGGTGTGTTTATTACATTCTGTTATGACTTGGAATTTTTTACTTGTAGTAAAAGTTCACCTACAAATACAATGGAAATGTAGGGCTATTGTTACAATGCCTCACCTAAACATTTGCTCAAGAACAGGTGCCTTATCTTTAAAATCCTCTTGATGGCACTGGAGCCTTAGATATATACACTCAGAGCCTTTTCTTTCGGGTACCAAATCCTATTATCTAGGTTAGCTCATCTGTATTCAAAAGATCAATGTTGCATTATTACAAAGATCCTTTCAAGTGTAAAAAGGATGGCACTTCATTACAGAAAGTAAAAGAAACTAATCAAACTTTCTTGGTGAAATCATTGACTTTTTATAGTAAAGGGCAAATTTAAGAATTTGAAAGTCCGAAATGTAAGAGTCTTACAGTTGAGGCTCTGTGCTGCTCTAACTTAAATCTTCTGTAGCACAATCCTTGGATTTTCATATAATCTGGAGAAGAAAGTGCTGTGATGTAACTCTCCTGATGGCTTCTGGCTAAGCCAAGTTGCCATTTGCCCTGCTGCAATCTGATATTTGTGTTGCTTAGAAAATGTTCAGCATGCAAAGAGGGTCTTTATATGAGATAATCTCTTTGCTGAGGACAGTTGAGTTGTGTCTTAGCACTGTGCAGATATTCAGTTAACCTGAAATCATAATGTGTTTGAGTTCTTGTCTAAGATGTCTTTTAGCTTTGTGCAACTTGTCTTAATAAATAATTGGCTTTTTTTCCCTTTTTTGTTATGTTTCATTTGTGAAAGGACAGCACAGAGTTGTACAGTCCTGGTTTATTTCTGATAGCTAGGTCTCCTGTCTCATGTCTCTTACTTGTAGCTTTCTAAGTACTTTGTTACAGAAATGTTTGTTACTGCTTTACATTGCCTGAGGAAGGATCCAGGACAGAACTGGTACTGATTAGCAGCTCCTCTATAAACACCTCACTGTGAGTACTGGTAATCACTTTTTTTTTTTTTTTTTTGTTTTTTTTTTTTTTTTTTTTTTTTTTTTTTTTTTTTTTTTTTTTTTGTTTTGCTTATTTCCTTGCCTGATTAGGTGACTTGTGTAGCTCACCAGCCATTGGTAGTCCTTGCCATTGAAAATGCTGCTCAGAATTCCCTTTTGTTGACTGAGTGTTCAGTTCATTTTCATGAATAAATCTCTAGCATCTGATCATCCACAGAAATGAATATAAATGGATTATGAATGCAGCCAAATCAAAATTCAGCTTTAGTTTGCATGCATATTCATGAATGTTTCTTCTCACTACCTCCTTTCTCACTGACAACAGGCACGAGTGAAACTGCCAAAGGTCAGTGCAAGAGCAGATCTCACCAGCACTTAAAACAGATCAGTCCAACCAACTTGGACCAGTTTGCATTTTGAACTCAACTCCTGCTTCTCCATCACAGCACAGATAGTATTACATTTCCTTTGTGCAAGGAATACTGAACTGTCTGTTTTGTGGTCAAGGTGAGGTATTGGAGACTTCAACCCTGAAATAAATTGTAATTAACATGGTATTTGATAATCCAACCACTCTAGGCTTAGTACTTCAAGTTAACAGTGTTGCTGGAGAAAACTGAGCATAAAGTAGGGTTTACCTCGAGGGAAGAAGGAAACATCTTTCCTTATGTGTTAGGATGGGCTCACCTTGGGATTTCTTGAGATGAGCTCAGTTGGTTGGAGCATGGTGTTAACAATGCTGAGATCCTGGGGTGGATCCCTGTGTGGGATTCACTTGAGCTGAACTCAATGATCCTTGTGGGTGCCTCAAACTCAGAATATCCTGTGATTCCCTGTATTTCTGCTATTGTTTGCTATCAGAGATGAAGTGCTGGATTAGATGAGCACTGGATAGTTGTGAGGTTGATAGTTTTTTTTTCTCTTTCTGGAAATATTGGCAACAAATATACTGCATAGGTTGGGCAAGTCTGTCAAAGGGTAGAAATGTGTATTGGACTGAGGTTTCACATTATTAACTATGCCATTGGGGAAGATTTGTAAGAACACATAAAAATCTAGTTAGCAATTATTAGGTTATTTCTGGGAAATAATGGAAGACTACAAAAAACTAATTTCTATTCTATGTGTTTACAGTTTGTAATTTGATTTCTAAATTATATTAGATGTGCTTTTTTCCCCTACTCTTTTTTTTAAATTATTATTTTTGGTGGGTGTTTACATTTTATCTAGTTTGCTGAGATCATGTAACAGCTTTGTTTACAAGTGTCCTTGGCACTGCTGTCCCGGAAGGGAATGTACTTAAAAAAAAAAAAAAAAAAAAAAAAAAGAAATGGAAATATCTTACTTTACCCCACCATGGCTTCTGTTTGCCATTTCTGTCACTTATATTGCAGGTTTAGAGGATGCAGAACTGAAATCCTCTGCCATTTAACCATGACTCAGGAAGGCTGAAGTAGACTGAACAAAGCTATCAAGTTGGATTGCCAATTTTTTTATAGGGCTGTTTTCCTTACGTTTCAGCATTTTATTTGCTCACCAGATGTTTTGACTGATTCATCATCCTCAGGTGTTGATTTCAAGAACAACACAAATAAATGTGGACTGTACCAGTAGCTTATTTTTTTTGAAGGCTCAAAGTAGTCATACTATTCTTATGCAAGAATTTAGAGGAAAATTAGTTGGGTTGGTTGTTTTTTTCTATAAACATATGATATTGTTGCTCATCCTTTGTAGAATATGATCCTACCTAAAAAGGTATTAAAAATGTTTTCTGTATTTTTAGTTATCCTTTTCTGACTTAGACAAATGACTTGTACAAAACCTAGTGAAGACCAAGCTGGCAAGTCAATTCATTTCATTTCATAGTAAATAAAGCCATGATTTTTTGTATTTTAATCTAAGAAATGAATCTTCTACCTAGATTTTTACTTCTTGGGCTTATTTTTGATAAATTTGTCCTGGAACTGCATGACTTTTCTTCCTGTGTCTTGATATTTCTGGTGCTGTATCCCATGTGAATTCGAAGAGCTAACTTCTGCCAGTGCTACATGGAACTAGGGCACTCCATTGTCAGAGGATTTTGTTTGAAAATAGCAGGATGTTTCTGTATGTCAAATATTTAATATAAGCTTTACTGTTGGGAAGCACTATATTTAAAAAAAAAAAAAAGTTACAAAGTTCACTCCTTGGGTTCAGAAGTCACTAGCTGGAGTGCTTGTGGCATTATAAAAACTCCATGCCTGATAGGTTTGGAAAACATTAAGAGCATGTGAATAGTTCATTTCTATCAGATCTTCATTTTGTTCAGCCATGCCCTTTCCTTGGTGTATTAGCCCTGTGTCAGGGACCAGCTACCCTGGCATGCACCAGCAGCACAGGCCAAATCCCTAACAGCTCAATCTTCTATTCTGCATGCACTGGGGAGGGAGTTTAAGAGTAGAGTCCCAAAATACCTTTAATTCTGGTTAAAACCTGTGTCTGACTACAGTTAATTTTCTTCTTCGTTATGGTTTTGACTCATGTGGCCCCAAGTGTGTCTGGGTTTCCTGCTAATCTGTACCAAAAAAAGTCACACTGATGCATCCACATATTCTATTAAGCTCTTCTTCCCATCACTTTATCTCATTAACTGCTTGATCAGTGTCAAAAAAAGAATAATCTTTCATTAGCTCTCAACTTCAAAAGACTCAGATTTTCAGATCAAACAGTTTCTCAACAGCTGTATAAAAGTCTATAAATCCAAAAGGTTAACTTCAAAGAACACCTTGTGGGTGTTCTGAAACCAGTTGACAAGTAAACAGTAATTTATGACCAAAGATATGCTCTAATGAAATGCCTTTAAAACCATGGGTAATCTCCTAGTCTTCCCCTTTTAATTCTAGTGGGTGGTTTCTAGACTGACAGCAATACAAGTGGATGGCTTAATTATCCATGGAGCAAGCAGTGATGTTCTGAGGGTTTTACTGTACCATTCTACCAACATGTTTAAAATATACTTCATTAGGAGTGGGAAGCTTCTACCAGAAAAGAAAAAACAGCTAGGACTTCATTTTAACCTGGTTGTAGGCCTTTCTGTTAAGGCTGGTAAAGCTGAGTTTGATGGGCTGATGTGTAGAGCAGCCCATCAAACTCAAATTCAGAGCAACAAAGCTTAGCAGCAGCTAAGGGGTAGTGAGTGGGAAGTTGGGAGGAAAACCTGATGTTTTTATGCTCTTACATACCCACGTTGTAGCGTAATAGCATAAAAAGTGTTACTTATTCCATGACTCAGGAGATCTAACTGTTCCATGTGTCATGCTGCAGAAACTCAGGAAGTGATTTGAGGGAGGACATGTAGAACAAGTAGTGGTTGGCAAGAAAATGTGGGCTTTGTGGCACAATTGCCCCATATGCAATCCTGCCTCTTTCCAAATGCTTGACTGAGAGTATCAAAGGGAAACTGGTGCTTTGGAGTATAGTCTGAATAATTTATTCCTTTGCTCTGAGATTTAAAACCCACACCCTAATACAATGCTGGGAATACTGCATGTTTTAAAGAGATTAAAAATGCAGGCCTAAGGAAAGAAAAACAGTAAAGGCCATATCGGGTCATTGCTTCTGACATTTGTGATTGTATGATACTGAATGGAATCTGAATTATATTCTTCTGGAAGACAAATAGTGTGTCAGTCTATGTGGATAGGGGACAAGAACACCTCTTTTAGTTAGGACTGTTTCAAGTTTCTGCAAATATTCTGTTGCATAAGCAGTTTTCTCCACGCCTTATTTTTATTACTATATCATATTCATTATATACAATACAAATGATATTATTATATTAATTATTATTTTAATTCTTCAGACTTTGCCTTAACAGCTCAATCTTGTGTAACAGTGAAGGAGGTGAAGAAATTTCTTCTGTGATAAATGCATATTCAAAAGGGATTGTGAAGTGAGGTACCAACTGTACTGTAGGATAGGTGGAGTTAATTTTCTTCACGTTGGCTGGTATGTGCTGTGTTTTGGATTTGTGGTGGGAAAGGCACAGGGATATTTTAGTTATTGCTTAGCAGGGCTTGCACAGAGTCAGGAGATTTGCTGTCCCTTGCAACACCCCACCCATGAGGAGGTTGGGTGCACAAGGGGCTGGGAGGGGACACTGCCAGGACAGCTGACCCCAAATGACCAAAAGGATATCCCAGACCATACAATGTTATGGTCAGCATATAAAGCCAGGGGAAAAGGGCAGAAGGAGGGTGTGTGTGTGTTTGGGATGGTCTTTAAAATTCTGTTATGCAGGTTGAAGCCCTGCTTTTCTGGAGAAGGCTGAATTCCTGCCTGGCCATAGAAAGTGGTGAATAAATTCCTTGCTTTGCTTTGCTTTGCTTTGCGTGCATGGTTTCTGCTTTACCTCTTAAGCTTCCTTTATTTCAACCCCCAGGTTTTCTCAGAGTATTCCTGCTCTGGTTCTCTCCCCCATCCCACCAGTGAGGGATTGTTGGGGCTGAGCTGCCAGCTGGGGTTAAACCACAACACTGTCTAACACCAGCTGATCACAACCATAATGATGCCACTGCTGGAACAGAGAGCAAAGAAAAGGTATTATCTTAGACAGTTCTGCTCAAGAAAACCTTAGGCAATTTTACCCATAGGAATATTTTTGAGATGAGGATCATAGGAAAAACATATCAAAGTCTTTCTTCTCTTTTTCTTTAGTCTTTCAGACCTACCATATTCTGGATACTAGATCGAGCAGAAGTTACCCATTGTTCTCCATGGTAGCACAGTAGAAATTATTTCAAGCAGTGCTAAGTCAAATATCCTTCTATGTGGAATGAAGATTTCCATGCTTGAGGCTGACCATGATGAACAGGGTAAGGTGGTCCTATATAAAGGATCCTGTAACCTTGGATTCCACCCCTAGAGCTGCCTGCTGATGTTGAGACTCTTAATTGAGTTTATAACTAAATAATTAAGTAAATGGTTAAATCCATTTCTAACACTGATTTGGATTCTAACTGAATCCAAACACCTCTTAGCTGAATCAGAGATTGTATCTTCTCCAGATTCATCCCTAGATTTATGTAGTCCAAACTATGTAAAATAAAGCTGTTGGTCCGTGGCATGTAGCAATAAAACAAACATCTGGCTTTACTTTTTTCATAATATTGATTTTGAATTGAATGGTTAGCATGTGAATTGTCTGTGAATAAATTAAAATTCAATGTGCTTGTTTTCTGTTCTTCTGAGAGCTGGGCTTTGCCAACTTAAAGTATTTTAGTCAGTCTGAACAAAGAAACAGACAAATCAAATACACAATTTAGGTGATTCAGCTGGAGGGTGTTTTCATAAAAATATGAAACTGTGGATTATTGATTATTTTTGGCAGTTCATATATATGGCGTAGTGGAGAGGGTTGTGGGTTTTTTGTTGTTGTTTTCTCTTTTTTCCTTCTGAATATTACTGGAACTTAAGGATTTTCACATGAATGGCTGCCATTTGCAGAGTGACTGGTTCTCATTGCTTTCAGAGGTATTTATACGTTGATTCTCTTTTGAATAATAAGAAAAGAATAATATTATGCATTAAGATTTATAAAATTTCTACTAGTGTCGAAAAGAAATTGGACCTTTCAAAGATTTCCAGATCACTTATGTGTCCTTCCAGGTGGCCGCTTCATTACCTAAAGTATGTGTACCTCTTGGGAAAAAGAATAAACCTCTTCTACAGTCTTGTTACTCTTGAAGAACATCTCTCTGGCAAAGGTAGATTTGATGCTAGACTATGGATGCAAAGTAAAAGCTTAATGGTCTGATTATAGCAAAACTTGCCTATGTAAATTTGTTCTGTTCCTGCGTACTGATCAGCTTCAGAGTGGTGTTTGTAGCAGTTTTGGGGCTATTAGGCTGTTTGCAAAGGACAATTTTGAGGCTTTAGATGTCAACTAAAGAGTGCTCTAATCTTTGTTTCTACACCCTTGCTATCAGCAGAACTACAAATATGCTTATTGACTGTTGGACTTGTCCTCATGAGTGTCTTTGTGTTAAAAAAGTGCAGACAGAAGTGCAGTGTGAAATCAGGTTGGGGTCTCTCCCTTCTGCACACCTTGAAGTGCCATTTCTGTGTCCTGTAGCCTCACAAAGTGTTTTGCTCCTGATCCCCTTTTGTAGCTGGCCAGGTGTGTGTTTTATGTCCTCCAATGAAAAGCCAAATCCTTACCAAGTGTTTGGTGATGGACCAGCTTTATTTACATAAAGAGTAAACTCTTTATTTACATAAACAGTTGTGTAAAAGAGGCAATGGCAGGGAAACCACACTAACATGTCAAGCTTCTTGATCTGTGGGCCATTAAGCCTCCAGATTGTTTTTAGTTAGCAACATTTTACAGTGTAAAAGATGACACTGCTGAGGCAGGGAGGTGGGAGACAGATAAAAATGTCTGAAGTGATTAACTGATGTTCTACTGACCATGCTAATTTTGTATGGTGTTGGACTCCTGTGCACATTTCATTGTCTGATGCAAACAAACACAGACATTCCCTCCTCCCTCTGCCTTTCATTTAATTATGGTCCATAACAACTAATCCCTTTTCTTAGCCTGAGAGCAACCTTCTCTGAAAGTTTTGTAGCTCTTGTCTCACTCATGTGCTTTGTGAAACTTGGTGGCTCTTCAATTAAGGCACAAAGGCCACACATGCCCCGTTTCTTATTCAGAAAAGCACAAAAGCCTTGAGGCAGACAATTGGAAATGCTGACCCAGTTCTTTCAAGGTGGATGTCACTGTTAAGACCAGACCTGTCCTACTTCTCTTCAGCTGCACAAGAAAGGTACATTCAATTCAAAGCCAACATTGGATCCACACCATATAGAACTGTTGTCAGCAGACTCAGCAAACTGCTGGTGTTCAGATGCTCAGGTAGTCTCTGCTCCTCAGGAAGTGGCCCATCCATCCAGGCAGCTGAGGGGGCAGCATTTGAAGGCTGACCATCCTTGCCTATGCTGCATCTATCTTTGGGATTGCTGGAGAACATTCATATTCTCTTTCTGCTGCCTTTTACCAACACTTAAAAACCAAAAACCTTTTAGAGTGTACCTGTCTCACAGCTCACATGATTGGGCACGTCTAGTACAGTCCTGATGTTCAGAGCAGATGTGATGATGCTGTTGGACAGTGTTCAAATAAAGGAAAAGATCGTGTCCGTGGACATAAAGGGAACTTGTAAAAGTGTGGTACCCACAGAAGAAGAGAGGGAAGTTAAGGGTAAGCCTGGGCTAAACATTGGTAAGCAGATATTCAACTGCAGAAGTACAGTACTCAAAGGCAGTGGAGAGCAGAATGAATCAACAGATGGATCACTGAAAGTTATTCAGAGGTTAATTCAGCAAATGGATTTGTATGGAAGCTTATTCATATTTTCTCATTTTCATGAGGAGTTTTGCCTGAATAAGCAAGATTGATTGAGCCTGCAGTTGTTGCATTATTATTAGAATTGTTGTTTGCACTATGTGAAGTGGACATTCAGATCCCTCAGGCAGCTGGGAAAATGTCAGCCCTACCCACATAATAAATACCATCCATATTGACCTGCTGCAGGACATTGTTTCCCTTGTTCCTGCACGGCTGAAAGAGACTGTTACTGCCTTCCAGGATAACTGTTCTGATCTCTTAGTTTGGGCAAAATCTAATGTATTTGTGTATAAAAGTCATAGATTCAATATGTCCAAATATCCTTTGTGTATGAATGCCCAGAAATAGGTTAAATCAAGTCTTCTAATGAACAAGCCACACAGACAATATCCAGGTATAAGAAGGAATCTCTTCCTGCTGCACCCAATTTATTATATGCTTCTGTAAATTTTAATGTTTTTATACTGATGCACAAGAAATCACTGAAATTAAAAAATTAAAAAAAAGGCAGGCAATCGATGGCCAGAAAGTCTGGAAAGGTTCAGTACTTGGACTGAGCTCAAGAAAATAGTCTGAAAATATATCCAGAGTTTGTTCAGCATACCTTCAACATTTTGTGAAGAGAAAAAGCTGAGAAATTTCCTGTTGTTGCCTACGTTTGCTTTTCAAGAGCTGAGAACTTGACATGTCAGTGTTTTTGTGTATGTATGTGCATGTCTTCTTGTCTATATTTTGAAAAGACGTGTATTGTTTTGTATGTCTGCAATAAGAGAGAGAAAAACATAGGCCACAGCTTGAGAACCACCTGTGAGTAACTTGCTCTTTCATTTTTAGCTCATTTTGTTTAGTGATGTGTTGGCATGTATTGATTACATGGGTAGATTTTCAAGATGATGAGCTAAAGAAATTGAGCAGCACATGCAGTGAGAATAAAACAGTTTGATGAAGAATGATATTTTTAATTTCAGCTTAGATGCCATTTGCTTTGTGCCATACTCTGTCTTTACCTGTTCACTGCTTAGTTGCTCTGTTGTAATCTTGAGTCTTAACAAATCTGAATTAAACCCACATTTTTCTTGACTTTTCTTTTTTATTTTTGTTTTTTACTTTCTTACTTTGCTATCATTTTAAATTTACCCTGATTCCTGCACATTTTTCATGGGTTTTGATTGTGAAGTTTGATCTATATTAATTTCAAGTAAATGATATAGAACAGGAGTGGTAGGATAGTCAAACTTTCTTGGTTTGAGGATGGGGGATGGGGAAGTGAAGGACAGAAATTACAAGAATACTTAATACTGCAGTATAATGCAATCATAAATAATTCATGGAAAAATAGGATTTTTTTCTCACTGCATTTCTCATGTCACTGAAAAATCTAATTGAATATGAAGAGAAGAACAGCACTAAAATATGTCAATAGGATAATTTGCAAAAGACAGAACATGCCTTTTCACAGGAGCATAGTGAACTTCAGGAAAAATACACTCCAAACTGAAGATTGCTGCCTGTCTTTAAGTTGTTTAGTTTAGTACTATGTTTTATGTCTTATCTTTTTTTTTTTTTTTATTCCCACTTACTTTTTGCTTTTTTCGTTCCAAAATGAATGAAGTAACTAAAATGATTTAGACTGTCAGAGAATTTACAGGAAATGTACTTGAAAAGGTTGTGAAGGATGATACTGTTGAAAATGATAATCTCCACCCTGATTTGGACATTTAAGCTTGCTGTTTGACAAGGTTGGTGTCTGGTGGCAGGGATCACAAACAACAAATCAGATTTTTTTTCCCTACCATTTTTCCTTCTTGCCAAGTTTCATAGTTAAAGGCTGTGGCTTATGGGATGGGTTACTTCAGTCTTGTGGCTCCATTTGCTCTAGTGGAGATGGAATGAGTTCTTGCTTATATAGAATTGATTGAAGTAAAATGAGCACAAGTTGAGGGAAGCGAAGGAGAAAAATACATTATGTGGTGTTTGTTATCCCCTGTACAAGAGGGAAGGGGGTTACAATAACCTGCAATAACAGCAAATGTTATTGTAATAAAATAACATTTTATAATTGTTATTACAATTATATGTTATTGTGATAACAGCAAAACACATAACACTTATGTGTTTTAGAAACCACATCCATGAGATAATGTCCTGGATTGACCAGTCATTTGGGAAATGATTTTCAGCCCCTGCAGCTGACTTTGCTAAACTTTGTGTAAACTCCTGAACTTTCTGTGGAGCTGTGGCTGGAGTCCCTGGTACATCTAATTGCAAGGGCACAGTACTATTTTTATACACTGATGTTTTGTATAGAGTGAACCAGCATGTTCTGCTAGTGCTGTATGTGATTCTGGGGAGCTTTCGCAGAAAGATGAGATGCTGGGATTGGCTGAATTTCTGCCTCATGAAGCACAGCAATTTGGTGATTTCTACCACCACCAACCTCTGACCTGCCTTCCCTTAACTGCTCTTTCTCTGCCAGGGCTCGCTGCCAGCCTTTTAGGGAGGAGAAATGACAGTGGTAAAGCCAAAACAGAGGCTGGGTCCATTCTTGGTGAGAGGAGAGACTTGTGCCAATGTCTTCACAGACAATTTGGGGGCTGAAGGCATGGGTGCTGAGGGCTTTGAAACGGGTCTGAGTGTCTGTACTGCCCCTGGGCAGCAGGTTTGTCACCGTGCCCAGCCAGCCTGGCTCTGGGGCTGCACAAGGCTGAGCTTTGGAAGTTTGGGGGAAAAGAGTGGCTTCAAGGGGGATATGGGGTTTGGGAAGGCTGAAGCTTCCTGGTGCCTCAGCAATGGGGAAAGGAAGAGAGCACCCTGTGGCCGGGAGTTTGGGATAAAAGGAGGCTGTGCCCTCCAAAACCTGAGAGAGGGAAGACCCTGAGGGAAGGCCCTGTGTGTGTCAGTGCACTCTCCCTTTATTCCAATAAAGGTGAAGGACTCCTCTGTCTCCTTTTTGGACATAAACCTCTGGTGTTGGTGGAATCTCCTGACAATAGTGGCTCTGAATGTTTGAGTGGCACTTTGAAGAAAATGTTGCTAAGTCTGAAGATGAGTTCTGCAAAAGATAACTAATATAGTATAAGCTAGTTGGTGGTGTTAGAATTTGAAGGAGCTGTGGTACTGTGCTTAAGCACTTGTGCTCTTGCAAGCCACATGTGCTCCAGCAAAGCCCTGTGCTGAGAATGGCACATACTCATTCCCCAGGTAGCTGCACATTGCAGATTACCTAAACCAAAAAAGAGCTCCTCTCTGTCAGCTTAGTTGGTTTCTCCCCATGTCTTGCCACAGTGGAGATTTTAATGAGGTGGCAGAAATTTTTGAAATCCTGATTTTCAATGTGGAAGACACAATGCCAAATCTTGTTTGGCTTTAGAAGTAGTCTGAGGTGCTTTTTATGAAACTACCTCTAGTGCTCAGTGCAGTAATGTAACTCTGCTAGCCTTGCTTCAGCTCTGTGCCATGAAGAAAAAAACTGAAAATAATGAGGAGAATGGCTATAGGCATAGTACTTATACTGCAGCTCTGCCAAGTGGTATTAGTGTCTGAAAAAGGAATTCTACAGCTTTTTACAGTTACAACTAGTTGTAGACAAGACCACACTGAGTTCTCTCCCTTGTCTTCTGCAATTTTTTTGGTTTTTTTGGTCTCCTATGATTAAAATTCTTTAGAAGAGTTGCATTTCATTATGGCAGCTCATCCCTTGTTAGGCAGTGCTATCAATGGGGGCCCAGAGGCACAAGAACCAACCCTCCAATAGCCCTTTCCTGCTGATTGCTGCAGTACTCTATAATCAAGTGCTCAGCTATTGTAAGCATACTTGAGCTTGCTGTAACTGCCCTTTGTTTCAGTCTAGGGACTGGTAATTACTCCTGTGTGCCAAGCCTTTTACTTTTGTAGTTTGATTGAAACCAGTCATTTATTGAGGTAAAATCTTCAGACTTTCTGCAGTGTTTACAGATAAGCTTTCTGTGTGATAGTCATTTAGTCTACCCAACCATCCATACATTAAAGATATTGCACATTTTCCCTTTCTATGTTCAGACAAATCAGCTGCTGATTTCAGTTTGATTACATGTCAGTGTATAGAGATCATCTATGAGTTCACTCACCTAACTTCTGCTTGGAACAAGTGCTCTTTTTCCTGTGCCTATCCTAGTTTTTTGGGGGGTTGCAAATTACTGGAGTAAAACTCATTAATAAAGTGAACTAAATACTTTTATGTGTACTTTATTAAGAATCCCTTTTTCCTACTACTGCGTAAAAATATATACCACTACTTCATGAAATTTTTCAAATATTAGTGGTTTGGAACCTACTGATATTTGCTTTATTGTTTTTTCACAAAGTATTAGCTAGAGTTCATTTACAGAAATATAAATATTTTGTTTATTGCCATGTTTTCCTAGTAATTGAATATCTGAAGTCTGAGAGTGCTTTAGTGTTTATGAAAGGAAACAAACAAAATTAGAAGAAAACTGTGGTGGAATACCTCTGAGCACTCTCCTACAGATGGTTGTTATGTGTCAGGGGTTAGCTGAGTCATTTCTGGGATGGGCAGTCTGGGTAATTGAGCGCATTTGGGTGATTTTATAAGAAATTGAAATAGATGTTTCTGATGTTACTCATTCAAAATCAGATGAAAGGTAACCATTGATAAGAGTCTTGATGTGACCTAGAAGTAAAAAAAAATGTGCAAAGAGAATTCAATTAGTAGAGATCTTTGGGAACTGTTTTGCTCATCCTGGTGAGCTTTGTGCAGGACATTAACTATTATCACTCCCTCTGCCATCTAGGGTCCTTGCTCCCTTTAAAGAGAGTGCATTCAAAATACTTTATACCTTTTCAGACTTTATTCTATAAAAGAAACAGGCAGTAGCTCAGATTTTTACATTTCAGAACACTATCCTTTATTATTCAAATAACCCCAAATGATTTTTTAGGAGTATCAGTCTTTGTGCCTCATGGCAGTCAGATAATGTGTGGCTCTGAGGGTTATGGCTGTGACTATTTTGCTTGAACAATCAAGACTTCTGCTTTTAGACCATGTGCCATCTTCTAGGGTTACCTGGATTAGATTCACTTAAGTCCATAATTTAAATTCTGTAAGTTATGAGTCTATACTAACTTTTTAATATGTGATATATGACACAGGGTGTTAATGGTACTTTATGAGCAGGTTGACTTTTTGGATCAGTTTCTTTGACCTTTGCACATCACTTTCTCCAGCAGTATGTTTGGTGAATACCTGTGACATGGTGCTTCTGCTGGTAAGGCTGGTCTTGAGGGTCATAATTTTGAGAACATTTCACAAATTGGGGAGTTTCATTGATTTAAATTGACAGTAATTGTTTTTGATATAACTCACTAAGAATCAAATCCTTCACTCTCTCGATACTTCAGAACCAAGTTTTGTACAGTCTTTGGCTGATGCTTTTTGCTTTTATTGCTGTTGTTCCGGAAGTTACAAAATGCCCTTCCACATTTCATCATTCTGCTGGATCTTTGTGGGAGTTATTATTACTGCAGTCCCAGGTCTGAAATCTGGATAGTAATACAGAGTTGCACATGGAGAATCATTTTTGTGATCGGTTTACAGAGTTTTTAATATGTCTTTGCCACTGTCTTTATTGTAAATAAAACACTCCTAGCTTTTTTGCTACCTTGTCTTGTATAGGTTTGAGTTAGAACAATAACTAACCTGTTGGGGTTAGGTGACAGCTCATAAGCAAATAGATTACTTCTTGAATCCTAGCTTTGATGATCAGCCCTCCTTTGCTGTGCTATGGAAAGGTGAGAACTAAGAATTAACAAGTGGATGAAGTGGATGAGGTGCAGTGAGAATTTGAACTACAGACTCTTACCTTTTGCCATTAGATGTCTAGTTTGGTTGGTGTGGGTTTGTTTCCATTTTTTTTTCTTTTTCTCTGCTTCAATTTTATGATCAATGCTTATTGTATGTGATTTCAGGGTATTCCTAAACCCTGTTTCCTCCCAGCCAAAACCGGCCCTTTCCCTGGTAAGGACTTGGCCTATGAAACTATCAGTTTGATAGAATTTTGCATTAGCAAATCAATTCTTTAAGAGTTGGATTTTTTCAGGAAGCATTCAACAATGAAGACAACTTAAAAACCAATGTAAAGTTGTAAATTTGCAGCAACATTTAAAAAAACCAACCAAGCCCACCAAACCACCTATTTATCTTAGACTTTCAGAGTTGTCTTTGTTAAGGCTGATATATGTGTGTTCCTGTGTGCACTGACTTTACATGGAATGAAGTGTGGATTAATAGCATAATTCAGGATCAGAACTGAGGAGAGAAAGGTGTTTGGAACAAAAAATCCATATGTAATCTATATACATTTAGATGAATAGATAATCCCAACTCAACATGCGGAAATTCAGAGCGTTAAAATGAACAGCATTTGGTCTTGAGGAAAAAAATGAAATAAAATGAATCAGGGACATGGAGAACATTAAATTATTTAAGATCCTTCAGTAGTAATGCTCTGTAATTGCTTTCCTTTTCTGTAAATGTTTCACAGCTGTGAAGTTTCCAAGTGAAGAGCTAAGGTACTGGCTATTGTACAAAAATTAGGGCAAATTTCTCCTTGCCTTGATCTCTGGTAAAATCTCATCAGGGCTGCTGTCCCTGTGTTGTGCTCTCTGCAGTCAATTACACCTGTGCCAAGTGGTTGTGAATTGCTACTATTTATGAGCTGATGCAGTTCTATCTTGCTTTGTGCCCAGTATGCAAGAGCACAGAAAGCAGCACACAGACCAGCACACAGCCTGCTTTTCTCACAGCCAAAGGACGTGCATTTGGAAACAAAGATCCATCAAAAAATACGTGAAAGTAGCAGGAACATTGGGAAGGTGCCTAAAAGACTCCACCTACAAAAAAGCCTGGGGGAAGTGAAGGCAGCTGCAGGTTGCTTTGCTTTCACTGGACCTTTGAGGGATGCAGCATGGACCAGCCTGTTTGGGGGCTGCTTGGCCAGCTCTGCAGGGAGCTGAACTCCTTCCCTTACATGACTTGAGTTTAACTAAGCTCCTTTCATATGTCTCTGGAGTGTTAAGTATAAGAAATCTTAAGTTTTGTTTTATTCATTTTCACTAATTGGTCTGGAATGTCAGCAGTAGCTTTCTTCTGTATTGTTTAAGGGTGGGATTTTTTTTCTGCCAGCATTCACAATGGAGATAACTCAAAAAGCACTGTTATTCTGATTGTGTGTGGACAGTTACCATTTTGAGAAAAGAAAGATTATTTCGAACCTTAATGAAATTAGAAGATATGTATGATCTGTCTTGATTTCCTGTATGCCTCTCTCAGTTTTTCAGCATTTCATCTAAACATGGAACAGTTTCAGGATTTCTGCTTCACTCTGCCTTGCAAAATGTGCGCCCTCAGGCCCACATTTTAAACCAGTCTGGCCCTGAGGAGTGTCCAGAGTCCCCTGTAGGATGGTAGCAGTGCTTACAACAGTTGCCTCACGTGTGATGAGTTTGCCATGGAGGTGATTCTTATAGTTTCAGATGCCATGAGAGGGATGGAAAAGCAGATCACTTAGAGAAAACAAGATGGAAGAAAGAGCCTACCTTTCTTTCATAGGATTCCTGGCCTCAAGAACACAAAATTATGACTGCTTTTGGGACAAGCATGTTGTAGTACTCGTGTGAGGATTTTTTTAGTTTTACTCCCTCAGCTAATATAGATTTACACTTTTCTGAGGGGATGTCTCTAGGGGATGCGTGTCACTAGGGGCTGGTTACACTTCAGCAGTAAGCAGCATGGATTTTGTTGGAATGACTCAAATGTGTATGTAAATATATGTAAAACTGTGCTGATCAAAGTGGGATCTGCCACAAAATGAGACATAAAGATTGGTTTTGCATAACTCCTACCACTGTAGTGATAATGTAGCATTTGACTACTTGTGCCCTGTGTTTCTTTTACTTGCCCTCATGACTTCTTTAACTCTGTGGGTATTTGTATTTTGTGGGATTTTGTTCATTTATTTGGGGTTTTGTGTTTTGTTTTTTTTTTTTTTTTTTTTTTTGGAAGGTGAATAGGTTTTGAATGTTTTGAGTTGCTTGTCTCTTTGATTTTTGAAATATTGCTTTTGCTCTGGTGTCAGGTTAGACTGAGTAAGCTGTAGAAAAATCCAATCTAACAACTGTACTGAGAACTTCAAATACTATTGAATTGTTTAAGTTTTTTAAACAGTTTTTTTTCTTTAAATGCATCTCACTGGTGCTACAAATAAAATTGAATTAGTTGTAATTTACCACCTCTGCCCTATAGTAGAATGAGCTAAAAGGCTTTACATAATCAAGTAATTTGGAATTTAACTAACTTGTTTATTTAAACAGAGTGTATTTTTCAGAGAAATCCATAGTCTACTTTGTAAATTCTTTTCAGATCTTTTTATTTTTATTGACTTTGATTAGCCAGCTAATTTGTACTAAATCAATAAGTGTGATTCTGATAGCTCATTTTGAACCCTTAGCATGGAAGGCTGAAACAAAGAAGGGATTAGTGAAGTGTTTTGCTGACATTCCAATCTATTTTAAGTGAATGCAAGCTTTCTGATAAATATTTAATGGATAGTTGTTTGTGGTTGAATAGAATTAGATAATTCTATTAGAATCCTGTTTGGAGATTTACATGTACCATACATCACTGCTGAGGACACGGTTAATAATTTAGCCTAAGTGACTAGTAATTAGAAACACAGAGTAAGCAGGGGTGTTTTTTCTGTCATCCAAAGATTTAGGTGGGTTTTTACTATGCAATTGCAACTCCATTCTTAGGTTCTCTTTCATACAGGAGAACTCATTTGGCAAGTTTGGGACAAGCCTCAAATGTGATAACAAAGCATGAGGCCCCTGGGTTTATTTACTATCTTATCCTCGGAGTTAATGAGTTGGAAAATAGTTCACTGTTTATCTACAGTAGATTGAGCAGATGTTGCCAATTCAATTTTATGGAACGTAATCTCTGAGAGATTGTCTTCTGCCCATTGCTTTTTCATGTTTGAATCTCTGTGTCCTCGGCTTCAGGAGAAAATTTCCCACACTGGTCATGGAGTTGTCAAAAGATTAGTGCAGCAGAACTTGGTAAAAGCTAGTTAGTATGCGGAGGCTTTGCAAAGAGAGACTTTGGAAATTTCTATGAGAATGTGTGAAATTTAAGTTGTAAATGGAATGTCAAGGAAAAAGGTAAAGCATTGAGAAAACACAGAGGAAAGTTAAAATTAAATATTAAATACTACCACTTGTATCAGCTTATAGGTTTTCAGGTGAAGCTTTAGAAATGGTTATACAGGAATCTCTATGGACCCTTAATTTAGGCTTAGTATGAACAGCTGTTCACAGCTGCAGTAGGAGCCTGTTTGCTGTTTAGACCTGATCTCTGTGAGTGGGTTCGACAAGAAAGATGTTCTCATCTCCTGCATTGGTCTTGGAATGTGAGGACACTTGGAATGCATAGCTGAGTGAAGGGACCACACCCAGCAAGCCCTGCATCCCTCGGTCAGTGAGATAAGGAGGCTGTTACTCATCTCCTGTGCTGTGCAGGAGGTGGGCTCTTGATCTGTCCTCTGGTTATTCACTTTGTAATATCACCTTTGTGCATCTCCTGGACTGTAGAGTAGTCAGTCACTGTCTATCATCTATCCAAGTAGTGTGGGAGATGCTGACTGTATTTCCTGAAGTATTTGTTCTCACATTCATGTGTGTCTGTGAGTACTGGAGAGCCAGAACTGGTGTTTTCAAGCTGACTCAGCATTTCAGCTTTGGTGCTTTTTACCTCATTCAGTGTACCTTCTAAATGGCGTAGAGCAGCAGCAGCACTGTTGTGCTTGTTGAGAGTTTTGTCTCTAAAGCCTGGGTTGTGTTAAGATTCACTTTTGTAAGCAGGAGAGTTCAAGAGGCAATAGTACTGCAGAGTCAGCTTGCTGCCACTTCCCTCTTGTTCTTACCAGCTGTAAGATGTGTGGTACATACCTGATAGATATAATTTGCAGAATTCTTCTTTGAAGAACATTGATTTTGTGAGCTGTGTAGTTGGGATTGTAGAGAGAGAGAGTTTGATAAAAGCTAAAAAGTCATCTTTCCTAAAAATGTTATCCTTCCAAAACTCGGTTTTCTTTTTAATTGAAGGTGAGCTTGTTGGTGAGTGTGACTAAATGTGCAGATTTGAGGAGCATCACATCATTGTTCTGACACAGTACTGACACAGTAATGTCAGAAAGTGTGCAAGAGGACAAATTCACAGGAATTTTCTACTTCAACATGGTTGGAAAATGATGAAGGAATGTAGAAATATGAAGTAACTTGAGCATGTTTTTTTGGTTTGTTTGAATTTTTTCTTTGCCTTATTATCCTTTTCACTTCTCAAAGGTTACTCCATAGCTCAGTTAATACTGTTGTGTAGTAAAACTGGCTTGAACTGGAGCTGGGCTCTGCCCTGGACACGGCCAGGCTCAGAACTGGATCTTGTGGGGTTTGAAGATGATTTCAGTCTTGACAATTGCAGTCAGTTCTACGGAATGCATGTCATTCCTTGAGTTAAATCTGCTGAATCTGAGGCCTAATCTGGCCTTTAATATTAGTGTATGCATGTGTATGTGTGTGTGTGTGTGTGTGTGTGTGTGTGTGTGTGTGTGTGTGTGT
>CM031869.1:12336802-12387248 GCA_018697195.1 Certhia americana
GTGTGTGTGTGTGTGTGTGTGTGTGTGTGTGTGTGTGTGTGTGTGTGAGGAAACCTTCCTAAAGTGCTCTGTGCAGGTTCTGAGGCATCGCTGCTAATGCTGAACTCCCTCGGTACAGCGAGGTTAATAGGCACTGCACTGGCATGAAAGGTAGGATTAAAACTCTTCTTTTGAGATGCTTTTTCTTAAGCTTCTCTTAGATTTTTTTCTAGTCCTGGCATGGATAAAAGAATAGCTTCACCCTGGTTCCTGTGCTCATTTGAAGTTTGCTCTGTTCCAGTTGTATCTCTTACGAGGTAGTGATACATATTGTGCTCTCCAGAGAGCAGTTCCATTACTGTGAGCTGTTAGTTCCACTCAATATTCACTCCTTGGAAACAATGGTTTGATGGGCTGGGACATGGATTGTTATATTAAGCAAGAAAATAACTTGAACTGCTCCTGTAATTACTCTGCATGCAGGCAGTCTCGGGATTTCTGGCAAGCTCACCTTCACTTCTACATATATAGTGTTACGGTGCTTAGCATTTCTGTAACATGGCATTACACCTTCAAATTGTTTTCTAGTTATTAACTAATTAATCTCATAACACCCCTGTAAGGTATATCTGTTTGTTTCTGCTTGGGTGACTGTGTGGAGGATAATAATATGTGGCTTGAATATTAACAGACATAAAGTAGTGTATTGCATTTGTAGCTGGTGCTTTGTTTTGAGGTTTTGTTTTGGTTTAACCCTGGCTGGCAGCCACTCGCTTGTTTTCCCTCAGCAGTATGGAGGAGAGAATCAGAAAGGTAAGACTGAGAGAGTTTGTCGGTTGAGATAAAGACAGTTTAATAGAGAAAGCAAAACTGAATAAAATATAAAGTAAAATAGAGAATGAATTCTCTATTTTTTTTAATATTCGCTGGTGTTCAGCCATCTCCAGGAAAGCCGGACCCTGTCTCATGTAAAGGTGACATGAAGACAAGTGCCACAAAATTGAATGTCTTTCCCCTTCCTTCTTTCCTCTGGCTTTTACAGCAGGGTATGATGCCACATGGTCTGGAATATCCCTGTGGTCAGCTGGGGTCAGCAGCCCCAGCTGTGTCCCCTTCCAGGTTCCTGTACCCCCTGAGCCTGCTCACTGATGGGGCAGGGTGGGAGAGGGAGGAGACCCTGGGGCTGAGTGAGCACAGCTCCACCGCAGGTAAAATATCCCTCTGTCCATGCTGCTCACAGCACACATCCAAAACACAGCACCAGAAGAGCTGCTATGAGAAAAGTTAACTCTTTCTTCACCAAACCCAGTACAGACTCAGAATTCAGTTACATATTTTCTGCCGCAGCTGTGAAAGGAAATATTTTTCAAGAAAACAGAACCCTCACAAAATCCCCCTCTTCCTTAAGGGAAGAGAAACAACCCAAAAACAAACCAAACTGAAACCTGACTAATTAAAACACTAAAAAAAATTACCCCAAAACCAACAACCCCACCCTCCCAACCTACAATATACTCAATGTTTGGATGTAGAAAGTGCTTTATTTTGTGAGTGTGTCATGTTCTTCTGTATGTTTAGCAGGAATCTTAGCATGATATTTCCCTGACCTCACTCCTAAAATCAGATGCTATTTTTTTAGCTTTGTCCAATTTGGGTGCTTTCAAAACCTGATTCTTTGCCTTCTGCATGTTTGTACAGTGCCTCGTGCCACAAAAGGATAATTTCACATAGACATTTGGGTTGTTCCTATAAGAACCTGACTGAAACCAGCATGAGTTATTTTTGTTTTCTTTTTTAGAGTTTGTATGCAGCAGCACCATTTGTCCTGTCACTGAAAGAAGAAAACTGAGGCATTTGGTGGAACTAAAAAGAATTATATATTAACCATGGAGGACAAACAGGGAAGAGGAGGAGTAGGGTGCCCTGGCAGCTGTGTTGATTATCAAAGAATACCTGTTTTGGCAGAAAGGCTGCAAGTAGAGTTGCCAAGGTAGTTGGAGTCACGACAAGCATCATTAGACAGTTCTCTCCAAGGTTTTGGATAGGTCACTAGCTAACTGTGTATTTGGGTCAAGGACCTGACTGCGTAAAGTAGCCTCATTTATCAGCTGCCATGGCTGAGATAACAGTCATCAGTCCATTTGACTAGCTGAGGAGGGAACAACTTATTTTGGTTCAGTAATGATTTGAGAGCCTCATCAATAAAATCACCAATACTCTTCAGTGCTGTAATCTGTCCATGTCTCAGTGGCCAGCATGATTTCTTGGCAGCAGAGAGAAGGGAAAACCAAGTGGACAAGCTGTTTGTGTTTCCCCTCATTTCCTCTGAGCTTGCACCTTGAAATCTCAGGACTAATTCACCAAGATTATCCAAGATGGGATTCTCTTATTCTACAAAGCAGTTCTATCTTGTTGCATAGAAATAGATGAAACCTATATACAGCAGGAATATTCATTGGTTTTGTACAGAAATTGTTCCTAGAAATTGTTCCTAGAGCACTGATTGTGCTCTTCCTCCTTATTTTCTTTAATTATGAACAGAACAGCTTTCTTTGGACTATACCCAGTTCACATTGACAGAGGAAAGGATTTATGTAGGCTAGATCAGCAGGGAAGGGTGTTTTGCTAACACAGTTGTGGAACCCTCAAAACAGGTAACATCTGGCCACTTTGGAGGGTAGGCAGAGCAAATCTACATTTCCTTGCATGTAATTTGCCATTGTAGCCTGCCTGCAACCCTGTAGAGCTGCAACTGCAGACAGAGAAACACTTGGGTTGATTTGAGCTAATTGAGTTGATCAAGTGTTGACAATTAGCTCAATTTGCACAGTCTCTCTTGTCTTCACTTGGAGCAGCAGCAGTGCTGGCAAATGAATTACCTCATCAGAGCTCTTGTCCCCTATAGACAGTAGAGGGATGCATTGTTTCTGTAGGGTGAGACTGATTGACAGGCTTTGGAAAAAAGTTGGTTACTTTCAAAATTTGACTGAAACTTAGGGGTGATTTATTTTTTACTCACTGCAGAGAGTGTTCTCTTCTGCAGGCTGCTACTGCCCCAGATGTGGAATTTAAGTACTAATAGCTCAGTAGCTACTGTACACTGTTCGTTTGGCAGGTGTTTGTATTTCAATTCAACCTTGTTAATTTTAGATTTTCATCTATGTTAATTCTACATCAATGCATTTTTTTCATTCATGCCCCACTTGCCACTCTCCAAAGAAATAAAAATATCTTCAGTAAAATATCTTCATATTTGCATTGTGATTTTTGCTCTTCTGAGCTGATACACAGTAAGGAAGTGAGAAAAACTTCACAGATGTTTTAAGCTGTACAACATCCCAAAATGTATGTTTTGGGAGAGATGAGAAAAAGAAGGGTTAAGTGTTTTGCCTTACAGTATGAGAGAAGATGAAATTTAACATGTAAATAGGAAGAAGTTACATTTTACACAGAGTCCTGGGGAACTGGCCTTCAACCATTCATTTCCTAACTGAGACTACTGTGTTCCTGTGCCTATCTTCACACATACAAGGTCTTCCTAACATAGTTCTAGGAAACTAAAAGGACCAAAAATTAAATTTCATTAATATAATTTTGAATTTAAATTACTATTTAATGTAATTAAATAAAATATTTTTTACTTGTTTAGCACTGGCGAAAGGAATGTTTACTAAACACTAGCAGGTCAAACCCAGAAATTAGTCTAAAAACTAGAGAATTTTGTTCCAAAACTCCTGCTTGTTAGCTGTGCTGCATTCATCTGAAAAGAATGCTGCAAGAGTTTGCCTGTACCAAGTGAGGGGCCTTGGGCTGCCTTGGAGCAAGCAGGTGCTCACTGTATCCTCTTCTCTCTTGGCTAACTTGATATTAGAAGAGCTTGGGATGCAGTTGTAGGAGTGCAGAAACACATAGGGATTTTAGTTGTGTCTTGGCCTTTTTTATGGCTGGATCATGATGTCAATACAAGCTTGATTACAATATTCGGAACTGGAGGGTTGTCTTGCAGTCAGCACCAATAGAACAAGGATTCTTTTCCCAAGACACCTTTTAATCCCCTTACTTGAGTATTCATAACATTTTTGCAGCACAAGTGTTTCAAGTTATCATTGTTGCATATACCCTAGGGTTAGGTCTATATAGAACTGAAGTGATTTTTTAGCTTATAACTATAAATGGAACAGATCCTGAAATAGTTTTTTTAAAAATTAATTAAAATTACTTGGTAAGTTCTGGTAATGTGCACAATGCTACATTCTGTGCTCAGTATTCATGATGGAAAGTGCTCCAATGCTTTATCTCTACTTTTTCCATGTAGTGGTATTTTAAGGGGGAACAAAGCTTGTATATACATGGCAGTAAGTGTTGCCTTTATGCAGATAAGCCCTGTTTCCTGATAAAAGCTAAAATTTTAAAGAAGGAGTTCTAGAACTCAGCTTAAAATCTATGATCTGAAGTTTAAAATTTGGGCTGAAAAATTACTTTCAGGGAGAACTATCTGTCAGAAAAGCAAAACCGTTTGTCAAGGGACCTGTATCACATACTCCTTTATAACACAGAAGAAGAAAAGAAAAAGATTTCTCTCTCTTTTCTCCAAATGCTTCTATGGAAAATAAAAATATTTTGAAGTCTCATGAGAGCTGACATTTTGTTGATTCATGTCTCCCTTCTGCTAACTGCTTTTCCCACGATGCAAATATTTAAACACCTTGTGCATTGTGGGAGAAATCGTCTGTACATTTTAATTTGTCAGCTAAATATTTTGCTTCTTCCCCAGTTTGCCTCCTCCAAGAAGGATAAAAATGCCCAGCATATTAATTTGCCATTGTCTACTGCTGCTTTTCCTCTTCTGTCTCTGATCTCCAAACAGTTCTATTTCATGAATATGTTATGGGTAGTACACTTCTTTAATCTTTTCAAGTTCATTGCATCTGGAAAACATTTTTCTTATTTCTTTCACTTTTTGCATTTGACAGCATTCAGTGCAAAAGCAGTACAGCCATTTATTTCTCCTTTATGTCAGTGAGTCCTCTGTGGGTTTCTCTACATATCTTTGATGTGCTGGTTTGGGAGACAGAAATATTTAGAAAAATTAGAAAGCAGGGATTTTGAAAATGAGCAACTCCTGTCAGGACTCAAGGGTGAATGTAGTACAGAAAAGTAGCTCTAACTCTACTTTAAAAAACAAATGAATAAATAAAAAAATACCCAGCCAACCAAACTCTGGCAAAATTACAAATTGTCCTTTTAAAGCAAATGTAAACTCCCTCTGAAAGGAGCAGATGGCTTTGCTTTGTATGGAGATTTTTGTTTTCTTACTAGTATGTGCAGCTGTTTCTCAAAAGATGTAGTTTCTTTTAATGAAGCAGTACTTCAGAGGCAGAGTGAGATGTAGTGCATGTGAAAGTTTGAGGGAATTAATTATTTGCAATTTATGTGCCTGTTGGATATTTGCATCCAGATATGTTTCTCTAAGAAGAGTCAAGCCCCAGCTGAATCACAGCTTTCCAGTAACTCCTCTGTGCTCCTGCACATGGAGAGGAGAGGGGACAGTCTGCTGGTTCTGAGGGAAGCCTGAAGGGTTGGCTCTGCCTGTCTGAGTGCTGCAGGACAGTGGGAGCAGTGGAGGTGTCCCAGTGACCCCTCCTTCCTGCTGGCACCCTGACTTGGCAGCTCTGATGAGAATCTTCCAGGGTGCTGGCTCAGGAGCAGGATTTTGGGAGTAATTTCTGGTGCTCTTTGGCCCTGATGTGTGTTTTGCCTTCTTGAACATCCCAGTTCTGGCAGCCAGTGTTATGCTGGACAAGTGTGCTGACAAGCTGGGGAACAGCTCAGATTGCTTTGAGGGGGTGCAGAGTCCATCTTCCTCTGGACTGAGCCCTGCTGCAGGGCTTTGTGCCTGCAGAACAGGACACCCCAGCTGTCCTGCTCTAGTGACATGCACCTGGTCACATCTGTGCAGGCGTAACTCAAGAGTTTCAAAACAGGCAGGAAGCTTTGCATAGGCCTTATGATGGCCATCTGTTTCTGGGGGCTTTTTGTGGGAAATGCTCTATTGCCTTCTTGTGGTCTTTATACAGCACTCCAGAGAGCCCCAGGCACAAAGCCCTTCCAACCAAGAGGAAAAAAGTACCATTTTTTGTTTATTAAATAAGCACTGATTCTTATGAACAGTGTTTATTATGAAATAATCACAAAATATTTCACTTGCATTTGATCTTTTTATGCCTTAGAGGAGGTAATCCCTTTTCAGAATTTTTTTGTTACTGTGGAACAAACATGTTAATGTGGAACAAACAAACAAGGCTCTACTAGCATGGCACTGTCTGCTCTGGGGGGAGCACTGTCTTGCATTATGCCTGTGCCCAGTCAATACTCTATTATTGCACGTTAAGTGGTTTGCTACAGTATCCTGTGTGCAGGGTATTAGGAAGGATCTTATCTAATTTCCTAAGCAATAATGGTATAAACAGTATGCATTTTTTATTATTAAAAAATAAACTGTTGCCTCCGCTGAGTTAATGTTTCTTTTATATACAGTTAGCACCCAGGAGACTGACTCATAAATCAGCAAAATTAAATGGAAAGTGCAAGGTTTTGGAAAACCAGAATTTATTATAGACCCAGAGTCTTTGACTCTACCTGGAGATAAACTTTAACTTGTTTAACAGTATTTTTATTTGACTGTTGTGTTCTTCAGTGATTTTTGTTGATTAGAAAGAAGTCCAACCCCTGACTTTACTAACCTGTAACAAATAGGAATATTACAATGGAGTGAGAGGAAAATAAAGTACATATTTTTGTATTGAGAGTTTTCTGCTGCTTTGAATGTTGCATCAATTTCTATTCAGATGACCCATAAAAATACCATTTTGATAGGTTCCATGTACTTTATAGTAAGATCTTTGTTTATGGAAGTAGTGTGTATTACTTTGAAATTCCTATTTAGAAAGATGTTTTACCACTCCTTTTCAGTATAAGGACATACAAATGAAATATATTTTTGAAGGCATTTTTATTAATTCAGCTGAGGTATATGATTTGTTCTGTACAACTAATGTTTTACATCAGAGGAATCAAGAGATGTAAAAGTTAAGATGTTAATGTCAACACAAATATTTCTTGGATTTATTACCAGGGGCCCAGGTAAGGGGCCCCTAATCTTCCAAACCTCAAATTTTCTAAAACCTTACCCTGTTGCTTCACTGAGGTTAAATGTTTTGTTTTTTCTCCACTTCACATTATCTTACCCAGGTTGATTCAACACTGATGCTAGAAGTGGGGAGGCACTTGGAACTTTTTGCAGTTTTTCTGTTTTGTGACAAATCAGTTAAGTTTTAGGTGTATCTGAGCTGAATCATGGATTTGCAGTGAAAAATCATATTTTTGTTTACAATATGGAAACAATATATGCTGCTAACCTGCAGGTAAAATAATAAAAGCTTGTTTTGGTGTGCAGTTTTTGTAACTAAGTAGTTATCATGCAAAAAACGCCCTTAGTAAGCTGGTGTAAATCACACCTTCACTTTTCAGAGCAGTAATTTGGTTTGAAAGGATGTGTGGGTCTGCAAGACAAGTGAAGGTAAGCTGCTGAGCTTTATGGGACTTTGTTCTTCTTGGTTTACAAGTGGGATGTATAGTTCTATCCAGCCTTTATGCTTTAATAGTAAAAGCAAATAGAAGAAAGGCTAAATATATATGAGAATCAAGGGCTTTTTGGCACCTCAAAGAAATGTCATTAGAGACTGCTGAAATGTCATAAATCAAACCTACAAAACAAAGGCTGACCTTAGCTCAGGATATCTTAAGTTGGCATTCTTTTCCTGGAAAAATACAGAGGACCTGCTATTGAAAGAAATTTTATCATATCTACCTTTATGTCAAAAAGCTTTAGTCCTTTGAAAACCTGGACTAATTTTCTAATGAGTTGCTAGAGGCTAATCCTAAAGCCATTGCAGATGAGGAAGTGTCATCCTGAAAAGGTTCCAGGGAAGGGCTGTCTGTGTGTAGTACCAGGACGTGCAGAGGTTTTCTGGAACTCCAAATGCATTAGTGTGGGATGCAGGCCTGCAGTGCACTGAGCTGCTCTTCTAGTGGTCTCTTCCCAATGCAGCCTCTTCATCTTAAAAAGAAAAAAAAGAACCCCCAAACCCAAGTCAAACAAAACACCCAACCTCAGAAAACTCTGCAAAGCTATGGAGCTGCAGCCAGATGTGTGTATCAGCTCAGGGCTGCGTGGTCACCTTGGCCCATAGGGCAGGGTGGAATTCTGTCTGTTCAGTTAATCACTGTACAAAATGCCTTAGCACTTGCCCAGCCTGCAGGCCTGGAACAGGTCTTGGGGAAACAGGGTCTTCAAGGGCACACAGCTGAGATTCCAAGGGTGGTGGCCAGAAGGCAAGGCCTGTGCTAAAAGAACATTGCTCACTTGAGTGCACAATATGTTAACTACATCTGGATTTACAATAATCAGCCTTGACTATATGAAAAGAAGGGAGAGGGTTTAAATTCTGAATAAATAAATTACTTAATTTCATGTTATCAGAGAGGAACAGATGGTCAGTTTAATGTGTTTTCTGACTGCTTATGCTTTCAGGAGATCCACACTGGTTCTTGTACAGAAGGTTTCCCAATGTCAGTATTTCATATGCATGTACATCAAGCAACTTTTTGCTCTTATCTTTGAGGTGTGCCTTGCTTTAGTTTCCTTTTAGGCAACTAAAATATTATCAGGAATGAATATTTCATATCAATTTCCCTTTTCCTTGTATAGTACCTGTATATTTTTTGAATTGCTAATTATTACTACAGGTAAGAAATGGCTCAGAATACCACACCAGAAGAGCTGGATGACTGCATGTCAATACAATAGGGGCATTGTACAGTATAAAATATTTCCATATCTCTTCATTTTTACTCTTTGAAATTGTCCTCTAATCTTCTGCCAGCTTCTGAGAAATGCTTTCCTTGAGAGTTGTCTCAGATCCAGAGTTCAGTGTCTGTGTTAGTTGGCCTGGCCTGCTGTTTCTGTAGCTCTTGCCATCCTACTTTTTCATCTCATGAGGAATTGTATGTGTAAATTAAGTGTAGGAATGTTTCAGCTTACTTTAATCATTGTTGCCTAAATGCAGGGAAGAGGAGCAAATCCCTACTGTAGCATTTGATTTATTAAGAGAACATAAACAGCAAAAGGGAAAGTCTCCATTCTGAAACCGCACTGATAGAAAGCAGGTTTGACACTGTCTTCTCAAGCAGCTATAAATACTTCTCTATTAACTATAATTTCTTAAAAGTAACACCTTTAGTACTTCCCTGTGTGCATAGAGTAAAAGAAAATTCGGCAACAAATGCATGAACCCTAATAATAAGGCATGTCCAAACTCTGAATCCAGGAAACATTTATACAATAAGGTTGATTTCTAAATTTTTGTTTTCTTCTGGTAGTCCTTTATTTCTTTGCCTAATCTTAGTTAAACAAAACAAAAAAAAAAAAACAAAAACAAACCTCTTTCAAAAATCCTCTTTCTTTTGAGCAGTGGGCAGGAATGAGGGCTACTATCACGTGGTCAGCTACTTGTCAACATTCTTAATTTCCACATTCCTGCACTCTGACTTTGCAATCATGGCACTGAAGGTCAGGTCCTGGTGTTCAGGGCTGCTGGTTTTTATGTGCATGTGATGGTTAGAGGAGATCTCTCATTTTCTGTCGTGCCTTTGTTTGGTGTTTAGCGACAATAGCAGAAGCAGGCGAGTATCAATTTCTGTCATGTAATTGGATTAATGATCAGTTTACATGACAGAGAAGGCTCTTCATTGAATTAACTTGAAAAAGGATTATATCAATGAATAGCAGGAAGAGGAAGGCCATGTTAGCTACTATTTGTTACAAATACTTCTTCAGACATCTTGCTCAGTATCTTTAATCTTTATGGAGGGTCAGACAATTACTGTCCACAATTAAGTTGGGTTTGCTACAGGTTTTTATTGTTGACTTCTGGATTGTGTCCTAGTGGGAGGAGAGGGGAGTGCTGTGGTGTTGTTTGTTTTTTTTCCCTCTCTAAATCTCCTGTATAACTGGCAACTTTAAATCTATTCATTTGCAAAACAACAAAACAGAAAAAAAAAACCCCACAAAACACACAAGCTGCTACTTTGAGCCACACAATGATTTTGAAAGGGTCAAGACAGGTGAGTTGATGGGAATGTGTTGGAAGGAACCCTACTGAATAAGAGCTAATACCTCAAGGACCTGAAGTGACTGAACACGTCAGTGGAAGATGTCACTCCCACAAAAGGAGAGACCTCTGTGGGCTTTACACTTCTCCTTGCTTTGGCAAGGAGCTTTCCTGAAGGCAGAAGAACCACAGATGCCAAAAATACATTTACAAATCATTTGGAACATTCTGAACTCTTTCAGGAGTCTCCAAAACTTTTTTTAATAAATTCAATTTTGCCTGAAAATCTGCATGTGATTTGAATGAAATTGAATATGTTTCAGGGCTCAATCAGCATGTCTTCCATCCAAGGCAAAAAGGAGATAAATTTCAATTAGATTTTTCCATTATAATCTGTCTCCACCTGTAGTTTTCATCAAAATTGTTGGGAAGTTGCAATATAATGTATGGTCAGGATTTGCCCACTAGCAGCAGTATGCCTGTTATCTTAGTTTACAAAAAGGTGTGTGAGTGTATATTGGCATCTCACAGTGAATGACTTAATTGTGACAGGTAGTTTGTATGGGATTTGAAAGTAGATCTATATATTTTGAGCACGTAATACATACAATGGTTTATGTTCTTTCATTGTCATGCTGACACAGGTTACTAATTAGACTGATAAAGCTGATGTTTTGAGAGATGTATTGTGATGTTGGCAGAGTAGAGTCAGTAGTTGCTTTAAAATGTGTTTCATAGTGGTGTTTAGTTCTGAACTTGACTTTTATGGGAATTGTTTTTGTGCCTGCCCACAAGGTGAATGTGAGAGCACTGGTATTAATTCAGGCTCGTGGTCCATCCCTGACGGGGGTCAGCAGCATCCCCCTGCCAGTCCCCTGCAGCTCTCCTGCCTCACTGCAGCTGTTGCAGTGCAGGGATGTTGTGAGGCCCAGAAACAGAGATTCCCTCCTGCCCAACACACACACCATCCCTGCAGCTGGAGGGTATCTACCCTGCACAGATGATGAATTTGGTTAAATGTCTTTAATTTTTCCTTGCTGCTTCATACAAAGTTGTGTCGTGCATACAAGGACAGCTCTTTTTCTCAAGTAGCAACTTAAGTCTTGTGTTTTAGGCAATACCAATTTCAAAGCCATGCTAAAATTATTTGGTGTTTTGGCTTCTTAAGATGGCAGTTTTGTTCTTATTTTCTTTGTGACAGTACTATGATGTTTATTACAACAGAACTTAAGACTGTCCATTTATCAAGTAACCAGTCTCCAAGTACTACATAAAGGTTTTAAAGATCCCTCTTAAATGCTTTTAAGCAGCTTGAGGAACATCTGTTATGTAAGTTTATATAATTCTCAATTTATAAAAACATTTACTGGAATTAAGTGTACTGCTATTGAAATCTTCATACCAAGATTTTGTTTAAGTTAATTCCTTTTTATTTTGTTGCAGATGAGAAGAAAACAAGTGATTTAGAGGAAAAAGTCAGACAATAAAACTCACAAAAGAAAGTAATTTTTCTTTTTGTTTTTCCCTCACCATTGAAAAGTAAAAGCTACACAGAAGTAATTTCAGCAACTAAAATTTTAATTAATGGCTTCTATCTGAGTGAGTTTTGAGTAATCACAAGTTCTAGAATAAAACAAAGGTTTTTATAAAAAACAAATAATTCTCAAACTATATCTTCCTTAGCTGTGTTTCAGTCCTCCTGCTCCTGCTCAGTGTGCTGCATGCAAAAGAAAAACCAAGAGGTTTTTTTTTTCCCCTTAAGAGGTTCAAAAAGGCCATTCCTTGGTGCTTTCTGTCCTGCATAGCAAACACAGGTCTGTTTAGAAATTCATTATGGGTCCTGGCTCTATATTGCCTCTTCAGGTCCCTCAGTTGTTTTCAAATCCTTTAACCTGAGCTATTCTGCAGAGTTTATTTTGGTTTGTGGCTGTTCTGAAGCAAGGAGTTTATTTAAACTGGCCAGCTCCAACAGTTAATGCAGCATCTCTGAAACTGCCAGTGAGCCTAAATTAGGTTGTCAGAGTCAACACAGCGATCTAGTGAGCCTATTAAAATCTTAATAACTTTTAAAATTGGACTGTGGGTAACAAAACATTGTCCCTGTGCATTAGATTTTCAGTAGATAAATCCATTAAACTACGTCTTCTCACCTTCCTTCTGTTAGACACTGCCCAAACAGGAATTTTTAGAAATGTAACGAGTACTTTTAATAGTGAAACATCATAAATCAGTTATCATTCAGCTGCATGCAGTTCATCCAAATCAATTCTGCTGTGTTATGAAAATTTTCTGCTTTTCTTTGGGTCCTACTGGTGGTGGTTGGAGGAAGATAGGTTGTTTTAATGAGGCAAAAATAGAGGGAAGATAACTATAGTGCTTGTTTGTTGCCTGTTATTTCTTATCCCATAGTCCATACTGATCTTAGTAAAGCAGTTGTCAATTAGATTTAAAATCAGTCTTCTGCTCCCTCAGCTTTGGTTCTGGGCATGAAAATGTGCTTTCAGTCCAGTAAGGTTCTATTGACTTCTTCCTCTCCCTCCAGTTAAGCAACAGATTACTATATGTGGCAATATCTATAAGGCATTGCCATAAATTGGAATTTGCTTCCTCACTTTACCCTGAATTGGAAGGAAAATTCTTCTGCCATGATTCTCTTGTATCACTTAAGTTCTCCTTCATTAATAGATGTGAGTGGGAGGTCAAAATTGAACTTGTTAATGCGAACAAAGTTGAAGCCTTAATTATGGAGGAAATTGTAGATTACTCATAATAATCAACTGAAGTTTGAATTTAAAGTTTGACTGGCAGAAAAACATCTGTCACTATTATTATTATGTATGAGACCAAACCCATTTGCAGACAAGTACCAAGTGATTAGACAGAACTAGGAGAAGAAGAAGATGGACTTTTATGAGAAACTCATTATAATTCTTTTCTTTCAAGAAGGATAATTAGTAGCCTTTTAGATATTTCAGCTAGCTGTAATACTCTCTGAAAGCAAATTAAATAAAACCAAGCATGGTCATATATGACAGAAATAACTGAAATGACCCCTTCTGCTCTGCTTTCCTTTAGACTTTGCATTGTGTATCTCTGTGCAAAGTGGTTATTAGCAAAAAACAAAGAGATTTTCCCCAGCAATTAGCTAAAGGAGATGTAAAAAGTGGGTTATGTATACCACATGTAACATGGATAATTTTTCTTAGTAAACAATATCTTGGAATGCAGTTGTCAATTCCACTGTGGTGGTGTCAGAATGAGCACTCTAAAATTGGATTAAAACCATAAAACGGAAATTGAGGAAGGTAGACAAAAAATGTGACAAAATAAGTATGCCTGACCTGGAAGAGAGTCATCATCCCAGACCGTGAAGTCAATATTGCCAGCTGCAGGCAAAAATGCTGCTAAACCCACTGAGCAATTTACAGTAGATTTTTCTGCCTTAGCGCAAAAGGGTGAAGTTGGCTTGAGGTCTCTTGAGCAAACAGAAGTTTTATCTGCCAAGCAATCCAAATGCCAGCACTTGGTTATCATTAAAGTCTAATTGTCAAGAAATCTGTTTGAGGGGATATTAATGACAATGTATTTTGTTATTTAGACAAAACACTCCATCAGAAACTTGTGTGAAAGAGCAAGTGATAAAGACAATTAACTCTGCTACATGTAGTCTGTGGTACCTTATCTATCGATTTTCTCCTTACATGGTTAAATATTCCCTCTGCAATTTATGTTTCATCCAACAAAGAAGATTTGATTTCAGATAATTCTTCTTTTAAAAAAGCAGTTGGTACTTTAGTCAACTATTCATCCATATCCACTTATCCCAGAATAAACACTCCTTCGTGAAAGAATTCAAAATATAGCACAACATGCAACTTCTCATTTGCAATAAATTGGTAGGTAGTATTTCTTATTCTCAAACATTTCCCTACCAGTGTCTAAAGCTCCAAGGAGAGATGAGTGCTATTGTAAAATATTATATGAGTTTCCACTTCTACAAAGAAAAATAGATCTAACCTTGTACACTTTAAAAAAGGACTGCATACTAACCTCAGTAGGCATGAGGATTATTTTGTTTTGTTTTTCCCTCTCATTTTTTATAGTGACCAAAATAGAAGTAACTAGGGCAGCTGTGTCTTTACAGACAACACAGTCCTTTTACCTTGTTCCTTTCAAAGCTCTCATAATAAATAGAAATTAGCAGGAACTGTTGGTTCTTAGATTGGGAGGTTGTTGAGCTTGGCACAAATACACTAGGTGAAGCTCATCATTTACTCCTAAAGCTCTTATAGTATAAGCATAAAACTTGTCAATACTGAAATTGGACAAATGGCTGGAGTTGGGGAAGATGGGAAAGTGATGAAGGAATGGCCCTTAGCATAGCTTCAGTCTTCATTGTCTCGGTTTCAGAAAAGTTTGAGTTTGGGTGGAGGAACCTCTTTGGACAGGAACAGTGAAGTGGAGCTGGTGGTGTCTCAGATACAACAAATCTCAGTGAAGCTTGCTTTTATACATGAGAGAAAGAAACGAGATATGAGGAATCTCAGAAAAGTAAATTGTGCAACACTTTGAGAAATACAGGCTGTAAATATTGCACAGCAGTTAGAAGAAGAAAAAAGAAACACCACAAAAAGGACCCCAAAGCAAGCAAAAAACCCCCCTTACTTGCTTGGAGGATCTCCAAGCAGCTTGCAAATATCCATTAATTACCGCTCTGTGGGAAATGATACAAAGATCATTTCTCTTGTTTTTGGAATTGGAAATCAGTTGCTGTTAATGTGTAGATCAACATTGCTGCCATCTGTTAAAAGTAAGAAAGAAAGCTGAGCTTATGGACAAAGCATTAGTTTGCAGTTGGGATGTTCACACACAGAATGTAACCACCTGACCTTGAATTTAATTTTTTTAAAGTAGGAAAAGGCATTTAGTGGTTTTCTATAGCAGAAATCTTTATAGCTCACATTTTGTATCATGTCTTTTAAAGGGAAGATTGAACATTGCTACCTGGAATTCAAACCCACTTGCTTATGTGTTAATGTGATCATGTTATTGACAACCTGGGCAACTGAAGGGGGTCAAAAGCTTCAAGAACTTTTCTGACTCTTTGACTGTTTGAACCTCAGAGCCTCTGTTGTTTTTTAAATTATTTATGTGAAGTCTCACCCCAGATGCACTCTTGGGGTCTCATCTTTGCATCAGTGGTATATTATAACCCATGGTTACTGGGATGCATCAGGTGCAACAAAACCCTGTTTTAATAGGGCTTTACTTTTCAGTTCCTCATTTCTCCAGAACTTGTTTTTCTGTAGATATTGAAATAACTTGTAAATTACTTAACTGACCTTGTCTGTGATTTTTTTTAAATCATACATACCTCCTATTCATATGTTTTTTAGGATTTGTTCACAATAGTAATCACATTTTACTTTTCTAGGTTTGTGAGAATATTCATTCAGTTTGTCATTCAGAAAAGTCATGATAATGACTTTTCTATCCTGAGCATATCAGTTAAACAAAGCAAAAGGTAAAATTGCTTTTCACTACTTGAAAAACTGGGCCAAAGTAGCCAACAAATGTTTAACATGAAATACTTTCTTCCGTGTGAATGAGCACTTTTGTCAGTTGCCTGGGTAAATAATAGCTCCTATTAGGTGTTAGCCAGTACAATTGCATGATGAAAACAATCTCTCATTTTCTATAGAAATAATGCACTGATGTCCTTGAAATAGCTGTAGGGTATTTTTTTATTGAGAAGAACAGCACAGGAGTGTGGGGGTGGGGAGATGTCTGTGTTTTACTAGTTTTTTGGTTTGTTTTTTTTTTAAGCTATTATTCACAGAACTATTCATCTGTTCCTTGTGTTTGATTACAAACCTGGTGTATTTTGGGGAGAAGAGTGAGATGAAGTGTATGGTTATTATTACTGAGCAGAGGGGAATATTCAATGATCTTTGAAGGCACACAGTGTCCTTGGTATGTGGTGTTTTGTGGTTTGGTGGTTTTTGTTGTTTTGTTTTGTTTTGTTCCTTTGTTTCTGAGGTATTATGAGAAGTGACAGTGTGCAAGACATCTTTAAAAATGGGGGCGGTTTGCATGTCACATATGGTGGAAAGGAGGCAAATAAATACAAAAGTGTTGCTTTTAAAATGTATTAATTGTATCTGATTATGAAAATTAGGATATCTTTGTTCACTTCCTTCTCATTACTGACATTCAGATGCATTTTGTCTACTAGTAATTCTGAACTTTAATCGCTCAAGAGTTTTCTGTGGGAAGTTCTACCCTTGTTATTTTTTTTTTTTTTTTTTGTGTATGTGGATTAAGTAGGATTTCTAAAAAACCTGGGCTCCCCAGTAAAAGTGAACTACTGAACCATCTGATTTTAGCTTATGTCAAGTGTGGCTTCTAGTGCAATTGGAAAAATACACATAATCAGACCTAAATTCATCCTCTCACCACTTGGTGCCACTCTAGCTTTGTGAACTGCAGTCTCACCAAAATAACAGATTTTTCTTCCTTTAGGTTTGCCAAGTGCTGTCTGAAATACAACATTCTGAGACCCATCTTTGAGCTATGTTGGTCTGAGGCAGAGGACATTGTGGCTGATGGACAGCTTTCTGACATTGCTCAGAAGGGGAAGGAGGAGGTGGGATCGATGACGAGGATTTTAAACTGAATATGTGGCTATGAAAGCACTGTAGATTTTTGCTTTCTGATGCTGCTGAAACAGGACAAAACCATTTCAGTGACTGCTTTGAGTCTCTTCCTGAAGAGGAAGAGAGACAGACTTTGAGTGTTCTTGCAGGTAATTCCATAAAAATTAGAAAGAACTATCGCATGTGTTACTTGCTCCTTTTATTTAAGTACTTCTTATGTAGCACCTCCACGTGCTTAAGCTCTAGGATCTTGCTCTGAGAAGTGTTGTGCAGCACATGCCATTCCTTCACAGGCAACCCCCTCATCATTTTCCCAGTGTGTGCAACTGTACCAAAGGAGATCCATGGCCTTTTTCAAAGGGCAGTGAGGAATGCTAGCCTGTGTTGATACTATCATATCCTCTCCCTGCAAAGTTCTCTAAATAATGATGGCAAAACCAGGGATGATTTTAGGCAAGGTAAATGTTCTTATTTACATGGTGAAGGCAGGCTTGCACCACCTCAAACAGGGGCAGTTGATGATGAAAACTCCTAAGGCTGGCTGGACAAAAAGCATTGCATTAGTGAGTTGATACAAGCTGGCACAAGCTGGTGCACTGGGGTAGCCCACCCAAGGTGTAAAGCTTTTGAGACCCCAGAGTTAACCAGAGGTGTGTCATGAGCTCAGCTTGCCTGGTGAGCCAGATAGAGGAATGCAGTTCTGCACGTTGCCAGTGCTCAGGGAGAGTTGCAACTTGATGCCAGCTGGATAAACATCTGTCCCTATGGACAGTGCTCCTTTGGAGTCCCCATGTTCTTTTACCAGTTTCTTCTGCCCTTGCAACCTCTGGTCTTGATGCAAGACCTTATCATGGCTAATCTTAGAGGTCTCAGTCATATCCTGGTTATTGCTGTTGTACGTTGTTGTTTGTATCTCATACACCTCCTGTCTCTTGGGTTTGCATTAATCTGCTCTTAAACACAATAAAAGCAAAAAGCCAAAGCTACCTAATACAGAGAGTTTCATATCTGCAGTTCTCTGACATGATAAAAACGTCAGACAAAGCCTCTGTCTTGAACCTCAAGCTGGTGTAATTTTGCCAGATTTTGAAGTAGCTGACACAGTGCTGACAAGTGCTACCTTTGAATTTCTCCTAGAGAGAATCTGAATGTGTCAATACCACAGTGTCCTCTGTTTTTTCAGTGTTTCTTATCTTCCTTCTGCATGTACCCAAGTTATTTCCAAAGAAGCTGAACTAACGTTCAACATGCCTAAACTTTAACATATTAAAGAATTGCTAATGCTGTCTAAAAGATTGTTTCCCTGCCCATGTCCTTTAGCTAAAGGGAATGTTGAAATAAATGTTTTTTTTTAAAAGAAAGTTTCATTTATTTCTTTAAATTTTCAAGGCTTTGTCACTTTTATTGTTAAAGATGTGGGGGGGAGAAAGAAAACATTCAAAGACTTCTAAGGGTAGATGTTGCCATGATACTAAGGAGACAGAAATCTTTGTGTTGTAAAACCGAGTCTGAGTTTGGTGTTTAATATTGTATAGTTACAGGGTCAAATTGGTTATGTTTTGCTTTTTGGGGCCTTTTTTAAAAAGCGAAAATTAATGTAACAGTTCTTGGGAATGAAAGGTGTTGTATTAATGGGTAAAATGTGCTATATATACTGTTCCCCTTTGTGAATATATTTGTTTCAGGTTTCAAACAACATATGGCAGAGAGACAAGCAAAATGCCTATTTGTATATTGCATCTAAACTAACAAGATTAGCTGCGTACTGGAAGTAATATTTTTAAGACATCACTCCAGAAGTCTTTATTATGGGTTAATTTATCCTTCATTTCCATCTTTCTATGGCTTAACTGCTTTCCTGCATAAACTGCTTTGCTTTAATCTAATGTGGATTTCTGTACAATAAATTCAAGTTTTATGTATGGACACTCCAGAAAATCTGATCTTTCCCTTCTTTTTTGTCTGTGACCTTTAGCACAAAGCAAGGTATGGGCTGGATGGAGGGTGTGCCTAGGCTGACATACATGCAGATGAGTTTCAAACAAGAAAGCAGAAGGCTCTAAACCACCTTAATTTATCAGCGTAACTCTGTTGCAGTCATCCCACCCATGCATATGCCTAGTGCTCTGTGAAATCCTTGCTGTAGTTTTGAAAAAAAGACTATGGTAGTATTTTTCAAACCACTTGTGAAATGGCAGCTCTGAAAATTGCAAACTTTCGGGGGTAAAAATGAAAAGCGTTATGCATAGCTATATAAAGCAACATGCGGTTTTGATGATGAAAGACAAAATTCCAAAGGAACTCATGAAGTCTGACTGACTTTTTAAGGCTGTGGTGATGAGACATGTAAAACATTAGATCTTAACAATTGAAAAATAACCGTAAAATGTTCTCGTAGGTGTAAACAAGAAGACAGACATCTACCGTTTGAAAAACTTCTGCTACTAAATAGTTATAATAACTTGTCAGCAAAGGTGGATTTGAGAAAATGTGCCAAGATTCAAAAGAAAACTGAGTGATGATCTGTGAAAAGGCAGATTAACACCTAAAGATGCAATTGTTTTGTTTATTAGTAAGTTGTGTATCACAAAAAGCACCAGCTGTTTATATTCCTGGGAACCTTGTTCTGGAAAGCAGAGTGATATCAACAAGCACTTTAAATTTAGGGCATTTGATGGTGCAGTCTTAGGTGAGATTCAGTCAATAATATTGAGGCTGTGGGGTGTTTTTGGGGTTTTTTTTGGTTTTTGTTTTTTTTTGTTTGTTTTTTTTTTTTTGGGGGGGGGGGTTTGTTTTGTTTTGTTTTGTTTTGTTTTAAATCTGAAGGAACTGTTGGAACACTGCTTTCCCCATGGGAATAAACTTAAGCTGAGTTGCCTGTCCCATCAGGCTCCCTCTGCTGCAGCAGCCCTGGTGGCAGTGGTCAGATCCATGCTCTGAACTGCTGCAGCACCACTCAACTGAGACTAAAACGAGTGCCTTTGGAGTAGGCAGGGGGGAAAGCCACAAAGCTCAAAATGTGCCATGACTACAATCTTGCTGCACTCCTGTGTTCTTTGTGAGCATCTCTCTCTGAGTGCTGACCTGCACTGGCTCCAGCACTTATGGACAGGCTCTTAAACAAATAGCCAAACATTTGCTTTCATTATGATAATTGCATTAATGTTTGCTCACCATGGAAAATATATTAGTAATCTGTTGACTTATTGGTTACTGGGAATATGTGATTTTGAATGTTGAAACATGATGCTGTCATGTTGACTTCAAGTATCATGCCATAAAAGTCAGGAAGGGGTGCTATTACAGTACCATATATGGAATAAGTCCTCAGGATTTAACTAAGTATGTTCTAGGGGAAGAAAAATGATTTGATAAATGGAAATTAATCAGGCAACATACCATTATACCATGTGCTTTTTCAAACAATATTGCCTGTAGCTGTCTTAGTGTTGAAAAAGAATTGTTGGGCCAATACACATTTTCCTGGACAGGCTGAGTTCTTAGGAGTTCGCACTGGGGATTAACAAGGAACAGTAATTGCAGTTCTCAAACCAAGATTCATTCTGTTTAGCTCAAGTGCTTAAGGAGATGCATGGATTTGTGGGAGACTGAAACTCTGTTTCTGTCCCAGAAAGTATTTATGTAGGCTGTATTGAAATATCTGTTTTTTAATGTGACTTTAAAGCACATTACACTTGTCCAAAGGGAAAGTTTAAACGGCACATGTGAACTCAAACAGCATTATAGGGAGAGAAGTAATTTAATCACTAATAAAGAAAATTAAACAAAGTATTAAGCATTCATAAATAGTGTGAGTTATTAGTTTCATAGGCCAGAGAAACTCAGAAAAGCTGTGGGGTGAATAGGGACAGGAGTAGCCAGTGAAGAGAAAGACTGGAACATCAGCTGTGGTGTCTGGGAGAGTACAACGCTGATTACATTGTAATCAATAAACCTTCACTGGATTGTACCTGGAATTGCTAATAGGTGTAATCAGCTGTACAGCCCAAGGACTGTAGGAGGAGACAGAAATCCAGGGACAATCTAACAATGATTGTTGTGCAGGTGCTTGAGGGAAGTGATCCTTACCCCTTCAGTATCATTTTCCTTCCCTCCTTGGTGCTGCATTTGCCTTCCAGAGTTCAGTTGGGTTGGAAACTCCAGTGTTATGATTTAGATCTCAGAGAGCAGGAAGTGAAATGTGCTTCCATAAAGACTAGCTTTCACTGCAAACCCCAAACTGTTTCCTAACAGATGCCCATCATTTTCCTCTTGTAAATTTAATAAAAGTCTTGATATAATTTGTTTTCCTTAGATATACTGTGTTTATTTAGTCAATATGACCTTCTGGAAACCTGGAGTGAAACTTCACCAAAGTGAACCCATTTTTTTTACCTGAGGTAATGTTTCTAGGTCAGTCCTGCAGCAAGTTTATCAAGTCCATTGTTGCTAGGATATTATTTGTAAGTTTAAAGAAATAGAAATTTTTAGATTGTTTTGGGAACCAGTTCCCCATGGAGTTTTCAAGAATCCTCTGGAAACTCATGCTGTAATATTGAGTATGTTGAGCATGCTACATATGAACATGGTTGAGTAGAAATGTCATTTAGCTCCCACTACCCATTACCTCAAATTGACCAAGCTTTGTTTACAGACTTGCACTACATTTCTTTAACTGGTTGTAATTAAGCGTTTAGTTAGTAATTAATTACTACCAAGTTAATAGAGAAAATAGTCTGTAAATCCAGAACTTTAACACAATGGCTCAATAGTTTTTACCTATTGTTTACTCCTGCTCACAGAAGTAGGGGGAGCATGTATCAGTGAGAAACAAGCTCCAGACAAGTGCAGTGTTACAGTTCACTCTGAGGGCAAAATGATTTCTGTAGTTTCTGTCCCTCCTTTATGTCTTTGATGTGAAAGACATGTACTATATAGGCAAGCTATTTATTACGCTGCCTATTGATTTTCTTTGCTCTCTTTTCTGTAAACCCTCTTCAGCCTTATTCTGTAGCTGTTGAATAACATAAAGTCATGTTTCAGATCTTACAACATCTGTAGTCTTCGGGTTGAGATCAGCAGCACTTTTTGTTCATTGTTTACTTCCTCTTAAAGATATGTTTTTAAATAGCATGTGGATACTTAGGCAAGGATTTATTGCATGCAATGTAAGTAGCACTGCAGATTTTTTGTGGGAGAAAATGGGTGGGAATATCCCTGAGTAGGTTTGCTGCTCTGCCTTTGCTCAATAGACTAGGCTACATTCAATTGAAATATTTTTAAACTGGTAGTGACAAAAGATAGTTCAGGAGTGAGCAGAAATTCCTGCTCCCTGTCAAGCTCATGATATTCCATTTCTCTGAAGAAAGTCATAATGGTAGGCATTTTGCAGAATTTCTAGCTGGGGCAGTGCTGGTCTCTCCAGAGATTTATACTCCTTGTAAGAATATATCTCTCTGCTGGTGAGGCAGAGTCAAGTGAAGAGAATACGTCACCAGAGGGCTGAAGCAACTACTTCTACATTTTCTAAGAGAAATACACTGTTACATTATTTATACAACCTGTAATAACTGCAGCAAATATTAAGAATCCCAGTTGTAAAATGTCTTTTAAATAACAATTATAGGGATGAGGGGATGGGGGTTGGATACTGTAATAAGGGGAATTTTCTTTAGGGAAAGACAATTGGAAAAATGAGTTTGTCTTTCCTTTTAGTAGTTAGTTGAGGGGTAGTGCTGGTTTCCTTTGAGTTTCTTTCAAAATATGAAAAAAATAAATATTCTACATTGCATTGAAGATCAAGTGGAGTATTTCAGGTTGGATAGATGAGGTAGATATTGCCCCCTTGGAAATGGAATTGATAGCCTTTTTTATGGTAGTGTTTTTGTTAGTTTTAGCTATTAAACAAATGTAACCCTTAATTCCAAGTGTTCTTATTGAAGTTGTTGTATGGCAGGTATGTAAATAAAAATATCCAGTATTCTCTTCTGATTTCTATTCTTATTTATTGTACAGTATTCTCCTGGGTAGAATGGTAACTGCCTGAGGTCTTTGACACTGAGCCCTTCTGCTGGCTCAGGAAGTTTAGAGCAGTTAATTGTAATTTGCTGTAAAAAAAGCTGTATTTGTCTTATGTGGGTTAGAGTTTCCTCTGTGATATCATGATGTCCTTAATGCAATACTTCAGGATCATCTTTATTAAGATCAACTAGGTGCAATTGTTTAAGTACCTTTAAGCTGATCTAAGTAAAAAATTGATATTCAAAAACCACAGCAACTTTGGCTAAAAAACCCCAAAAACACACACCTAAAAATCCAACATAAAAATACAGAGAAATGATTTGGTAATCAATATCTATCATTGTGTAAGGGCTGAATAATTTGCTCTGGCATCTGTAGGACTGGTGTGGACAATAAAGTAATGCATTTAGAACAAATGGAGAGATTAAATTCAGTGTAGCTCCCACAAGGCAACATCTCCATCTCTGGATGTTTAGTAGCAGGGACTTGCCAAGAATTATTTCTTCATCATAGTGACCATATGTAATCCAGTAAGGAGTAATTGCAGTAGTTAGAGAGGGTGTTAATCTGTCAGAAATTTGTTTTGTTGTTCTACTGGGGCTTGTTCATTCTAGAAGAGATGTATTTTTACTAGGAGAAAGAGGAGGAGGCAGTTTGGTTCATGCCCTACCATAGATGTGAAACAAGGCTCCCTATACCCAGTGACCTCTCATTGTGAGGTTCACAACTGTGCACAACCCCAGTGAGATATACCAACATCATCAGTCAGAGAAAGCAAAGACAAGGATTAGATTTCTGAGTTCTTGAGTTACAGACACAGTTTAGGACTAAATCCAAGTTTCTCTTATCTGCTTCTGGATTATTTTGGTCCCTAGAAATAATGATTTCAGGGTGGTAAAGTGTTAGTATTATGATCTGCTTTCCAAAAAGGGAACAATAGAACTCAGGTAGTGGGATGGAGATCTAAAAAGATACATCTAAAATACCTTGAGACCCAAGTGCACAGTTATGGTCTCAATTGCTTCAGAATTATAAATTATTTTTGTTGATGCAAGTTACTATTTCTCTTGATCCTAATGCCTGCTGAATAGGAATAAAATTTTCTTAAAACACATGACTTCCACTTTGTGCTTTCTTTTAGGATTTAAGTATGTTGAAAACATTTTTTTAGCTGCTTCAAAGGGATTTATGTTAATGCAAAAATAGGTGCCAAAGTTTTCTAGCTTTAAGTGTAGTTTTTAAGTGTTTTCAAGGAAGCTGGACCTGATGTGATTAATTCTAGGGTATTTAAAGAATTGGCTGTGTAGGGAAGAAAGTGGTATCTGGGGAAAAGCAAATATAGTACTTCAGGAGGGGATAGGGAAGGGATGAGTTGGTAATTAAAGACCAGTCTGTTTGGCTTAAATCTAGCAAGAAATAATTGGATAGACATCTTATAAGCCCCTGCCAGTTAGCAAGATCTGTTACCAAGTAAACAGATTTCTCAAGGGCAAATCGTGACAAACCCATTTAATTTCTTTGTATGACAGTGTTACAGGTCAGGTGGTGAGGAGAGAAGCATTAGATATAATATACCTTGATTTCCTTGCACTGTATTCATGTAGTGTTTTCTTGATTCAGATGGAATAGTGGTCTAGAGGTGTCTACTGCCTGGTAGATATAGAACAGGTCAGAAAAAAAATCAAAGAATACGTATAGTTAGCCTAATGTCAGAACATGGTATTATATCAAGGAGGTCTTGTCCACATTCTGTGTCTCATAATAATCAGTATTTTTATTAATGACTTGGACAGTAGAATGTAGAGTATTTTCTGAGTCTGACAACCTTGGCAGAGAAGGAACACAGTACATAGGGAAACAGGTACAGAACTCAAACTGGGGGACAATACCACCTCAAAAGGATGAATTAGCTGTATAAATCCCTCACAGAAACATTTGGTTAAATGATATTCCTGTGTAAAGTGATTTAGGATCTTTAGAGTATCACAGCTGAGAGCTAGGGGTTGTGACTGTTGATGACTAATCTATGCTGGAAGGAGAATTTTCTTTGCAGAATTGAATGAAGAATTTTTCAATTACATTTTAACATCCTCATATACTTCCTGGCTCAGGAGATGACTCGTTTTGATTCATCCAGATTGAATCTTAAAACTGTGCAGTAAATATCATCTGTTTCCTCCTGCTCTCTCTTCTTTCTCAAAACCAGCTCCAAAAAAACTACATGCAGACTTGTCTGGTTAGTGTTGTAAGCCACTAAAGGTTAAGTTAAAAAACAGCCTATGAGAACTATAATGACTGAAGGGAGAGAATACCAATTTCTTACTATTTCTGGTTACAAAAATTCTTTCTCTTTAGCAACTGATCAACAGACCCTGGATTCCATCAAAATGCAGGGCTTGTGTGCTTAATTTTGACAAGGCCTTATACCTTTTGTTAGAAGTAAATCTTGGAACTTATTTCACGAATAAATTCTGCATACAGACATGTTTTTTTTTTTCCTTTTGATTGTAATAAAAAGAAGGGAGCAGGGATACAAAGTGCATTTTGTAAGAAAACAGAATGGCAAAATGTACAATGTTAGCCTGTTATATCCTTAGTAAGGCTGCGCTGACATATTCATGGTCAGAAGATTTAAATCAGTGTTACCTACCTTCCAGCTGACAGTCTTCCTACTCTTAGAGAAGGAAAGATTTATGTTGTAATGTGGATTGGGAAAAATTGATGTGGTTAAAGCTAACCTTTATTCTCCTGTTCAGCTCTCCATCACCTTCAGTTTTGTTTCAGCCAGTTACATTCCTTGTGTCTCACTGCATTGGGCCAACACTTGCACCAGGACAAGTGAGTGAGTGAGACAGCAATGGAAACAAGATGGATGGAAAAGGGGCAGAATTACCTCAGCAGTGGCACTGCCAGCTCAGAGTGTCCTGAGGTGTACTTAAAATTTGGCTTTCAATTAAATGCCCAAACTATCAACTTCTGGCAGTTTTGGCTCAGACTCCCTGCATGCCTTTTTTTGGCCCGCACAGGCTTTTAAAGAGCACCTGTAATTTGCAGAAGTAAAATGTGTTTTTAGGCTTCCTTGGGCTAAAAGGTTAGTTAACTGAAGAAGTAAGGCAGGCGTTGTTAAATATTTAGAGAGTACATCTTCATGCTTGCACTGCTGTAGGTTATGTGCTACGATCCAGTTCCACTATGCCTGCCCATGGTGCCCAGCACACACCAGGTACTGCTTTGATGTCAGAGGGCTTCTGGCACATGCTGCTGTTCAGTGCAAGGGCTGTAAAAACAGTCCCTAGGACATGGCTGGAAGCTTCAAACAACAAAAAGTTCTTTTTTGCAAAAAATCACTTTTGATTTGACATTCTAACAGGCTCTCAACTTCTCATATATTTCTTGTAAAAATGATTCCTGAAGATTTAGCTTAGGCAAGAGACTTTGGATTCTGAAGCTTATATTGATACTTTATCCTAGTATTAGAATGTTGCATTGTTAATTTCTTTTGGAGTATGGACTATTGTTGTTTTTTGTCCCTAGAGGTGCTCTACTAGAGAGCCACAGGTATTGCTTAGCAACTCAGGGTTCAGAGTTCATTATAAAAGCAGTTTTAGCCTTGTTAAATTAGTCACTTAGTATGCAGCATCCATACAGCAAAGCTATGGTGAAGAGGTTCACCTAAATATGAACTCTGGAAAATATATCTACACATGTTTTATGCCTAAATTGCCAGTTTCTTTTGATGTCATTTTCTTAAGCACAGAAGGAGTGAAAAACATATGGTGATGCAACCTGAAGAGAGAGAGAATTCTGTACTCTTCTGGGCACAGCAGTACAGCAGGTAAAGCCAAATGCAGGGTCCGTGTTGAGTGCATTGTAGGTAATCTTTGCTTTATATTTTATTGTTGGACAGCACCTCTTCTCTTCCAGTGGTGACTATCTTTCAGATAGTTTTTCATACCTAGACCTGTTTTACATGAGCTTAGAGGACATTATTTTGTGTCCCTTAGAATTTATTCTTTTTTTTTTCTTTTGTTTTGTTTATTTGTTTGTTTGTATGGGTTTTTAACAATAGGCTGGAAGATACAAAGATAGATTTTTAATAAGTGTGTGAGCACAAGCAACCTTAGAGTAACAAAGAGGGGAAGTGGATAAAATGGCTTAATGTTAACTTTTTCTCTTTCATGGTCTTCTACATAAGCAGATTGGACAGCTGGGGAGATTGGTGTCAGGATGGTACACTGTGATTTGAAAGAAATGCATGTTCCAGTACTTGATGAAACAGTGGCCCTTTCAGCCTTGTATTGTCTGTATGATAATAGCTCTTACCACTCAGAGATTAGTCAGAAAAAGTTATTCTGCTTTTCCCCTGTCCCCCAAAGTTGAGGTCAAACTAATTAGGATAAAATGCTCATTCCTTGTTATTTAAATGCTCAGTTTAGCTATCTTATCTTTTGACAAATAGGTGTAATTAGTTCTCTTGTATAATTTATTAACTTCCATATTAAGTTGTGTACAGATCAGTAAGGCACCAGGCAAGCTAGAAAAAAGGCTTCCAATTAGAAGGTGATAGATGGGTTTGTTGTATTTGATAAACAGGTTTTGTCATATTTTCAAATGACACTGGAAGGAGCTGTTTTTGTTTAAATCCTGTAATATCATGAGTCTGACTGGTACTGAACTAGATTCTGCTTTGTGCATTGCCATGATAGCTTTGCAACACGGCTCCTGAAATTTCCATGGAGAGCAATTTAGTGAACACTCCAAGGATGTCCATAGGGCAGGACACACCCAGGGTGCCTCCAGAGGGATGGGTCTGGCTATGGTCAAATATATGTAACAGGAAATGGGGATTAGTCAGGTGAGTTTGTGACACAGTTAAGAAAGCAGGTCCCATGATCCTGTGCCTGTATTTCCTTTGGGGTGCCTTTTTCTCTGTACAGCTTTACATACAAAATAATACTGCAGGGTGCAATGATAAAATGGGACTCACATGAATATATACTGTTATTAAATAATTTCCTTAGCATTTTGTGTTTATAATTGTCAATATTATGTGCCATCACAGAAACAGAGATTTCTGGTGTTTATATTCTTCACCATCAGCAAATTCCTGTGCTACTGCTCATTCTTAAATGAGCTATTTCCTTTCAAATTGATAATAACTGATCCATTCACTGCACTCAGCTAAACACCGTGAATCCAGATCTATTCCATCAAAAGAAATGCATTTTGATTTTAGAGAGTTGGCCTAGTGGCTCTCTTCCATCAGTGCTTTTGCAGAGCTTTCTTATTCTGCTTCTTTTTGGACATGTTTTTTTATTTCTCAAGTGGGATCTTTATCTGCTTTGCCAGTCTGAAATCAACACCCTCAATGCCCTGTCACAAGCATCATAATTTAAAATGGTTAGAGAAGTTATCAGTTTTAATTTCCAAAGCTGTGGTTTCCTCTAAAGTTGTTTTGGTTTGTCTTCCAAGTGGTTTTTTGTTGTTTCTTTGTGTTTATTTTGTTTTGAGGGAGAAGGCAGAGTTGTTAGGTCAGACTTTCATACGTTTTTTTGGGATCTATTAAAATCTGCCATGATTTTCAATCTTTTTTGTCCTGCTACTGATGTATTGCACAGGAGTGAATCTGGCTTTCTGAGATAGTTTATCTTTCTGCTATTTCCCTTGGCTCTGTAACTTTGTCATTTCCCTTCAAGGGTTTTATTTACTTTGGAGGTGTTTATACAGTGGGCAACTTTTTTTTTGCTTTCATTCGGATCCAGCAGACTGGTTTTCATTGAGCTTACAAGAAGCTGTTTTCCTTTGACCCTAAGGATGAAGGGTTACTATTTCAGCAAGTATTTCTGGTACAGCTTCTTCCCTCAGGAATTTTCTAAAGGAATGAGCTTACAATATGACTGCCAACATTAAATATCCAGCCTGGAAGTACTGCTTGAAAGTAAAAGACCCTTGGCTTCTGCTTCTCTTCTCTCTCTCTCTCTTTCTGTCTTTCTTCAAAAGAAGAGGTAATAAAAGTTCTGCCTGTTTGACTACCTGCAGAAAACTAAAATATCTGGGTGATCTGAGGTACAAAAACTGGAGCAACTAATGAGCTGGGCGTGGAAGAGAGTTGAGGTGATGCACATTGAGATGTCTTAGTAAGATTACCAGTGCCTTTTCTTCTGGCTGAGCTTCATAAGATCATGAAATGCTGCCTGCAGAACTTGCCAAAGTTCTTACAGAGAGAGAGAGAGTAAAAATGTAATAATTAGACCTTAATCTTCCATGTGACATGTACTAGAAGTAAATAGAGATTTTATGAGATGTACATGAATTTTGAACTGGGAGTTAGTGTGGCACTAAAACCCAATAGAAGTAAGTTGGTTTGCTCCTATTTAGAATCTGTTACAGGCCCAAGGAGAGATTTTTGTCAAATGAGACATAACAATATCCTTTGAACAGTCTGTCTTGAGAGTTCAGACTTCCTTTTTCCTTCTCCATTCATACTGTGTCTTCGTTGCCAAACTTTAACATGACTTCCCTGTACCATGGATGCTCCTGTAGAACCTGCCCACCAGGCAATGTCATTCCTATGGTCTGCATGTCATCTCTTACTCATAGATAAGGAACAGGAATACTTTTCAAGTCTAGCACAGCCCAAACCCTTTATGGGTTGCAGTTCCATTTCTCTTTGTAATGTCTCAGAGGCTCTTTCTAGCATATTTGTTTTCTAGCATATGCTCTTGGGTTGCCATGGCAACAAATATCTATCTACTTGATTGTTCTGTTGCTGTTTTGACTTCTATTTTCTTATACCTTGCCCATCACCATTGTGTTCACTCCCCTTAACAGTAAAGAACTGATTTTTTCCAGCATCAGACCTTCTCTCATAGCACCTGGAAGTTCAGCTTTATTGTTTATGTCACAGGATCCAGCTTAGGCTGTTGATCACACAGAAAGAGAAGTCACTAAGTCCTGTCCTTTATCAACAGGGTTTTGATTTTTATTAGCAGTTTTCTAATAGAAATTTATTCTCCAAATACTTTTTGTGAAATATTGTGTCTTTTTTTCCCCTTAAATAGACCATGGGTTCAGGGTCTTGATCTTACTGGTTGAAAGCCCCTTTGAACCTTTCTTGTGTGGTATCCCCTAGCTAAAGGGGGCACAAGAGCACTGCCCTGTGCTGGAGCTCTAAGATGCTGAGATAATACAGACTGCCTAAGTAGCATGAATTACTAACTTGCTACAAATTATGGCATGGAGAGTTCCTACAGCAAGGCATTTACATAGAGCTATTTGTAAGGATGTAAATATTTTTTTGACAGAGCACAAATATTCAATATTCTTGTGAATGGATGACAGAACTAATTTGCCAAAATGGCCAAATATTTTTCAGTTATGAGTATAAACCTGCCCAGCTCTTAGAGAGTTTTCATTTGGGTAGCTTTAACACAGTCTATTAATGATCCTGGAAACTAATTCCAGTCACTTAATTAACTTATTCAATGCAGCTTTTAAAGGGGAAGGTAATTCAGCTAGAATGAAGTTAGCAGGAACATGTCTATTGCCTGGTTTATAACATTACTGGGGGTTCTGAATATTTTTAGCCGAATGTACTTAGAAGATGTGTTGCAGGAATTAAAAATTTACAATACATACAAAGAAATGATACATTGCATATATATAATAATCAAACACAGATGTTAAAGGAAAGAGCAAGTGACACCTTTGTCTTCCAAAGTAGCTCAGCCTCTTTGTGACTGTTGGTATTCCTGCAATAGAAGCACATGAAGCATTTGTATGGTGTGCTCCTCCTGCTGCTTGAGGACAATAGTTCACAATATCCTATCAGAGCTTTTGATGGTTCTCATTCTAGTGGGGAAATAGTCCTTGCTTTAACATCTTAGTAAGAAGTGCACACAAAAAAGGACAAGGGGACTCTGTTCTGGTTTTAAGAGACAAAACTAATGAATCTCTTAATTTAGCAATTGAATTTGGAACAAATGGAAAAGAGGTGGATGTAAATTTCTCTACTATAACGTCTGGAATGTTAAGTTTAGAAAAACTTGCTCTTCATATAATCAGATACCCTTACTTTACTGTGATTTCACAGATGAATAGAGACTATGCAAGTTCTTGCAATGTAATGCTGGTGACAATGTATATACAAGGATCAATTACAAAATGCAAAGACATCCAACTTTTTGAATGTGAAAACGTCCTTTACCTGCTCCTAGAAGGAACTGCAGTATCTTTCAGAGATGATTGACTTATGCTTGAGGTTTTTTGTGGGCATTAACAGACTCTTTGGTGTTTTATGTATCAGTGATCTTGGGAAATAAAATATTCAGGCATCAAAGTGAGATTTCAGAAAAATTTGAATATCCCTTAAATAGGGTGCCAACTACCACAGTATGTCTTCATAACATTTTTTTTTTTTTTTTTTTTTTTAATTACTGCTAGTATTTATTTGGGTTGTTTCCCTATTCATTTATTTATTAATTTAAGTGTGCCTTCTTTTTCACTGCTCTAGGCCAGCCTAACATGCTCTGAATCATTAACCCTGTGCTCCAGGGAACTGAGCCTTATGGCAGCATCTTTGATATTAGACTGGATCCCTTCCGGCCAAAATTTAATTGACTGGATTTCTAGGGAGAGAGCTGGTTCCCTCAGTGTCTCACTGCTCCAGCAACATTGTCTCAGCAGCTGATTTAGGAGCCAAGTTGGAGCTGTTATGATAGTGGAGGGAGAGCAGGCAGTGAATCAGAGGGTACAGACTGTGCTTTGAAGCATAAGCTGATATGTTTCTTGATTTGGGGATGTATTTGCTCTGAGTGTACTGGCACTCTGTAAGTATTCATACCAATAGACACAGCATGAGATGGATGAATGCAGTTTTATAGCACTTGATTATAGATTACAGGGAAACCTGGAATTCTGTCTGTGGTTATTCAGGGAGACAATCACTGCAACAATAATGTAATAAAGTGATATATCTTACCTGAAGCTTGATTTATATAACTGGGGTCATGATTGTTGTCAGGTCCAACCTGTAGGACAAGGTGGAGAAGAAACAGAGGATATTGATGTGTTTTTTGCATTTGTCATGGCTGTAGAATTTCTTCTTACACAAGTGGCTCCTCTGAAGTCAATAGATGTGTTGATAGATATTTGCTTTTTCAGGCACCACTTTGTCAATTGTTCTTCCAGGATCATCAAAGTTGTTTTTGATAAAATACAGAGCAGGAGAGCAGTGGTTATGGTTATTGACACACAACTTCCATGAAAACTTGCATGTAGTATCCATACAAAACTTGCACGAAAACTTGCATACCTTTAGTTGGTAGTAGCCAAACTCAAGTACTCCCTGTTCTGTAAGTGTTCCAGGATAAAGCAAGACTCGGTGAAAAAACCCAAGAGACAGAAAGTTCACTGTCAGATTAGTTAAGTCAGTTGTAAAAAGAAAATGAACCCCAGATTTTGCCTTTGTATTTCAGGCTGTTTTCCTATCTACCTGCGTTAGCTGTGTCACAGCCATAGCTCAGGAACCCTCTGGGTATCTGACATATTCAGGATAAGTTTTGTATTCAGTATTTTGACTGTGTGTATAATGTACAGGACAAGACTGGATTTGTAGCAGTATAGAGCCAGTCTCCTGGAAGGACTGATAGAAATGGCATATTGCCTGCACTGCCCTTTTGGAAGAAGCTGTAATTTTTTTGAGATATAAATGGTTTCACCAGTGTTCTTAAACTTAAAGAGAATATTAAGCAGGACAGCATAACCCAGCAACCCCTTTTCCCTGTGTTTAGATGGATTAGACTCCTTCCTTCCCTATCTAAATCTGGGGTAGTTCTGCTGTTATCTAAGAGCAGTTTTCATTAGGTTAAAAAATGTACATCCAAGTAAAATGTGAAGTTGAAAGTCAGAGTTGAGCTAGAGCTAGTTGCGTCACTTATCTCTATCTGAATGCTGCTGGTGTGATTATCACAGTGCACTGGCTCAGTGGGGAGGGAGGATGTGTAGGCAGCAGGCAGGAATTTGTAGGGGGAAAAAGTGAAAAAAAATTCACAGCACTTGCTGTGGGTTTTTACTAGATTTTGCTGAATGGCACAAATAGAATACTACAAACCTTTCTTGGTAATTTGCTTTCGGGGAAAAGAGAATGCATGGAGAAGAGAATATGTGGGGATAAAAATGAGGCAGTAATCTGCAAATTTCCCTGTCAAAGCAGTTTGAGTTGTGGGGAAGCATAGAAACACAAAACTGTGTTTCCTGTTACTCCCTATAACAGAGATCTTGGGAAAGAGGAAAGACGAATCTCACTCCCACAGTCTCTAATTTCTTTTCACATTCTGTCACTGGGGTGAGTGGCATACGGTGAGAAAACTGGAGCATCCAGGGAGCCTTTGTTCTGCAAAGATAAATTCAAGTTAATGAAAGAGCAAACAATAGTAATCAGAGCAACTGTGAGGGATTAAAAGAACAGCAAAAATGCATGAAAGCCCAGTTAAAAAATCCCAAACCAACAAAACAATCACCCACCAAACCCAACAGAAAATCCCCCTTCTACCTAAAGAGAACCCATCTTCATGAAGATACTGCTGTCCCAGGCTCTCACAGTGTGCAGGTTCTGCCTTCCTCTGCTTTTTTTTTTTCTCTTTGTTTCTTCTGTATCCATTTCTCACTGACTGATTGCACTCCTGCTTTTTGCTATCTGTGTTTTGTCTAGACGTGCCTTGTCCTGGGAACGTAAAATGGACAAGGTGTCATTAGGTGGGAGAGAGAAGGACTTCAGAACTTGCTGCAAGGGCACTTGCTAGCACTGCAATACAAATAACATTCTCACCAGCTTGCAGGTGAGAGGGGTAAAACTACTTTCTTATTTACTGAGCCCTTCAGAGAAGTCTCGTGGGAAAAATGAAGTTCTTCAGCTAGCAAAGGTCTTGAATGTTTTCTGAAAAGCCTTCAGATATTTTTTTCCCAAATAACTCCCATGTCAAGACTTAACTGCTGTGCTGCTTCCCTCCTGGATAACATAACCATATACAGTTCTTCGAGGCTATCACTGTTAGCTCTGCACCCCCAAATCTCCTGAAAGCTTCGAAATTAGAGGTTTCATCTCTGTCATAACTTGTGTCAAAGCCCCATCATTTTACACTAACTCCCATTTCTTTGCTTCCTTTCTTTAACCACAGCAGCTGTGAGATTTGCAGCAAGAGAGGGTGTCACATACTACATCAGCTAAGTGAGGTATTGAATATTTTATGAATTTAGGTCTTCAGTGTTCATTTCTCTTGCTTTTTTATTTTCATTTAGGAAAACAAATGGTGTCATTCATGTTGTCTAATATTTTACAACAGCAACATCTGTTATTTTTTCTCTTTTCTCTTTCTGAGGATATAGACATATCACATGTGGCACTTAAAGCTGCATTTAACATAAATTATAACTGATACACAATTTGTATTTCTCTGCCTGACTTTTTAAATAATTCTTAGAGATTAATCCATGTTCACAAGGATTTTTTTCCCTCAGTAGAGCTTTCTTATTTGCTCCCTATGCTTATGTTTTGCCTCTGATATGAGGTAAAATCAGCAGCATTTGAATCAAACAAGAAATGTGCTACATTCAAAATTGGGCACTATAAGCTTGTTTACCCTTTCCCATTCTTTACCACTAAGACTTTTAACCAGGCTCTCATAACTTACCATCTGGATTACTGCAGCATCCTTGCAAGCTGCAAGCAAAGCTGCATCCCCCTCTTCCAATGTATATGAAAATGCTACATCTCTGAACATTCTGTCTGTGATGCCTTCCCCTAAATGAGCCCTCTCTTTATGCTTCATTAGATTCTCATTTTGTTTCATCCTGTTTACATCTTCTGCTACTCATTTTCTTTTCTTATATAATCTTTTATTGCATTGTTCACATTCTTTCTATTTTATTAATGGTCATAACCCCTTCCTTCAATTTGCGTTTTTTTTTTTTTTTCTTTTCTGCCAGTTAACTGTAGCTTTCTGCTATATTGCTCCATTTGGAGGTTTTCTGTGCAGAATCTCAGTGTTACTTATTCAAAATCCATGAGAAGCAGTTCTTCACGGAAATTCTTCTATAGTGTTGGTTTCAACCAAGATAATTGCATAGTGCAAAACACTTAACTTCCCTGGATAATAATTTAATCTTACCGTATTCTCCAGAATCTTCCTGTTTGATCTTCTGAAATTGTCTTTTGTTGGTTAACACTTTGAATCACCTCTGTGATCCTGTTGTGGTTCTGAGCTTGCTGCAGGTTTGAGCTCTGTGCTCACATGGAGTCAAAATGACACTAATGGCCTTAGTCATGGTTTGCAGGTGTGTGTCTTTATGGGCTCTTCATAATATGAATTATGCATCTTTGCATTATGCTCTTCAGCACTGAAACTAATAATAGAACTGAAACTAACAGAGAATACCTATGTTTTAGTAGAAATGAAGTTAAATTCATGAGATGGTAATATTTCAGGATCTGAAAAGCTGAAAAATTTTAATGTAGAAATGTTACTTGTAATTATCTCTATTCCAGGAATGATTCTAGATTTTGTAGTATCCTATTTAAATAAACAGGTGAAGTTTTTGATAAGGTATGAATGAAATCTAAATTTCTGTGACACTGAAAAATAACATCAGGCAAGGTTTATTTTCTGCGAAACGAATAGTCTGATTTTGTACCCTCTTGAAGAGAGTGCCCATGAAATTTTCATTGCTGCTGTCCAGGACTGACCACAGCTAACACTCATCAATGAACTTTACAGCTCTACAGTGCTGTTCTGGTGCTGCTGCTAGCACCAGTGTTGTTGAGTTGGAATTCATTGTGATATGAAGTGAGCAGGTGTGCTTCCGGCTTATGACATCTTTAAATTCAATTAGTGCCCCGTATGCCATGGGAGGGCATTGCAATATCTGAGGAGGAGAAAAAGAAAGAAATTCCTACAGCCCTCCCTTGTTTGTATTTCGTACTATTTTCCTAGAGCCTTGCTCTGAATTTAAATTGTGTTTCTCACAAGTGTCATGAATCAGCAGATGTTAAAAGCAGGACTGTTGTGGTTTAACCTCAGCTGCTAACTAAGCCCCACACAGCCACTGGCTCCTTCCCCCTCCCAGCATGAAACAATTGCTCCCCACCAACCAAACGGTACCCAGACAGTCCCAGGGCAGCAGGTCCTGCACAATCTTGAGCCAGGTTATTGCTGAGCATGATGCCAAACATATATCCCTTTGGCCATTTGGGAGCAGCTGTCCCAGCTGTGTCCCCTCCCAGCTCTTTTTGCATCCCCATCCTCCTCACTGCTGGGGTAGAGTGAGGAGCAGAGTCCCTGACTCTGTACAAAGCCTGCTCAGCAATAACTAAAATAACCCTGTGTAATCAGCACTGTTCCCAGTCCAAACCTAAAACACAGCCCATACCAGCTACTGTGAAGAAAATTAACTCTACCCAGACTAAACAGCACAATTATGAAGAAAAAAAAACATTTATCAGATGGCCTTTTGACAAGTTGAATAGTTTAGCTAGAAACATTCTAACAATAACTAAAAGGATGCTGCTGACTGACAATTTATTTCATCCTGTTGAGATGCAAGGAGTTGTTGCATGCTGAGTGAATATTGATTTTGCCTATACAGATAAATGAAATTCCACTTACAATTCTTTGGTTGCTCACTTGTCACCAATTAAAACTTAAGAGAATGGTCATGCACCAAAAATATTAATTATCTCTCTTCAGTTGCTGGTCATCTGCTGACCCAAGAGGCTGTGAGCTGGCTTGTGGGATCCAGCTATGTCTGGCCTTCACTCCATGCAAGAGCTCTTCTCTGGCTCATGCCACTCCTTTTTTATTACCCTTTGTGATAATGATGAGAATAGTAGGGTGTAGGCAGGTGGGGGAAAAAAATAATTACTTGTTCCTTCCTTCCCCTGTTTTCTTTCAGTTTTATCTGGTTAGTCATTATCTTTTTGGATGTATTCTAGTCACTCTTTCTCACTACTACCTGCAGAGTCAGTGGTCACAATTTAAAAGCTGTGTCTTTACTGAATGTGCAACCATGTAACAAGGTACAAACTGATGACAAAAACATCTGTACTAGAGTAAACAATGAACTTCTAAGTAAACTGTTTGTTCTCTGGATTATGAGGTTTCAGAAAGTCACAGGACCCCTATCAGGAATACAACTGATTGCCAGAAAGTGAGCCAGTATTAGAAGAAGAGGAGAAAACAAATGACAGAATGAAATCTAGGGAACAAGACCAAAGGGAGCACTCAGTTTGCTGGGAGCAGTGTGTGGTCAGCAGACCATCTGAGGCATCTGCTCCTTGGCTGATGTTCCTCCTCATTGCTGCAGCACAGCTGCAACAGCCTACAAGGGGGTTGGTTGGTCAGTCAAGCATTAAGAAGCAATAATGGCTCTCCTAATAGGAGTCAGGTCTCTGACTTCTTACCTTTCCTCAGGATCAGGGGTTCTAAAACTGCCTTCAGAGAAAAGGCAGAAAATAAATAAGATGATGAGGCTGTATTTTGAGCAGTTTCATTTGCAGATCACGAGTGATTTTGCTGACATGTAGTTATACAGATGTGATGGAGATCATGATCTACGCCTTGATCTGAAAATGATATTTCAGTGTTTTGGCAGCTCTAAAATTACTGGCACTTCTAGTCATAGGAGACCATGAAAATATTGCTTCAGCAATGGAATTGCTTTGTAAAGCATTGATGGCTGGTTTCTGAATGGAAGCATGTTTCTCCAGGTTCTGTAGTACATTGCTATCAAGGAAGGGGTAAATTGAAAACCAAACATTTGTAGGTGAGAAACATTGCTCAAGAAATCAGCTAAGTTGCAGATTTCTGACTATACATACCATTGTCACATAATTTGGAAAAAAAGTAATTGTTGAGAAAACCAGACTTGCCCTGTAGTTTAAGCTACTCTAAGGCAGGGGAGGGGTCTCCAGATTCTTCTTCCTTAGAGGATCTTTTAAATAAACCCACTGGATAGTAAAATATAATAAAATCCACAACATTTGGAGAAATTGAAATGACAAAATACCATTGGACAGAGCAAGTTTGCTTGTCACTGTCAAAATTTACATGAACCTGAGACATAACAGAACAGAGCAGAAACACTCATTAGTATTTACAGTGTGCAAGCACTGTAGTTATTTTTTCATTATGAGAGCAGTAAGGGGAAGAAAAATCAACAAACCTTGAGGAAAAAATATGCTTTGTTAAAAGTGTTTTCTTCAGAAAGAGCTTATTCAACAACCCCTGCCATGCTCCAGTAAACACTGAAGTAGATCAATGCAGTTGAGGAAGAGCATTTTGGGAGCTGGCATGCTTTGGATTCTGTGTGTGTCAGAGCAACAGAGGCAAGCCCAGCCCAGCTCTGAAACAGGCAAGTTCATTTCTCTTGTGCTGGTAGTCAAAGAAATGAAGGAGAGATGACTGTGAGGAAGGAATCACTCAATTGTGCTGTTATCATGCTGTTGTAACAAGAATTAGAGTAGACTGTTAATGTTTGTCATGTTCTCTCGTATGTCACAGACTTCACTGCATTTATTGTTCAAGCAGGAACACATCTTAAGCATAAGCAAGCATGCTTATGCTCTCCTGCTCTCTCTCCACAACCTTTTATCCCATCCTGTCCTCTGCTTCATGTCTGTTTTGTCATTAAAGGAAAAAAATAACCTACTTTTTGGGGGGTTTTTTTTGGGTTTTTTGTGTGTGTGCCTAAAAGTATTGCAAGCCTTCTTTTAATCCAAAGGAACCAAGAGGGTCCTTCATTTGTTGATTCATTTGCATAGTAGACAAAGTTAGAAGGCCAGAGTCTTTGTTCTCATCTGGTTTAGACCTGTCTTCCCTGCAGCTGGCAATTTCAGAGAAGAGAGAGTGTTCAGGAACATGGCAGTACAATTTTGATAAGGAATTCACTTCAAAACCCCCTGAAGAGGAAAATTTAGACCAAGTCTAACACCAACCAATGCCATTGTGCTAGAGCCTTATCAGCAGAGAAGTTGTGTGAATCTGTTATTTGAAGATCAGTATTAGCAAGACTCTGCAGGTTGTTCATCCAAACATGAGCATTGAAAATATCTGTAGTGTGAGGGAAGGGGAAGAGAGACAGGAGGGTGAGATTCAGCTCCTGTTCCTATGGTAATAGCTGATCCTCCTGGTACGTGGACAACATGATTGCTCCCAAATCAGTAATTTAAAGCTTGATGAGCCATCAATGAAACTGCCTTGCAAATAGCACACAAATCAGAAGCCAAACCAAGAATTCTAATGATCACTTCTTTCCCTCCTAAAAGTTTCTTCTGTTTCAGGGATAAGACACAGTTGCTGCTGCATTACTCTACTACTGCCTCTGTAGTTGCATAGAAAGAACTTACTACTTTTGATTTATCCCTCATTTTAACTCAAAAGCAAAAATACAATTTTGTTTACTCCAAATCAAGTGTAATGTTACAACTTCAGTGAGAGAGGTGGTATAAGCTGAATTTAAGGGAAATCATCTGGGTGGCATTGAAAGCTGAAAAACTTACAGTATTGTACCAGTAATCCAGTACTGGTAGTGGAAAGGTTGTGTATGGGAAGCTGGAGAGCTCCTCCAATGTTTCTCCCAGTTCTATGTATCAACAAACTTGTACTTCTTCAACACAAACCTATAAATGTTCTCATGAACAGCATACCAATTTGGGTTTTGATTGTTCCTCTAAGAACACACTGACCACATCAGGCCTTTCAGTTGGAAACTTTGGAAAAAGCAATTCCTAGGAAGCTGAAGAAAACTGAGATCCCACTGGCTGTTCTCTATTGATGGGGCTGCTTTCTGGTTGCACCCATACAGCTGAGGGGAGGCTCTCGATACATTTTCCTGGTCCTAGAATTATAAGCCAGACACAATTCAGGGATAGAAGGGTTTTTACCTCAGTTTTTAATAAGGATCCTTAGGTGCAATAATTCGTCAAGGTGGAAAATGCCCAAATGCACACATATACAAAATGTGTATACAAACAATTGTATAGACCTTGCAAAATAGCAGCTCTGACACAGATTCCACAATGAGAAGCTTAAAGGAATGGCTTGACATCTCCCTATTCTAAAATGTCACCCCCAGATGGGGCTAAATCCTTGTTTATGAAACACCTTCTGGAGAGAACCATGGTTTCTCAAGGCAGTTTAAGGCTTTCCAGCCTCCAACTGTTGGGCCTTTAGAATGTTTGGTCTTCTTGCCTAGCAGAATGCTAAAATATCAGGCTTAAAGAATTAGAGTATGTATGCTAAGAATGCTGAGAATACATAAAGAGGTATGTAAAAAGAAAAAGCAAAAAATCATCATGGCATCACTCTAGTCTTTTACCATCCTAGCCTTGGTTGCACTTGGGATTGGAAACTCAGCACCCTCTTTTTCTTAAGAGAACTTTGGATAGTGGAGTTTCAGTAAAAATTTTACACAAAAAGGCAGAAAGAAAATCTCTCTCGGAAAAAAAACCCCTGCATTTTCCCCAAGATGCCAAGAAAGTGGGTTCAGAAGCATACCATGAAATTGAAATTTCTCAAAGTGCCTCTTAAATCTTTGCTTCAATTACTGTAATTCACAATAATAGATTCAGTACTATTTTTAAAAGCTTTTGAAAGTTGCAAGTAGCATCCATAAATTGTGGGTTGTGGGCAAGCTATAAAACCATAGGTTTCCAGGGCATTTATTTAAATGAGAATGAGAGAGAAAGATGTAATAAAAGTAGTTATGAAAAAACATGAAAATTTGCATTGTGATGAACAGTAACTAAAAAAAGGTAGGGAATGTTTTAGGCTTTGTAAAAGTTGTCTTCAGGTTGGGTATCATCTTGTGAAGCTGGGAATGAGCCTCTAATAATTGCTTTTTTTTGGAAAGACGGGTTAAAATGGTAGCTCACTGGGCAAGAAACTGTAACAGTTTGAGAGGATATGAATACACATCTACAGCAGCCAGAGGAGCCTGTTTAGGCTGCTTTCTATTGGTACAAACTGGCATTCAGGTAAGGTAGGTGGATTGTGGGGATGGGAGGAAGGTCAGAGTGGAATATTGGCAGCAAGAGAGGGAATGAAGGGAAATGGCCACCAAAAGAGAGTATTAACACTGGTGATATTCACAAAGGGCCCAACAATTGTAAAATTGCAAATAACAGCAGGAACTGCTGATAAGAGAGCTATTTTTTCACTTAGAAAGGAGCGTATGGGAAAGTTATGTGGTTTTAATATGCTTAAATGAAAATTAATTTTATATCTAGGGCAGAGAACTGTTCTGGGAAGGATTCAAACTCAGAGTTGAAGGATTTGCCTGAATGTTAGTCTCATCAACTGATCTCTGGAAGCATAAGAAATTATTAGTGTTGTGACAAGGAAATAGTACTAGTAGTAAAGACTACTTGATGAGAATACAGTGGTATTAAAAAAATACACAGTTTAGGAATGGTATTGAATTGTTGAAGGCAGTCCACAGAACAAACTCAAGTATATATTATACTGAGGGATTCAGGGATTGCAGTCCATTGTCTTTATCAAAGAGAACTGGAGAGGCACTTAATCGTTGTGTACATAAGGGTTGAGAAAACAAAAGGCTCACCTATATGGCTGTTGTCTGTTGAACAAATTGTCTAAAAAACCAGGAAATTATACATATTGGAGTCATTGGCAGACATGTGAGAATGGGTTTTGTGAGCTATCTGACTGCAACATCTTGTCAAGACAACCCCCAACACAATGCATCACCCCAAGCTGAGAAGGGATAATAGCTGTGTACAGTACTGTGGTACTGTCCACAATTTTACTTCAAACAGTTCTGTGCTATGTGATTATTCATTAGTGGGAGCAGGAGGATTTACGAGTCAGTGTGTGGCCTGCCAGGATGTATCTGAAGGACCTATGCAGCCTTCAGTGAGGACAACCTACAAAACAAAAATTACAGAAGTCCTGTCCTGACAGCAGGCTTCTGAAAGCAGCATCTCTCTATCCACCTGGGCTGATGCATTGTGCTTTTTGTCTTGACATGATGTTGCAGTCACACAGCAGGTATGAAAGGGATGTCACATAACTCAGTTGTTAATGAAGCATCTCCTCATTGAACAACTCACCACGTGTCTTCTCTGACATGGCATGAAAGAAGGGGTTTATGTAAGAAAGAAGTAACAATGAGAAATGAAAAAGAAAGAAGATGTTCAGTAAAATGCATATTCTTCAGTGTTGCTTGTTTTGCTGTACCAGTGCATTGCAGGTAATTGGGTGATTCATTTTAAACAGAGCCCCCACCTCCTCAAATGTTTTGGTAGGCGGGTGATTGCTCCAGGCTTTTGGTGAATGAATTTCTCGTCAGCGGTTTGGCATCCCAGGCAGTGATGTAGTTTTTCTGACAACAAAATCAATTGCATTGCTAAGTTTCACCATTTGATTACTTTATAAAAAGTCTCTCGAGCAGCTCTCTGTGTGATTATATAGACTTCTGAACTGCAGGTTTAGTCCCACATGCTTCACAGGTCTAAACAATTTGTAGTAATTACTTTGATTAGACATATACTGAAACACTACTGCAATAATGAACCAGGCGATGTGCAAATTATAGACAAGAATATGCATAAAAGCCTTAAAGATAAATATAATAAGGCTAAATGCAGCTCTGGAATTACTGCATGAAGCTTGCTGAGGTTTACGTTATGTTATGTTTTTGAGTTCAAATCCCTTGTCAGCTTGCATGTATTTGCAACAAAAGTAATTTTGCAGATGAGATCTTCCATTTCTCTCATTTCTGATCTATTTTGAGTGATCAAATATTAAAAATAATGTGCATACATAAGAAATGGCAAATTGGATTACTATTAGTGATGAGCCTATTAGAGAAAAAAGCTGCAGACATTTAAACTCACTAAAGAGAAAATATTGACTTTATCACAGGCAAGTCATCCAGCCATCTGGATCTGTTAGACTGTTTAATATCAAGCTCAATATTTAAGTATGTTTAAAATAGCAGAAATTAGCCAAATTAACTTCCGAGCTTTGTGTTAATAGGAACATATTTTTAGCCTGTAGATCAGGCCCTGTGTAAAACCATCACTTGTTATTAATAATAATTTTTGAAAGCAATTTTTTGAGATTGTAAAACTCACCTGAATAAGATCCTAAGCAACCTGAAGTAATTGGACTTGTTTTGAGCAGGGGTGTGGGTTAGAGAACTCCAAACTTCCCTTCCAAACCAAACTTATCATTCTAGGGTTAACTGATAAGACTTTTTGTGTGATGAGAAGAATGAAAAGCACTTGTCTGCAAGAAAATCACTTTATTTTAAATAAGTGGGAAAAAACAAATATAGATGAATTAATAGTTAGAATATAGTGTGTTTGGGTTTTTTTTACTTCTTTCATAAAGCCCCTATATAATCTGTTCTCTCACTTGAGATGTACAGGTCTCCCCTTAATGAAAAGAATTCACAAACTGATTTTAAATAGTGTCTAACTTTTGTATTGAAAAGTGTCAGCAGAAATGGCAGGAATTAGGGGGAGGAGAATATTTCTTTTGAAGGCCCTCTTTGTTTGAGAAATGGGGTTTAATGACTACTTTTTGTCCAATTCTATTTATTTCCCAGCAAAGATATGGAATTCACAATACCTGAAAATGTGAGCCTTGAAAGTAGGATGAGAAGTTAGACTATGCAGTGTGGGCTTTCCACTGAATGAAGGGTGGAACAGATTTTCAGAAACCAGTGGGGGAGCATTAGTTCTTATTTTAGGTGACAACAGTGTTGGATAATTAAGGTCCTATTTTCTCAGCACTGTGGGGGAGTGTGGATATTACAATGCCTGCACATTTTCTGTCTCCTTTGCTTGAAGGTTGCACTCAACCTTTATTTTATGTGTAAGAGAATGAGCCTAGTTTGAATTTATGACAAGTTCTTTCTCCATAATAGTCTGGCATAAGGCATAATTTTTGCCTTCTCTGCATAAAATTCTGTGTATAGCCTCTATTTTACTTTTTCTTAGCACTGCTTTGTAAGAAAGAGAGCAACCACTGTTCTTTGTATAGGGGAAAGTTCAAATACCTTTAATTTTTAAAGGTGACATCAGTGGCAGTGCTAAGTGATTTGGGAGTGCATTAGAGTGACACAGATTGACTGTCACAGCAGAGATTTGTGAACTGTTTCTTAAAATTCTTTCTTGGCAATTTTCCTGGGGTGTGGGGTGTATTAATTGTATTTTTTAATAATTTTTTGTTTACTTATTTTTTAATTTTAGGTGGGGCCAAACATGCTCCTCCTGTGCCGATAAAGAATGTGCCTGTTGTTGATGTTAGATAGTGACAATTGTTTTTTCACTGGGTATCTTTAGGATGCATTTACCTCCCTTAAGAAGGAGCTAAACTCTGTTTAGTCCTGGAGTGTGGTCTGCGTGGAAGCTCTGTAGCTGTACTGCAGAAATGGCACTCCAGCCCTTCTATACATAATTTTACAGTAGCCCTTTACTGTGTGGCACATTGCTTTTGGCACTGAGATGTACTAAAACTAGTTTTGGTGACAAATAAAAAAGCAAACCAAAACTTTCAAGTGACAACATGAACATTGTCAGGACGGATCCAGGAAGAGATCCATTGGGTCTGGAATAGCATCCGGGAACAGGGCTATTACATCATAGTGTAAAAGCCAAGGAGAGTAATACAGAAAAGGACTCTGATCTGGTAAAAGGAGTGGTAAAAAGATGCATAAAAATGCTTAGATCTAACCAGGTTTGAATTTCCTAATTTCCTCTTTTTTTTTTTTTTTTTTTTTTTTTTTTTTAATCCTGTTGCTGTTTTTTCAGATAGCTCAACACCTAAAATATCAGTCCCAGCTCTACATGAGTTGTAATTTAACAACTTTAGGCTGTATAGTAGCACACTTGCCCTAAAATCTTATGGCAGAGATGGGAACATGGAGACAATAGATGCTAAAATGGAGGAGTATAAAGAAAATACGATTTTTTGATTCCCTTTCTTCCAGTTAGGAGGTCTGCTCACTTTTCTTCCATTTCACTACAGTTGTGTCAGGCAAGGAAGGAGTTAAGGAGCTTGGCAGGGTATGGAATGGACTGGGCCCTGCACCATTATGTGCCTGTAAAGCATGTTGTACACCCACTAACAAGCCTGCCATTCATTTTTTCAATAAATCCTGCACAGAGGTATTAGGGTCTGTGAACTGACAATTGATTTGCTGCCTGTAAAATTATTCTTTATTGATTTATATTACACAGCAGCAACCTCAAATCTATAGCAGCCTTAATCAGAGAGAAAAAGCTAAAGTTAGTGTCATTCTTACTTAGTCAGGCAATTACAAGTAGGAGAATTGGTTTAGTACCTCTAGGTGACATCTACATATTATTCAATTATGAATCTCAGTAATCCATGAATTACAATACATAAAAGTGTGTGAGATCTGGCTAATTAATTTTTTGTAATATGAACAGTGCCCTTTGTGCAAGAAGGTGTTTTAAATGTCAACCCAGCATTTAAAGTGAAATTTGGCACCAGAAACTAAGTATGATGTTTAATGAAGATTCTTGAGATCTTTACTGTGCCTGGAATTTTTCTCCTATTTTGTGTGAACTGGAAAGAATGAATCTGAGATATTTGCAGAGTTTGTAAGTGTGATATTTTTTAAATTAGTAGATATTACATTTTTGTGATTCTGAGCTCAAAATGGATTGTGTGTGACAGGATAGAGCCATCCACAGCCACAGGAATTGTGATTCTGGGTTGGACATTCTTGAACTGTCTTGACAACAGATTGAAATCAAAGAGCAGAAGCTCAAAGCTCATTCTGGACCGAGTTTTCCAGCTTTACCTTCCATTAACTCTGTAGTCTGTTTCAGATCAAGCTGGGTATATATGGTTGTCATTGCAAACCCTTCAGCTCTGTGGGTTGGAAATTGGTGGTTGCTGGACAGACACATGTGCCAGAAGGATTTGCAGAGGATGGAGCTGAGGAATTGGAAACTAAGATGTGGATGGAAAAATCTCTTGATGATGGGGTTGGGATCTCTGGAGTTTGACTGCAAAGCTTTGGGAACACTCTGAGATGAGGAGTTTAGCCCTTTCATCTTCCTCAGAAAAGCACGTCAAAATAAATGTACCTCACTCTATTGGTAAAATAGAGATGATCTCTGTGGATTTTGAGATGGGTTATTCAAAGATGATTTTCCTTCTCTGTGAGGAAAGTGTGGGGATTAGAAAGGGAAAACTGACTGTTGTATTATGTATAGCTACAGTCTTTAAAGTTATTTCTCCTGCAAGAGCAGAATGGAACTTCCCTTCAATGGATTTTCTATTTATTTGGGCCATACGAGATACCACTGCCCTCAAAGCAGAAAAATATCCTTTAGCTACTAAAGTTTTCTGTGGACCATGTCCTGATGAACACGGTACCTAAGCTGAAACAGTTTAGAAAAAAATAAAATACTGGTTTAAGGGAGAAAATTTTCTGTCTCTGTTGCTCTTTATAGTAAGGTATTTTTCCAGGCAGTGTGAAAGTGCAGCTTCTTCTGGATCTATTTCCATTAAGTATTTAAAACCCTTCTCTTGGAATTAGATAAAGCTATTTTTTTTTTTTTTTCTTTTTCTGTTTTTCTGCCGTGTCTCTGTTCTGGCCGGCTGTTTTTCTTCTTCCGAGAATGTAAAGTATTGTTTTCACCAGCCAGCCAGAGATCTTGAAGGAAAGGCGAGTGTGAGGCTTTTCTCTTCATTCCAAATGCCAAAGCTAACTACAAAATGCACAAAGCTTAATGTTCTAATACAAAAGCACAATGCCAAAAGCTAAATGTCTAATGTTCAAATGTCCAATACTAAAATGCTCCCTACAAAGTGCAAAAGGCTTATGTACAGTTACCTAATACTAAAAGCTTAATGCCAAAAGCTAAACGTTCCCAGCCTCAGGGTGGTGTGGATATTTATACTACATTCTATGTAATCAGTATTTATAATTCTACTCCAATAACTATTATCTATGTTCGAAGGTTAGATTCTCTTCTAAGCCAACTATAATGTGCCACCTCACTGCAGAAGACAGGAGGCAAGGAAGAAGAAGGAAGAAACCCAAAAGACATATGCTTCCTCCATCTTGTCATCACTTGCTTATCATCCTAAAATCCCCATATATCTAAAATTCTCACCCTGTGATAAAACTATGCACTATTCTACTAATACACACTCTTGAAAACTCTGCTTCATTCCAGAGCCTAAAAGCCCTTTTTCCATGAACAAAGGTTAAAAACACTGTTTCAGAGATTCTAAAATCTCTCAAACATGCAAAGAGATATTTCTCATATTTCCAGACTCCAACACCCTTCGAAGTTTATCTGCTTTGCCACTGACTGACATAGCAGGGAGTATTGAAAAAATTCCAGAGCCCAGTTATTTCATCCTGCTGGTCACTGTAAAGTCCCTGACCCAGAAAGCAGAAATGGTGAAATATGAGCCAGGTGTATGTTGTGTGAGGCTTCGTCAGTAGCCAGTCAGGAGAAACACAAAGAAATTGAGAACCCAAGTCTCCTGCACAGCCTGTGCTGCTCTGTTGTGCTGCAGCTTTGGCAGCAAATCACACACTGCTGCTGCCTGGCCGTTCCAAGGGATGGCTAATTGTCAACATCTCTGTCCAGACCTCCTTTTATAACACAACATGCCACCAATGGGTTTTTTTCATTCTATTACTTTCTGCCAACAAAGATATTGGCTTGTTAAAACCAGGCATTTTGAAGGGGGAGTGATGATTGTTGCTGTAGACAAGCAGGTTAATCAAGATGTTACTGAACTGCCTTTTCATCGATGAAAACTTGGAAATCAATTGCAAAAGCCATTCCCTATCCCAGTGTCATTTTGTTATGTTTGACCAGGGTGTTTGATAAGCATTAGTTCTTGCTGAGAGCAAAGAGAAAATCTCATTTCAGGCTTTGCTTTCCTGTGTTTGGAAAAGGCAAGAACCAGGAGGGCACTCAGACCTGGGGGTCTGACCACTGTGTCCAGGGCATGGGTGGCTCTCTGCAGGAGGCCCTGGCTTGGCAGCCTACTAATAAGTAATGTTAATAAAGAAATACCCAAATACCTTTGGAAAGTTCTTAGGCTTCAGAAATTTCTGTTTCAAAATGACACTTTTGAAATATTTACTCAGTGAGTTCATTATATCTTTTTTCCTGTATTTTTGTGAAGTTCAGGAAGATCTTAAGCATTCTACTGGAGTACAGTGTAGGAAAAAAACCCAACTACTTCTGGCTGAAAAAGTAGATGCTATGAGTCATGTTCCTCCAAACCCTGGCAGCATCTCTTTGCATGGAAGTGTTGCAAAAAACAGAGGCTGCTGAATAGCCATTTACAGTTAATCTCCATTGCAAGCAATGTAGGTGATTTCAAAGTCAAGGCAAGGACAGAAATAGCACACACATGCTCTGATTTATGGCAGGGGTGTAATGGAAGTGCTCTAAGGAAATGCAAGAAAGCTGTTTTTTTTCTAGAGCACTGAGAAGTCACTGGAGTGGTAAATGCTCACCTCTGTTGGACTTCAGGGTGACAAATGCAGGTACCCATGGCCCATTCTTGATCCTGGTACCAGAACTGAAAGGTCAGCAGCGCTGTTGTCACATGGATACAGCAACACCAAACCCTTTTTTCCTGTCTTCAGTTCCCTCCTTCTTAACATAGCCTGCCATCCCACCCAGCCCAGGCTGAAATCCCAATCCTACAGCCATTCTTTCAAGGAGAGAGTGGGGAGATAGATGTTTCACTGTCGGAGTCTGGAAATATGACGAATTTCTCTTTGCATGTTTGAGAGATTTTAGAATCTCTGACAAACAGTGTTTTTAACTTTTGTTCATGGAAATAGGGCTTTTAAGCTCTGAAATAAAGCAGGGTATTTAGGAGTGTGTTGGATAGTAGAATAGCGCATAGTTTTATCACAGGGTGAGAATTTTAGATATATGGGGATTTTAGGATGGTAAGCAGGTGATGACAAGATGGAGGAAGCACAAGGCTTTTGGGTTTCTTCCTTCTTCTTCCTTGCATCCATCTTCTGCAGTGAGGTGGCACATTATAGTTGGCTTAGAAGAGAATCTAACCTTCTAACACAGATAATAGTTATTGGTGAAGAATCATAAATACTGATTACGTAGTTTGTAGTATAAAGATAATCGTCACCTTTGGGGCTGGGTCTTTTCCCCGTGAGCTGACCTGCTGAACAGATCTCTGTGGGTCAGAGAAGAAATTGTACTGATAAGAGAAAAAAATAAACAGCCTTGAAGAAGCAGAGGAGATGGCTCTCGGTTTTTTCCTTCTATCTCGGTGCTGGGCAAAAGACTTTTACACTCTCGGGAAAAACATCGTCGCGTATATAAAACCCGAGATTTCACCTGAATGTCTCTGGGGTGCCTGTGCCATTTGTTCTGGTGTTGAGCTCCTGGGCCAGTGACAGGATGTTTTCCTGTGCTGCTATCCTTGTCTCAAGGCAGCTCTGAGGGTGCAGGTAACAATGCTTTTCCTTCTTGGCAATAAAATCATAAAAATATAAGCAAATCCAATTATGGCAAGTGTGGCACATTTGCAAAAAAGTCATTAATATACTTCCATTTTTGATGTGGTTATTTTTCTAAATGACTAGTAAAGAAAGTACAGTTCAGAATGATTAATTACTGTAGGACTAGAGGCAAGTCCCAGTAGATGAGCTTAATTGATAAAAATCAGGAGAGGTTTAAAACATGTTATGTTTTAAACATATGTTTTATGTTTATGTCCCTGGACTGGAACATTGGGATTGTTTGTGTTTATAATTCGAGGTTTAGGTTTTTGTTTGTTTTGGTTTGGTTGGTTTGGTTTTTGAGGTTCGGGATTTTTGTGGGTATTTTGTGTAATGTTTGCGAAGCGTTTCTTTTTAAAGAAAATAATTGCACTTCCTTGACGTCGGCGGATAAATTTTATGATCGTTGTTGACTGTCATGTGTCACAAGATAAGAAGATAAAGATTTTGTACAAGTATGTTCAGTAGAAAACTACATTCTTCCCTCTGTACACTTCTTTGCATTCAGATTTCATTGTAGTAACCCCAAGCAAATACACCTTAAAAAAAATCCCATATCCCCTCAATTCTTTAAAGCTAATAAATAACTTACAACAGAATTAAGGAAAAAATAAAAGGAAAATATATTAGAGATTTTTTAAGAGAATAAAAAGCAGGAAAGTAATGGCTTGGTCTCATTATAGATACCATGGAAATGCATCACTCAAATATGGAGTAAAAATTTGACGTTAAAAATGCAACAAAATATTCACAAGAGTTGCAAGCTGAAAAAGGGGCATCCCAAGATAAAGGAAGATGGATAAGAAGATCATGTTGTCACAGAAAAAATCTCACCGCTCGAGCTTACTGAAGTCAGTTTGCAAGAGGCACCTATCACTCCGAATGCAGCCAGAATTCTAAGTGGTGCCAGCTGGGGTCTGGAGTCCATCCTAGACCGTGCGGAATTTTACCTAGCAGGAGCCCATCTCCAGCTCCAGAGGGGTGGACACGTACAAGGTCCTTCTTTGGGAAACAAAGCTCACCCACCCACGTTCTTCGTGTCAGTTTGCAGGA
>CM031869.1:12397219-12451199 GCA_018697195.1 Certhia americana
TTAGGAGACTGAACATTCTGAAGCCTTGCAGAATTTGTGCTTTTCTAGAGCACTTGAACAGCATTCTTTGATATTCAGCTAGTCCTTCCCCCTTCAGCATATAAATAATGGCTTGAAGTAAAACACTGTAAATATGCCCATCTCCTTTCCCACTTGAGGATTGCATTTTTTGAGGGGGTTTTGTTGGGGTTTTTTGGAAGCAACTGGTAGCAAGCATTTCTTTAATCCTGCATCCTTTTTCTGACCACCTAGAGATCTTGGAGACAGCCAGTTGCTGTGCAGATGGTTCTAGTGATGTATGTGCTTGTTTTCCTGTCACTGATCAGTCCCTAGCCTGCCTAGAGGTTAATGCAAGCTGCTAAATAGTGGATGTCAGTCTTCGAGAAACACATAAAGGGGAGTTGGTGCAAATGGTGCTTCACTTCAAATGTAGTCAGTACCTTAAATCAGACTGATTGTTGAAACAGATCTTGGAAAATTTCCAGTTTAGAACCCAGTTAGGTGTATTGGAATCAGCATTAGGGATGGAGGCACTGTTTTATAGGACAAAGACAGCATCATTGTTTCATTTAGTTAGGATTAGGGATGTAGAATTTGAGGTGTTGTTGAATTCCAATATTGACTTTCTGTCAAAGATCTTTCTGCATTTATTGCAGCTTTTGTAACCAGCACTTTCTGATACTGTTAACTAATATACACAAAACAAAATTGCTAGGCTATAGTAGTTCCATTTCGCTCATTTTCCTGGGATCTCATTTTCTCATTTGTAATCCTTACCTTCCTAAAACTTAATCATCTCATATTTTTTCAAGAGGTATTTGAGAGTATGCAGCAAAAAAAGAAAATTCAACTCTGTGGAGAGTTTTCAGAGCAACATAGTACCAGTGCACTACTCTTTATGTCTTTCCACCTGGATTTTAATGGTTAGTTTTAGCTTGTGAAGCTCTAAGATTTTCCAGTTGGTCTAAAGCTAATTGGTGAAGATGAAGAAGAACTTGACATCCAATTCCATACAATTGAAAACCCCTACCATGGGATTCTGTGATAATGCACATCCAGTGATTTGACTCTGAAATGTAGCACAAGCTGGTTCAGGGACAGGTGTATGTCTTAATGCTAAGGCAATTCCTGAAAGCCCAAGGTCAGCAACCTGGATTATACCTTCTACAACTTTGTTGTAGTTAATGCTTTATTTGTTTGGATTTTTTTTTTTTTTGCAAAAGAAATTACATAGATAATATAACCAGGATTTTATCATATTATATCAGATTTCTTTTGGGATTCAAGTTACTGTTCACTTGCCAAATGTGAATTCTTTGTGGAGTTAATGCTTTTTGGAGTCTCTGCTAAGATTTATGGACTGTTATTAAACAGGTATAGCATTGTATATTTAAAGGATGAAATTAACGACACAAACATTTTTTGCCAAGGCGTTGAATTGCCTAATCTGGTGTATCTATCAGGTTACAGAAAAAAAATTATTTGGAAAAGAATTTTTTATTAATAATACTATGTTGTGATTGTTTTTCTAAAGGTTATTTAGTTTTCAAGAAGGAATACATGCAATTTGAGTGATTTGACAACTCCCTGGTACTATAAAAACTGTTTTATTTAATTCCTTTCCCAGGAGGAGTTCCTTCACATTTCGATGTGAATCTTAAAAGATTATGGTGAGAGAAACTTCCCTCACTCTCTGCTAAGTCATATCTCATTAGGACATGGAAATGTTACATTTAATAATGTCACTAAGATGATTCTAAACATCTGTGGTAACCATCCTTTAAGTTATTACTTTGGGGTACAACTGGACGTGATGCTGTTTGATTGATAGCCATTGCAGCCCTCAAGTGACTGGACACATAAAGAATACAAAAATACAACTAAGTTAATTTAAACATTCCAAGCTGAAGGATGATCTTTTAGTATCCTTCCCATCTCTACGAAACAGAAAACAGATTTTTCAGTATCTGGGCTAAAGAAAACACCAGTGTAGTCCTAGGTGATTATGAATCATTTTGGTTTTTCTGTGACACTAAAATAGTGTCTAGTGATGAGACCATTTCTTCTTTTCTAGAGACCTCCAGTAGTAAAGGAAAAACTGAAAAAGTTGAGCAGTTCCTGTTTGAAGTACTGAAAAATAGGTCTAAGGAAGTGTCTCCAGGAATCTGCTCATATTCTGAGGATTTGGAGTTAAATCTGAAGCTGTAGGGTAAAATTTGAGAAAGGACTTAAATGGATTTTTAACTGCACAGGGATCTGTCAGGGCTCTGGAACCATGGGTTGCCCAAGGCCTTGGGGACTGGAGAGGAAAAGAAAGAGCAAAGCTCTGAGACTGCTGCTGATGCTTTTGAGGCTGAGCATCTGTATCCCCCTTTAACCTTTGTGAAGAAAAGACTGTGTGAAATGAATGGTGTTCCAGTGGAACACTGACATAAATTTCCTTAGTGTAGCAGTGACTTCACCTGTGTGACAAGTCACCCCACAATGCAGTTCCTTCTGCATTTCCCAGACTGTGGGCCACCTGACTCAGCCAGTTGTCTAGCACACTGTACCATATTTCCCAGAGTTCACAAGTATTAGTGATCCTTAGATGAATCATTTTAATGATGAAGTGAGAGGGTTGATTCAGAAATTATAATAGCACTCATTTTACAGTTACGATTTACATGCTGATGCAGTATGTTTAATGTAGGGAACTGATCACATCCTCTGTTCTCTGGAAACTGATACTTGGTGATTCTGGGGTTTGTGTGTAGGTGTGTTGTTCTGGTTGTTTGGGTTGGGTTTTTGTTTGGTTTCTGGTGCCTGCCATCACTCATATACCAGTGCAGAATTTTAGGGAGATAAAATCCAAGAAATGAGAGAAGAGGGACCAATGTTCAGTGTCAAGATGTACCTAAACAGAATGGGAACTATGCGAGAGAAAGGGTAAATTTGTGCTACCATGATGATTTTCTGTCAAATCTGCATGACAATGATTAAAAGAACAAGTATGCACAAACATACCTTGGAAAACAAGCCTAGTGGACTAAATTCTGACCATGCTTATGCAGCCTGGGAGTCTTATTTATTACTGGGAAATGTTTTTTGATCAAAAGATAAAAAATATATGGTCTTGAGCTTAAGGTGATACCTGCCTAATAAGGAGGGGCTGGAAGGAAAATTAGAGATGAAATGCAAACAAACACTGGCAAGAAACTTTTCCCTCTGGTACCCTCTTTGAGTAATTAGTTTTGACATAATATGCAGGTACAATTTCTATTAGACATTGCTCTTTAAATCTTCCTTATTTCAGTTCTCCTTACTTAAGTCTAACTCCAAACTGCAAGATTTCTGACTCTTTTTTTCACCCTTACAGACTATACCTATACATACCCAGCGAATAGGGAAGGAAAAGTGACACCATGCACTTAGCCAGGGAGGTCAGAAACCTCCTGAAAATCCAACCTGAATGTGAAGCTCGAATAATATCTTTTTGGTTTTAAGGACAGAAGTATCTCTCCAACAGTGTCTTGGCAGGCTTTTCAATTGTAGGAACAACTTCTGAAAGAAAAGGGAAGAGATGCACTTAGTTTGCAAATACAAACATGATTATTGAAGCCACATCATCCTTTGATTTAGGACAATGACAAAAGACCTTTTAAAGCATAGTTTTGTCCACTTGTGAATAATTAGGACTGCCAGCAAAAGAGGTCAGCTGAATGTTTAGGCTAAACATTTTTTTTTAAAACTACTTTTTATTTTAAAGTGTTCTCTTGGATTGCATTTGGAAATCTTCCTTTGGAATTACAATTACAGCCACTGACTGGATAGATGAAGTGGCAAAATCTAATTATTCCTGAAATCCTCACGGCTCTACCTTCTTAAAATACATCACAAACAACTAAAGAAAGGATGGGGAGTGGATGAATTGGTACAAGAAAACGTTGGTAATGGAGGGAACCTTTCAGTGAAAAGTGGATCAAGCAATTAGAGCCAGGGTTTCTGCTCAGCAAATAGTGTCTCTGGAAGAGACAGGACAAGACAGGGCAAATGCATGTGTTTGGATTTCTGCCTTAAAAAAAAAATGTTCAGGGGTGAAATGGAAAAAATTCTACCCGGTCCAGTGCTGCCATTGGTCAAGTAGAGACAGTCTTGTTAATTGATTCACTGTCAATTCTGACACGTGTATGTATGTATATCAATATGTGTTTTTGAGTGTGTATATCCTTTTCTCCACATGTTGTGTATTGGGAAATCAAAGTTTAAACTAATGAGAAACTTAAACTATTCTTATAATTTAACCTCAGTATAAAACAAATTACTTAATGTGACATCTTGTGAGCTGAAATTCTGCCCTGACACATGTCCAGTGTAACCTATTGATGTCTATTGGTGTCTCACAGGATATGTGCTGAGTTAGCTGCATGATTTCTGTGTCTGTAATTCAGATTTGAATTAACAGGTTAGAGCTTTATTTTGACCTTTTCTGACTTTTTTTTTTTCCTCATTGACTTTTTTAGTGCCATTATAACACTTTTTCTAATGACAGTAAAATATCTACTGAATATGGGCTTAATGACCTGGAAGTAATTAGAAGAGTCTGCAAACAAAGATAACTGGCACATCACTGATATTTTATTCACACAAGCTTCTAGCTACTGCAATAAATTTAGATCAGCTACTGTACTCCTTAAGTAAAGAGATAATTAAAACTTGAGGGAGTCTGGATAAACCACCTGGCAGAATAACACCTTTTATGAAGGGAGACAGGAAGCAGGTCTGCAAGTCTTGCAGAGGCTTTATTAAAGTAATCAAATGCTACTTTAAAGATGCCCATACAACACCATTATTTTTCTGTGTGAAAGGAATGCATATTATAGTGAAAAACTAGAGCAAAATAATCCAGTTCTGTCAAGTGCATCAGCTTTAGGCCTCACTCTATGTTTCTTATGTTTAGCTGCATGAGACTAGCTCTGTCTTTGATTGTTTGCTGATCTGTTGTGGTTTTAATATATTCTTCTGTTGACAGCTAAATGAGACAGTAAATTCTCATGTGACTTTGAGATGAGGTTTAGTAGAAATGAATGTATTGACCATATAAAAATGTAATTGCATGATTCTATTTTTGTTGAAATATCTCATTGTTTTTTGGTTTTTTTCAACCTCCTCAAGTAGTCAGGTAGATCTTGGATATGAACTGAGTTCTGCTCACATCATCAGTAAAATCTGTTTTACTGCAAACAATTTTTCTCAATGTCAGACTTCTGTTTTCAGTCTATATCCATGCAGACAGTCTGAAGAGGGATATGGTGTCAAAAGATGAAAACAGCTAAAGCAGCTTGATTGATATTATGTCATGTACCACAAAGTCTTAAAACTATGTGTCAAGGGCTGATTAAATACAGAAGATTCAAGAATAGGAAGATAAGGAAGATAGGAATTCAGTCACTCAAAACATTTCCTCTTAAATGTTTTAACTTTATCAGAAGGTACGTTAAGTTTGCATCTAATCCATGTCAGCTCTCAGGTGCATTTATCCTACTTGTCTAATAGCTTGTAGTTAGAGTTTAGCCATCTGTCAGCAATTAAGAGTTAGGCACTGATTTTCATGTAGTGGGACACCTTACAAAGAGCTATTTGCTGGGACTTTCTCTCTTTAATGGCAAAGCCAAGTAGGAAATCAATCATGCTTTTCCGTGGATCAGTAACCAGTGTAATGTGGGTTTTAGTATAAAAACCAGCATCAAAACCAAACTTTGTCAGTGTGCATGCAGTACATCACTGTGGCATGTTGCACAAATATAAAGGTGATAACAATTTAAGTTCCATTTGAGAAGATAAGTCACATCAAAAATAGTTGGATAGGACTTCATTCTTCTAAAAAGATTTTGAGGTATGGGTTCTTCACGCTGGTTGTCTTAATGTTAAGTGTTTTAGAAATGGGAATGTAAATATTTTTAAAAAACAAATTTCTCCAGAACAACCTGCTTGGGATTTTGATCAGCAGGAGGCAGGAAGATTTTTTTGTTTTTCGTTTGTTTGTCAGATTCTTTTGTTGGAGTGAGTTTAACACAAATGAAAGGAAGGAGATTGATAACAATTAGGACTGTAATCTCCTTCAAAAAAATCCTCCAGCCCACCCAAGCAGTGGCAGTGCAGAAAGAGAATTCTGTTGGCCCTTCACTGTTTGTCAGAGGCTCCTTTTCTGCTGGTTCCTATCAACTGTATTTAGGGCTGTCCAGGTTATGTAAGATGAACCTGTCAGTAATGACCATCAGTACAGAATGGATTTGATGATTTGATTTGGTGAAAAAAACTATTTAATTCTCAGCTGACCTTTTAATTCCTTGGCTAGGGACAGCTCTGTCTATGCTGCATTTGCACTGTTTTAGTGTCACTCAGCATATGATCTTCAAGAACAAAGGCACATGTTTAGTTCAGACAAAGAATTTTTAAGATGCATTTTATACTTTGCCCTGATATGGCTTTTTTAGCCATAGATACTACCAAGTTATGCCATTTCTTCTAAGAAAAAAAAAAAAATCCAAATGTAAACAGAGATAAACAGCAGGGTTTAATAACTTCTATCAGCCATACCATGTGCATTCCTGGAAATAATTCCCTTGCTCTTAGTTAGCAATCAGTATTTTGTCTTTTTTTAGTTTGATCTTTAAACCCTGATATCATCCAGGATAAAACAAAAAAGTTTTAACATCAATTGCAGAAAGAAATTGTTTTGAGAATATAGTGTGTGAAATTACTTATTTTCTGTACTTTAACAGTTATCTCACTAATAGTAGTTAATGTTGCATCATCTCTTGTACCAATATGCTCAGGGCACAGCAGTGCTGCTGGCCAGCTGGAGCTGCAGGAACATGGTGAAGGTGAATGTTCTCAGTGTATTGTCTAGCATTTTGTCTGCTCTGTTTAAAACAAACAGAACCAAACCCCAAAGCCCAACGGCAGAACTGAAAGTACTGTAGTTTATTTCTGAAATTGCTGTGTTCCTAGTTGGTTTTGGATCTTCATTTAGAGTTGTGAATTGATCCTGTGTGTTCACTTGTAGACTTGCTTTAGTGTAAACAATCCAAACCCTTTTAAGTCAATGCAAAATAATTTTGCTGTGTGTAATCTTTGAGTTGGTGCACTTACTTGTTATTAGCTTTGTGACTAACTTAAGCTATAAAAACAACAAAAGGTTTTCTCTTATTTAGTGATACAGTCTAAGCAATACAAGCAAAATTGCAATCTTCATATATTCCATTTTAAGATAAGGATGTGATGTCAATGTTTTAATCTATATTTACAGGCACATTTGTGCATCCATTTTCTTTGCAACCTGCTGAGAAAGCAGGAATCTGTGCAGAATTAACTCTTTAGAAAAACAGCCCACTTATCTACAGGCTTAAACACTTTTCCCTGAAGTGTCTGGAGTTCACAGCAGAAAAGAAACATTGTATGCAAAGTTGAAGAAAAAAAGCAGCATTAAAGAAATTAGTTCAAGTTTAGAACTTAATCTCCAATGAGTAAATGAAAGTGGGAAGATGCATTAAAGTAGGAGAAGTTTGCAGGAATTGTCTGTCAATAGTTCAGAAGATGCAGAACATGTTATCAGAGAGAGGGGCTCTCTGCTTAAACTCTGCTTGTGAAATTGAGGAATCCATTCATCTACCCTTTCTTTGATAAAGGGGTTTCTTTTTGCAGAGGGTTACACAAAGGGCAGTTGGTGTACTTGTAAAGTCACAAAATATACCAGGTCTGGTGGTGAAAGGAGGATAATGTGTGTTTGTTTTTTTTCCTCTGTTCCATGGGTGTGGCAGTTCTCCCATTCCCATATGTCTCTCCCCTGATAGGGGGGGGGGTTTCAGAAAGTCCTTGTTAAGAAGAAAGCAAACTGGACTCTTGGTTGTTCTCGCTCTCCACGTTGTTTATTATTTTCTGATCAGCAATTTCTGCACACCAGGCTTTACACCAGCTTACCATGAAGGAGAAAAGACTCCAAAAAGCCTCCAACACACAGAATCAAGGCTCTCTTAAAGATAATTCACCCAATTATCACCAAGAATGGACATTATCTCTACTTTTCTACCAATAACTGACTGAATTTCTATTCACGTGACACTGTGGCAAATTGTGCCCAATGTTCCTGTGTCCGCAACGGTGAGGAATGTGGAGGAGATGAAGAAGGAGGAAGAAGCCTAAAAACTACAAGGATCCTCCAGCTTGTCTTCATTCACTTAGCATGCTAACAAACCAAAATCTAAATTTCTCACCCTGTGATAAATTACATATTATGCTACTATCTAATTTGCATTCTTGAAAATTCTGTTTCATCCCAAAGCCTAGGAAGCCTTTTCCATGGATGAAGGTTAGAAGTAGGATTTGTCAGATGGTTTGGATCCTTCAAAACATGCAGAGAAATATTCTATGCATTCTGAGTTCCAGGTTGCAGTTGCTTTTCACATACATTTGTGTTGCATGGAGCTGCGACTCCTGTCCCCAGCAGTAAAGCCTGGATGGCTCTTGCACATCCAGATGCGTGTAATGGGATTCCTTGGCTTTAAGCAGCTGATGTGATGGTCGTGTTCTGCCTCCCAAGCATCAGACTGGCTCTTTGACACTGAATTCAGATCAAGATTCTTAAAACCAGCATGGACAAGAGGAAAGCATTTTGAACACATGATGGCTCTAAAGGCTCTTTCTCATTTTTGATGAGGCAAGGTTTCTCCTAATAAGAGAATTCATTAGAATGGAAGTGACTCTTTTAGGAGTCTCTGGGACAGTGTAGAATTAGAGCCTGGTTTGCACACCAGCCAGATCTGGGACCGGGTAGTTCCTAAAGTTTTAGAGTGTGACACAGCTTTGATTCCTTGCTAATCAGAACTAGCTAGCAGGCTCTCTGTTTTTCCCTGGGGAAGACAGCATGTGTGTTCTGGGTAAACAAAAGCCTAAGATAAGCCTAGGTTAAGAATAAGCTTCCATAACAGCTAACTATGGAGTTTTTATCATGAAAATATTGATGTGTTTCATTGCTTTGGGAAATTGCTGCTTAGAGAGGATTTGAGTCTTTCAAAGGTATTCCTAAAAATAAAATTATCTAAGCTCTTCAAAGTAAAACAGATTGGCCTTTATATTATGTGTATTTAAGCAACATTTTTTCTTGTAACTGAACACATTTTTTATTCTTCCTGGTTCTGTGACTAGGCACCTCTAATTTTGCTATATGAATGGGAAACCTCCTGCCTCACTTCAGTAGTGGCAGGTGTAGGCACTTAGGAGAAAGTCTGTGCACGTGAAATGTATTTATTCAGAGGCATGAACTTGCAGTGGTCCCAGACTATACAGACTGTGATATAACCTAGTTCACTGTTCGTCCCATGCAAAAAAGAATGTATGTTTTAAAAAAAAGGATGTATTACCAATAGGTACCATTTGAGAAAACCTACATGTCATGTAGTAGAATGCAGATCCATAAGATATCCTCTTGTGCACCTTTAATATTTTGCACTTTGCTGCTGTCCTGTCTCTTGTCTGAATACTTTTCATGAGCTCTAATTAAGAAAAGCCACTACAGGGGAGTCCAGATAGAAGACAATGTATCTTGAAGCAGTGTTACCCCTTGCTGGTTAAGTCAGGCAGTCCATTCAGCCTTACAGGAGGAAAACCTAAAACATTTCCATAATGGTCAGCCATTCAGTGTTGCCAGAAGTGCAGCTAAATGCAGTTTTTCCTGTGTACTCACAGAAGGGCTTTGGTAAGAAGCTGAGAGTGAGACTGGATAAGGAGACCAACCTATATGCCATGCAAATCCCACATGATTTTGTTTTTGTTTTCTTGTCCCTCTGGCTAGTTATCTCCGGGCCTGCAAAGCTCCTTAGCCAACACAAGCTTCAAAGGACTTTGTGAAATTCTGGTAGGTTGAATAATAGCTTAAATGCCAATCTTTAATGGTACAGGAGAAGGTTGACAGACACATCTGCCATTTGTTCAAATAGTTTTCGCATGATTCTACTTTAATACACAATACCATCTGTTGAGCTTTTCTGCAAATGGAATTCTTTTCTTCCGTCTACCCACAAACTTAATTATGGATGTGAGGATTGTAGAGGCTACCTTTTAAAATATACAGCCAGCATTTCTGGAAAAAAATACATCTTCAGTTCTTGTTTGTGTGAATTATTTAACAGATGGCAAAAATGCATTTCCGATACCACCCCTGTCCCTACTGTAGAGGAGAGCTGTGTTTATGTAGGGCTGGGTTTTACTGTTGACAGCATACAGCACTCCTTGGCATGCTTAAATGTGATCGGGTCTGATCCACAACTCTTTATTCTGATTTTTTATTTGATATTTAACCTCTGTTAAAATGATTTACAAAGGCAAGGGCTTTCATTGTTTTAATGAAAGCTAAATTGCATCAAATGACTTGCAGGGTACAGGACTTATTCGCAGAGAAGTGCCAAGGATAAGGTGATATAACCAAAACCTGTTGACCCTTCTAAATACTGAGACTGTGAAGATAGAATTGTTCAGTGAAACTCTTTCATGGAAATTAATATTAATGTGATTTTATAAAACCTCATGAAGCCAACAAGGTATCCCCAAACTTTGATAAAATTCCTACTCTTCACTTCTGAATAATTTTTGGCTTGCTGGATGAGTTCCTATAAATTTGCTTTCAGTTGAAGTGGTTAGAGTTTGAAGGGTTACTGAAGTATCTTATTTTTTATTGCCACCATGTTTCCTCTTCTACCTGATCTAATCACTATTGTTTAAGCTCTAATCCAGCTATTATGCGTCTGAGATTGACATGAGAGCTGAGAAGAAGAGAGCAACTGTCAAAACCAGCTGTCAGCACAGATAGGAAGAGTGTGAAATTGAAATAAAACTGGAATAGCCACAGCATCTGTTCAAAGATTTTGGAGAATTTGACCAGTTGGCATCCACCCAGCCCCAGCTGAGTGACAGCATTTAATATCAGTCAGACACCTTTGTCTTTCATCTGTATGATTCATATAATGTCAGGTGCTGTACATCGGAGAAAAAAGCTTTAAAATTACAGAGGAGGATTTAAATCTGACAGTTGAGCCAACAGGTGATTGGAAATGACAGTAGTTGCTGTATTTTGAGGGCAAGAATGCTTGAGACGATATTTAACTTGGGCCTTTGTAGAGACCACAAGCTTTATCTCTACTTTGATACATTTATCAATGGACAAGTGAATAAGGATGCTCTGTATCTGATATATCATTGCTCAGCAACCTCTTCCTGGCACTGAGAGATGTTAGACAAACAGAACATATTTTCTGAAAGAACTTGAAGTTTTGAAAAACAATCTGGAAAATGTAAAGTATTTGGGATTGTAAAGCTCAGCTATGAGAATGTTTGTAAGTCAAATTCACTTTTGCCACTAGTCTGTGATATCCAGCCATTGATAATAAAGAACACCCAATTTACTCACCCACCAGCAACAAGAGGTGAATGAAAGGCTTGGAGAAATTCTCATGAGTTTTTTGGTTCTTCATTTGGTCTCTTCTAGAGCCTTAGTTTGGGATTTGGATCTAGCTCTTTGTTAGTTCATCTGCTGCATTGCCTTTGATTGTCCATATTTCCTCTTGCTAATGTGTAAGATGCCAATCCTTCTTTTACTGCATTTCTTCTCTTTCTATCTGGTCCTTTTTTCTGTCTTTTTGGACATTTTCCTATTATTTACTCAATCTTTCCTCTCTTCCAGCATCAATTTATATAAAAACATATTCTCTATAAAAACTTTTTATATTTTATTTTGTAAGGTCTTAGTAGAGAATTACTCTACATCAATTCATTCTGTGCTTGGATATTGACCTTTATGAGAATTTTCTTCTCATGTTATCATCTCGTTTCACTTAATGAAAAATTGCACAAAGCAGCCTTAATGTTAACAAAGAACATGTGGCTTTGCCCGTTTTGTCACCTGACTCAGCTGCAAAAAGTTAGAAAACAATTTTCATCAATTTCAGCAAGCTCTGTTCCATTCTTCTGTGGTGGAAGGAGAGTGTTAAGCAAAATGGAGATAAGGTTTGGAGGGTAGGGGGGAGCTTTGTGGAAATTTGTGCAACCCATGAACCTTGACAAGTGTCAACACTATCTGGAAATAGTTGAGCTTTGCAAGATTTGTCTGAATATTGGCCAATTCTATGTCCTTTAGCATATGGTTTCCCCCAGTTTGCATCTATTACTATATTACAAGGACTAGCAAAAAAAAGAAATATTTGATATAAGATATAGGACATATTTTAGTACTTCTAAGATATTCTTAAGCATTGCTTATGTTTGCTTTCAAATCCACTACACCCTGGGCCTCAAGGATAATAAGGCACATTTTTCATTCTTGTGTAAATGGGTTTTCTGCTTCAAATAATTTGTCAGGGGTCTTTTTTGGAAAACAAACTTTCTCCTTGGCAAAATGACTGCTCCATGCCTCATAGCTATTCTTGGGTATCAGGAAAGAATCTAGCTAGAATTAATCTGATTGACATCTTGCTGACAGACACATCAAAAAGGCTGGAAAAGATGTCATAATCTTTGGTTATGTAAATATCTGAATCAAGATTGCTCTGAGGCAAACTGCAGAGCAGATGATAATATAGCCTTTCTATACTACATCAATAATCATTTTGACAGATGAATTTGAATGTTAATACTTAATGAATAACATTATGGGAGGGAGGGGAGAAGATGTTGTCTGCAGTACAGAAACTTATCACCAAAATACATCTTCATGTTGGTAATCTATAAGCATTTTTCAGTTATCTTTAGCAATTTGTTAGGGAAATGTCAGTCTTTTCTGTCATTGCTTCTTTTGTTCATGGCTGCTTCTCTAGTCCTTCCCTGTTCAGAAATTGAACAAAAAGCAGAGAGGAGAGGAGCCTCAGTTTGGAGTATAACTTAGCAGTGTGGTGGCACTGCTGATGGCTGGATGACTGAAATTTTTACTGCACTGCTGCTGGTTGTGGCATTGTTGTGAGGGCAATATTCATCTGCTGAAGGATGCCTCATGTTATTTCACATGAAGTCCTCAACCCCACTAGTCCTCCTCTTCATTGTAATTTTGTGATTGGTAAAAAAAAATCATTGGTGATTTTTCTTTTCACACTACAATAATCTGAGAAATGAACACTTGAGGGGTTAGCTTTGCTCTACTAGAAACAGGACAACAAGCAGTGATCTTGCATGGTGGCCATGGAGATGAAGCTTGGCCAAGATGAGGGAACTCTCTTGTGATGTTTCACAGTGGAGAAACATCTGTTTTGTGGGCCTATTCTTGCTCCTGCAGCTTTCAGTGACACTCAACACTGAGTATCCTTCCTTCCTGGGGTAGCTGCCAAGCATTGGTTAGGTCTCTGTGGGTTTCCCTGTGCCTATGGGACAGACTTCTGACAGTTGTTTCTGTGAAAATCCTTTAAAAACCTGTTTTCTTTCTCATTCTTCCCAGACATGCAACCTGAATTCAAAATCAAGTATAAATGGCCTTGCTAGATAGGCTTGAGATAACTGAATGGTATATAAATCCCACTGCATCAACTTAAAACCTCTTAGAATTGTACAAATGGGAGTAGCAATTTGAAGTTGCTTGTAATTGTAGACAAAGGAATTATTTTCATTTGTAAAATTGAGCTAAATAGCCACAACCCTTTCACCTCCTTGCTTTCCTTGATTCTCTTTCAAGACTTTACAGAAGAACAATCTTATGGGAGGCAATGTTTATCCTGCATTGTCAGGACTGAAAATGCAACAACAGAAAACCCAAGCATTGTAATTTGATCACTAGTTTAATCCATAGACACAAGAAAAGTGATATTTTGCTTTTCCATTCAATAGCACTGTTTACCAAAAATGTAGTTATTCATCGGCTTTAAAAATTACAAATTCTGTGAGGTACTGAATATCTAAGAAATCGTGTAACTTATTTGAGAAGTTGTAAAGTCTGGTCTAGAAATGCCTTCAAAAACCCAAAAAGCAGACCAGGGACCTAGGCTGGTAAGACCTAGGGTCTTACCCAAGCTGAGGAAGAAGAGGAGGAATGCTGTATCTGTATCAGAACGATTGCTGAGTTGTGTGAAAAATGATGTTGCTGTTTAGTAGCATAATGTGGGATCCTTCAGTGCTCTGGAATTAAATGTATTAGCTACAGTATGGTGTAGGTAGGAGCATATCTGCAGAGCAGGAAGGAGTGGGGAAGAGCTGGCTTTAAACTACTTTTGCTCTGGTTGTGTAGACTAAATGCCATCTAGTAGCTAAGTGTTAGTAGTAGTAGCCTGGTGTCAGGGAGCAGCTTCTCCTCAGCATCGTCTGTAAGGGCCTCCCATGGCAATGCTGCAGGACCAGGTGTCACAGCAGTGGGACAGCTGTGGGCTCTGCTTCCCAAGGACCCTCCCTGCTGATCCAAACTGCAGTGCTAATGTGGACACTTTCTGCTTCTAAAGGTCAAACCATTCTAGAGTCCCACCTGAGGAGCTGAGCAGCAGTGTGGGACATCTGTCAGGGAGGTCTGGGGTTTTTTGTGTGTTTTGGGTGGTTGGTTTTGTTTGTTTGTTTGTTTGGGGTGTTGTGTTTTTGTTGGTTTTGGTATTTTGGGGTTTTTTTTTGTCTCTGGTAGTTGAGACATGAATTCACTTTAACTGTCTTGCCTCTAATGTTGATTGTGAACCACTTTCTAAGAAGAGCTTGGAAGGTCTTCCAGCTCCTTCCAATTCCTCTGATTCTTCCATTGGGACTTAATGAATGATAAAGCATTTTAATAAGCAACTTGCAGCTGTGCATCTCCACTTAAGATGTGAATGCTCATTCTTGATATCCAGACTACTTACAAAACTTATTTTTAGCCAGATGTTCTAGTGAGGTAAGTTCTTTTTATACTAGAATCTCAGCAGGAAAGAAAGGACATTAGGATTCCCCTATGCTGTATTCAGAATCTACTGGAATACATAATTTTTATCTAGAGTATCATTACTTTTTATTTTCACTGATATCTTTATGTAGCACTTCAGGTCTCAGATATGCTGAGGGGCAAAAGAAGTTAAACTTATACCTTTACATTTTATTTTTGTCATTCGTTTCTTTGAGTCATTGATGCAGATGACACCACTGGGACCTGAACAGACCAGGATAAATGATGGCTATTTACAAATAAGTGAAAGTGAGAGCTTACCTGTTTGGGAGATAAGTCACCTTGGATGCCATCTGTTGTTCTCAAAGGGATGTCTGCTATTTATTCCTATAGCAACTGCATTTTGTGCCTCTGAGAGCTCTTTAAAATAATATCAATAAAGCTGCTTTGTTTTGAATCTATAAAGCATCAGAGAGGTCATTGCCCTGATAATGCTTTCTGCCTTTTAATGCTCATCCAGTCATCCTTTGAAACAACAAATGAGGTTGGACACCTTGCAGGGAATATTTTGAATAGGATTGGCATTTCTCCCCCTTGCCCCCCTAACCTTTAAATAAAAGTTTTCGTTGTTATATCAAAATAGGTCATGGGAGATTTGTTAAAAATACACCTTTTCCTCTCAGAGCACTTTTTGTTACTGCCTTTCTAACATACGTGTGTTTTGCTTGCAGGTCTAATGTTCATGCCCTCCAGCAGAAGGAACATGCAGTGAGAATGTCAAATCTCTTGCTGCCAAATGATAATGGAGATTTTCTTTAGCTCAGGAGAGAGATCTTTGAGGATCTGAATGTTTTCTCTTGAAGTCAAAGCAGGGGCAGATTTCAGAAAGAGGGGCTGCATCTGACACCAAAGCTGTGTTATTTTTAGATGTCGGTGTACATCCCACCTCTGTAATGACGATTTCCCTGAGGGGCTCTGAACCCATGCAGCACTCCACTTTTGAACAAATGTAGTTTTACACAAGCCTGAGTTTTATGAAAACCTGCCTCTTTCTGCCACTTCCTTTCTGGGAGAAAAAGACAAGACCTCCTGCAAGCCCCCCGCCCTCCCTATCTTCTGCTTAGTAGGCCATGACAGTGTGGCAGTGGTGTGTCAGATCACTGGAAGAGTAATGAGCATGTGAAAAACTTTTAAAATGTTGGGACTGTCAGACTTGGTGCTCAGATTTATTCTGCTGGCATCTAATCTGAAATCAGAACACTGTACTCCACCAATATTTCTTTAGTGTTGTTATAAGTTAATTAGAAGTTTCAGATACACATTGAATCGGTGCTTTTACAAGACCGTAGTCTACTTGCTTGTGTGGGGGGTTATTTTGTTTTGTTGGTTTAATTTATGTGATTTTTCTTGTTTTGACAGAAGTATGTATGGGTTGAACTGTTTTATTTGCTACAAAACATTCTTGTTTGAATTATTTAGGTCTATGCCTATGAATCAAACCAATTGACAACTTGTGGGTACTTTGCAGGGGGGACAACAAAGAACCAATTTTATTTTTTTTTTTTTTAGAAAAGGAAGGTGACGTGCAAGGAAATGTTTCAAACAGAGAAGTACTGCTCTCTGTGCTGTGTACAAAAACCAAGGCCACAGTGCTAAATGCAGAAGGCAGCAAGGGGCTCTGCCTACCTGACCAAAGCCTGGATCATTAAGAATCTTCTCCTCACTACCAGAACTCTTAACCTGAGGCACTTTGAGGTGCTGAAGTAACACCGTTTGCTTTCTATCAGCTTCTTATGTGTTACCATTCTCTGTGCCCGTGTGCAGGGATTTGGGGGAAAGGAGCTGCTGTAGGTGTGAGATTGTGGCAGGAGCCATCCCTGCTTCCTTGAGAAACGTGAAGGTTCTACATGTAGAGAAAGGGTTTCAGATACTGGAGGTAGAATAGGAAAGAGCAAAAGTATTCGGTTGCCATAGAGAGAACTGAAAACTTTCACTTTCAAGCTACAGTCATTTCAATTTATATTCAACTATAACATGGCCACACTGATATTGGTAATACTGTCACTTCCACCTATTTAACTGAGCTGGTGTTTTATGTTTGCAATTGAAATGCTTTTTGTTTTGGTTTTTTTTCCTCCCACTAACTATTTGGTGAAAGATTTCTTTTGCTGAAGGAATTGAAAAGAATTTACTGGACCCACTGATTGTAAAGACTGTGTCATAGTCTTGATTTCTGCAGGAGCGAGCTGCCTAAGTGTCTGAAAATACTGTTTAGTTATGCTTACATATCTAAGCAATGCTTGAAAATATAATTCTTTCTTCATCTTATAGCTGTGGTATCTTTACTGTTAGTTACCACTGGCAAAATTAAAGGAAGAAGCTAAAATTCCAACAGACTTTAGAATAAATCCTCCGTCAGTTTTTGTCAACTAAATTCATCAACATCTACATGTGCTATAAAATCACTGTTAAGTACTGAATATCTAACTGAGTATGGGTTTTATTTTAACAAACTATAGTGCATGTAAAATGAAGCAATTATTGTATATTCAGCTATTTCCTACTTAAATGGAAGTTGTTAAGCCTCTGGGAATAAAACCTGGATATTTACACAGGCAATTATAAGATTGACAAGGTTTTGACATTTGCAGAGACTTTATAGAATTTGTTATGGTTTATTTCTTTAATCTGCTTTCTATATCTTTTTCCTTCTCCCCTTCTTGTATAGCAATTGTGACTAATTACTTGTGCAGAATGATCAGTGAGCAAATTAATCTCCTCCAGACAGTCTCAAAAAGTAATTTTTTTACCTTGTTGAAGCTGCTAGAACAAAAACTTGTGGGGGAAAAACGGGATGAAAAAATGTATCTCCTTTGCCTTTCCTTTGGGCTATTTAATCATTGAAAGGGAAAGGGACATCCTTGTCACTCAGGGGCAGTGATGCCAGGGTGCCATGGCTGTTCTGAAATCCATCTTCAGGGATTGGATGTAGAGTATGGAGGGCTGGGACCTGGTTCCTGGTGTTTTCTAGGTGTTCATCCTCTGACAGATTTCTTCCCAGAAACAACATTGATGTTTGAGAGCAAGAGAATCCCGTTTTCCTGCTGCTGTGTCTGACACTGAGCAGTTGTGGGATGTTTTGGAACCTTCTCTCTCTATCTTCTTAACTCATGTACAAGTGTAAAAGATGAAACATCTGCCTTTTACCCATTTCCATTTCCAGTCTAAAATTAGTCACTGCTGTCTTGCATTGCACCAGTCAGCAACTAAAGAGAACTGGAGATTCCATTTTGAGCTGGTGCACTGCTTTGACTGTTAAACAACCTTTGAAAATTATTTCAATATATTATTGAAATACTGGAGGAAAACTATCCCAAGTTTTCTCTCTGTTGAATTTCTCAGTGCAGTTCATATGATGTGATGCCGTATGCCATCAGTTTGGTTTTAAATTCCTTTATTTTGCCCTCACTTCTTTAAATATACTTACTCCACAGGAGAGGGTGGCAAAATATGTTTTGTATCCATGAGTGCTTTGGCAGCATTCATTCCTTTCCATCATGTACATTTGTGTGTTGATAAACATTTAATGGAGTCAAGAGGTATAAAAATAACAATAGGTATTTCTTTGTTTCTTGTGCTTTAAAATGTACATGGATTTTTCAGAAGAGAATGACCACAACTGCAGCTCACTGCTTATTTTTGGGAAGAAGCTGTAAAAAAGAAGAGACTTTTATGGAGACTCCTCTTAATGGAATGCCAGAAATCTTGACAACCTGTGTTGCACCCAGGATGTGCAGGAGTTTACTGTTAGGAAAATACAGTAGTTACTTCTATGCTCTGTTTACTTTTTATTCTGTCTCTAACTTTATAAAGAAGAATTATCTAGCAAAAATCTATTAGTGTTGAAAATAAAAAGATAAGATGGACCCAAGTCAGACTTTTAGCAAAGCAGAAAAGATGACATTGCCTCACATTAATTGCCAGCCAGTACTGATGTAATCCCTTGCTAAGTCATACATCTCATAATCTTACTTTCATTAACTGGGAAGAAATCTCATTTTGGGTAATACATCCTAGTGCATAAAATGGAGGAAGAAAGAAGCTTTCAGGCTGTTCTAGAACAGATTCTTGGCCCTGCATTGCAGTGGAAACCTTTTTTACAGGTGCAGAAAGTCTTTAACTCGTTACTTCCCTTATCTGTGCTTTTGGTTTTTAAAATGGGGTAATCTCAATGTTAGTTTTAAGTAATTTATTTGTAGTAAATCTCCTATGCTGAAATGTTGATTTGAGTTGTGTCCCTTAATGGAAGGTGTGACACTGGAGATCTTAGTCATTGATTTCTTGTTAGCTTATTCAGCATAGTATATTATTTCTAGTTCTTTCGATTTGTAAAATGTTAAGTCACTTAATAAGCACAGGTTTCAGGATGCAGGTAATCAATGGCTGCTGTATCTAACATTCCTTTCCAGATAACTTATTCTGCATTACAACATGGATCTTTTAATCTTTAAATAACCACCCTGAACAGCTGGTGTGAATTTTGGGAAAGATTCAAGAGAGGCTTTGTTACCTGCTGTTTAAATAAATATTGAAGACTTTCCTTAGTGCTGCTGCTGTTTTTCTACAGGTATAAACGATCTTTCAAGTAATACAGAACAATGCTTGAGAATATTTATGCTAAAATAAGATATAAGGGACAAAGTCAAACATCCTGCACTTCTTTTACTGTTTTAGTTCATGTAAGAAACTGTCTTGTAAGTTAAAACCCTAAGGAGAGAGTAATCTTAGCTTTACTATCAGTGATCTATTCTTAACCCATATTTTCATGGGCTGTTCCTAGGTCCAGTGTTTTAAGATTTGAGGGAGAAGGATTCTGCTGTCAGGAATTTTGTTAACCATGATTTTCCCCAGAAAAAACTTTTCTGTTCCCAAGTCCTGGCCTTTTCAGTTTGTCCTGGTAGATGTTCTGTTTCCTTGATAACTTGGAAATGTTAAGTCATAAACTCATTGCTGAGCATGAAAACTTGTATTTCTTTTCTGGTTGGTGTAGTCCACTATGCCTTGAATAATTTATTTCACTGTTGTGCTTGCCTTGTTTCAAGTTAAATGTCTTGCTCCTATGTTTAAATATTTGGGTTATGGGGGCCTGTTCTTGTGGTGACAGTTCCACTGGATTCAGATGTCGGGGGGGCTAACTACACTTATTAGAGGAAGAAATTAAAATTGTGACTTGATCAAAGTTAAGTTGTTCTGGGAAAAAAAAAAAACAAACAAAAAAAAAAAAAAAAAAACAAAAAAACCAAAAAAACCAAACCAGCAAACCAAATCAAACCCAAGAATTTCCAAGTAGCATTTAATGTGGCCAAGAGTAAATTGATTTCCATGTTCAACTACCTAAATAGTAAATATAAAAATTATAAATAATGTAAATATATTGCTTGGGAAAATTGTGCATTCATTGGAGGTTTCCACAAACCGACTGGCATTTTTCTGGCTGCCTTATATTTGGATGTAAGTTCTCTGTCGTATCTGTCACCTACACAACCATTTAGGTACTTTACTGGCTGGCACAGTGTGCAAATTATTCCAAACTAATTAAACATCACTATTATTTAGTGATTTACCTTGCATAGAATCCTGTGTTCTTACGTATGATTTTATGAGACCATTTCATATATTTCTGGTATTTTAAAGAGATCATAAAATAGGTAAAAATTATATGTTGGCTTTAAATTTTTCATAGTGACTGATGTTTAAAAAACCCACCTTTCAGCACAAATTAGCATAAGCATGTGTATCAGAAGGGATATTTTTGGAATATAGTGTTTTTAGAAACATTTTTGCATTTGCACAACCCAGATGTAGCTCCTTCCTCATTCACACCCTTGTAACAAACTTTCTTCAATAGGTTTTTGTAGGTTTATATTAAATATTAATATCAATATTGACAGTAATTGCGAGAGAGAGTTGAGTGGGACTGCTTGTAAAAAAACTTCACTGAGGAGCAGTACTTTTGAACCAGTTTAAAATCCAAGCCTTTTTTATGAGAAAAGGGCTTCAGAACATTCAGAAACATGTCTCCTTGTATTGTTGTTTGTTTTGTTTTGTTTTTTTTTTCACATGAACATTGGATAACTGTAGTTGATTTGATGATAAATACTAGTATTGATGTGAGAAACCACCCACAGTTTCCTCTTCTCTGTACTTTAGTAGCAATTATTGGATTTGGGATTATGGCAAGTTATCAGAAAAGCTCTTCTGTCTTGAGCAACTGCAGCAGGGTTGTATTTCAGAGACAAGAATATGAAGGGACATAGTCTGATTGTTTTTGCCCTTGGTTCATAGACCAGTTGTCATGGTAGATTTTTCCTGTGTAAATTTATTTATTCTGACCATTGAAAATTCCTGATAGTATTTTCCAATATCTAAGGAAGAAAGTCACCTTCTCTTTTTTCATTCATGGAGATCAGCTTTAAAAATAGCTGAATAATCTGGTTTTACAACTCGGATCTCACTGTCTGTAGGCAAAGGAATATTTCAGAGTCACATACTTTTGCTGTCATTTACTGTCCCAGCACTGGAGCAGTTTTGCTTTTATCTGAAAGATCTGATTTGATCTAATCTATTCTGTCTTCTTATATTGAGATTAACAAGCCATATCCCTTTAGGCATAGGCCAGATCTACAGCAGCGGAGCCCAAATGAACTTGAACACAGGGTCAATCAACTGTACAAAATACATCACACAGTTATTTCAAGGCTCATGCTGTGTCAGTAATTGCCCCTTGTTCTGTCATTAGAGCTCCCCTACAAGTCATTATTTTCAGTCAGCAAAGCTGCAGGGAATGGTCAGTCTGATAGTTAGTGTGGTGCTTAAGAGATAATATAAATATCTCCCAAAACAGAAATCCAAGGGGCAGGGATTCAGATCAAACGTTATCAAATGGCAAGTTTGTTAGCCCCTTCTTGACTCTGATTTAAAACAGTACCTAACTGTACCCACAAAGCTCCAGTAAGGCTGTGTATTCACCTGGCTCCTTGAAATGGTGATTTTCTTTCACTTAGTGGTTCCAAAAAAATACATAGAAACTGGGCAGCAATTGTGCCATGAGGTTATGAAAACCTTATTCAAAGAACAATTAAGCCATGGAACTACTGTTTTGGAAGTACTGCTCTGTCTTTGTGAATAAATCTGAAGATTGCTCCTGTTGGGTAAGTGTGTTTGCATAAGTGGTTTTCCTACTCAGCCTGTACAAGGGTCCTGTGAGCAGGTGCTGGACAGATCAGTGACATTCATTATACATGCAAAACTTTTGATTTTTAAGTACAAATGCAAAGCAGTTATTGGTGAGAGAGGGAAGAGGACACATGGACCAGGTACTCCTAAGCATTTGTGTGACTGAAGAATTCAAGAGAATGATGCACAAGGTGTACCTTTTTTTGGAGAAGCTAATTCCCTTGTGTTCTGGTTGCAGTCAGTAGAGATAGAGATCCCCTCATGGAGGTGTTCAGAGAATATCAATCAAACAATTACTGAATATTTTAGCTTTGAAAAGAGCTTTGGGGCCACAAAATCTGAAAACACTGGTTGACCCCTGTTAACCCAACACTGCTGAGTCCAAAAAGCATGTCCCCAAGTACCACATCTACACAACCCCTCCAGGGATGGGGAGTCCACCATCCTGACAACCCTTGCAGTGAAGAAATTTTTCCTAACATCCAATCCAAATGTCTCCTGGTGCAACTTGAGGCTGTTTCCTTATCTTCCTCTGTTGACTGTGGAAGAGAATGAGGGAATATGAAATCTTCAAAGCTAAAGCTAGGCTGTGAAAGCCTCAGTTTCATTTTCAAAAGAAATGTGAAGACTCAACACAGAGACTATGAATTTCAGGAATGATGGCTCTATAGACATTTTGAGAATTTGCAGATAAGAAGTGAATTTTTCTAGATAGGTGAAGGACAGAGATATGTGACTAATGTGTTTCTTAACATAGAAAATAGATTCACAAAGTCACAATGAACACCAATTTTACTCTAGAAGAATTTGGACAGAAACTATAGACTTTTTGGCAAATTGTTAGTCCCCAGAATCCACACTTGGATAAAAATGTCAACAAGTGATTAGTTCTTACTGTTGTAATCATAAAATGGACATTATTTGAATTATACTAAAGCTACGCACAAGATTTCAGACTGAAAATAATAACCTGGATTTGCTGATGCTGTTGAACTTGATGGTCTCTTTGCAATCTTACTCGTAACAAATGGGTACATAGTTGTGACAAAGCCAAGTTTATGAAGAAAAGCAATTTTAGTTCTCCACATAATAAATGCCATTCTTCACTCTTCTACAATAAATGATAAACCAACCAAATCCCAGCTGGAAAACTAAAATACAGAATGGCACTTAAGCTGTTCTTTTTCTAGTGATTTCTTTGAGCATAGGGTTTTAACCATAAAACTTCATTAGTCTTGTATATTTGCAAGAAAAAAAAAAAATGCAGCTCATATGCAGCCAGTTAAAAATAGAATTAGATTTATAGAGATTATAATCTGTAAAGAAGATTTCTACATAGATCTGTCCTTTCTACACAGATCCCGATTTCAGAAGGAACTACAGGAGGGATGGAGGAAAACTAACACTAAGACTTTAAACAGAGCCCTAAAATGAAATAAGATGTGATTTGAATGCAAATTCATAATGACTTTTTCTGGCTGATTTTTGGAGCTTTACTTCATGCAAATGGAGGCTCCCTGAGAAGGAGCTGCTTGTGTCTAAAGACAGACACCCTTTAGAACAGAACAGGTGTCAGTCATCACAAGGTCACCCGCAGTGTGGTCAAACCAGCCTTCAAAAAGGGTGGCTCATGTCTGCCTAAAATTTGAAATTATTTTAATGCCTTGATATTTAAAAAAATATATACAATAGTTTATCTTTATCTGTTTCCTAGCTTCTCTCTTACAGCAGGTATAAGAACTTATTATTGAAATCAGAAAGCAATGAATGTAGGAAGTGAAGCTGTTAAAAAATGCAGGCCAAATATTTTACATATGTATGAAGGAGTTGTGAGCATCATGACTGGTGGGGTTTCCCAACAGTGATATTTTTATGGTACTTAGGGTGCAAAACAATTTTTGTGTGTAATATGTAGATGCAAAAAACTGACTATTCTTAGCACACATTCAGCAAATGTTATTGTATCTCCAGGCTTTAAAAAACAAACAATCAAACAAAAAGGCCAATATTGTACCCTAGTACATTTTTTGTATGAAGCCTCAGGGTAAGCTAAGGCTCCTGGCAGCTTATTTCAGACTGGGAGCTGAACAGCTACTTTTACACAATGTATAGGATTCTGTAATTGTTACAAAATCTATCCATAAAAAACTCATGAGGGGAAATGGAAATTATCTGTAATGTATTAACTACTTTTGCAATCATAATGCATGAGAAAATCATGTTTGACTGGGATAGAAAAAAGAAATAAAATCCCCTGGCACACAGTGTTTCTGCTGCTTGATATGAAGGATCTCTATTCATAAATATATCAAATTCCTTTGAAGAGCTGGGAATCCAGCATTATGATTACATTTTTCATTAAAATTTTTGAATTGTGATGAGAACTTAATTAAATGTCTCATGCAAAACCATAAAAATATAGATCTATTTTAGAGCTGAGTCCATTTTTAATGACTTAAAATGGTTGCAAAATCTCTGCCTTCTTGCACGCATTGGGTTGCTGATCCTATTCTTGTGTATCAATTTATATTTCAGAAATAGAACATATTAACATTGTAAAGTGTAATGAATAATACAGGAGTCTAAAATATTTCTTAACTCTTGTTTCTGAACGCTTTTATTTTAGACATCCTGTGCAGGAGGGCAATGAAGGTTTTCTCACCCAAATTTGACTCTTAGAGAGAAATTCTATTGAAAGCATCCTGTGTGAAATAGAATGACAGAGTTTAGGACCCATGCTCAGCTAAGTTTCACTCTCTGCTTTTCATATAATACACCACAGCAATAAGTCATCTGAACTCATGCCATGCTGTAATCTTTATGGATAACTTCATTGTCTTCATCCATATTCCAGACTGGTCATCATGCACTTCATATAAAAGCATTGTTCAGAAATCCAGAGGACACAGATGTGACCAGGTGTTCAGTCAAAAGAAAGGGTTCACTGCTATAAAGGGGCAAATTTGTGCCTCATAGCACTGTAAACTCCAAATGGGAAGCATAGACTTGATGTCAAGACAGATTTTCTGCATTCATGTAGTCTCATTTCAGGGATTATTAGAAGACTGGAAAGCCTGTATTTAATTAACTTACAGTTGAGCAGCTCAGGCTGTGGACATTGAAGGTGGAACTGGCTTTGCAACCCCAAAAAGCAGAGATCTACATCTGATTTTCTGACACTGGTCCCCTTGGAGTTTACAAAATTGTCAGCTTCAGGAGAGACTGTGAATTAAGTTTTTAGAGTCATGGCATTATAGAAGCATCAAAATGATTAAGATGAGGCAGAATTGTCTTCCTCCACATGAGTTTCACCTCTGCCATTAAAGACCACAAAAGAGACAAGAAAAAGACAAAAGACAAAAGAGGGAATCGATTATAGGAATTAAAAAAAAAAAAAAAAAAAAAAAAAAAAAGAAAAAAGAAAATGGGGATAAATGTAAGCCACAGCATAGCCCGTAGGAAAACTAACACGCTGACACTTTGTGACTTGCTTATAATATTTTGAGATGTAATGAATTAATGGGTGACAGGCTCTGCTGCTGGAAGAAAAGAAAAAGGAGACTCTTACAGACTTGAGTTTTCCATGATCAATTGAATCTAAAAGACACTGTGTTTCTGGGAAGACCATAAAAGCTGTTTTTATCTGTGCATTTTGGATACTTGTTTTGCCTGCCTGGCTCTGCAGACAAAAGCTGCATATTTTGATATGTAAGTGAAGTCTTCTCTGTGTCACATCACTTTTTTTAAAGAGAGATTGAATAGTGCACATGTCAAGAATGGAGAATCCTCTGCATTTTCTTTCAAGCCTTTGTGTACATGATGAGCTAGAATAACCTCCCTGAACTGAATTATCCTTCCATACTATGGTTCAGCGAATATCATTATATTTCAGCACAGCTTGAGTGATTTTTAATGCCAAAAACATCAGCAAGAAATATAAATGTTACAAAAATATTGAAACAATACCATAAAAAAACTCTGGGATCATAAATACTTTACTTTGCAAGGTCTGGAAGGTCAACATAGCTATAGTGTGGAAAATTAAAATGCTCTCTGTGTGAATGCCTTTGGAGAAAAAAAAAGGCAGTTTTTTAGCCTAGAAGTATGGAATTCCTATCTGAAGATGGTTAAAAATAAAAGCTATTTTTCTGGTAATAGAATTTGGTGAAATTAATTAGTTTATGATTTTTTGGGAGTGGCTGTTTGCTGCATGTTCTTAAATATAATAATTAAATCAGCATTAGAGAAGGTAGAAATTCAGTGACAGCTTTGATGTCAGTGTTGCACTGCACCAGGTAATGTACACCAGCCTAAGATTTTGACAGAATGAAATCAAATGTGTACAGACAATAACTGATGCTTTTGACAAGCTCTGAATTTGGAAAGCTTTCCCTTTGCAGGCAGGTGTTCTGTCAGTGCACAGCCAGTCTGTCACAATGCACAGGATCACAGGGATGGGGAGAGCAAGAGCAAAGGAGTCCTGCTGCTGATTGCTGGTGTGGAATTGAACAATTAATATCTTTACACAATCCTACCTGTTCTCTCCTACCTGTCCGTGGTTACTACTTTTCAGCTGGAAACTTTGTCCAGCAGTCTTAAGTCAGCAGTTGTTCTTTCCCTTGGAGGCCTTGCTTGGTTTCAGTGTTCCAGTACTTAGACATTCCCACCTGATCTGCAGGTCCCTTTTAAAGAATCACTGTAGATTTGTGAAAGTGCAACTTAACAGAGTTCAGTGGCAAGGTTCACTCTATTTCTCAGTGCATAGATGAATCATACATAGGAAAATAGGATTAGAATAAATTTTGAATGGTTTGCATGGTTACAGGCTGAAAAATAGTAAGGGTGCAAATGATATGGATGCAAAATGTAAGGATTCAAAAGGATTTAGGAGCACTTATTGCTTAATTTAATATTTAATAACTGATTTAATAGTATTTGCTGCAATTACAACTGTGACTTAATTGTAGATTCATGGTAACAGTACTCATACCATAATCAATTCACACACACACACACACACACACACACACACACACACACACACACACAATACAAACACATGTACATCTACGCCTGTGTTTGTAAAGGTACCTCAGAAATTCCCCTTGGATTCAGTGAAATACTCATGCCAAATCCCTTAGTGTTTCTCAGCAGGCATGGGTTGCACCTCAGGGAATATGTGTGTGTGTGGGGAGGGTATCATCTACAATCTGTTTTTTCAACACTCCTCCTAATAATGGAACCATTTCACTTGGGCTGTGGGTCAGGTAAACTAATTACCAAAGTTAACAATATTATTTTACGTCTCCTGACAACACAGTGTGTTCTGTTTTCTGAGAGCATCATCTTAGAGTGTCTTAAAAATTTCCCTTCTGTGTGTTTTCTACCTAGACATCCAAAGGAAGAACTATGAGAAGGATTCACGAGCCAGCCTCTTAATGCGATATGTCGAGAAGAATATATATGCTGTATCTCAGAACAGCAGCTAAGTGAACTGTTCTACTTCAGAAATAGCCATCTTTATTTGCAGAACTATAAAAGACAGCAGGTTGACTTTAACTGCTTATTCTAAGTGGATGTTTTTAATCCAAAGATGCCTTCATTCAGTCTTTGACTCAGTTCATTGTCTGTAAGCTCTGATGTCCCTGCAGTAGCATTCCAGCAGCTTTATGCAGTAATACTCACAGTGATGTGGGTAACAAGGCATAGTTTGATCTGCCCTGAGGCTGGAGGAGATGAGAAGGTGCAGCCATAGTCTTGTTCTCTGTGCTGACCTCTATAAAAACTGACAGCAGGATGTTGGAATGAGAGCAGTTGTTACTGGCACTAAGGAAAATGCTGTGCTGGTGGTGTGGTAGAGACACAGACAGGAGATATAGCAATAAGAAGCCTCAGTAATGTGCTTGTACATCATTCTTCACCCTGGTTTAAACACCATCAGTATTTTTTTCCAATCTTACATTATAGTAACAACCGAAAAAACTCCATAGTTTTGGGTAAAAATGGCCATGAATCATACTTTATGAATTTGGCTGAAGTCTGAGCCTTCTATAAGGCTGTCTGACCTTGTAGACAAGTAAATGATTTAAAAATAGCATGCAGGTGTAGAATAATTTACCAAAAAGTTTTTTCCTCCCCTTCTTGCCTGGAAAATAAATGCAAGTCAATTGCTTCATGAATAGAAACTGCATTAAAGGGAATTTGAAATGAAAGAGGTTTTTATAGCCTCAGAATGATCCTTTCTTTTTGCCTTAACCTCCTCATAGTAGCACATTTTGCAAACACTAGAAACCTTCCTGGCCTTTTAAGCTAAGAACTGTAGGCAAACAGCTGATACTGTAAAATGGGTTTAACTTCTTCTGTAGTTGCTTCTATTCTGGGTAATTATGCCATCAGTGGGAATAACACTTTCTGCTACTGAAAGTGGAAAAAGTCAAAGGTGCTGTCTGGGTCTATAAGCTGCATATGCTGCAGAAAGCAGCACACTTCTTACAGGTACGCTCTGTCCTGTGGCAGGACAGACAGGCACATTACACCAAGTCAGCTGGCTCATAAATTACTGCAATTTGTGAAGCTGTTCTGCCAGGAAAACTTAAGTACAGTTTTCCCTTCCTGCTCAGATAAAAATTAAATCTCTGATTTGCAAAATAGAGCTGTTGGTCATTTCTAAGTACGCTATGACAACTGTTCAGGTTGCAATAATTGCCTTTTAACAGAACTCACTTTCTTTCCTCTTGGGCTCATATCAGAGAATTTGTTGCTTACCAGCTGCATAGTGAAATTATTGCACCAGCTGGTATATGTTTCTTTGTACCATATAAAATTAATTATCAGGTTTTTAGATCTTGGAAGGACACAAGTAATTACTTTGCATTTCAACCTTGTGAAACCTGGTAGGTTTCATTAGGGAAATACTGCTTTTTTCCCAAATCCCATATGAAATCGATATTCATAATTACTTTAAAATGCCATGGTGCTTATGCAAATAAGGGCTCTACATGGACAACAGTGAGTTTATTTTTCTTGGCTTAGGATACAGCATGCACTCCAAGGGGTTGAAAGCCATTGACTTCTGGTCATTACTAATTTAATAAGCAGTCCTCACAGCCCCTGCTGATACAAAGGAATCTGACTTTACACGTGTAAAATGCAATGTGCAGAAAATACTTAGCACTGTTCTCTTTGAAATCTAAAGGACAGTTATTAAAGTTTTATGGCTCAAATTAAAATTTAAGATTAAAATACAAGATCAAAAGAATCAATTTTTACCCTCAATGCCATTATGAATAAGCCTTTTGGAAGAGAGGGGCTCAATTGGCTTAAATGCCATGTCTTCCTCCTTCTCCAGAGACCTCGATTAGAAATAATCACAGTCCACTACTGGAACATAACTTTTGTTTTGTTTTATTTTGGTTTTGTTTTTCTGGGTTTTTTTTTTAAGAAAATGAAAGGAACAAGCTTTTATTACTTTTTAATATATTATGCTATTGTAGTGTCATGAAGTGTAAGTGGCGCTTGGGAAGCACAGCGGAAGTTCTTGAAGAAACAGTTTGCTTCATGAGCAGGAGGGAAATACACAGTTATGGAACTGCTAGAATGAGTTGGAGGATATCAGAGGATTTGCTTCTTTGTCAAAGCAAAAAGGAGCAAGAGGAGGCTCATGCTGTAGCTCAGTCTGATTAATAACTATCCAAGTGCCCATTTGTCTAAGGTTTCATGCCATTAATATGTCTCCCAGTGTCAAATCCACTTGCCATTTCTCTTGTAAGACACTTTAATAATAAACTGCAAAATCAATGGCACACAGAAGCAACCTTATAAGGAGAAAGTGCCCTGCTGTATCTTAACTTGATACACAAAGTCACAAATCTCCTTTCTGGTTTATGTATTACTTTGCTGGAACTTTACCATGGTGCTGTACCCTCTGTGTAGCTGTTTTTGCTGTTCCTGAGCTGCTGTTTGTCACTAGGAGGCACACTGAAGTCATAGGCAATTCTGTGATACAGATCACAAAAGAGGTGGCAGTGTTGCTTCATTTCATCATGGAACTGGCATAGAATTGCCCAGATCACTGGGAGAGCTGCTGCTGATTTCAGTAGGATTTGGTTAGATCCCCACAGGCACAGCTCTTGTGGGAGGCTGTTGGAACAGTATGGAATGACACTGAACTCTGTGTTGGTTGCATTAACTTCAACAACTGGGGAATAGACTCAAGCTAGAATATGCTTAAGAGCATATTCCCAACCTTGAAAAAATAATCTATCTATCTATCTATCTATCTATCTATCTATCTATCTATCTATCTATCTATCTATCTAATCGGCAAAATTTTCCTTGTTCCTGGACAAACACTATCAAAGCAAAATCTCAATGAATTCTGCCGATCCATGAATAGTTGTTCACCTGTTTTTATGCAAAATGTGCATGTACCTCATGTTTTTTCCTACAAGTGTAGGCTGAAACATGATTTAAATATTTTTTTAAAACTGCAGAAATTATGGGATTGATATCATATAAAGAAAAACAGTTTTCACTAAACTGATCAACCAGGATTAAGTCTTTTTCTTTCATTTATAAACCTTCAAATCCTAAGGCAATAGAAAATTAAGCTACTTTTATTTCACTGAGGAGCTTAAGATGACTGAATGGCCAGCACAAAATACGCAGTAGCATTAATTGAACAAATACAGAACTGGATTACTCCAAATCTACAGAGAACCACAGAATAAAGGGCATTATCAAGGATTCAGTGGAAAATTCCCCTTATTGACAAGCATTTGTTACAACATTGAAAGAAAAGCACTGCATGAAAACCATAAAATACAAAATTCATTAAGAAAGATCCTTTTAAAATGAGGCCTAAGAGACTCTATCTTATCACAGAAGCCAAAACATGGCCATCTGTGGTTACAAGTTTTTCAGACTTGTGTGTTATTGAAACTAAATAGATGAAGAGACCGACTATGCCAAAATGGAGGTAGAAGAAATAAAAAGAGCAAATAGGAGAGAAAAAACGTTGTTGATTCTATATACATGGAAAGCAAGGATTGAATAGAGGAAGATTTGGGGATAAAATATATTCAGACATTATAACTCATGTGTTTTTGTGTATATAACAGTAGGGGTTGCCATTATTTTTGATAGGAGGATCAAGATATAACCTGTCTTTCACAATATGTAGAAAATAAGACACCTGTTACGAGAACAGAGGGACAAGTGCAGCAGCTGTGAAAGGATGGTTTCTCTCTTACCAGGCATCATGCAGAGGACATGCATCACATGGTTCAAGTGCCATACACAAAGCAAACCCCAGGGTCTGGTTTCCCATCCTTTCCCATCCGAGGAAATGCAGAGGAGCAGAAAACTTGATTGTTTTTCTAGGTGAAACTAATGACTACAGATTTAATCACAAGCAGGTAGAGGATAACAGAAACTGCAATCCATTCAGCCTCTAACGCCTTAGAGTTGATGGGAACTGTTTAGGATTCAGGCAAGCTCTGGTGTACTTCACCTTTTGAATTAACATACTTGCTATTTTGTAATCCAAATGTCGGCAAGTCTCATCATATTGTTGCTACATGACCTACTTTACTAGGGGATGTTTTGTAATGATAACCCAACTCTGAGTGCTGCTTCTCTGAGTTTGATGGAACTGCAATCAGCTGGCTCAGTAGAGGAAAAATAACATTTAGATTTCTTTTCAGTATTATTAACCGTGATGTCTTTCTTCACTTCACTTCACTCTAGCATTTATCTTTGTCTTTGGCCCAGTAAAAAGAGATGTCACCATTTGACTGGATAGGCTTTGAGGAGAGTTAGATAATCCGACCTGAAAAGCCCAGAAACTTTCAGGAAGGCTGGGATAGGGACTGTCAGTTCCCAGGCAATCTCACTAGCTTTTTCTGAAAATGTAGTGGAAGAGGTTTTGCTTTATTATTGTGTACCACTTAATGTATCAAATGAAGATTGAACCTTCCCCTCAGTACAGCTTTGGATAGAGAACAGCAGTATGTCTATTTTTCTTGTCAGTAAAAGTTTCCAATAAAGTGATGTTTGGTCCATGAAAGATGTTTTACAGAATACTTAAAGAATTCTTCTCTTCAGTGTTAGGCATTATGTGTTTTGTTTATTCAACAGGTATTTGAATTTAAATTCGAGTACTGTTCCTCTAGTTTCTACAGCAGGAGACAGCAGCCAGGAGCACCTTAACAGCTGCAGTACAATGATTTTAAAGGATGGACTAGAAAATAAAGTATGGTAGATGATCTCTGTGGCAAGATGGTATGGGACCTGGAACACAGTGATGGGTAGAAGGCAATATTTGTATTTTCTGTGTTTGTATAATAGAACATGAAAGAAAGAAAAATAAAAGTGACTGGGTAGTAAAAGGGAGAATCTTCCTCCTCACTCAGGGGCTCCTGCTGCTCGAGTGAAGGTGAAAAATGAGACTTTTTTTGGGAGTACCAATTGCAAGCACCATATAAAATCAATATAGTTTGATAACTGAATTGTCATTGACACAGTCAGACTTCACATAGCTCTTGAAATCACTACTTCAGTGGAAAATTAACCTACTTGATGTGGGATGCAGTAGCTCATTCTTTTGATCTACACCTAGCTATTCCCACAACAATAAAACATTAATACTCTGAATCTTTCATTTGGAAAATATTCAGTATAAAAAACTATGCATTAAGGTATCTGCTTACTTTTTTATTCCCTAGTTCTTTAGAGTTTTCATTTCATGTATGCCCGTTTTTCATTTTGTTTTTGAAATTAGCTCTTCAGCAGTCCATTTCTCTTATATTCTTCCTATGACAACGAATTTTTAAACTGCTGACAAAAAATGTCCATTGAAGTGCAATTAAATAATATCTTTAAACCCCATCTCCCTGGAAAAAAATTTACTGAGAAGGAGAGGCCCTAAAATGTGCTTTTTTTTTTGTGGGTTTGTGTTGGTTTGCTCGTTTGTGAGTTTTTTTGGGGTTCTGTTTGGGGTTTTTTTTTGTAAATTTGACAATATACTCTCACTTTCACTGAATATACTATTGAAAGGCACCAACATAATTAAAAAAAAAACATCATTTACAGATGTTTACTAGAACATTGGTAGCAGTTGAATGAAAATTCAATATCTGATGTTGATACGGTTTTCAGCTATAATTGAAAGTTCTCATTTTCCTTTTACACATCAAGCAGACTTCTCCTTTCACAACACAAAGTATTTCCTTGCAAAGACTTTGTAGATAGAAAAATGAACATAAGATCAATAATGATGAAGTGGGCTGGCCTCAGCTAAAGGCCACAAAAAGACAGAGGAGGGAAAAGGTGAGTGAAGGGAATAAATTAGAAGATGGTTGTGGCAGGGGGAGTTTTAGGACGTGCTGACATTGGCAGCAGCAACCCATCTTAGCACAGCTCCCCATGGCACGCCCACAGTTACCTGCATCACCTCTGAACAGTTCCTCAGAAGTGTCAGACTCTTGGGAGCCTGCTCTGCCTGGGCTGAGCTGGTGCCCTGGAGGGGACCCGAGTAGGATGTCACAGTGTGTGGCTGTGTTGCTCCTTGCATCTGGCAGAGGTGTCCATTAGTCAAAAAAATCCTCTCTTCTGGTCTTTGGCATCAGTGCAGCTAGAAAATGACTCCAGAGATTTAAAAAAATCTGAAAACTTCATTTATTCTCAGAGATTCTTCAAATCTATATTGGAGTTTTGTAAATAAAGAAGTTTTGCAACTATTTTTACTGTGGGTTTACACAGGAAATATAGGTTTCTGAAATGAAAAAAAGGTTGAGTTGGTTCTTAAGACTGCTGAAGTTCATGGAAAACTTAAGCTCCAGAACCAGTGGTGTCTGCATCAATGTTTTAATTGGCACTGCTGCTTGCTGTTTGGAGAAGGATGGTCCACAGCTCTGAGAACTCAGTGCAGACCTTTCTGCTCAGCTCAGTGGGTTTTGAATGAGATCCCTTGTAAGGCTGGGTTGGAGGGCAGCAGTCAGGAGCTGCTGGGCATGGGATGAAGTGGTGCCCTGCAGAACTGCTCATCACAGAGCACAGGCACAGCCTCTGGCTGGTGGGGAATCTCCATGGAGAGGGCTGAAAAGAAAATTGGGTTTTACATTTTCGGCCAAGGAAGCTACTTTGAATACATTTGATTAAACAGAATATTTCATTTTACTCTTTTAATAATAAATCACACACACTGAATAAATGCAATATTTGTAATACCATTAAAATGTAATTTCTTTTGTACAGTGAGTGAATTACATGATAGGTGTAACATATTTTTTCTTTATTCTTGGTAGAGTTTTAGCATGTAATTATTTTCCAATTATATGACTGTTTCTTGAGCATTTTAATCCTTTTTGGAAATGGCACTGCGGAATTTCATTTCAATGGGAGCAAGGGCTTTAAATGCCACAAAAGGTGTGGGCTTAGTTTTACAATTCTTACAGTTTTTTATCGGTAAATAGCTCCCAAATGTATGGCCCCTAAACACACCAACTGACTGTTTTCAGTTGTTATAAATTCAGGATGGTGCAGTGCAGCCTGATGTTATTTTCCTTTTCATCAAAATAGCAGTGCTGGTGTGTGTTTGCTGAGACCATAAGCTCATGGTTCTGCTCTGGGTTGTGTTCTGGTATTAGGAATGATGAAGATGTTGTGTATTTCAAAAAAAAATTAACTTTTCTTCCTGGGAAAGTAGTCACAAATTTTGGTGTGCAGCTTTTAATGATGCTTCCTTCCCGTTCTGCATCTTTGAATCACTTCTGTCACTACAGAGCAAAACAAAGGGGAATATTCAGACAGGGGATTTTATTTCCATCATTACTTCAGGGATGAAGTTTGAAAGTGTTTGCTTGGGGGGTTAATTTTGTTAGGTTTTTGAGAATTCCTCTAAACTTCTGAAATCTGGCTGATTGTTACAAATAAGCCTTTTCTCTTGACTGGCACAAATCCCATCTATGACCACAGTGCTATTAAAACATTTTTGTTACCAGCTCGTTGTTGATATGTTATGTGGAGACAAAAAGTGTTCCAAAGTTAAAAACTGGAAGCATAAGCTGATAAATCTGAGTAATTAATATATTACTTTTGAAGATTTATTTATTTAATTCTCTAATAGGATGGGTGAAGAAGGAGCTACCTCCCATATAATATCTTTTACATCTATTTTAATTTGATTCCTAATATCCTTTGTGTTTTTTAAGCTTGTCCTCATTTTTTTTTAATTTTGGTGTTTGTAATCTGTTTGAAAAAATATAGAAAAAACCCCCCATGTATTTCTGTGTTTTTCAGTTTATCAATGTAACCACGAAATCAGCAGATTGAATTCCTTTATTAAAGTAAAATAGGCCTTTGCAAATTCTTTATGTAAGTGGAACAGAATTCTATGCAGCTTTCATTTGTAATGTTATGAAACTTATACATTTGTAAACTATAAAAGTCATGTTCACAAGAATGATAGGTCACACAGCAAGGACAGCCCAGACAAAAGAACTATATTGAAATAGTAATTGTATTTGTAAAGCTATCAAAGCAACTTTTGGAAAGAATGAAGCTTCTTCATCTCTAGATAAACTTCAAAATACACTTGTCATGGTTTTCAAGTTTTTCAGTACCTATTCTTTTGTTTAAATCTATCATTGTAAAATCTTTCTTTCTGTTATATTGCCATGGTCATTTGTGTTTTCATTTTAATATTAGAGAAAGATTTTTCTAGTAGCAAGTTAGTATTCCTTAATAAGCACTTAAAAAAGAGTTAAATATTATTTTATAAAATTTTCAATTGGTGTTTAAGTGCAACTATTGAACAACATAAGGAAGAAGTAACTATTTGTTTATTTATTGTTCCTTTGGAAATACTTCAGAGAACATTTTTTCATCATTCAAGGGCAGTCATTACTAGAATAAAGAGGAATCCTTTATTCTGTCAAATGAAAAATGGAAACATTTTATGGGATTGACACTGTCACTACAACAATGCTGCTTAAATAATTAGATGTCCTTACTCAGATATGGAATCATTGACTTGGTGGATATCAAGCTGACAAGTCATCCTGTTAAATTTCAGTTTGTTAGTTCCTATTAAAAATTACTTTGATCGTTCTCTCACAATTGATATACGCATATGGAGTTCCTGATATCAGTTACACAGTTGGAATTTTTTTTTTTTTTTAAATTCTGGTTTCTTTTACTGTAATTCGCTTATCAAAGTGTACCTCAGTACTTACCATGTATTTATAAATAACAGCATTCTGAATTTTCATTTCATTTTTCAGGGATCTTGTTGCTCTATACAAGCAATACAAAACAGACACTTGAAAATCTGTCCGGTTTTTTGTTTCACTGAAAAAGATACCAAGTGCAGATTGTTTAACCTCCTGGAGTTTTAAGTGGATTTTTGGAGCCTGTGGGATCTGACGTGTGATCAGACATAGGGAAGGCTTCTCAGCAGAGACTGGTGCCTTACTCAGAAAGCAAAGGTTACGTTGGCCTGGGAGTGGAGGAAAAAATCAAGTTGAATGAATCTAGAGACCTTAAAGCATCTTTTAATTTATATGAAGCTGGCACTTGCATATGAAGGGATCAGCTTGAGTGGTCTTAGGTTATGATTGCAGACATATTCTTAACTTGCTCTTTTGTACACATCAGATGATGCACATAGGCTTCACTTCCATAGAAGCAAATTTTCGCTTAGATTTTTGGCTTGAGGTTTTGAGTACTGGATGAAATATTGCTCCAAAAGACAATCTACAGAACTTTCAAAATAGGTAAAAACCCCTGTTGTTTCACAGCCTCACTCCTTCCCAGCTCAGCACAGCACTTAAATCCATAAATTCTGTAGAAATTATTTCCTTTTAAAAAAAAAGTTGAAAAAAGTGTCTATTTACTTCCATGTTTGAAGAGCAAGGGATAAGTATTACCTTTGCAAAAGAGCTATCTCATTAGGAATTTCTAAATCTCATTTTAGCTGCTCCTCGCAGCAACCTGAGGTTGTTGGTTGGTCCTGACTGGAGATTCTGGGAAAGAGCCTCTATAGGAAAGAAACAAAATGGTTCACAGAGTATCACTGTGCTGACAATGAGATCAAACCCACACTGCTGACTGTAAAGCCTGAAAAAGGATGAGACTAAAGAGGATGCAGAACCAAATGGCTTCCTATTCAATGTTATTTTTAACAAAAAATGAGTTAATATGAAAAAAAAAAAAGTAGAAAAGTAATTTTTCCTTGCGGTTCTACCTATTGTGTCTTCACAAATGTGGGTGATGAGCTGTGAGCTACAGGCGCATGAGGACAAATTTCCCAAAAGGCTGCTATTTTTTGATACATTCAGTTTACTTTTGCTGCATTTGTCTCTGTGATCCTCTGCTAGAAGTTCAGTCTCAGGAACAAATCTGACTGCTTGGACTAACAATTTTTATGGATGTTCATGGTATTCAGCTGCCAATCAGACACATGCAGATGCAAATTGGATGGTTAGACACACAAGTATTTTGATTTGTCTGTAAACTCATCTTGAGCCTGGGATGTCTCAGTTAGGATTTTTGTAGGTGGACTTTGACTTCTTTTAAAAGGACCCTGAACCTTCAAAACACCTTCACTTAATAGTTGCTTGGGTCAGTTTCTTTATGCTTACTTTGTAGATGATGAAAATCTTACAATCCTGAAGCTCAGCCTGAAAACATATTGCTGAAGCTAAAAATACTTGCAAAATAATGTAACAGATAAAGTTCTGAAGAAACAGTTTTTATTTGACAGTCTTGATTTTTTTTTCAATGACCTCACAAAAACGTTAAATGGGAATAGCCTGGGGAAGAGGCACTAAATCAATAGGTACCAGTAAATTTGTGAAATCAATTTTTTTTGCTTTTCACTTACATGAGAATTGATGCAGTCAATGCTGCGTAACTCCCATTAATTGCCCAGGGCAACAGAAGATTTATCAATTGCTTATTGACTTCTTTGAAGCCATAGGGGGAAAATGGAAATAGCTGCAAAGTTAACTGAGTAATACAGAAGATATCCTTGCCCAGCTGATGTGAAAATGAGGCACAGCAGATTGTCTCCACAATATATTTGGTATCAACATTTCTGCAATCAGAAGCAGAAATGTTATTGTTGTGGCAAGGCTGCAGAGGTGTGTACGGAATAATACCTGTCCTACATGTGACATCCAGTTAATGTGGTGAATGCCACCAAGGGGTGTCAGAGAGTGTGGGCAGGCTCTGGCACAGGGTCTCCAGAGCAGCTGTGGTTGCCCCTGGATCCCTGGAAATGTCCAAAGCCAGGCTGGATGGGGCTTGGAGTGACCTGGGACAGTGGAAGGTGTCCCTGCCTATGGCAGGGGTGACACTGGATGAGCTTTAACATCTCTTCTAACTCAAACTACTTCTTGATTTTATGATGTGTTCTACATAGTAGTCACTCAGTTTTTACACATAGTTGTTCCACAGGAACTCCTGTTAAATTCAGTTGGATGACTTGTGAAGAAGTTACTCTTTCCCACAACTAAAGGCATCTTGTCCTCACTTTGAGCATTTTATAGTTGCCACAGGCTTCAATTTGTCTGTTATGAATAGCATATTTGACATTTAACTGCTATAAAATCAGCTACTGCTTTTAATGTGCCCTCTTCAGTCTTCTTGCTTCCCTGGGTATGAGGTGTGGGAGAGCTCATTAAATTTCTGAGTCAGAAAAGAGAAAACAGTAAATAAAAATAAATATATAAATTAAAAATACACCATCTGTGGTATAAACAGGGCACTTTGAAATGTTAGTTAAAATTTCCATAAATGTGACACATGATAAAAAGAGCAGTAGCACAAAGCAAAAGAAAAAGACTTTTAAGGCTAATAAACTTAGCACTCTAAAGTGACACCTGACACTTCAAAGTGAAAGAATGGAGAATTATTTGTGTGTTTCATCTCTTTAACAGAAAACAAATTAATAGCCTTTTTTTTTTTTCAATAATAAATTACTTGCAAATCTAGCATACCTGTATAACCTACACTGGAGCCAAGGGTGGGAAGAAGTTTTGGCATAAGCTAAATTTTATATTTTTCTTTTTTTTTCTGAATACTGTTAAAAACATCTTCTCAGTCTTTCAGTGTCAAACTAATCTTCTTCTTTTTAACTCCCTTCTTTCTCTTTTTTGAGGAAGTAAATCCATTTAATACCCTTAACAAGAACGAAGACAAGCATCTTGGAAAATAAGTCCATCATGGCCTTGCTTTCCATCTTTTTTTCCTGTTCTCTAGCAGAGAAGCTAAATTTCAACAAACTGACAATAATCCTCTGTAACAAGATTTTAGTGGTAAAAAATTGCAGCTTCTGCATAAAAGTCAGATCACAAATATGTACAAGATGATTGGACAATATATTCAGGGCAGTTATATAGATTATTTGTAGGTGATGTTTATAAAAAGAGAATGAAGTGGTTTTCAGCAGTTGGAGGCATTAGGTTAGCAGTCACAGCACAAAGTCAAATTTAAATTTTACAAAACAAGTAGCTGGTAAAGATACAACTTCTGCTTAGAAGGGAGAAGACACTGATTCAGGATTGGAAGTCAGTAAGTAACATGATGCATTATCAGCAGACTCATGTGCTGTCTGTAGCTCCTCACACAAGGCATCATCTCTCAAACTGGCTGCTACTGGCAGTCAGTTATCCTGTAGTAAAAACCTTCAGACCTTCTCTTTGTGAGGTTCCAATGGGCAGCTCTTCATATCATGGACTCCTCTCTTCTCCTACCTCCTTCCTACTGTGTGACCTGTCCCTGACATGACCACCTGACCCTTCCTCCTCACAGCAGGGCCAGCAGGCTCCAACTGAACTCTCAACCAGCTAACCCACTTTTTTAGAACACCCATTCTCACTGGACATAACTGTGACCCATTAAGGGCAAGGCTGTTCCCACTCTTTGGTAATTAGTACGGCTGCATTTTGTTGGGGGAGATTGCCTTCAGCACCGTGTCTGTTCTTTAAAATCCATCCTCACTCACTAGTGTCTTGCCTCTAAATCTTGTAAGCAGAAAATCCTTAACCCTGGGTGCTGAAAAGGACAATGGAAATGATGGGGGAGGAGGAGAAGACAGATTTGGCAAGCTGCATCTTGATGAGATATTAGACTTAAGAGTGAGGAAGCAAGAGCATTGCAGCTGAAAGCTCTATCAACCTGCTGAATACTTAAAAAGAGACAAATTAAAAAAATTAAAAAAAAAAAAAAATCAGTTATATTTGGAAATCCACAGCTGTGTAAATAGAAGGCCCTTAGTGGCTGGGGAGTGCAGTCTGGCTGTGTTCCTCCAGGGGTGATCAGGAGGTTTTTAATGGAATTGATGGGTTCTGATGTGGTCTTGTGATGGCCCACACTGGGCTTGATATCCATTTGGCTCCCTGAGTAAAGCAGGGTACAGGGAGTGCACAGCCCTGTCTCTGTTCCTTTGTGCCTGTGGCAATCTGGGGTGAGTCCCAGCTCCAGGATGCTGCCAGAGGGAAGGTATGCATGGCCAGGTGTTCCTGTGCTACCCTTGCCCCTGTCTCCCTTCCCTGTAGGGCTGCTCTCTGACCTCTGAGCTAGATGAGAGAGGAAAAGGGGGAAGCTTAACCAGCTCAGACACTGCCTTGTGGCCTGTGAGGGATGAAGGGATGAAGGGGGGGAAAAGGGAACAAGTATCACAACTGTGAGCTGCTCTTTTGGCTTGTGTATGCTGTGAATGTACAGGTTTATGGAAGTGTTAGGAAAGACACACTTCCACATGTTCGGTGTTTGGAGGATGGGATGTCTTCCAGCAGAGATCTGGTGGGGGTCACTGCGGGTCTGAGAGGAGCACTCAGTGCTTTTACTTTGAGACAAGACTGCATTTTTCATGTGTATCTGTGTATTGCTGCATATAATGAAACCCTGAGATCTGCCTTGAGCCACTGACATGAGCAAAGGAACAGCAGGTGAATAGCACAGGAGGCACAATGTCCCCATGGCAGCTGGCCCTCAGAGCTGCTCTCCTGAGCCTGGCTACTGAGCAGTTAATGGTGCAGGAGCTGGCCTTGTACATCCTGTCAGAGTAACTTTTAGGGACTGTTCTGAGTTTGAGGAGTCCCTGCTATGGAATGTTAAAAGGCAGCTTTTGTTTTGAGGCATAAATACGTGCTTGGCAAAAGTGATGTGCAAAGTTTTGACAGTGTACTGATAGTACATGAAAAATGAGAGGCTTGATGTTGTCCTAGAACTGAGGCATTCCATTTTAATAGTGAGACTGATTTGCCCAATTGAAAACTTACTGGGAAATGAGACAGAGTATCCATTCCTAAATGTGCCAAAATCAAAGTGGGCATATTTCAGAAGATAGAGGGTAGCTGGAATAGATTTTAGAGGCTCACTTCAGGAAGAAGTTGGTAAAAGACTTTGGCTGTCAATATGCCAGAGGTCAGAGTTGACAATGATAATGGTCCATTTTAGTTACTATAAATTGGTGAATATAATAATTTCAGTAGAAATGCTGCCTCTGAATGTCATTTGCACTGTGACCTCATCCCTCTGGAGGTGTCAAGCAGCTGTAAAGTAGATGCAAGATCTACTAACTTTGTCTACTTCCTCACTAGGACAGCAAAAAGGAGTTTGTGGAACTAGGATTGAAAGCTTTATTCAGAAACCTGTCTGCAAGTTTTTGGGGACGGGAGGAGGGAGCCGATCTAGCCTAGATTCTCTTTTATCATATTTTATGTTCTCAGGTCCCACAATGAAAATAATATATTCTCTGCTGAATGCAAAAGAAAAGTCACTTATAATTTTTTTATATATTTATTCAGAGACAATGTTTTGACCCAGGGATGAAGCAGATTTTCATCTTTTGTGGCCGTTTTTCACCTTGAATCTTTTTTTGTGTTCTTTAAAATATTCATACTTGCAACGAGAAGCCAAATTTTTGAAGGTGATCCTAGGTGAATAGGATTAAACAACTCAGGTCAAACTACTTACTTAATCACTGTATATTCTTCATGCAATTGGCAAGAAATTATATTTCATACAGCATTCTTTATAGTCTCAAATTTTAGTATTCTGAGAGGAGAAAAATGAAAGGCAAATACCATGACCTTTTGCATCTCAATGACCTGAAACTGGAGATGGGTTCCAATTTAAATACAGAATTCGATCCTAACTTTAAAGTACCAGTAGGCACTTGTAAAATATGTCTGGGACATTGAGAATGGAAAAGATATAATGTAATATCCTTCCAGGGAGAAGAGCTCTGAAAATTGCCATTTTCCCTTCACACATTAAGGCACTTACTGATTAAAATTCATGAATTCGATTAAGAAAAAGTAATAATTTTTCCCAGAAGCAAAGTTGTTTATCCTTTCAATTGTTTTATTTGTTTCTAGTGCAGGAGGGATAACCCATGTTTTGGTTTTAAGCTGGAAAAAATGCTGATTTTTTTTTTTAACTGTTTTCATGAGCAGAAATGTTTCATTTCTGAAAATTATCATTTGTGACACAACTATGCAATTTACCCAATGTTCTTTAATAGAATGAATTCTGACAACCAAACATCAGAACTTAATCTAATCATGAGTGTCACTAGGCAAAAAATCAGACTTAGCTGAGGTGTTCACTTTCTCTGTCTGAATATGTGCTCAGGCCCACGGGAATCAACAAAGAAGTGTTGTACCTATGGCACAGAGAGTAAAATGTAGGAAATTATAACCCTGAAAGAATGTCCTGCTTCCCCCTGAAATTAAACTAATGGAGACTTTCCTTGTACAGGCTGCATGGGCTGAGGTGTCAGGAATGCAGTGGAACATTGGGGCTGGTACAGACGGTGCCTGTGCTGGCCTTGCTTTAGCCTTGAAATTGTGTGTCAAGGATCCCTGTAGCTCCAGCAGTGCAATATTACAGCTCCTCACCATGTTACTTTTCCAAACGAGGGATAAGGTGCTCAAATCTGACCATTGACTTGAACTGCCTCATCCTCAGAAGTACCTACCTTGAGTATCCTTCCAAGATTCTTAGAAAGTGCTGAGCACCTGCATTTTAAAAATCCTGATTAATAGGAAGTTCTCATAAGGGTTCAAGTCCAAGTCCTGACTGAAGGGAATATTTTTTCATGGAACAGAAAAAGGATTGTCCAGCTGTCCAGCAGAAGTTCAGAGTAGCTGTGATGGCACAGGCCTGCACTGAATGACCTGAAGTGACGCAGATGATCCAGAGAGGCTCAAAAGTGTTTCAGCTCCTCACACAAAGGTGCAGCAGAATTGTGACTGGCTGTCCTTGCAATGGAGCTGCAGTTACTTCTCCTTCCCCTCTGGAGCCTGAGAGGCTGTCTGTCACTGGGCTGGACCAGCTGTGCTCACACAGCTCTGCCCATGAGCAAATCAGGAAACCTTTTGTGATTTTTCTGACTGGAGTGGAGCAAAGGCAAACATCTGGGCTCAGCAGGAACACAATGAACAAAGGGAAACCTGCCAGCAGTGTTTCTAAGATATGTGTGCCTTAAGGAAGAAATCATTGTGTTGAAGGTGTTAAAGCAGCTCTTGCTGTTTGTTTCTCTGGCATTCCATTGTCTTCATAGGATCAGCAAGGGCACTGCACCAACAAAGACATAAGTCTATTTATGCATGAACTTTCAGTCTTTTTACTTTTTTTTTTTTCTAGTATGAGATATCTGTGTATCCAGTGTCAGGAAGGAAAAAGTTCTCCAAGTGAACAAAGGTATTTTTGGTAAAATTTTTAGACCTCATCAATGTCTAGCCTGGATATTAGTATTTTTAGACAGAAAATACCAGAGTTAAAAACAGGATCTTGAACAAGGTTCTGTAATTTTTCTTGTATGCTTGCAAGTAGTGCAGACCAGCATGCAAATCCCAGGAATAACCATTAAGTTATAAGTGAGTAAGTTAATGTGAAACAAGATGAAGAGGTTGATTGGTCCTCTTCAACTTCTGGGTTTTGTTAAAAAAATTTTTCTCCTCTAAGGCAGTTTGTCTTTAATGTTCTCTAACAATTATTTTCTCGGTTTTTATTTCCTTGCAATATTTGATATTATTTGTAAAGCCCCAGCTGCCAGGCTGGTAGTATTATGCAAGAGCCAGCTTTTCATTTTTTTAAGTGCTATTTTTGTTTTTGCTTCTCATTGTTCCAGAGAAGTTCAAAACATAAACCATAACACCAAAAAAGAAAACTAAAAAAAAAGGAAGGAAAATAAAAGAATTATACCAAAGCCATTATTTTGGAAACAAGATCTTTAGACCTATAACAATTTGCTTTTGATTTGGAGGGAGGGAGAGACTTTATCCCTTCTAGCTATTGTGTTTCTTTATAAGGAAAAGCTATATATGGAGCATGAACTGTAGTTGACTTATTAAGAACAGCACAAAGCAGAGTGAAAAGCAATTGTGAATTGTGGAAGAATTCATTTGTCTCTGTCTCAGTTTACCTTTCCAATAGCAACCAGGCTCTGGGAAGTGTAAAGACAAGGAAATGAGGGCATAGAGCAGAACACTTAAAAGTTCTGTGTTTTTTCAGAAGTTGGGACTTTTTCACCTGTTTTCCACAGACCAGCACTTTTCTTCCTGTAAATAGAACAGCTCATACAAAGAAAAATGCTAATAATCTGTAACTCTTTGGCCAAAATTGCTATTGAATGTTATTCAAATGTTAGATTTTTTTTGTCTTTTCCCTTTTTTTTATCAAGCTTATTTCACAATATGAGACTCAGTCCTAGGAAAATGTTTTTAGATTTTGTAATTAAAAACAATTGTTCTAGAAGTATTAGTTCTTTAAAGAGAGGTTTATCTCTTACGGAAATAAAGGCCAGCATAAATAATACAATAAAAAGGAAAGATTGAGTCAATTGTTCTTATGCGTCCCTCCTTAAAACTGAATAATTCATTATTTCCTTTAAAAATGCACAGAAAATAACCTTTTTTTTCTAACTTAAGACAGCCACTGAGGTTGCACATTAAACAAAAATAAATCCATGCCTAGACAGCTTCCATGAATTCTTACTAATTATCATACTTCAAGTTACCGTTTTGTGATTTCTCTGAGTTTATATTTGAAAGCAAAATCAGGTGCCATTTTCCAGCTGGAGTGCAATTTTGTTGTAATTCCTTACAAGCTTTTAGATTATTTCTTTTTTTCATGTTATTTTTAGGATAGGGAGATTACTAGAGTTTTGTCATATTTCTGGTTCACTCATGTCTGCATCAACTGATAGGAAATTACAAAACAAGTGAATTTTAAATTTTATCATCCCGACGCACATATCTGGGAGGCTGGTGAAGGAGCAGCCCTGTTACAGAAGTGCTGTGGGAGGGAGGTGGGCAAATGGCCTTTGCTGTCTATGAATAGAAACCTCATTTTTGAAGCTAACCAGCAAAAATTTGTGAAAGATACAACACAGGATATAGTAAACATATTTTCTAATAGAATATTTGCTTATGAAAGAATCAAACCCTCTGTGGCAGTGTTAAATCACTTTTGTAAACAGGCAAAATGGTCACTTGGCTTGAGGTCAACCACAGACCTGCTAACTCAGAAGCAGTCCTAACAGGACTTTATTTTTTGTGACCTTTCTTCTGTCTGTGATCTTTACATATTCTGTCATTTGGCAGAATCTCTCTATGGGTTCCATTTTGCTCTTCTCTCTGTCTTGCTGTTCTCTCAGGATGTCATTTCCCAGCTGGCTCTGGGGTCTGAAGAGGGAGGCAATATTTAGGGTACACAAGGCTGAACTCCACGGAGGCATTTTGCACTAGTAAATTCTCCTGGGAAACACAAGAAAGGATGGATTGCAGTCACATGTATTTCTGACAGAACATTCTGACTGTGAATTCCCTGTTTTCAAGGAAGATGATTCAGGTTCTTCAGAAGGCTTGGAGTAGATGTGAGCAGGGCTCTGGAATGTCTTGTCTTGATGGCACCATTTTCTTTGGCCTGGGTTAGGCTCTAAAGATTTTATAGCAGAGAAACCTGGAGCTCTTTCAAGACTGAATCATACTAGTGCTTGTAGAAAAGAAATGACATTTCACATTAGAGGTAGATGGAAGAAATATTTATTTGGCATGTGAATTTCAAGCAAATGATGGATGCTGTAATCTGTTCACTGGATTGGAATCTTAAAGCCCCAGGAAACACAGAATTATCTGGCCAGTGATGCAATAAAAAGGACATAAATAATTGATTTATCATACGTTTCTGCAACTTTGCACAAGGTTTTCACCTCCACATACCAAGATAAGTATTTATTATCACATATGATGTTTCACATAGGTAGAGTTAATGCATACAAATGAATACCCAAAAGCTCATGAATGAAACATCATAAAGATATTATAGAAAACAGGCAAATGCACTAGTAGAAGTTTAGTAATCTATATAGCTTTTCACATGGAAGTTCCTTAGGAGGAAGGGGACAAAGGAGGAACAGTAGGGCAGGGGAAGTGCTGCCAGGTCATGGGCCTTGAACTGGGAAATGAAAAGCTCTCCCTCTGCAGTGGGCTGTGACCGTTTCCTTTCCAGCTGAAGAAAAATTGTTTTTGTGTCATTGATATTCAACCTTCACAGTGCGTAGTGAAAGGAACTCCATTTGCATCTTTAGATAATCATCCTGCTATTTTTTTCACCAAAGAAGCAGCTGGTGCCTTGTCCATTGTGCAGAGGAAAACATATTTCATCTTTATTAATGTTCAGAGAAGGTCTTGTCTTAATTTGTGACCTATAGTGTTAATAGCCATCATCATTTTAATGAACTAATTAGATTAATTACAGTTATTGCACATTATTATTATTATTATTTTTACCATAATCATCATGGGGAGAATTTTAAGTATTAGAAATCAAGAATTGTATTATCACAACACTAATTTGTAGTGTGCCAGTATTTTCCCAGTAAGCCCCAATTGTGTGGCATAATAATGGAACGATTTTAATTCATAATTTAGCTGCAACATCATGAAGAGAGTTTCTGTTTTTTCAATACTATTGAATTTTTTTTTTTTATTCTTCACTCTTTTTGGACAGTATCATGGCAGGGTAAATACTGAGGTAAAAATAATTTAGTCCTTGCTTTGTATTACTAAGATGAAATTTGGGTGCTTGTTTTGTGAAGATGCTTAAGCCTAGCATTTCCTTTGACTGGGAGAGTCACATTGTGCTTTGTGGGCAGTATATGTTCACAGATGCTTGTGGCATGTAGCTCATAGATATCTATACCAAGGTTTGTTCTATAATGGTTATAATAGAATTGGGATTAGGAAGTAAATTTTAGCTTTTATGTGAATAACTTTTAAATGTGTTAAATTCCTCCATTTTCTTCTATGTACCTTTACATCATTATGTTTCCTGTTTTTATGCATGTAGGAGGATCACTCTTTGCCCTGTTTCTCATGAAATGGGTATAAATTTGCTTTTCGAAGTTTAAAAAAATCAGGGGAAAAAAAAACTGAATACAGATGTGTCAATAAATGAGACATCTTCCTTTAAATCAAGAAGCACCTACAGTGAATTTTCAGAGCCCATTTTTACAGCCTCTTTTACAGAGCTGGTCTTCTGGCTGAATGTTTTGTGTCTATGTGTCAAATAGAATGGGACTGTCACCCCAGGACCAGTTTTGCAAGTAGCAGGAATGAAAATGATGATGATCATAATTAGGACATTTCCTTGTGTTAACGTAGTTTTTCCAATCCTATCGAGATGCTCCAGTCAGATGTCATCAGGTATATAAAGAGGCACTGGGAGAATATGTTCAGACTGACATGAAAGAAGCTGAGAGTCAGAGAACAAAGGAATGATCAAAACCTGACTTTGCAGGGGGAAAGCAATGGAAGGTGTAGAAAATTCAGACCACCCCAGACAGCAGGTGTAGCTCTTCATTTCTGAAGAACTGTTAAAAATGCACCTGGAGAACAAGGATTGAGTCACAAGGCTGTGAGGGCAAATCTGTACTGGAGAGAGGTAGGGGAGGGATCATTCCAGAGAAAATTACTCCAGCTGAAGGGTGAGGCAGCAGAAGTTCTACTTTTCCACTGCTACTGAGAGAAATGGTCGAGAGCATAGGAGTTTTGAGTGGAAAGCAAAAGTCAGACTCATTTGACATCCCAGGGGTTCATACTAGGGACTACTAGGGACTAGACTGATTGAAGTAAAACTCATGTAATGTTGAAAGATTTGTTACTTTATTTTGCTCTGGCTCTGCCTCTCTAGGTTCATGAGAAAACACATTTCTTACAGTTTCTTACCTCTGATTTTAGTTTAAGAGGACAGACTATTCTTTATGTAGTCCAAGAGGTGTGGTACAAACCACTTTCCTTTGCCCCCAAAGTCAATTGTGCTGATATTGGAACCTGTGGTGATTTAAACTGTCAGGAAGCTCAACACCACAGAGCTGTTTGCTTGTTCCCCACCCACATCAAAGGGATAGGGGAGAAAATTGTGTAAAAAATTGCAAAATCTGTGGCTTGAGATAAAGACAACTTAATGGGACAGAAGTGGAAGGTATAATAATAATAATAATAATAATTATTATTATTATTATTATTATTAATATTATTATTATTATTATTATTATTATTATTATTATTATTATTATTATTACTAAAAATTAACAGAATATAGAAAGCAAGCGATGCACAAAACAATTGTTCCTGTCCTGCTGAATGATGCCTAGCCTGTTTCTGAGCAGAGTCCTCCTGGCTCCTTTCTCTCTTGTTTATTTACTGACCATGATACCATGTGGTCTGGAATATCCCTGGGGTCAGTTGGGGTCAGCTCTCCAGGCTGTGACCCTTCCTAACTCCTTGTGTACCCCCAGCCTTCTCACTGGCAGGGTAACACAGCACTGTGCCAGCTTCTAGGAAGGAAATCAACTCTATCCCAGCCCAAACCAGCACAAACTCAAGCAAACTGGCTTCAGATTCTTGCCTTGCTTTATTTCAGTTAAATGGTTTGTAAAGACTTACCTTGCTTTTGCCTAAATTGTGAATCACAGCACAGTGGAAATGATCGGCCCACTTGGTCAATGTGTGGCAGACGAAGATAAACATTAATAAGATTGATGATTCATGCAACAACTCCTCTATTTGTGTTTGGATATGAAGATACTCTCATGTTGGAAAAAGCTCTAAAATTAGTTGATAAACTGATGATAAAATCCTAAAATAAAATAAAACCCGTCACAAAGTTGCAGTGTCTTAAAATTGACTGCAAGAAGCCTTTTTATGTGCAATTTCACTAGCACTCAATAGGTAAGTAGAACATATTTGATTTAGTTGTGCCATTTGCAAGTTGTGTTATCTGACAAACTTAGTACAGAATACATAATTAGATCATACTACTGTGTTTATGATAATGAATGCTACATTCACAATACTTGAAGCCGTACGTTAAGCAGGTATTTAATTTTTTATGGCTGTTTTTGACAGGTAACATTTTTTATCTTGAATATAAATCTGTCAGAAATTCTATTTGTACTAAAAGCTTACATGTATTATATGACAATTTTGATTTTTAACTGGCAAATTTGTGCAGGCATTTTATTTTCTAAGCAAAATAGCTTTAAAGAAATTAATTGTATTTGTCACTTCTTTATTGTATGACCTCATTAACAGCATAAAGCAGGCTTTAAAACACGTAAAATTATAGTATTTATCAAAATGTTACATATTTCACAAGGAAAAGATGCCTGATACACAAACCCACACTTTTAGTTGCTGGCAATTGATAGAATGTGATTGAGCAAAAGCAAAGAATTCAAAGTTGAGATCTGACAACTTTGAACTGGATCTGGTAGATGAAAGTGCCTCTGTGTTACTGTTTAGGTTAATTTTACTGGGTAGTAAAGCAGTGGAAAACATGTCACAAGAGGAGGAAATATGAGAAAGCTCAAATATGGAACTGAGTTTCCTATCTAAATGTGGTATTGTGGGTTCCAGCACTTTGCAGGAATTTCTTTGTATATTCTGCATGCAGTGACTACAGTATAATCCTTAAGAGATACTGTTCATTGCTAATTAATTAATCAATCACAATACTGCCCCCTCATGCTGGTCTGTTTGCCTGGAGGAGGAGAATATTGTGAACACGTGTGCATGATACCAAATAGCTGATTCACAAAGCCAAATTTCTCTCCTACAGAAACAAGATAATCTACCTTGGCACCAGACCTTATCTTCTCTTTATTATTGCCAATATGAATGTAATGAAAAGAAATTACTTTTGGACGTGATGCAGAAAACAGTTTTAAAATATGCAGCTACTCTAATCAGAGTTTGTGCACTCATGATCTCTCTGGTGATTTTGGTTAGAAAAAAAGTGAAATAACATGGAAATCTCTGGACAGTCCTTTTGGCTCCTACAGCTCCAGGCTGCATTTACTTCAGGAAGATAATTTAAAATGGAGAAAATAATTTGTCCTTATTGCAGATGTGTGTGAGGCCTTCATAATGCTTATATCCTCTACAGGCTGAATAATGGGGGACAGAGGTGAGTAATCAGGGATGTGACTGAATGCATATTACAGTTGCTGGAAACACTCGTGTTGATTTAATGTGGACATTGGATCAGGCTCTGAGAGTGCAGGGGAAAGCCTGGAACAGCAGATGAGGGTTTAACAGACCTTCCTTCCTTCCTTTAAGATGCTCTAGAAAGCACAGAAATACACACTAGGGAGCCTGGAGAGCACACAGATAGGCGTGTGGAATAGAGGCTTATCTACAAATAAGTCCAAGAAGAGGAAGATTATATTTATCATAAAGCAAGTGGGAAAATCAGTATGCCTGTGAATCAGACACTGCATCTTCTTTATCTGGAGGACTGATAGTGGAGAAACACGGATGTGCCCTTTCCTGTGAAGTCTGCATTCCTGCCTCAGAATGGAAAGTCTCCAAATCCTGTGAAAGTGACACCAAAGTGATGACTATAGGCTAAATAACCTTCATTAAGTTTCATCTGATCAAATTAAAGCTTTTTTTTTAAGCACTGCTTTAAAAAAGAAACAATTAACACAACTACTCTGGGGCCTTGAGTATAGATACTGCAGTCCCTAAGATTGGATGCTGTCAAAATTTGCTACCTGTATCATCTGAAATATGAATATTTTATTCTAAATGATTTGGTTAAGGCTTGCTTCTCACGATGTGGTAGAATTTAATGAACATACTTTCCTAAATAATTTTATGTTCTTTAGTGCTTTAGTGAAAAGGTAGGAGCACATAATTCTCAGCTGCATCCAGAAAATGAGTCGTGCCAATTACTTAAATTGTACTTTGAGTAATTTGTGCTGTATCTCTGCAGTTAATTAATAACTTCTACACCTGGCTTTTGTTAGAGACACCCCCAACCCCCATTTTGTTTCTCGTATTTACAATTGTGCTTGGTGCATTGTTCCTTCCAAGACTGTTTGCTGTAAATTTGACAAAGATGAAGAGCCATGACGAGTGCAGATGGACAAAGATGAGGACTGCAGGTGGCAAATGGGGGTCAGAAGCATAATGGGTACAATTTCAAGGACTATTCAGTCATTATCTGAAGGAAATACTTAGATACCAGCGTGGAGTATGACAATTTCATCCTGCTGGATGAATAATAAGAAATCATGTTGATGGCCAATGCGGTCTATTTAAATGACACCTTGCTTCATACGCACAGGATAAAAGAAACAGATGGCAAGGAAGCAACTGTGGGACAAGGGAGACAAGTGCTGGGTGACCTGGGAAGGCTCAACAAGAGCCCATGGAGGGAGACCCCACCCTGTAAGGGAGCACTGACAAAGGCCAGCCCAGGAGCATGGAGCCAGAAGGGAAAAACAGTTACAGATTTAGTAGAAATAGATCTCTGTTTTACTTCATAGGGAAAAACATTCCTGAAGCCATGAAAAAAAATGAGTTTGCAGGTATTTAAAGCAGCCTAGGAGCCTATTGTGAGCCTGACTCAGGAGGTGGTGGGGAAAGCCTCATCTCTGGGTGCTGGTGGGACCTGCTGACCAGAGCCAAAGGAGAAAGAATTCTCCAGAAGTTAAAGCAGAACCCAAAACCAAACCCAGATAAATGTGGAACTGCTCCTACTCGGAGATGGGAGTGGTCAGCCCTTCTGACCCTTATCAAGCTCAATTAGTTTCTGCCGAAATCCACAGACAAAAACTGAGCCAGACTGTTCAGACTGTGCCCCAGAAATGGGGGCACTGTTGAATTTTGGGGCACAGAAGAAAACTGGAAGAGTCATGTGAAGGTAATTACTAAGAAGAATTAATGAATTATGCTTTCTAAAATCTCAGAGTTCCTAGCTGGCTTAACAGCAGGTGGTTGTCATCTAGTTTCAAAAACAGAAAGATGAATTAATATATTTCCAGACAGTCTTGTGGTTAATCACTTTTATTTGCTGCTTGTGGTTTTTTGTTCTTTCTTCTCAAGAAGATTCCTTGCTCTTCACTGTTAAGAAACATTTAAGTAAGTCAGTTATTAGACATTATGGGATTAAATGCAATATTCAGGTTTTAAACTCTTGAAAGAAATTCTCCTTATAAGGAAAAATGTGATGATGTATAGAAAGGAAAACCTCAGAATTAATAATAACTGGACTTTGATTTCCAGGTTTTGATTGTAGGCTGTGTATTTTGAGAAATATGATCAAGAATATGGAATTTCAGATACTTGTTGGGGCTTCTTAGTAAATCCTCAGGAATTAACAGTAGGTTGAATGTCTCTGTCAAGGGTATTTTTTCAGAAACTACTTGACAGTAATTTCAATTTGTTTCTTTCTGTATATTTATGCAGGTAAATAGGATCTCAGCCAGTTTGGTGATTCTTTTTCTGAGGAATACCCAAATAAAAGTAGGGTTTAGTGCTATTTTATTAAAGTAAGAACCTTTATATAAGCTGGTGAACTTTTAAATTATTTCTCTATTTTAATTTTTAGCAATTCTCTGGAATGGCTGCAGGCTAAATAGTGCACCTGGAAGAGTGCAATTATGTCATAATGAGCTAAGTAGAATATGTCATATGAGCTCTAGTAGAATTGCTAGAAGTGCTGTTTATCAGCATTGCAGTCCCTAAGCCTTGGACACTTCAAGGTATAATAAAAGTAACCCTGTTCCATTTCCCATTTTCCTGAGGTGCAGCTTTATTGTGGTTACAACTTTCTTCCTGTAACTGCATTAATGGAAAGGGAAAGTAGAAAAGGAAAGAATGAGGCAGACAAATGATAGGAAGGAACCCTTATCCCAGAAAGGGAGAGGAGCATATGGTTTGCATGATCTCGTTCTTGGTGTCCCGGTGCTGCTCTAAGATCTTGTTCAGCTGAGGACAGGGAGCATTGTGTGTATTTAATTGTCAGGAGCTGTTCTGGCCTCAGAAAGCAAACAATGTCAGTCTTGAGGTAATATGTCAGGGACCAACAAGGACAACTTTCTATAGCTGTGCCACTCTCTCAGATGTGCCTCCTGAGCTTCACACACATCGGTGGCATTATCCCGTCCCGCTACAAAAAAGGCAGTCGGGGGGGATGCCTTTTGATAGATTTCTCGGGTGAAAATAAAGTGCTAACCCGGCAATATCGTATCTAAGAACTGTTTATAGATAAAGAAGGGTAAGCGTTCCTACCGAAGGAAGGCGGTTACAAAAGGAAACAGAGAGAATAAAGAAGAGAGCCAGAGAGAGAAACAGAAAGCAGGGACAGATCGCTACTGCGGGAACAGCGGGCGCCCTGTCGGTGTCAGCCCGGCTGCTGGAGCGTGTGTGCCGCAATCTGCGGGAGAGCTGCCTGGAGCCTGGAGAGGGATAGGTGCGATTTCCAAACATCAGCAACCAGCCTTCGATGGAGAACAGCCCGGGTTCGTCCTGCATTCGGCGGAGAACAGGCTGTGTGTCCCTCCCTTCGATGGAGAACAGGCTGTGT